>CM068374.1:113403638-114603638 GCA_034769895.1 Magicicada septendecula | reverse complement strand
GCGTACCATCTTGTGTTAGGTAGGACCACATTTTACGAATAAAATGATTTACAAATTGGATACATTACACATATATAGGTAGGCTAGAGTAGACAAAATAATTGTCAGACTTACAGGAGTATCTATAATAAAGAAACTTTATTTAATTAAATTGCTTCAGTGCCTTACAGGGACTTTTTTTAAAAATTAGTTAATTACCCCTTGGGTAATTATGAAGATTCTCATCAATGCTGATATTGCGCTGATATATTTTTATTATATTCTTCTATGTTATATAAACACGAGAAAAATAATTTTAAACGGCGGTCGAACCTATTTACGGAGACAAAAAATTAAATTTTTACTCCCATAAGAACGCATGGCGTTAGCCTAGGTATATTGTATTAATTAAATTAGAATGCTAATTTGCTCCATTATTAATTTTTGGACAGAACACAGTGATATTATGTATAGTTGGGTCTATAACAACCGGTAGGCCTAGTGTACAACCCAAAGTAATCGAGACATTCATACATAACCTAACAGCTAATTTCCTACAAACAACGGACAACATACACTAAATAAATGATCATCTTACCTTTCATTATTATTCCTAGCGCCTCCAACATATTTTTACTTCGACTTGCAATCACAAACACTTCATACGAATTACAAAATTCTGTCCCACACACGTTAGCAAACTCAACGAATTACCGCACAACGAGACGACTAAACAGAATAAATTATGGCAGGTCGCAATATTTCGTTATACCAACTAAACAGAATAAAACACACTTTCCTCTGTAGTGTCTGTCTTTTTTACACATGTTACAAATTTTATAGAATAATTATTACGAATGCCAATATGGCCGACTAACTACCCATATTTCATTATATACATTTGTATATATCGAACAGGTTGTCTGGCTTCAGCGTACAGCAAAAATACGATGTATAAAAATTTGTATAAGTTTTTCGTACGCTGACACACCATAACTTGGGCAAAATAACTTCTTCACCTAAAGATGTACTTATACAAGTTCCTCAAATTTGTTTTAGATACCCTGGGTAAAAATTGGCGTGTGATGAAGAAATTATGCGGCGCTAAGTCTATATATATATATACAAGGGCATTGTCACACACACACACACACACACACACACACACACAATTTATCTGTAGACCAAATAGTTATCCAATCGGTGGAAGGGACACGAGTATATAAATTGGAAGATTTCAAATTTTTTATTCATTAAACGAAATGACGTCTCCGAACATACGTGCTTTAGAGTTGACTAAAGAAAGTTTAAAATTCCAGTGGCAGATAGCACGCAACGTTGCTAATTATTTGCAATGCAGTGTATATTTATATGATGCTATTGATTACTTCAAGGATGGAGAATTAAAAACAATTAACGCACTTCGCTACAAAGAAAAGGAAGGAAAGATCGGTGTGCTCAGTCAAGCCGCTCAAAACGTTTTCCTAAACATTAATGAATACAGATATTTTATTGATTATAAAGCACATATGGACGCTGTTGGATTATATATCAGGATATGAACACAACGTATACTTTATTTATTAGACTGTGAATGAATATAATTTTTAAATAAATAACATATTAATTACTTCGAGGATGGAGAATTACAAGCAATCAACGCATTCCGCTACACAGAAAATGATAGGAAGATCGATGTGCTCAGCCAAAATGCTCAAAACGTTTTCTTAAAGTGAATACAGAGATATGAAGCGCATGTGTCAAAATATAAATACAACGTATACATTATACATTACACTTTGAATGAATATAATCTAAAAAACAAAACATACTCTCCACTTTCTTTATTAATTAATAAACCACATCAAGATATTATGTGGTTGATTATTATTTATCTACTTTCTTTCTTTACCTGCTTCCAAGGTGTGTCTGTGTGTGTATTGCAACGGAACATTGCGACTGCATAAGTAGTAATTTTGTTTTGTTTAAATGTTTGTGTATTTAGACGTTTAATTAACACACTACAAATGTGCAATAAAAAAAACGATGTAGAAGTTGAACATAGAATAGGGGTGTGGGGTGCAATTGACGAAGAGAAAATAAAAATGTCACTAGGCCGCAACTGACCGGAACCGCAATTGACCGGGTACAAAAGGATAATAAAAGTGATCTGGCCGCAACTGACCGGAACCGCAATTGACCGGGTACAAAAGGATAATAAAAGTGATCTGGCCGCAACTGACCGGAACCGCAATTGACCGGGTACAAAAGGATAATAAAAGTGATCTGGCCTCAACTAACCGGTACCGCAATTGACCGGGTACAAAAGGATAATAAAAGTGATCTGGCCGCAACTGACCGGAACCGCAATTGACCGGGTACAAAAGGATAATAAAAGTGATCTGGCCGCAACTGACCGGAACCGCAATTGACAGGGTACAAAAGGATAATAAAAGTGATCTGGCCGCACCTGACCGGAACCGCAATTGACCGGGTACAAAAGGATAATAAAAGTGATCTGGCCGCAACTGACCGGAACCGCAATTGACCGGGTACAAAAGGATAATAAAAGTGATCTGGCCGCAACTGACCGGTACCGCAATTGACCGGGTACAAAAGGATAATAAAAGTGATCTGGCCGCAACTGACCGGAACCGCAATTGACCGGGTACAAAAGGATAATAAAAGTGATCTGGCCGCAACTGACCGGTACCGCAATTGACCGGGTACAAAAGGATAATAAAAGTGATCTGGCCGCAACTGACCGGTACCGCAATTGACCGGGTACAAAAGGATAATAAAAGTGATCTGGCCGCAACTGACCGGAACCGCAATTGACCGGGTACAAAAGGATAATAAAAGTGATCTGGCCGCAACTGACCGGAACCGCAATTGACCGGGTACAAAAGGATAATAAAAGTGATCTGGCCGCAACTGACCGGAACCGCAATTGACCGGGTACAAAAGGATAATAAAAGTGATCTGGCCGCAACTGACCGGTACCGGTTTCGGGCGACTGTAAGGCCTAGCGCAGACGGTCGATTTTTTCCCGGGCGATTATGAATCGCCGGATTTGTAACACATAAACTGAAATAGGAGAGCGCACACAGGCGATCAGAAATTGCCAGCGATTAAAAATTTGTGCGGTGCCACAGATTATTGGGCGAGGCAATTGTCGCCCGCCGATCTGTATCGTACATGTTTGAAACTGTCAGCGCACACGAAGGCAAGTATATTGCCTTCTTCGAGCAATTTCTTGTTATGGCATTGACGGTCTCCATGACAACGTGTATTTCAGTTTTGTTTTTAGAGAAGAAATACACTGTCTAACTTGGAATTTGATATTTTGCCCCGTTCGCACGACGTAGGCCTTTTCAGTTATGCCTTTTCGTTGACGCGTATAATTAATATTAATACGCGAGACCAGAATTAATTAACATAGTAACAATTAAATTAACAAATGATATTTAGCGGCATGTAAATTGTCCTATTACTTAATGCAAAGCGAAAATACGTGTTGTTTTCATTTGTGAGGTTAGGTGACAACGGTTTTTGGTTTTTAGTTTACTGCTGAAATACATAAAAGCCATGGTTGAGGAAAACATAACGTTAATGTGTTATATAATGCTTCTAACACAGTAACACTTAAAATAAAGAGTTTAGCGTTTTTTATTTAACAGGTAACTTAGCCAATATTTTTAATATCTCCAAAGGCTTTATAAACGGGTATTTTTAAATCTCCAAAGGCTGTTGCACCAACATAATAATTTAGTACAATTTAAAATAGTACAAGTGTTGAAAACTGCTTTGGAGAGAATTTGACTAATGAGTACAAAATTGTTATACGAGCTGACAGAACCCCATATAGACACAGACAATAAAAATTATATTAAAATACGTATTAAAAGTCAAATATTTGTTTGCGAAGCCGCGGGTAACAGCTAGTTATTTATAAGCCTTATTTTAACACACGTAACTGACATAGAAATAGGCCTACGTTAAGTGGCATGCATGTGTACAGAACACAGTCTGAATTTTACAGAGCATACACAAACATGAGCCTTGTATTGTATGACCAGCTGAACTTTAAATGTAATCGGTTAAACATATTCGTACGTAAGTGAGTAGGTGTTGACACCATTCAGAGATAAACGAATTTTTTAATACCGTATGTTATCCCCCCCATAGGTAATCCCATTTGGTAACGATTCCCACAGTACACAGTACATTTTCGGCGACGTAAGGTTTTTCGTTTCCATAGACATGAGCTCAGAATTTCTGAAAATGATATTTCTTTGCGTAAGCACCAATCCCGAAATCTGACTTCAAGTCGTACCTACATGATCGTCTATTATTAAAACCCTTCCAGTTCCTTTGTAAACGTTTGTATTAACAAATCCATGTATTCTTAGAAGAACCGATAGAGACGATCAGACAAAAATATACGATATCGATCCTTTTTATACGGTATGTGAAAAAAAATGTGCCGTTTTTATATGGAAAAATATTAAGTGAAATTTTTGTGCAAATTGTGTAAACCTTCACGCATTCGTTGATTATAAAACTTCCCCGGTAAGAATATTTAGAGAAGAAAGAACTGAAAGCAATAACCACGTAATTAACGTTCATTTTATTTTCTTCATAATTCATTCAATGTTATTAAGCCGTGCCTACTTCCAAGATGGCGTTATTAAACAAACGACCGTTAAGGAAGGGAACGTTGACTCACATGCTAATAGTAGGCTTTAGGCTAACAATAGGGTGAACCCAGTACTTTCTTTCTCGCCTTTTCTTCCGAAAACGTAACAGAAGGGCACAGATACATGCAGTCTCATCGAAATCCATTTCACAACTGTACTGAAAATCGCCCATGTATGGGCGATTTTTAATCGCTCGTGTGCGTTTATAACAATTTGAAGGCAGTACTTCAAATAACCGATATTTTAATCGGCCGAGTAAAAAATCGACCGTCTGCGCTAGCCCTAAGACCTAGCGCAGACGGTCGATTTTTCCCAGGGCGATTATGAATCGCCGGATTTGTAACACATAAACTGAAATAGGAGAGCGCAGACAGGCGATCAGAAATTGCCGGCGATTAAAAATCTGTGCGCTGCCACAGATTATTGGGCGATGCAATTATCGCCCGTCGAAAAATCGACCGTCTGCGCTAGCCCTAAAAAAGGCCATATTGGAGTGCATCACACGCGTGGTAGAATACGACCAAAGTTCAAGAGTACACATTGCATTGAACGCATTTATCTGAAGCAGCGCAACTTTTTACCACTTTAAGAAAGTTCCTTATCACTCTCTTTCTCTCTCTCACACACACACACACACACACACACACACACACACACACACACACACACACACACACACACACACACACACACACACACACACACACACACACACACAATAAATATGCATGATATAAATAAAGGTAAAATACAGGTATTTAGTAGCCTATAATGATATTTTAAATACTAATTACATTAAGACAGTTATTTTATCTTAGATTAATTAATTTTTTGAGTGTAAAGTTAATTAAAATTAAAGAAAATTACATCAAAATGCCACAGTTCTGAGGATAATTTTTACATTGTTTTCACTGAACTTTCTAAAGGAAGGAAGAGCCATGCTAACGTTTTTAGAAATTATACTCAAGCGTTTAACCCATGTTTTCTCGAACGTGTTTCTATATTTCCACCTGTCTTTATTTCCATGTACTCACGTTACTTCGTGAATTACTCTGTATAATGAACACCTTAATTAGGCATTTATGACAGTCAGGAAATGTCTGTTACTTTGAACATTTCTCTGATTATAAAAATACTGTTAAAACGACATCACATAAGAATATAGGTGTTTATCGTATGTTCCAGAGGGATCCGGAATATCATGCGTGTGACGTACATGATTCTCGACGCATTAGCTAGACTGTGACAGAAGCAGCGCGAACTGTGTCAAGGCCGCAATAAATTACGTCGTACAAAATGGCGCTAACGCGTAGTTTGGAACGTTCCAGTCTGTGAGCGGGGGTATAAATACAAGGCGGCAGCGGCCTTAGTTCAGTTATAGTTGCAATATATTGCAGTTTGATTTGTCAGTTATTATTGGGCGATATTACTGTGTGCGTTCAAGTGGTTATTAGTGAAATGTGTTTTATAATCGGGCGGTATAATTGTAATACAATTGTGTTTTATATTAGTTGACATTTTATTGCGTGTGAACAATTTTTATTTGATTTGTTGTAAGAGACTGTGTTGTTAATTACGAACTGTTTAACTGTGAAAATTAACGCTGGTCATTAGTGACTTAATTGAGGTATTTTGTTTTCCACTGTACCTACAACGATAAAGTAGACCGTCGTAACAATACTAAACATCTAATTGCATGGGCCTGTACTGGACTTCGATAGTGATACTAATGGAAAGTGATGATTTCATTTATTTCAGAGTTTCAATAGTTTTTAACGACAATCTTAATTTTACTTCCATCCTGTGTGGCAAACTCAGCAGATTATTAATACTGAATGCAAAATTTAATCATTACACTCCATGAAACGATCTAAAACTTTACTTACTAAAGTTAATAATAAATATAATTTTCGAATAAATGTGTTGGGAATCCAAACACAGCTCATTAATACTCTCTCACTTGTCAACTACGTAAGTGACAAAAATTATGTGCCATTACATTAAAAATAAATGATCAATTTTAATTTTAAAATTGATTAAATTTTATTTAACTTATTCAATATATATTAATTTAATTATTAATAAATTAGTAAGTCTTAATTTTATTAAAATTAAATGATAAATCATCTAAACGACGAAAAATTACAGTAGCAGTTGCAAATAATTAATACAACGAATAAAGTCTCTTCGCATGAAGTGATAGAGGATTGCCCGTCAGTAATAACAGTCCCCTCTGAGGCCGTTATATCTGTCTAATGAAGGGCGGTTACTACCGCTGCTTAATGGTTTTCGTTCGATCTTAATGACCGCAACTTTTTTATTACACTACGTCTTGAATAGCTACAAATGTAAATAATGAGCCTAAAGTAAATATACACAGCGTTTTATTGCCTCTACTGTTATAAAATTGAAATCGTTTCGCTTATATTTACATCTGCTTGCTTGATAATTACTGAAAGTGTAAATGTATATTCTTAAATAAACTAAAAATTGAATATACGTGTCTAAGGAAGATCAGAGAAGAAAGAGAAAAAATTAAATAGTTACCTACAATAATATACATATATTATAATATATAGATTTAAAATTGGAATTATTATTGATTGTGTTTATTAGTAGCGTTCTTGTGGGTGTTCACGTTTAGTTTTTTCAGTTTTAAAAAAGTATTTAGCACTTCACTGTTAACCTCCCCACTTACCATATGTGGATGTTATTAATGTTCTGTCTGGTGACTTCTTCTGCTGCAACATACACTGTATACACATATGCGGATATTCTATTTGAATATCCTAAGTAATACACATGCACAATAAAGTAAATAATGACTTAACTGTAAATTGAATTGTACTGAACATTCAAATTCTACCGCCACCTTCTGATAGAACTAGTTATGAAAATTAAATTTTTTTTAAAGAAAATCAAAACTCTTTCCACTGGTAAATAAATTGAGATTTATTAACAGTTCTGAAATGCCATTAACTCTTTTAAATAAACAATCAATCACTAATGTTTTTACAAAATAATAATTATTATGAACAATTCTTGAGCTCTTTTAACCTCAAGGCTGGTAACACTGGGTCTGGTACAATAATTTCAGTTAACGAGGTTATGTCCTCTTTACACAGTTACATTACCAAATTCGTGTGTTCTTGGAAGTTGCATGATACCAGATACAAGATGTTATCTTTTCTAACAATATTTAATAAAGAATTACTACAAAAAACAAACAAACATTAAAATTAAAAGTCGGTACCATAAAACCGATATATATCTTACTATCGTACGTTGAGTTTAGTGGATACAGCAGTCGTTTTGATAACACGTGCTTTAGGCTGCACTGTTAAAAACTACTATTATTATTTATTCTTTTGTTATAAAAATCATTTATTGGCAAGAGAAAAAATCTATAATAAAAAAAAAACTCTTGTGATAGCTTTCATTGGATTGAAATTACTTGAGAACAGAATAATGAAAAGGTGACAAAGTTGTCGTTGTTATTTCTAGGTTAGTTAACAAAAGTAAGTATTTATTTTGAATAATTAAATTATTCATTGAACTCTTAATAATATAAACACATATATTTTATTCATATTGCTTCTGATGTGTAATTATCAGTTAATTAGAATATTTTTCGCAATAAATTATTTATTCGTCAATTCAAACGAAATGAGTCAAATGAGCGACTATGCATTACACTCATATTTTCGGTGTTTAAATTAATATTGATTTCTTTAATTACTATAAAATCGTAAAACATTTATTTTTTAAATTAATAAATGCGAGATAATTCTTTTATTTAATTCTGATGATTTTCATCATGATTAATACACTTCGGTACTTCTGACTAGAGCGGTACCCAAACAATATTCTTCGTTCACTAACGAAAATTATTATTTCCATTAAATTTGTTAAATAATAAAAATAGAGTACTCCCTGTTTTTGATAAAACACAAAACACGAAAACACGACATTTATTATACACTGGTCGGTTTTTTATTTTAATTCACTTCGCACTGGACACTCGTTATTACTCTGTTGTGTACAGGTTATGTGTGTATAGCGTAACTTATGAACATGTCGCGCACAATTTAAATAAATCTTGCTACATTTCTTCATCAACCTTGCTCGTTGAAAATTGCTGGTAGACTCCTTGACGACTGAAAGATGACTGAACGCTTCACCTAAGCGTCTCCTGCTTGTCTGGTTATTTTAATTCATTTGATTGGTTTAAATTGTCGAACTCTCTACCCCAAAACACCTCAGTTAAATAAAACTTTTAATTTTTTACCGATTTTTGTTTGGGTTAGAGACTAAATGTGACGTAAGCGTTGATACACAAAATGACTAAAAAGTTTATAATTGCTATAACTTTTTTATTAATCATCGTATCGTTGAATGGTTAGTGGCAATAGATTGCAATAGATTGTCCGCAAGCGAACACTTGCGGCTTTAAATAAAGTCTAAACAAGGATAAAATCCGTCCATTATTAACTCACTACAACATTTCACAAAACCCATATGGTGAATTTTAATATTAATAAGTTTATTTCACCATATCTTGCTCTAATTACCCTATAACACTTATTATTAATCGTTTTGAGTCCATTTCTCATTTGTTTAATACAGAAAATAGTTGTAATTACTAATCCAACAATATTTGGTAATGGCGTCCTCAAACGAATATATTCGATTGTTTATAATCGCTTATGACACTATTATTTCTTATTTAATTACATTTGTTTGGCATTCTAACAATACTATATACATTTATTTATATCTGTTCACATTTTGTTTTATGAAAAATGTTGTTTTTCATACACTAATAGTCTTATCAAAAAACCTTCTCTTCTCTTTTCTTTAAATTGTCACTTTTTCAATTATTTTACCACATAAGGTATATTATGGTACAATTTAAAATAGTGTGCAACTATAGTACATTGTTTATTTAATGTATTTATCAGTCTTTCTTTATCTGATAGCTTTCTAAATCTTAATATTGGGTTTGTTTACATCAGGCTTTGCAATGAGAGTCAGTTAGTTTCTAATAAATCGACTACTAAATTGCTATTATTACACTTGATATGTGTTCTCATAGTGGTACCAGATATCTCTCTAACTACTGATAACATTTTCATTCACCTTTGAACAAGTTTGGATAGTGCATTTTGCTTAAATATCTTGGTACATAGTGTTTGTTTACACTTGGTTCCACAATCATAGTCAGTTAGTTTCTAATAGTTTGATTATAAAACTACTATTATTATAATTGTGATCTGTTCTCATAGTAGTACTAGATATTTTTCTAACTACTGATAACATTTTCAGTAATCCTTTAACAAGTTTTAATAGTGTATTTTGCTTAACTAACTTGTCACATTGGGTTTCTGTTCTTCTAGCTTTGTGCTATCACATTCAATCTGCTTTATTGGCTGTGTATTTCAGTATAAATATTATTTATTAGTTTGCATTATTATTTATAATTAGTCTGTGATTGAAACAATTGTTGATAGTTGCTTGGTTTAATTAATATATATGACTTTATGTTATAGGTGCACTTTCTATGAGGTTATGTCTCATGTTATCTGGTCACAATTGTGCAACATATTCTTATGCAGTATTTGATTCTACTCTTATGACTTCATTATGGTATTCTATTACAATGGTTTAATTGTTAAGTAATACACATGTTTACACTATTTTTCTAAACAATAACACAAGTATTCTTAATCTAATAGTATTACATTTCTTGTGGTGTTGTACCTAATTTTTGGTACATTGGTTGTTTGATACTTAACAAACTAGCTTATTTGTTATTATTTGTTCTGGACTTTATTTATATCTTGCCGTGGCATTCAGTTATATCTCATTTTAAGGTTTACAAAGCTTTTATTATCAGTTTCTATGAACAATTATTTTACTGTTCTATCTTACATTTCTCTTGGTGGTCTTACGATTATCTATTTTGGATTACAATCTTGATTAAATTGGTCACACTAATTGTCTGTGCATTTTAACTATTTAATCTTTGATTCTTCCACTATAATGGTAACACATTTTCCTCTGTTATAAACCTTCTCACTTGTATTGTCTGTGGGGTTTATTTGGGTTAAAAATGGTTAACTTGTTACAGGTTCTCACACTTACATTAAGTTTTCACTGTTACTGTTTGTGATTGCTTAATTATGCTAAACACTGTTTCTTCATAGTTGATAATCTTTATTCTTCTTCCGGTCACTAGTATAGTTCCTTGTATACTTGGTGAATGGTGATTTCTTGTATTGTCCATATATTATCTTCATTCTTCATGTTTAATTGTTGTTCACTATCGGTCTTCTCCTGGGTTGTGCATTGCTTGTGATAGTCAATGTTCACTTATTCTCGTCATCTTCTTCAATATTTCCACTTGTGGTAGTCGTTGTTCCATAGTATTTATATTTATAAATAAATTGGTTGTTTTACCATCATTGTGGCTGTTCTTGAGTTGTCTCTTCTCTTCATTTTAATGGTTATGATTTTGTTGTTTCCCCTCACTGTTTGGGATTCTGTTGTCTTCTCTTCATTTTAAATAGTTATTATTATTGTTGTTTCCCCTCACTGTTTGGGACCTATTGGGCCTGGTTTCTAACATTTCATATTGGCTCGTTGTAATTTTCTTTCTTCGTTGTACTCGATGATGCTATATTACTCTTATTTCTTCTTTGTTGGAATTTTACAATAATACATCTTTGTAGATACACACTTTTTGTTTACATTATCTTATGTCCTTGAAATATTTTCATGATCTCCCGTCACTTGACGTAATAATTGGTTACTCTATGTAACTACCAAATTTGGTACGTTACAATATATATATATATTAATATATATAATATAGTCTTCTAATTAATTTATTATTCAATAAAGTGAGATAATTTATTCTTTCAATCTATAACCTCTGTATTTTTGCCTCATTTTACTGACCAATTTAAATCATTTTTCTCTTCATCTTATTGTAAAAAAAACCTGTGTAGGGATTTTAAAAGGTATAACGAATAGATCTACGCCTGTTGCTGTTACAGATCTTATCTGTTGTGAAGAAAGTGTTGTGTTGGACATAATTCTTATACCTAAAAAAATCTCGTTTGGTAACGAGATTCTAGCGTTAACAGTTTATTCTGTCTGTTCATGTGTAGACAGAATAGAGTCCATATAAGATGTGGTATGTATATATAATGTCCATATAGAGTCATGTGGTATGGTCATATAAGTGCGCTGAAAGAAGACCAGTGACCAGCGCTGAAAAAATTTGAACTATGTCTCAAAATACAGAAGCGGAGGAGAATAATCTGTAACCTTACGGAAACAATAAATCTCAGAGAGAGGCATAGAAAACAGGCAGACAGACAGGTAGACAGACAGCAGAGATCGAGAGAGAGAGAGAGAGAGAGAGAGAGAGAGAGAGAGAGAGAGAGAGAGAGAGAGAGAGAGAGAGAGAGAGAGAGAGAGAGAGAGACAGTGAGAGAGAGCCAGTAGTGACCAGTGTGTCGGATCGCTACACCCAAGTGCGGCTTTTGTTGGATTCGCTATTCGCCACAGGAATCGTTTAGGTTTCTTACGGATATCTTCCGATCGGAATCGATGGAAACCAACTGCATGTTAACCTTCATTGTGGAAGGACACGTGTACTCCCACCATGGGTAATCCTGCTGCCCTTACTGGAACGCTCCATCAGGGAATCTGTACAAACACGCCCGCCATGGGGCGACAGATGCAATACTGTGTAACACAAAATTTATTTACTCACACAACTCTGACTACTGTTGTACTCGGCAAGACTATTCTAACAGAGCTACGGAAATAGCTAAATATAATAAAAGCTTTTTGTTGTGAATCTGTGTAGGAGTTAGTGAGGAGCGTGGAGGGTGCAGTTAAAATGCGACGTGTATACGGACTCAATTCCATATACACATATAGTTTGAGAATTTTCGGGAATCCACAATAAAATATTTCCTTCGCCTTTTTAAATTTACTATCTACGTGATTAAAAGTAGTTTACGTCTAAACGTAGAACCTCTCTGTCACAGAGTACCTAAATTCGGATGTAAGGTTATGGGCCTCTGAGACTCGGACTTTTTTAAAAGTATTTTAACAATACGTACATCTCTGACAGCTAAGATCGTCTCCTCTCATACTAACCTCTTATAGTGTTTAGTATAAATATAAACTTTACAAACACTCTCCCCCGACACACACGTTCGCTCGCGCGCGTTCTTCTAACTGTGGTGAATTGTCAATGTTACTTGCAATGAAACTACCTGTGAGGAATAAGTCAAAACGACCAGTCTTCATCTGTTTTAATGAAAGTTGTAATGTAATGTGCGCTTTATAACTTTTCGTCCTCTCACAGTGCCGAGAGAAATATATTTCAACAGATACCATCTGCACGAAGAGTGCTTATCGAGGTCACAGATATTTTTTAATTAAAACTCTTGATAAATTTATGCAGGGTAAACAAGTGCTACCCGTTTCATCAATATTAAATACCGCGATTTCACTTCACCTCAACATAAACTGACATATTTTTTTTAATAATCCTCTTTTCATGTTTTCAAATAAATGCTATTACATGAATTAATTCATTTTGCTTACATCAAATTTAATTATCTTAATTTAAGATTCTAAGAGGCTTTAAATTTTTTGTAACCCAAACGTTTTCTGATGCTCTGTGTGTGCTTTACTCAGCGAGCTTCAGTGTGTGTTATTTTTCGTCAAGTATATTTCGATCGCCAGTTCATTTAATACAGATTTTCAGTTGGCTACAAACAGTGTGCTGTAATATTTCTGACCGTAAAATATTCAGCAGCTGAGAGTAACAGAAAATACAATCAATGGAGCAGAATACTGTACGCGATTGGCTATGACGAGCTATTTGAATTTCTTTTGTAATCAGATTTTTGTTCAGCAGGGTTGGACTAATCTACCTATTCGAACAAAATAGTATTGCTGATAATATGCAATTTACGTATTACATTGTCAGACAGTTTGCTAAGTGCAACAACACAAATTTTTAACTGTATTGTACCTTTGTTTAGAGTCAGTTAGTGTTTTTCGTTAAATATGGGAGATTCAAATTCCTACTTAAATAGCGTTGAACTCATGTTAATGGTACTGCAAGAATAACGGTTTTGTCGAAACAATACACAACATAACATTACGTAAAATGGATGCGAAGTATCACAGTCTTGTTAACGTGCTACTAAAGAATTGATAAGATGTTAGAATACAATATCATTTAATTGCAAATTTGTAAAAGAAAACTTTAATGTTTATATTATCACGATGGTCTCACTGATCGTCGTATGGTACAGTAGAAAAAAAAATACAGGCACCAATAAAGTCACTAATCACCAGCTTTAACTAATCACAAATAACAGTTTGCAATCGACAAGTTATTCAACAAGATTATACTCGTACAATAATTCAAGTCAAGTTTGCTCACACGCAATAATAATGCCAAGCAATAATCACTTTTCACTAATAACCACATGAGATGCACTTGGTAACTCGCCCAACGTAAACTGACTAACTAAGCAGCAGCTGTCGCCTATTTATAGCCTTCATGGTTCCATAATATGCGTCCTTAACAAGCACTTGAAACCTCTAGAGGATACTTAAGTGCGGTCTTGGCAGAAACACGCACCTGGTGGGCTAGCCGAGAAACGTGTAGAACAACACTCTCTATTGTTCGAGAAAGTTCCGGAATTGCGTAACAATATTTACATACTTTCCACATAGGCTTATAGTATCAAACTAATCCGTGAACAGAGAAGTGACGTAAGTTTTGATTACAAATTGTAAAATATAACCAAAATTAATCTGGAAATGTAATACCGTCACTTCTATTTTTACTACTTGTGGAGCGTAATTTTATAATAAATAAAGTTAATAGTTAATTCGTTCGTTTGTTTTTACTGCAAGTTAACTTTTACCTAAGTAATTTTTTGTCATTATTGTTTCTAACTTGCCTTTTTCAGAGAGTTTGAAGAGGCGTGGTCAAAATATACTAATTCGTGTATTAGGCCGAATTGAAAAAGGTGTTTCCCGATTTTCATTGGCCTACAACGTAACCTAATTCACACGTCAATATTTCTCTCTACTAGAGGGCAACAGTTCTTACAATCACAGTCCATCTTTCACTACCGGGCTTTTGGGAAATTTTAAACGCTCGTCTTGTAATACGCTTGTAATATTATACCCGAATTTAGTTGATGAACTCAACCACAAAACTGAAATCGAATAATAGAAGAAACACACGCCGTAACCAAATATTAGAGTCAGAGTCACTCGATTCAATGTAAAAGTATGGAAGTAGTCTGCTGTATTAAACATGTACAAACTTGCTACGGCGTATCGTATAAAAAAATTAATTATGTTTATTTGATGGTAAGGGAAAATATAATTCCACTGTGACATTAACTTTACTTTTTCAAGCTCTCATTTTAAGGTATCTAAACAGGAATCTCGTGTTATTCCAAATATTGAATAATCAAACAATTTTCCAACAATTCCTTAAATATTATTAGTTAAAACTACTGTAGGCTAATTAAAAATTATGGTGTAGTTTAATTTAGACATTCATCTGTGTTACGTGAAAATTAAATAAATGGGTTTTCCACAGAGATTCGTCTGTAATCTTTATCAGTTACAAAAGCTTACATTACAATGATTTGATTATGAATGTGAAGATCTTTGGTAATAAAAATTTAATTTATAACTCACGAAATTGTAAGAAAACACTTTAAAATACAAATTGCTAAATTAAATAAAACCTAGATAACATGAAAAATTAGTGGTTACCACAATAGCGAACTTAATATTGCAGTTGAAACATATTCTAAAGAAATTTAATATAAAGTTTGCATGTTAGAAAAGTACTTCTCTTTTATTCTCACCTTTAAACCGTGTGAACATATAAAAAATGAGCATTGTTTAATACTGTTTCGTAAGTATCTCATGAATGGAATTAGAGCACAATAAAATTGGAAAGGCAAAGATAACCCCAGTTAATTAAATTGTCCGTAGTTTCTAACAATGAGATTTCAAACAGTCGTAGTTTCTATGGTAACATTTTAAATTTAATGATTGTAACTTGGAAATTATGTTTACATTTTCTGTACTTTACATTACTGAAACTGTTTAAATGTTTCTTTACTTTTGGAATTGCATAATTTTTTCACAACTACAAGTCGTTACTGCTGAATTGTAATTTCGTGTTAATTAGGTAAACGGTTTTGTTTTAAAAAGTACTTTACTTTTTCCTAACTATTGTACAATCAACGCAGTAATTATAGAGTTGTAGACTCTAAGTTGTAAGTTATAGTTATAGTTGTCTAGTTATATAACATCACTAAGTTGTAGACTTTAACAGTTAAACTTTGTTCCAACTTCTATAATGTACACGTAGCCAGTTCACAACTTCTGTGTTGACGACGCTTCGCTATTGTAACGTCAGAATGTCGTATTTATAGGCCAATTTAATTATTTTTGTATTTGTTGAAACTTTGTGTTATAAAGAATCAGTTATTTGTATTTATTAGTAGTAAGATATTGAAACAGTGGAAGCCTCTCGAACAGACGAGAACCTCCTTCCACGCATTTCTCAGCTAGTCAAGGAGGTGTAGCCTCACTCAAGGCAGCACACACGTACGTTTCCAGAATTCTCTGGAGAGCGCTTTTAATACACATTATGCTGAACGCCGCAGTAAGGATCGAAAGCTATTCTGGAATACGTGCGCTACCTATAAAAGTGACAGAGGCTGGCTTTCTCAGTTCAGTTCACAGGGAGCGATCTCTTTAGTGCGCATCGAGTCACTAGTGAAAAGTAATTATTTTTGTAGTATAAGTAGTGCGGAACTTTTAATAGTTGACATTATTATGGTATGTGAACAAATTTAACTTCAATTGTTGTACGAGTTGATTACAAATTGTTATTTGCGATTAAATAACTGTTATCGCTGGTGATTAGGTACTTCATCGGTGTCTGTATTTTCTCTTCCACTTTACCATACGACGAAGTAAGACCGTCGTAACAATATGTTAATAGTAATCAGTTCTTTCTCAAGTTATAACTAAATTAAGAATTATTTAATGATTACAGTTACATTGGTGATGACATAAAGCTTGTAAAGCATACGATATCATGTATAAAGAAAATTTTAGTACTTACAAGTACACCTCTAGGTATTCCAGTCGGTGATTTTTTTAGTTTTTTATCCAAGATGCATTTCGGAACCGTTGTGTTCCATCTTCAATTGGATCATTTAGTAAACTTACATAACATTTATAAAAAATTTCCACTCAGGTGAGCGTCGTCGACACAGGTACATATAACACGCAACATAAAACACAACATTTAGAAAATTTAAAATTTTAAAAATAACGTTAATATTACAACGAAAACCGAATCCAAACGGACGATTTGGAAATCGAAGCTGGCCAGCACTTGGTCGGCTTCCGTATGACGTGCGGGCAACAAGTGTTGTGTTTTATGTTGCGTGTTATATGTACCTGTGTCGACGACGCTCACCTGAGTGGAAATTTTTTATAAATGTTATGTAAGTTTACTAAATGATCCAATTGAAGATGGAACACAATGGTTCCGAAATGCATCTTGGATAAAAAACTAAAAAATCACCGAATGGAATACCTAGAGCTGCACTTCTAAGTACTAAAAAATTCTTTATACATTATAAAAGGTATTCTTTGACTGTTTCATAAAAATACCATATCAATTTTTAAATAAAATTTTCAAGTTCAGCCTAGCAATATTAAATGTAACTTTGCAACAGAGAAACTGTTATATAATTTTTACTTCCATGTTCCTTAAGGAAATGGAAGTATGGTGATGGCAAAAGAAATCGTGTTCGAGATTATTGCAGATTCTGATTGTACTACACTCAAAACATGAAAAAAGTCGTTTTTCGAAAAGTGTGTGTGTGTGTGTGTGTGTGTGTGTGTGTATAGATTTTTTGTATATGGCAAACGATAACAGCCGCAAATTCAAACAGAATCAAATAATTTTTTGCATACAGCCCTGATATGTAGAGTACTCAAGACCTTTTGTTTTTGGTGAAGATCGGTTAAGGGAAAAGGGTAGTTTACCAGCAACGGTTTTTTTAATCAAGGGTAATTCGTTTCTATGGAAAACAATAACAGCCGCAAATTCAAACACAATCAAATAATATTTTGCATATAGCCCTGAATTATGGAGTTCTCAAGACCTATTGTTTTTGGAGAAGATCGGATAAGGGAAAGGGGTAGATTACCGGCCACATTTTTCGTTTTAACAAGGGTATTTTATATGGCAAACGATAACAGCCGCAAATTCAAACATAATCAAATAATATTTTGCATACAGCCCTGAATTGTAGAGTTCTCAGTATCTGTTGGTCTTGGTGAAGATCGGTTAAGGGAAAGGGATAGATTACCTGGAACGGTTTATTATCAAGTGTAATTTTACTTCCATGTTCCTTAAGGAAATGGAAGTATGGTGATGGCAAAAAAAATCGTGTTCGAGATTGTTGCAGTATATGATTGTACTACACTCAAAACATGAAAAAAAGTCATTTTTCGAAAAGTGTCTGTGTGTCTGTAGATTTTTTTTCTATGGCAAACGATAACAGCCGCAAATTCAAACAGAATCAAATAATTTTTTGCTTACTTCCCTGATTTGTAGAGTACTCGCGACCGATTGCTTTTGGTGAAGATCGGTTGAGGGAAAGGGGTTGTTTACCAGCAACGGTTTTTTTTATCAGGGGTAATTTTGTTTGTTAGGCAAACGATAACAGCCGCAAATTCAAACAAAATCAAATAATGTTTTGCATACTGCCCTGAATTGTAGAGTTCTCAAGACCTTTTGTTTTTGGTGAAGATCGGTTAAGGGAAAGGGGTAGTTTACCTGCAAAATTTTATGTTTTAACAAGGGTAATTTTTACTTCCATATTCCTTAAGGAAATGGTGATGGCAAAAAAAATCGTGTTCAAGATTATTGCAGATTCTGATTATACTACACTCAAATCATGAAAAAAAGTCATTTTTCGAAAAGGGTCTCTGTGTGTGTCTGTCTGTCTGTGTGTCTATGTGTCTATCTGGCTGTCTGTAGATTTTTTTATGGCAACCGATAACAGCCGCAAATTCAAACACAATCAAGTAATATTTTGCATATAGCCCTGAATTGTAACGTTCTCAAGACCTATAGATTTTGGTAAAGATCGGTTAAGGGAAAGGGGTAGTACACCAGCAACATTTTATGTTTTAAAAGGGTATTTTATATGGCAAACGATAAGACCCGCAAATTCAAACAGAATCAAATAGGTTTTTGCATACAGCCCTGATTTCTTGAGTACTAAAGACCTATTGTTTTTGGTGAAGATCGTTTAAGGGAAAGGGGTAGTTTACCGGCCACGTTTTTTGTTTTATCAAGGGTATTTTGTATGGCAAACGATAACAGCCGCAAATTCAAACAGAATCATATAATATTTTGCATACAGCCCTGAAATGTAGAGTTCTCAAGACCTGTTGGTTTTGGTGAAGATCGGTTAAGGGAATAGGGTTGTTTACCAGCAACATTTTATGTTTTATCAAGGGTAATTTTTGTTTACGAACGATAACTGCCGTAAATTCAAAGAGAATCAACTAATGTTTTGCATACAGCCCTGAATTGTAGAATTCTCAAGAATTATTGTTTTTGGTGAAGGTCGGTTAATCGAATAGGGTAGTTTACCAGCAACGTTTTATGTTTTATCATGGGTGTTTTCTATGGCAAACGATAACAGCCGCAAATTCAAACAGAATCAAATAATTGTTTGTATACAGGCCTGAATTGTAGAGTACCCAAGACCTGTCGTTTTTGGTGAAGATCGGTTAAGGGAAAGGGGTAGTTCACCGGCAACGGTTTTTTATCAAGGGTAATTTTTTTTTTCTGTAGTAAACGATAACAGCCGCAAATTCAAACAGAATCAAATGATGTTTTGCATACTGCCCTGTTTTGCAGAGTTCTCAGTACCTATTGGTGTTGGTGAAGATCGGTTAAGGGAAAGGGGTAGTTTACCAGCAACATTTTATGTTTTAACAAGGGTAATTTTTTATATGACGAACGATAACTGCCGTAAATTCAAAGAGAATCAACTAGGTTTTTGCATACCTTTTTGAACGAAAGAGAACTCAAGGTCTGTTGATTTTGTTGAAGATCGGTTAAGGGAAGGGGTAGTTTATCAGCAACGTTTTATGTTTTAAAAAGGGTAATTTTTATTATGACCAACGATAACTGCCGAAAATTCAATGAGAATCAAATAAATTTTTGCACCCTTTCCTGAGTTGCAGAGAGCTCAATTTCTATTGATTTTGATGAAGATCGGTTAAGGGAAAGGGGTAGTTTACCAGCAACATTTTATGTTGTAACAAGAGAAATGTTTCCATGACGAACGATAACTGCCGCACATTCAAACAGAATCAAATATTGTTTTGCATGCTTCCCTGAATTGTAGAGGACGGAAGGTCTGTTGATTTTGGAGAAGATCGGTTAAGAGAAAGGGGTAGTTTACCAGAAACATTTTATGATTTAACAAGAGTAAAGTACTTAATTTTTATAAATAAAGTATCCTGATAAGAAGCTCATAGTAATCCACTGTAGAAACGTAGATGAAATATCTATAAATGAAGAAGTTGGGTGAACGGGGTGGGGGTAATTTTCTATTATTAAAATTATAGTGGAAGGTGGAGGGGAGTAGTTTTTATATGTGTACTACGTTATCGGCCACAAAGAAGTAGTTTTTTGTTAAAATTGCTTCCCGGGCTCTTTAGCCGTAGTCCAATATTTTCTGCAAAACCTGACTTTTCGGCAGTGCCATCGACTGCCATCATCGGTGAACATCGAGTGCTAAAACGTGAGGTGGTATACGTTAGTGACTACAGTACTGTGCTTAATGCTGAAGCAATAAGTAGAAAGACGTAGTTTCTATGGAAATATTTCATTTCGAATATGATTTTAAATATAAATCTTAGAACATGGAAGTCATGTATGGTTCTCCATACCGATATTTTTTCTGTGGCAAACGATAACAGCCGCAAATTCAAACAGAATCAACTGATGTTTTGCATACAGCCCTGTATTGTAGAGTTCTCAATACCTATTGGTGTTGGTGAAGATCGGTTAAGGGAAAGGGGTAGTTTACCTGTAAATTTTATGTTTTAACTAGGGTAATTTTTACTTCCATATTTCCTTAAGGAATGGAAGTATGGTGATGGCAAAAAAAATCGTGTTCGAGATTATTGCAGATTCTGATTCTACTACACTCAAAACATGAAAAAAAGTCGTTTTCCGAAAAGTGTGTGTGTGTGTGTGTGTGTGTGTGTGTGTGTGTGTGTGTGTGTGTGTGTGTGTGTCTGTGTCTGTGTGTCTGCGTGTGTGTCTGTAGATTTTTTTTCTATGGCAAACGATAAATGCCGCAAATTCAAACAGAATCAAATAATTTTTTGCATACAGCCCTGATTTGTAGAGGACTCGCGACCTATTGTTTTTGGTGAAGATCGGTTGATGGAAAGGGGTAGTTTACCGGCAACGGTTTTTTTTTATCAAGGGAAATTTTTTTTTTGGCAAACGATAACAGCCGCAAATTCAAACAGAATCAAATAATGTTTCGTATACAGCCCTGAATTGTCGAGTTCTCAAGATCTTTTGTTTTTGGTGAAGATCGGTTAAGGGAAAGGGGTAGTTTACTTGTAACGTTTTATGTTTTAACAAGGGTATTTCTTATGGCAAACGATAACAGCCGCAAATTCAAGCAGAATCAAAAGATTATTTGCATACAGCCCTAAATTGTAGAGTTCTCAAGACCTATTGTCTTTGGTGAAGATCGGTTAAGGGAAAGGGGTAGTTTACCAACAACGTTTTTTTAACAAGGGTATTTTCTATGGCAAACGATAACAGCCGCAAATTCAAACAGAATCAAATAATTTTCTGCATACAGCCCTGATTTGTAGAGTACTCAAGACCTGTTGTTTTTGGTGAAGATCGGTTGAAGGGAAGGGGTAGTTTACCTGCAACGTTTTTTATCAAGCGTATTTTCTATGGCAAACGATAACTGCCGCAAATTCAAACAGAATCAAATAATTTTTTGCATACAGCTCTGATTTGTAGAGTACTCGCGACCTTTTGTTTTTGGTGAAGATCGGTTGAGGGGAAGGGGTAGTTTACCTGCAACGGTTTTTTTTATCAAGGGAAATTTTTTTTTTGGCAAACGATAACAGCCGCAAATTCAAACAGACTTAAATAATGTTTCGTATACAGCCCTGAATTGTAGCGTTTTCACGACCTATTGTTTTTGGTGAAGATCGGTTAAGGGAAAGGGGTAGTTTACCTGTAACGTTTTATGTTTTAACAAGGGTATTTCCTATGGCAAACGATAACAGCCGCAAATTCAAACAGAATCAAAAGATTATTTGCATACAGCCCTGAATTTTAGAGGTCTCAATGACTTTCGATTTTGGTGAAGATCGGTTAAGGGGAAGGGGTAGTTTACCTGCAACCTTTTACGTTTTAACAAGAGTAAAGTACTTGCAAATTTATTTAAACTTTTTGAAACAATGGTAATTGTTAAAAATAAAATAATTTTGTTGCCAGGCAATAAAAAAAATTTTTTTAATGTTAATGTAATATATTTTTCATTTATTACGGCAATAAAAAGGCAGGTAAGACCCAAACACACAATTCACGTTATTTCTGGCCTCACTCATGTTTATTTTCTTACGTTTGCACGCTTTTTAAATGGAAAGTGCCGAAACCCACACCAACATAACGCGTGCAAGCCGAAAAAATGGACATCAATTTGCTTACTGGCGAAGCTAGTAGTTAATGAATGGGTAGGCAAAAATCTTATCTTAAATTTTTTTTAAGGAATCACTAAAAGGACGGTGGGTCAAATCGGACGCTGAGGTAGAGTTGCTGTAACCGAATGGTTCCACAAACAGCCGTAAGAATTTTACTAGCAGGGAATCTACAGGTTAGCGCAACAGTGGAACTCATGTCTTAATGTTATTGGAGACTTCTTTTAAAATCGTTGAATAAAAAATGCTTTACAGCTCTATACGTGTGGCTATTGAACAATCCTTGTATTAGTCATACACAATAATACAACTGATTGAACTTCAAATTTTTAAAC
The DNA here is from genome assembly GCA_034769895.1 of Magicicada septendecula. Taxonomy (NCBI): domain Eukaryota; kingdom Metazoa; phylum Arthropoda; class Insecta; order Hemiptera; family Cicadidae; genus Magicicada; species Magicicada septendecula. The sequence continues at coordinate 114,580,762 of CM068374.1, read as the reverse complement.
TTGGTTAGTTTCTACATATATGTTTAATGTTACAAATAATTCAAATAACAATCTTGATCATCTGTTAGTTCAGCGGAATAACAGTGACACTTTTAATAACGCATAAAATAAACACTTAGAAACAACACAGGCGCTTTAACTTAACTGTTTGGACCACAGAAGTGAGGCATGCCTCAACGCTCTATGTGTACAGCGCGGGACAATCCCCCCTCCCTACACTTCCCTATCACACCGCTACATTGCTTACATACGATGTATACAAAAAACGCTGAGGCAAGTTCAGGTTGCCTCATTCGCTTTAAACGAACTATGCCGAATCTCACCTGTCACCATCTAGCGGTCGCTCAATAAAGCACGTTTCGGTTTAATAAATTTGACAGTCACAGTAACAATGTATAATCTTTACGTTATGTAGTTCATACGTATTTATAATTTTTATTCTACAGAATTTGTTAGGGTAGGCATTGCCTCAATTGCCTCCATGTAACTTCGCCACTGATATATATGTGTACAACGTTATCGGCAACAAAGAAGTAGTTTTTGTTAAAATTCCTTCCCGGGATATTTGGCCGTAGTCCAATGTTTTCTACAAAACCAGACATTTCGGCAATGCCATCGACTTCCATCATCAGTGAAAATCGAGTGCGATAACGTGAGGTGGTATACGTTAGTGACCACAGTACTGTGCTTAAGGCTGAAGCAGTAAGTAGAAAGAAGTAGTTTCTATGGTAATATTTCATTTCGAAAATAATTTTAAATATAAATCTTAGAATATGGAAGTCATGTATGGTTCTCCATACCGATATTTACTTCCATGTTCCTTAAGGAAATGGTGATGGCAAAAAAAATCGTGTTCGAGATTATTGCAGATTCTGATTATACTACAATCAAATCATGAAAAAAAGTCATTTTTCGAAAAGCGCCTCTTTGTGTGTCTGTCTGTCTGTGTGTCTATGTGTCTGTCTGTCTGTCTGTAGATTTTTTTTATGGCAACCGATAACAGCCGCAAATTCAAACACAATCAAGTAATATTTTGCATATAGCCCTGAATTGTAACGTTCTCAAGACCTATAGATTTTGGTAAAGATCGGTTAAGGGAAACAGGTAGTACACCAGCAACATTTTATGTTTTAACAAGGGTATTTTATATGGCAAACGATAATAGCCGCAAATTCAAACAGAATCAAATAAGTTTTTGCATACAGCCCTGATTTGTAGAGTACTCAAGACCTATTGTTTTTGGTGAAGATCGAATAAGGGGAAGGGGTAGATTACCGGCCACGTTTTTTTTTTAAACAAGGGCATTTTTTATGGCAAACGATAACAGCGCAAATTCAAACATAATCAAACAATATTTTGCATACAGCCGTGAATTTTAGAGTTCTCAAGACCTGTTGGTTTTGGTGAAGTTCGGTTAAGGGAAAGGGGTAGTTTACCAGCAACATTTTATGTGTTAAGAAGGGTATTTTCTATGGCAAACGATAACAGCCGCAAATTCAAACAGAATCAAATAATTTTTTCATACAGCCCTGATTTGTAGAGTACTCAAGACCTATTGTTTTTGGTGAAGATCGGTTATGGAAAAGGGGTAGATTACCCGCAACGGTTTTTTATCAAGTGTAAATTTTACTTCCATGTTTTTTCTATGGCAAACGATGACAGCCGCAAATTCAAACAAAATCAAATGATGTTTTAATTTTTCTATGACGAACAATAACTACCGTAAATTCAAACAGAATCAACTACGTTTTTGCATACCTTTTTGAACTAAAGAAAACTCAAGGTCTGTTGATTTTGCTGAAGATCGGTTAAGGGAAAGGGTTAGTTTATCAGCAACGTTTTATGTTTTAAAAAGGGTAATTTTTTTATGACGAACGACAACTGCTGAAAATTCAAAGAGAATCTAACAATTTTTTGCACACTTTCCTGGTTTGTAGAGAGCTTAGGAACTGTTGATTTTGGTGAAGATCGGTTAAGGAAGATGGGTAGTTTACCAGCAACATTTTATGTTGAACCAAGAGAAATGTTTACTTGACGAAAGATAACTGCCGCACATTCAAACAGCATCAAATATTTTTTGCATGCATCCCTGAATTGTAGAGGACTGAAGGCCTATTGATTTTGGTGAAGATCGGTGATGATAAAGAGGTATTTTACCTGCAACGTTTTATGTTTTAACAAGAGTAAAATACATAATTTTGATAAACAAAGTATCCTGATAAGAAGCTCATAATAATCCACTGCAGAAACGTAGATGAAATATCTATAAATGAAGAGGCTAGTTGAACGGGGTGGGGGTAATTTTCTATTAATGAAAATTATAGTTGAAGAGGGAGGGGCGAAAATTTTATATGTGTACTACGTTATCGGCAACAAAGAAGTAGTTTTTGTTAAAATTCCTTCCCGGGCTGTTTAGCCGTAGTCCAATGTTTTCTGCAAAACCAGACGTTTCGGCAGTGCCATCGACGTCCATCATCAGTGAAAATCGAGTGCGAAAAAGTGAGGTGGTATACGTTAGTGACCAAAGTACTGTGGTTAAGGCTGAAGCAATAGAAAGAAGTAGTTTCTATGGAAATATTTCATTTCGAATATGCTTTTAAATATAAATCTTATATTTAAAGTCATGTAACAAATAATTTTTTGCATACAGCCCTGATTTGTAGAGTACTCACGACCTATTGTTTTTGGTGAAGATCGGTTGAGGGAAAGGGGTAGCTTACCGGCAACGGTTTTTTTATCAAGGGTAATTTTTTTTTTGGCAAACGATAACAGCCGCAAATTCAAACAGAATCAAACAATGTTTTGCATACCGCCTTGAATTGTAGAGTTCTCAGGACCTTTCCGTTTTGGTGAAGATCGGTTAAGGGAATAGGGTAATTTACCAGCAACATTTTATGTTTTAACAAGGGTAATTTTTTCTATGACGAACGATAACTGCCGCATATTCAAACAGAATCAAATAATGTTTCGCATACATCCCTGAATTGTAGTGATCTCAAGGTCTTTTGATTTTGGTGAAGATCGGTTAAGGGGAAGGGGTAGTTTACCAGCAACAATTTACGTTTTAACAAACTGTAAAGTACTTTAAAATTCATTTAAACTTTTTCAAACAATGGTAATTGTGAAAAATAAAATAATTTTGTTGCCAGGCAATAAAATTATAATTTTTTCATTTTAATGTAAATCATGTATGAGAGAAAATATATCGTCGTGGCAGACAAGCATATCTGAATTATGTAATATTTACGTTTCTATTTTATTATTATGATTACTGCAATAAAAAGGCAGGGAACTCACTCTCTCTCTCTCTCTCTCTCTCTCTCTCTCTCTCACACACACACACACACACACACACACACACACACACACACAATTCGCGTTATTTCTGGCCTCACTCAAGTTTATTTTCTTACATTTGCACGCTTTTTAAATGGAAAGTGCCGAAACCCACACCAACATAACGCGTGCAAGCCGAAAAAATGTCTAGTGTGGATAGCGTTTTGCTTCCTGTGGATCGCTGGGCAGTGTAACTGCACGTGTTTACAGAGGAACGGTTCATAGACTGACTTTTCGTCTTTAGGGAATGAACCCTCTGCAAGATGCTGAGGGTCCATGAGTGACTTCGGAGCGCTCCTTCTTATGCGCGTGTTTGTTCTGTGAAACGTACACTGTAGATTCGCAGCTTTACTCTGAGCAACGCTCAATAGGGAATGTTGAAAATTTTTGTCCACGGTGTACCCTCATACACACTAAACCTGCTCTGATGTTTTAATTACGAACATCATAATATTAAAACTTTGGAAACTTGAGCACTACTTAATGGAGATCAAACATTAACTTATACAAGCCATTAATTTTATGCATATTTTTTATATATATGTGTACAACGTTATCGGCAACAAAGAAGTAGTTTTTGTTAAAATTCCTTCCCGGGCTGTTTGTCCGTAGTCCAATGTTTTCTACAAAACCATACGTTTCGGCAATGCCATCGACTTTCATCATCAGTGAAAATCGAGTGCGATAACGTTGAGGTGGTATACGTTAGTGACGTGTGGTTAAGGCTGAAGCAGTAAGTAGAAAGAAGTAGTTTCTATGGTAATATTTCATTTCGAAAATGATTTTAAATATAAATCTTAGAACATGGAAGTCATGTATGGTTCTCCATACCGATATTTAAATATTTGATACAAAACTGTAGGTATACACGAATCATTAATAAATGTTTAATTACACCTGTATAAAATGACATTGAAAACGAAAATACAATAATTATATAACAAATAACATTAAACTTTTTTATAATATTATTAATAATAACAAAATATTTTTCAAGATTATTTGTAATTATATATTATAACATGACCAAAGGTACAGAGAACAAAAATAATAATTCAGTGTAACTAATGACAGCATATACGAAAAGTATTCTAAATATTAACTATGACACTGACGAACAATGGCTTACGAAGACAATAATATCCAGAAGGGAAGATCAAGTGACAGACAAACATGTAAATAATAATTAATTAATAGAGTTAAAATGTATAAATGTTAAACGTAGTTAATAAGTAAAGGACATTTGTTAGGTCACAAGCAATAGAGTAAAACTATGAGGTGGTATGTGTACCTCAGACATTTATTTTGTAGTATTGAATCACAGACGACGAATGATATCAGTTTTACATACATAATCATATCAAATTATGATTACCAAAGTTATGTTGTGTAATGGTGATAGAAGGTGAGAAAAACAGTGATAAACGATAAAAAGGAAAAATAGTGTCTAGTGAAAGTGTATAAACCCAATTTTAATGAACATCGTTGAAACATATAATTTCTATGAGAATACTATATATCTCGTGTGGGATGAATAAACAAAGTGTATATAACTAAAAAGAGAGAAATCTTACGTTACAAACTCACAATATCATCTAGTGACGAAGATAAAATAAAATACAAGGTAATAATTAAACCTATAAAATGTAAAATCGAACCTGAGACCAAAAAATATGATCCAAGGCCTTAAATTAATAAATTAGAGTTGTGGGTAAAAGAAAATTGTTGTTGGAAAAATTGCAAAGAACGAGGAGAACATATTAAATTTACTACTGAATGTATATTAAAATTAATAACTGATGAAGGATGAAATGATCCAGAAAAACCATTAGAAAAAAACCTAGAAGAATACTTAATCTCAAGTACAAAAGAAAATTTGATGTCGTTAAGTAAAAAAAAATCGAGAAAGAAGTTCTCAAGAAAACTACAGATTGGTGAGGTCATTCTGATAGACTAAGCCAGATATTTTAGCAAACATTATCACGTTTTAAAAAGAGAGTTACAGTGAACAATTATAAAACAAACAATTTAAACAATTTAATAATTAATTTTATTAGTAAACTCTAATTACTAGTATTAAGAGTTCAGTTTCAGTTATATTTTTGTATGATCCAAAGGACCTACTACCACTATTCAACATACATTAACAACATACAATTACAAAACATTCATTATAAATAATGTGTTTTATGTTATGTTATGACTTGAACAATACTTTGACATGAATTTTACTTTAACCCTGAGATTATAAGAGTTGTCATGTTCTACAATTGAAATTAATTACCAATAAATGAAGAGACATTGAATGTCAACACCATTAAAAAATGTCAAAGAGGAATAATAAATTTATTTGAATTTCAGAAGAACAAAAATATGAGAAAAGGAGTTGTTTATTTTATATTAACAATAATAAGGTAATTAACAAAATTAAATTATATATAATTGGTACTTTACAAATTGGCACCAGCAACTTGGGGCTTAACTGAAGAAAAATCACGACATATTACAATATATTCTTGTAAAAAGTTTTGTTATTATTAATAATAATAATATAAAAAATATATACTGTATACAAGAAAAATCTGAGCATATATGAATACATTAAAAATATAGTATATTATTTTAAACTTGAAAATTTTCAATATAATATTACTCGCGGTATTCAGAGCCAAAATAAAATTTGTACGTGCAATTAAATCTTTTGTAATACAATTTTACATCGACTGGACAACTGAATTGCAATAAAAAAAAATCATGTGAAGTAACTGAAGAGGTTTAGTGGTTTTTATCCGATACTGTGGTTTGCCTTCTTGTTTTATTTTATTTGTTTAAAACATTTACAAGCTCACCGGCGCTCGCAAGTTTACGAATTGAACAGGGCACGTAGTTGAAACCTAATTTGATTTGTAAGAAAGAAGACAGGCTAGGTAGAAAATAAAGTTTTTTTTTTAAATTTTCATTGTGTTCTATGTATATCTGACCCATTACTATGATTGAGATTTAAAACTCAGGAAGAGTCAATCATAATTTTAAAAATTACACTCAATTTAAAAAATAATACTCTGATAATTTTTATTAGTTCATAAACATGTAAGTCTACGTAATAGAATTGGCCATACTGTTTATTTTCTGTTATTTGTTGTCTGGTCAGTTTCTTTCTAAATTGCATTAAGTATTATTCGAGTAGAGTCACTTCTATTGTTAGATTTCTTCATACCGTTTGATGCCTGAAAATATTTATTATTGGCTTTAGTGAATGAAATATTAATAAAGTTAGTATAATATTACATACACCATTAGTAAAATATGTGTCGTATAAACATTGTTCTAAAAGACACAAAGTCCGACATATAATATACACTTATCACTTTTTATTAGAATTTTATCTTCCTAATGGTTATGAGTTTTGAGTTTTAATACGTTTTTCTTAATCACAATTCAAGGGCGATAATGTTGAAACAAATTTTTGGTAATTTAAAAATATACTCCGTACATATGGGTCCTATAACACATACACATAAATATACACACATCCACATTTTTCCGTTTGAGCTATTCACAGTCCATTAAAACATTAAAAGTAGAAGTGGTCCTACGTAAGCATTCATGTAATAGCTGGGAGTAGTTCAGTATAAGAAAATAATATGGGGTTAATATTCTGCTTATGAAAAGAACATAGTAAACATTGTACAAAAATATTCTAACAAAATAAAATTCTTCATTGTTGAAACAGTATTTCTGTTACTTGCGCAGCTCTCCGTATTCACATCCTTGTCAAAATTCTATAAATTTCATGGTTTACCGGTACACTCAAGTTTTGGGAGATTACATACTAATTCATTGGAATTTGTGTAAGTACGTTGTTGCGCTGAAGCTTATACTCGTGAGCAAGTGGGTAGAAAGAGTTCGTGCAAGGAGAATGGAACACATATCTATTCTGCCCAAGGTCGAATGGAAATAAGTGAAAAAAAGTTTCATCTACGCTACAGATGATCGCATACTCTTGGTTCAGAAAAAGAAGAAGAGAAAAAGAACAAGGAGAAGCAGGAGAGGAAGAACAACAACAACAATAACAACAAAGAAAAGGATAGTATCTCAAATTTGTGAGAAATGTATTTTATGTGTTATTAGAAACCAATTTTACCAATCTCTATTAACAGGGTTAGAGATGTTAACTTTGTAAGTAGAGAAATGAGGTAATATCTGATTAAATAAACAAGTACAAATTGTTGAGATTAACAAATATTTTAACAATCTCAAAGCTAAGACATTCCTACATCACACACAAGTTCGTACTAATATAATTCAGAAACTGATCTAGGTACACTCATTTGTAACAAACACATTTCTGTTTATCGTTACGTAAACAGTCAGTTCATTGCGAAAATTGCATGTTCATTTAACCAGAGTGTTTAACTGAAAAAATTTTAATATTTTAACTAACAGAAAGAATTCGTTTTTATTAAAACGCTAAAGAGCTAATAAAAACAAATTTAAAATGTAAATTTTGTCGATGTGAAATTTTTTGCTTCAGAGGTAATACAGTGATGAAACAAAAACCCCGTCGCTGCCTCAGCACTTAAAAGCTAAATTGACCCTTCAAAAACACTGCCAGAGAGTTTAATTTAAAAATATTGGCAGCTTCGATGAGGTCGCCAAATCTTGTGAATTGTTATTTTTTCACATTTCTTCATTCCTGTTTGTGAGTGTTTTAAAAAATACAATTGTGCCTAGTATTTTAAAACGCTGAGTTTTAAAATCATATTTTGTTTCATCATATGAAAACATAACCATAATTTTCTGTCTACATGAAATAGGCTACAATCATATTTTATGTGAATGTAACAAATATTTTTTGAGTGAAAAGCAAATCCAAGCCTCTAAAATAATAAACACGCTACATACTGAACATCCTCGTACTTATCGATTCATTTCCAACTTCCCATATTGGCGTCTCCGTTTCCATATTGGCGGTCCATATTTTTACCCCGCTTCCCTGACATAAATTGATCTTAGTATTCCTTTGTGATGGCTTATTATCCATATTTAATGACGGGATATTAATTTTATTTTTTGTTTGGAGTTTCATGTTGGTTTTAATCACCTTGTCTGACCTTGACATTCCCATACATTGTCTGTAATTGTAATTGTATGGGAATAAATCTGAATAAATCAATTCGACCGAAGGAAATTGGGGAGCCCAGCCTTTAAGCTAGTCTAATTCCTCCTAAGAATCTAGTTACATCACTTCCCCAGAAGCCGCTCGTAGTTACTAGCCACTGATTTTGGTTATATAGTATTTTGTAAAGAAAACAAGGCTTACTTAAGCTTACTGTAATGTTGCTTACATTAAGGTCGCTTAATTATAATAAGTAATTATAATTTATGAAATGTGTTTAAAAACGACAGGAATTTTCACATTTTTAGTAGATATTAGTTGACAATTTAAAACATTTTCACTACTTTTCCAGGGTTTGAGAGCCTCTCTTTAATCGAAGAAACTCAGTAGAATTCTCTTCAGTCATCCGTCATTATTTATTTGTTTCTGACCTGAATTTTACTAGAATCGAAAACTTTATTTAGTTCTTAAGGTAAACTTAATTATTTATTTTTAACTATTATTTATTTAATTACAATTTATATTACGAAATAATTTAATTATTTTTCATAATGTTCTATATTAAATATAGTATATAAATTACAAATATAGTATAATGATATTGGTAATTTACTTTTATATGGAATGGAGGTAGATTATATTGGACAGAAATATTAGTATAAGCGTGTTTCCAGATGAAAAGATAGTTTGTGAACTTTTAATGCGTACAGAACTAAATTAGAGCGTCCAAACGAAAGCAGATCATTCACAGAAATGAGAAAATATAACGGAAGTGGACAGGACATTTGGATACACGAGAAACGGCAGATGGTTACGGAAGTTGCAATACCCCGTACAAACAAAGAATGGCTACTTTTTGTAATTCTTTTACGTCAGAATTATGTATTTAGTCGTCATAATAATATACATTATAATACAATTACATTATTATTATTATTATTATTATTAAATAAACTTTTCTTACAAGAATATATTTTGTATTTTTTGATTTATCATTACCAGAAATTATCTTCGATATCAACTCACAAACAAAGAATGACTCCTTTTGTAATTCTTTTAATCCAGAATTATGTATTTAGTCGTAATAATAATACCACGCTGATAATTTGATCGTTCTCATTATACATCATAAATTATTTACTTGGTAAATAATGTAACAAGTTTTTATTTCCTAACAGGTATGTAGATCTATGTCCATATGTAAGTATCACTTAGCAATCTACACTCTATTTCGTAGAACGCGTTTTGTCCATTAAACTTTCCGGCTTTGTCTGCGATGCTCTTTGTTAGTTTCTTTAGTATTCTATAAGTGCCATTAATATCAAACCGTGTAAATACTTGCAATCCACGTGACATGATATGTAAAAGCGCAAGCGCAAGTATTCACAATTTTTTTTTCAACGAATATACCAGCAAATCTTGCAGAGGTAAGATCTCGCGCGTTGTTCTAGCGGCCATGTTCAAAAATGTTCGAGAGTGGATGAATTTGACGTGTTAAATGACGCACTTAGAATCGCTGCATCGCTGTGTATACTACATCTGACGCTGTCACTATGTAGCTCCTTCTTTGCCTAACAAACATACAGAGGTGGTTTAGTCATATCTGTCGTGCCGTTTGTTAGACATCGTTTGTTTTGGCCTACAGACTTCGAAACGTGGCACTGTTTCACATAACAACGGTTCGGGCTAGTACAAAACTACAGCTGAAATGGTTTAATAGACCTAGCTGATTTGTTGGTTGTAACGACGCTTGATACCCAGACCATGACGGCTGTTACACTACGGCTATCGCTTCCTCACGCCATGCAACATGGAGTCGTAGTAGTGCAGCCGTCTTTAAAGCATTATCTGCGATTGGTTTTGGAAACCAAAATTGTTCATAGTTGTTTTCTCAGGCCACTTTTATGCATCCGATTTATACCGTACGATAACTAACGATAAAAACTAGTGCGACATGTAGTACAACAGAAACAAATGGACCGTTTTATGCACTATCGTACGCTAAAATTATCGTTCCGAACTCAAAAATATATCGTCGTGTCCTAGGAAACGCATCCGATAAAAAAATGGGACGAGTTGTCTACATACATGCGCCGTTATGGTTCCGTTTATGCACTTGCGCGAGTCTTCTGTCGCATGACTTTCAGACATCAGTGCTACCAACCTTCCTCCCTAGCGTCGTCGCGAAGCAGCTGTGCAAAGTAATCAGTGGTATTTACGTGGTAGTGTGAATTTTTTAATTTGTATTATAAATACGGAAGACATTAATACTGAAAGGCTCATTGACGAAATCCAAAACAGGAGAGCACTATGGGATCTCGCTTCCGAAGATTATAAAAACGGACCGATAAGCGCTATACAAAAAAACCAATTAATGGACCAATAAAACGGTCCACTGGACCGATAAGCGGTACGAATCCATTTTCAGTACTGATGATGGCAGCGTTGAAAGAGTTTGTTCACCCCCACTTCCGATATTTTTTACGCACGACAGAAATCGAAGTAGAATCGGGTGCAAAACTTATCGTACGATATAAATCGGATGCATCAGCGTAATATTTCAATACGTAAAAACAAAGCTATGACAAAAAGTACGTGGGAACGATAAAGGGTAGATGAGCCAACAGTACAAAACTCGGAAAAAGCAACATATATAATTTTCTTAATTTACGTAAGAAACACATTATTAATTAGCATTTCGTGATAATTAATTAAAAAAAGACTATTTCGTAAGTTAATCTGAAGTAAAACAATTGAGCGCATTGTGGAAATTCTGAGGCCATTAAGTGTAGGCCCTAAAGGCGAAAGAAGAAGGAACGGTTAGGGTACAATCGTTCGAATATAACTGAAGGAGCTTTGGGACTGTTATCGCTAATAGCAAGGTTTGTGGATTGAGTTACATCGAATCTGAACTTTAAATGGACAAACTACTTCCATTAACACCAGTTATTGCTTTGGTTTATTGTCTACAGCAGTGGGCTGTTTCTGTATTGGTTATATTCGCTACTCTATAGACACTAGTGAAAATACTTATTGCTGTGACAAAGCGACGCAAGGGCCACCGTTTTACTGCTCAATATAATAACGGTAGATTCAAATCGGTTATTATTGTTTCCGCATTTCTTAGAAGACTTTATCCGACTGCACAGTGATTTTTTTCAAATGGGATTTTATGCCCCATTAAATACATGGGGTTGATTTACTTAAAAACTGTAGGCATGTTGAACATGTCTCCGATACGAAACACTGCACCGTAAGTATATATTCTTAAATCAAGATGAAATGACAATCGATTTGACACTTGATAACCAGGATTCGTTCTGGAAATTGGCTCTCGTGCTTGGATTTATTTTTACTGCAACTTGACAAGTCTGTCTCCCTTTATTGCGATTCTTCAGACTTCTGGACATTCAGTTTATAAAACCGCAGCTGCTTCATCTACCTATGGGTAAAGCAGAAGTTCTTCAGGATGCTATCATCCCGGCCTGTTTGTTTAACGTGGTTGTTACTCTGCCTGTCACATTACATGTCTGATGTAACCCCAGGCAAGCGACTGACATAGGAGATTTACCAGTTCCAAAAGTGTAGCAACTGTTGTTTCGTTGTACGGTAGTTAGACATGTGATAACGACCACGCAAATTAGAAACAAAATTAAGTTTTCCGAAAAGAGCGATGCAAAGATTTGCTAGGAAATCCTGTAGAACTAAATGTGTAGAAAACGTATGTGAAAAAATAAAGATAGGAAGATCATATAGGAAGAGTACGTAAACAAACTCAGTTTGAACAAGCTCTCAGATACAGAGCAAGATTAAGAAGAAATGTAAGCCCAGACGGAAGACGGATAAAAAAATTATAAACTATGTAGCGAAGAAGAAGAAGAAGAAGAAGAAGAAGAAGAAGAAGAAGAAGAAGAAGAAGAAGAAGACGGATGGCGATGATAATGATGGTAGCGGTAGTTATGCTACTATATTAAAAACATAAAACAACACAAATCACTTAACTCTGTTTTTATGTTTCATACTGTCTTATGTTAACTAGAAACTAAATTTAATGAAATCGTGTTCCAGTACTAACATCAGTGTTCTAATTAAACATGTGTAAGCATAAAATATACAAACATATGTAACAGTGATGATGATTATGGTGATGAAAACAGCAAATTCTAAAATAAATAAACATAAAACATAAGTGTAAATTAACATTAGTAGTGTGTGTGTGTGTGTGTTGTGTGTACCTTTGGTTTATATAACTTATCTATCCCAGTCATGACAAACAAAACAGCTGTTTGTCCACAGTGACATAGGCAGGCAGATATACAAGAGTTGTGATTTTGACTCGATAACACGACCGCAGCTGAGCCATTTCGATTGTGATTTCCAAAACAAAACCACTGTGCTAGCCAGCGCCACTAAATTGGTATTGTTATTGGTTTTTGAGTATTTGAAACCAGTGGAAATCACCTACCAGCTTGTATCCTTCACTCGAGAAACTGTTACAGTTTACGATCATTGAAAATTGCACCTTTTCTAATGAGAGTTTGCTGTAGAATCCGGTCTGGTTCATTTATGAAAGCCTCTCCATTGGTCGAGATCCGTTTGTTCGATTGAGTGTTGCTTATTTCATTTTAACGATTACAGAGTACATATGCTAAATGCATTACAGTTTTAACGTAATGTACATTTTAACGTTGGACGGTTTAGCAAGGATCGATCAATAAGTATAACACAAATTGCACATTATTTTTGTCGACGTTTCGACAATATTTATTGTCATCAGCAGGATCTGTGTACGAATGGAAAAGAAAATATCAAACACAACAAGATCGTTTAATTGAGTGAATACGTATGTGTGTGTGTGTGTGTGTGCGCGCGCGCGTGTGCGCGTGCGCGTGTGTTTTGTTGGTTATTTCAAATACTTCAAATTATTATTTTCAAATAGGAAAGCTTCTGGGACTAGGTGTCATATTACATCGTGGCAACCCTACAATGAAGAAGGCTATTTAGATCACAGCTCTACTTAGGCACATAGAAGGAAAATACACCAGATGAAGCTGTAGGAGCGAAAGACAAGGAGGTCGAGAGTCTAGGAAGAGAGTCCGATACAATGGGCTGTTTCGCTCGCGTACGTTTTTACCTTCTCCTAAAAAATTCAAGTAATATAATTATAATATTATTATAATATTGAAAATTGGTTAAACATTTTCTGGTTGATTGTAAAAAGGCTAACTATCTTTGTCAGTTACAAAAGGCTATAAACACTGTAAAGTTTCTTAAATAGCCAAAAAAATGCATACCTGACTTTCTTTTGAGTGCTGCAATAATGTAGGAATATAGAACACCATAGGAAGCAAGTAACATAATATGTAAATAGTTTTTCTTTATTTTCCGAAAGTCTTACAAAATGAACTTAGGTACTTATTGAAATCATCGATTCTATTATTATCATTCACATAATTGTTATTGTTATGTTATTACGGCAGTACGCTCTATAATAAAAAGTTTCCGTCGAAAGAAAAGATTTTATTTGGTTTGTCTGAAATACCAAGAAAACAGAGTTTATAATTGAGGACTAAAGCAGAGTGGTTTCTTCTTAACACCGGGCATTGTTTATTTAGAAGATGTCTAAAAGCCGTGATACGTTTACGTTATCTAATTTGCGGGGTTTATCCGAAGCTTGGTGTTAAATTTTTAAACGGCTTCGTGCGGGCTTCGATCAAACGTGAAAAAGGTTTTTCTGCAGAACAAACAGTCACACGTACATATGCTACACACGAAAAATTTGCCAAACGAATTATGTGTGATTACAAAATAAATGTTTCCATCTTCTAACGTATTGTAACAACGCTCGTAGTACATGCCTACTGTGCAAGTTTACTAAGTTGTGCAAACTACGTTTTTGTAAGTTTTATAAATACTAATGTTCCACGAATATGCGTATTGAAAATCTAAACAAAACCCTGGTAATTGAGCCTACGCTTTAATTGTACTTTATTCAGTAAAAATTTACTTCATATTTTTACTTCCATGTACCATAAGGAAATGGAAGTATGGTGATGGCGAAAAAACTCGTGTTCGAGATAAAGACTGATTCTGATTTTTCGAAAAGTGTCTGTGTGCAGAATTTTTTCTATGGCAAACGATAACTCCCGCAAATTCAAACAGAATCAAATAATTTTTGCATACCTACCTGAGTTGTAGAGGACTCAACACAAGGGCTATCGATTTTGGTGAAGATCGGTTAAGGAGAAAGGGTAGTTTACCTGCAACGTTTTACGTTTTAACAAGAGTAAAGTACTTGAAATTTCATTTAAACTTTTTCAAACAATTGTAATTATTAAAAAAAATATAATTTTATTGTCAGGCAATAAAATTATAATTTTTTCATTTTAATTTAAATCATGTATGAGTAAAAATATATCGTTCCTGTCAGGCTAGCATATCTCAATTATGTAATGTTTACGTTTCCAAAGTTGTATTATTGTGATTAAAGCAATAAAAAGGCAGGCAGGACACACACACACACACACACACACACGCACACACACAATTCGGTTTATTTCTGGCCTTACTCATGTTTACTTTCTTACGTTTTCACGCTTTTTAAATGGAAAGTGCCGAAACCCACACCAACACAACGCATGCAAGCCGAAAACGTGTCTAGTGTGGACAGCGATTTGCTGCCCGTGGATCGCTGGCCAGTGTCACTGCACCTGTTTACAGAGGAACTATTCATAGACAGACGTTTTTGGAATGTAACTTATAGAATAACCTTCTATAAAACCGAGCTAGGATCAAAGCGGATTGATTTTACTCTTTTTACTTCCATGTTCAATAAGGAAATGGAAGTATGGTGATGGCGAAAAAAATCGTGTTCGAGATAAGGGATTCTTATTATACTACCCTCAAAAGACGAAGAATAGTCTTTTTCCGAAAAGTGACCACAGTTCTGTGGGGGTTAGGGCTGAAGAAGTAAGTAGTTTCTATGGAAATATTTCATTTCGAAAAAGATTTTAAATATAAATCTTAAAACATGGAAGTCATGTATGGTTCTCCATACCGATATTTTGATCTTGCGTTGTAGAATCTAAAAAAAAAAAATCGCCAAATACTCCAAAACATAACTTAGGCCTACTCAATTAGCTATCAAATCTAAACTGTCCGTCCAATAGCGTTAAAATTTTATACGATTATCACTAAAACGGGTAGAAACGAAACATAAAAACAATTTTCTAATCGGACGTTTATAACGCACGATATCCTAATCTTCCATGGACTTTTAGATCTAACCTCGTATATTTTAATAAAATGTAAGAGATTCTGAAATACCGTTTTGTAAACACAGTAATTATTGTAAACGCTGTGCCGACTACTAAATTTAACAATATTATTGTAATTTCCAATACGTAAATTAGTATTTCATATCTCTTGTACTTATGTGAATCACCTTTAGCGTAATGTGTGAGTTACACTTTACAAAGTTAACTTGTAAAGATGCCGTGTCGATGCAATATTTTGAATGAAGTACAAGCATTATTAATGGCGTTGAAGCAAGCAACCGTATTTTAATATTCCTGAAACCAGTAGCAGCGCGGTTTGCTTTGAATAAATTTATTGAAAGTTTTAATTAAAAAATATCTGCGCTCTCGATAAGCGCCATGAATGCAGATTGTTCTCGCTGAAGCAAGTTTTCACGTTGTTTGCCAAAGTGGGAAGCGGTAACTTGTAACGTAAAGTACAGGTTTTATTAAAACCGAACGTGTCAGCTTATTTGTAATCAGCCTGTAACAGCGCTTGAGTCTTATGAGACCACTTTTCCTCTCTTTTTTCTTTTTTAGGAAAATAGGTATTTTTTATATATTTCCAGGTTGAAGTTATGAAAAACTGAAAATTAATTAAGGTGAACGGCGTTATTATTTTATTTTCAAACAAATGTAACTAAAATAATTTATCAATAATTTCTTATAATATTATTCAAAATTTTAATTTCACTCCTGAAGAGCCACCTTAAATAAAGTATTCCGTATTTCTGGCCTCAAAATTGTTAAAGTTTTAAATGTTAATATTGTAAACTATTATTTATTTTAATTTCCCCCTAAATATATAAAACGATACTCTGATGTAAAAGTTAATTCTGAATGGAAACGCTATCAAAGCAAACAATAAACTCCATCAGAAACAAATTATCAACTTTTAAAATATGTCATATATTTATTTCATCTTTAATAAGTAGGTCTACTCATAATAAACCAATACTGACACTTCATCTGACAGAGTTAAGCCTAACAACCTTACTTTTTTGTTTGCTTTCACAGTGTCTTTCATTATCTTCCGTGTTTTTACTTGAAGTATAGCGTATTTTAATGATCTGTTATAACCTAAATATTGTTTTCATTAAAAAATTATATATTATTTCATTAAAAATTATAGTCTTAACGTTTCCTGGAATTAACGATTCTCTGTCGAGTCCCACCAGCAGAAAAAAACTTGATCCGGTCGGAGGAACGCACAAAGCATGGGACGGCCTTTTGGTCACAAATCAGTAGTGTCAATTTTTGTCACAGCTTGTTACTTTTCTAAACATTTTTGCGAGTAGCTTGATTTCTGCGAAGTGCATATTTATTCGGTGTTATTACTAGGGTTATATCTGTGAAAGTATTTGTTGTTTAATTGTTTACTTGTTTTACAGAAACTACTGTAAGTTTTGTGTAACTGGGTGACTTTATTATTTCTTGGGATAGAACAGAAAATACTTTACTTTCCGTTACACTGTAATTTAAAAAGCAAAGACAAACTGCAATAAGTTGTAACTTATTACAACTTTGCATTTTCGAAAATGTTAGTAACCAAAAAAAATTATAATCATTTATATTTGTTCCAGCTGGAAAGAGAGGCTCCGATAAAAGTAAAAGTGGTGTTTCGTAATTGTTTAAACATGTTGAGTGTCACAGTGTGTGTTGATGTTTGTTGAATTGTTGTAAGCTAGATACTTGATATACTTGATAAAATGATAAGTTACGAAATTCCAGGAAGCTAAGTAGTAAAAACAAAAGACGGATAAAATATTAAAAAACCAGTTGAGAGGAAGAAATATGGGAGACAAGAAAAAGTCTATTGCATAGGTAGATCTTTTATTTGCAGAGTAGCCCAGCAGGTTAATTCCAACTAATTTGATTAATAACATGATAGAATAGACAGGCTGTCACATGCAAGAGTACTACTCGCGAACCAGTAGTCGGGAAAATATTTTGAGGGAGTGTCCTTCTTAACCCTTAATTGCCCGGGCGGTTTGGCGATACAATTTTGCCCGGGCGGCGTACTGAGTACGCCAGTCCATTTGTTGGTCTGTCCCACCAAGTTATCATCAACTGCTTGTAATTTTTTAACACGTTGACTGTGAATGACACACCGTGTGTCATTTTGATAACAATTCCAAGTAATTCAGCTCCAGAAAATAAAACAATTTATTTTTCTCTGCTCTAGAACGTTTTTCGTTTCATAATATTATTTCTTTGTCCTTCAATGTAATTATCTTGGTTATAAACAAAATTGTAATTATCGTTTGTAAACAAACGAGCTAAGCCGTTGAGATAAGCCGCAACAAACAGAACACTACCAAGAGAACATGTTTTTTTTTTGCACAACGAAGTGAACGTGATAACATTGTAAAAGCGAAATAATAAAAAAAAACATGCGGGTAATTATATGCGTTTATTGAAACGAAATATGAAAGAGGAAATGGCTGTCCTACATATATACGTATATATATATTTTTTTTCTTACAAAAAGTTTCAAACAACATTTCAAACATAAAAACAAGAGCACAAACAACGTTTTCAGTAATTATTGTCAAAAACTTAATCTTCGTCATCCAGTTCATTTTTATTGGCACATGTTCCGCAGAGATAAACTGTTTTCGCCAAATGAGTTTTGCATGTAAAAGCAGAACATTCTGAGCAACTAATCGTAGTGTAGTTGTTTTTGGCTCTTCCGCATGAAGTGCATCGTCCTTTTCCCTTTTTTGCGGGTGGTTGTATTTCCTGCTCCTCGTTTATTCCGTCCGAAGAAAGCACTCTACGAATTATTGCTTTTGAATGCAGAGGTAGACTTCGTAAGTTTGCACGATCTTGAAGGTGTGGCTTCATAAGAGACGTCGCTAAGTTTTTCAAAAATATTCTTCTAAACTTGGGAGAAGCACTGGGTTCAGAGAAATTCAAAAGGATTTGTGCATTTATGCCTGCCACGTTTTGAAGCGCAAAAAAATTGCCATCGTCCATCTCTTTGTTTTACGGGCTACGGTGTAATTGCCACCGAGTTGGTCTACTACATCCACTCCACCTTTGAACTTATTATAGTCCATGATTATTTTTGGTTTTTGTGTCTCTGAATCAATTTCATCATCGTCGTGTGCGGTGCTGAGAAGAATTACACATTTATTTTTTTTGGTCGTGTAAGAAACCATCGTGACATCTTTTTGAAAACAAAAAAAACCATCGTGACATCTTTTTGAAAACAAAAAATTGAAGTTCCAACTTCTCTTGTTTTCGTTGGCTGTAATTGAAAAGGGATTTCTTTTTTGTTCTTTTTAGTGTACCCACGAGGGTAATACCACTGGCGAGGAGAGATTTGGCTAAAGGATAACTAGTGTACCAGTTATCGGTAGTCAGGTTTCTGTTAGAACCTTTATAGCGGCTAATCAGCCTATTGACGATATCCAAGCTCGCATTCGAAGCTTCATACGGTCCAGGAGGTTGAGTGCCACAGTACATTTCCAATTTCAAGCAATAAAAAGTTCGCGAATCAACAACTGCAAATATTTTTAGGCCATACTTGGCCGGCTTATTAGGAATGTATTGAATGAAAGAGCACCTGCCACGAAATGGCTCTAACTTTTCATCAACCGTCAGTTGATCCCCAGGCGAATAAAATTTATCACAGTTGTCATTGAAAGAGTCGTAAAACTCCCGTATTGCGGCTAACTTATCGGTTGTTTTTCGAGTAAGTCTTGTGGATGTGTCATCGAATCTTATGGAAGCTAGAAGGTATCTGAATCGTTTCAGCCCCATCACCCCTTGCAATATTTCAATGCCAGTGCCATCCCGAGCCCATGCTTCGTCCAGATGTATTTTAGACATTTTTTTGTATCCTAATAAGAATAAAATCCCAATGACAGTCATTATTTCTGGTCTGCTTGTGTCCTTTGCACTATTTTTTGAGATTTTCTTAGGGTCCTCCATTGTTCTGTTACGCTGTATGTACATGTTAGTGTATTTCACTAGAGAATCAATCATGTCTAAGTTATAATCTTCAAGAAAGCGGAAATTTCGTCTTTCACGTCGGCACAGTCTTTGGAAGCCGGGAGTACTTGTTTCACAATATTTTTACTAGGCGTACGCGAAAATTTACTTTTTATAGGGCTCTTCTTCCATTTATAAATTTCACTGATTTCCTTTACGACCCTTCCTCTTACTTTCTTCTTTTTGTAAATAGTTTTAGTAAAAAAATCGTTGTCATCGGTATCGCTCACCTCGTCGTCAGAAGTCCTTGGAAGTGGTTGAGGAAGATCACCATCTATTTCGGAATCACTATTGTGGTCACTCTGTTCGATAATCTCACGTTCGTCAATATCAGATGATTGAATGTCAGTGTCAACGCCTGAATTTTGCTTCTCTTCATCCGACAGTTCACGTAAAACACGTTCGAAATCTTCGGGCCGCACAATTTCATTCCGCGACATAGTTGGAGGGGCGGCGTACGGAGTACGCCAAACCGACCGGCAAGTAAAAGACGTCACTACTTCGGCTAGCGATAACAGACTGGTGAAATTCAAACGGATCATTGTGCTCGGAGGGAGTTGGTAGGAGGGTACTGAGGGGGCCGTGCCTCGATGATTGGTAGGTTTTCATTTACAGCAAAACTTGCGTGGCTGGCGTACTCTATACGCCTACCCGGGCAATTAAGGGTTAAAACGACATTCAGGAACAAGAGAGTTGTTATTTTGTTAGTCTCAAACACGAGACCCCAAAGGGTAGAATAATTGAGCAGCGTTCAGTGGTTTCTCTCTAAAGTGAGCATCAATTATTTATAAGATGAATCTGGACGGCAGTACATGTAACATAATTATCTCATTCCGTAGTTCAAATGAACACTGGGGAGGTATCAATTTTTAAAACATTTATGATTTTTTTTCATTACAACATAACTGTAAACACGCGATACATGGACTAATGTGAGTTTGTTGGAGTGCTTTTTTTAACTGACTAAACCTGATATTAATGCCCCATATATGATGACACTTTTTTGATGTACCTATAAATGAGTAAAAGATATAAAAGATAGTATCAACTGTTTAAATAATACACACAACCATGTTTAAATTTCATAGTAAAAATATACTAGACTTTATCTTGATTTCTGAATAAAATTATACACTTTTCAAATCCCATGGTACAGACTTATATTATTGTATCTTCTTTGGTTTTAAAGAACTTTGTAAAGTCACTAAATACATTCAGTTTAAAAAGTAACGATAAAGAGTATGAATAAATTTACAAATATGAATATACAATATGCCTCTAGAATATTGTTTGCCATATACTAGGCCTATACGAGCAGAGAAAATCTCGTGTGATCAAAAATCTGTATAAAGTACGCTACAACTCCTTATGCTTATTCGCTAGGAAGCTTATGTCTGGATTCTCTCGTAGGCTTCACATGATTTTTTAATGATAAAATGTAACTGTGCTATCGAGCCGCAGTGCAGCGTTAAAATGAAAGACGTTCGACTTCAGGTACAGAAGTAACCTTCAGTTGCATGGTCTACATCGTCTCGATACGATGTAATCGGTTACGGATGCGGACGACGAAAAACAATATGTGCCGCAAAATGCCGGGAGGGGGCAAGACACTACGTATGGCGAGGCTGACATACTTGCCGTTTTCCGAAAACCTAGTAAAGTCGCACTGTTTGTAACATCGATTATAATGGAGTTCGTGTTTGGCTTGTAGGAATTATTGAGGACGGACTAGTTTGTATCAGACGTGGAGGGGAATGTAGTAAGATCGGCATGAAAAAGCATGTACTCGAGTGCATACAAGGATGCCACATAAAACTTACCCATCTAAACTCAAGGCAATAGAAGAGAAATTAATGCCACCATTTTTACTTCCATGTTCCGTAAGGAAATGGAAGTATGGTGATGGCTAAAAAAACCATGTTCGAGATAAGGGCTGATTCTGTTTGTACTACCCTCAGAACATGAAGAAAATTCATGTGTGTAGAATTTTTTCTATGACACGATAACTGCGGCAAATTCAAAAAAAAAACCTCCTCTCAACAGTCCGTTAAGGACCAAGGCCTACCGCGCGGCTTTTGTGTTAGTGTGACGGTATATGGCTAGTACTACGCGCCACCAGCCGCTAGTTGCGGTATTCACAGCCAGGAGGCGGCGCTGTTATCTCAGCGCCTACTCAGTTTGCCTCACGACGCTGAGTGCACGCCGTACGGAACCTCCGCCGGGAATTGAACACGGGACCACGAGCGCATCAATCGCCCGCGTTAGCCACTAGACCACCTGGAGGCTCGCGGCAAATTCAAACAGAATCAAATAATTTTTGCATACGTGCCCAAGTTGTAGAGGACTCAAGGCTTATTGATTTTGGTGAAGATCGGTTGAGGGGGAGGGGCAGTTTACGAGCAACATTTTACGTATTAACAAGAGTAAAGTTCTTAATTTTGGTAAATAAAGTAGCTTGAAAAGAAGGTCATAATAATCCACTGTAGAAAGGAAGATGAAATACCCATAAATAAAAAGGGTAGTTCAAGAGGGAGGGGATAATTTTTTATAAATAAAAATGATAGTTGTAGGGGTAGGGTGTAATTTTGTATATGTGTACTACGTTATCGGCAACAAAGAAGTAGTTTCTATGGAAATATTTCAATTCAATTTGTCAAATGTCGAATTTTTCAATTTATATTTAAATGATTTTAAATACAAATCTTAGAACATGGATGTCATGTAAGATCCTGCATACCGATTTTTGAAGTACCGGTAATTATTATGACAAAACCTGAACGAGTGCTGGGGACACAGTTGAACGCCGACTCTTCAGGAAAGAGACAACGAAGGATAACTTGTCAGTTGAGAGTGTGATAGTGTCCGTTACACGCAGCAGACATTAACCCAATACTATGTTTTGTTTAATGTTACTTCCAAATTGGCAGTTCAAGTAGTGGTGGTTCTGCTGTTGCCCAGTTGTGCAGTTCTGCCACGTGTTCCACTGCCGGTAGCTTGTAGCAGTCTGACGCCAACCGTTGATTACGACAGAAACTCCTTGTTTCAAGCGTTTTAAAGATTTGAAGTTAGTGAAATATTTGTTCCATTTTACCTAGTCTGAACAAATTGGGAGACCCTAAATCCGTGATATTTTTTGAGATTGAGTTGTTTTTAAGAGAAAATATTTTTACCGGAATTCTATATTATGCACATTATTTTATTAGAATTATTACAAATAACATAAATATAATAACTATATTTATTCTTTGTTTATTTGTTATTTTTTCGATTTATGTTTTTCTACTTGTTTTTCATTGATTTATTCTTGGACTCAGTGGACTGGTCATGCCCATTTAAAGGGCTCTACCTACACACTTTGTGTAATTTCCAAGTTTACTGGTAGACATGCAGGATCATGTAGTCCATTTGCGAGATGCATTAAACTTGCTAACCTCTATATTGACGTCCTGGACTGCCTTAGTAACAAAAAGAAATTTCTGCGGGGAGTAAGGAATGGATTTTTTTAACTGCACGTGTTTGACCTGCCACATTCATTTTGTGGCGTGACTTCTTAGAAGCGTAGTACTTAGAATTTACTGTGTCTTGTGTTGTTTCATGTCACAGACGCCTTCTTACTTGACACAATAAATTCCTCAGATTTATTTTTTCAAGTGTAATATACTAAAAAGGTCCTATGAAGCGTTATATCACGTTTGTCTCCTGTTCCTCTACTGGGTGTCCTGTCCCAGTGGGTGGCTCGGCAGGGTGTGCAATTGTGTGGGAGTCCTCCACAAAAAAATTTAGCGTTTTTCGATTGCTGTTTTGTTCCATCCTATTAAGTTTTTTATTAGAACACGCGCGCGCGTTCACACATACACAGAATAATAATTCACATTTTCATAGTTCTGATATTCTAGTCTTCAATCACGAGTACTTTTAAGATATACCTTATAGCCTACAGAATATAGCTTATACCTTATAACATACCTTATACGTTATATAGCTTATTTTCGGAAATTTTCAGCAAGAGATCTATAAACTCTTGCTGTTTTTTTCATGTTAACTTATTGATAAAATAGAAATTGAATTGGTGTTGATTTACAATAATTTGTTTTTACTCATTATCTAACCTCACTCGCAATACAAAAACTCATTAGCCACAATACTTACAATTTTGAAGAAACCAGCGTACAGTAGTCCATTCCAGGGACGCTGGGACGATCGTTGTCAATCCATGATGCGTATACAATTTACGGAACATTTTATAAAACTATTTTAACATCTTCAATTTAAAATTTAAGTTTAATCTAATAACAGATAAATAAATAAATTATAGTGGTCACTGAAAACGTTTCCTCTAATTCACAGGTACATGGCTGTTAGTTTGAACTGATTTTAAACAGAGTATTTTTAAAACGTATAGGCCTGTTATTAAAAAGTATAAAAATTATAATTTTCGGACTGGAAATATCTAAACGAGCAACGAAATAATGTTTAATAGTTTTTAAATTATATACGAAACGGATAACTGGAAACGTATTGAATTTATGATCTTTTGGCCACTTTGAGGAGTTTCCATTTCGTGGTTTATCATTAACGTAAAAGGTTAAACCAGTAATATTAATAAAACACTTGAATGATACTGATGTGTGAAAGTAATTTGAATGTTAACTATTATCTGTCTAATAACGCGGTACTAAAACAAACCACTAAAAGATCCAACATGAAATGTTTTTATGATTGAAATCTTTCGTGTTTCTCTGCCAGTAAGGATTGGTAACGTTCGTTTGTTATCATGGGAGGAGCGTCTTAATATCAGCTATGAATGGCTAAATAAAAGGTCGCCAATTCTCTACTCCTTTTGTGTTTGCAACTCTCAATTCGGAGTTTGTATTAAAACGATTCTAGTTCCAAATATCATAGACGAATCTAAGGTAATAGGATAAAGAAGAAGATTAATGGCAAATTGTAAATTAGTTTAGGAAATTTTAGATACACCATACAAATTACCAAATATTAGTATATGTAGTATACTAGTAAAATATTATTAAATGGCGGTCATTTAGTAACATAACATAACAAGCTGATTATTGTATTGGTGGTTTTAATTCACCATAAACTAAGAGGAAAGGATACTGATCAAGTGTTGAAGAGAATGTTTGTGGATGGGAATAAGTTTATAGGGAAATGAGTATGTGTGAAAAGAGAGAGAGAGAGAGAGAGTTGGTGCGTGTTAATGTGCATACTAGTGTTAAGTGAAAAGGGATAGATGGATTCCACTCTGCGAATTGCCATGACAGAGCTAATCCATTCCTAATATGTACTCCGGTGTCGCCATAACAAAGTTGTTTTGCTTTTGAATGCAGCAAGCTTTTGTTTTGGTTTTTAATTTGCATGTTGAATAAAAACTTGTATATTACTTTCAACAACGAACAAACTTATGCTTGTGTAGTGTACACAACAAACAAGTTTATAACGTAATATTGTTACGACGACGCATCGTAACACATATGCGTTGCGTAGCTGATGCGGAAAGAGAAACTGTGCAACTGATACAATCCTCACACAAGCAGTAATAGTAAATTTATTGTATTATGTGATTCGTCATGAATTGTTTTATAGCGGTTGTTGTGTGTTAGGCCCAGGTGGGCTTAAATGTTGTTTCTTGAAGTGAATAATCGTGTCGGCTGGTTAACCATGTTTGTTAAGAATAGTATGTAATGCATGCATTGCTTCAGTGGGAAGAAAATGATAAGATGTGGACTGTATTTGAATTGATTTTAATGCCTTTCTTAAGTTACGTTACAAATGTTTAATTCATTGAAATCAGGTCGGCTAATAATGCGTGTTGCCAAGTATTATAAATTTGAATGTGTGCCAGGTATAAGTTTTGCGTACGACGCTGAATTTCAGCAACCCGATTAGCGAGGTATGTTTTCCAACGCGTAGACTGCGCATGAATCCAGTAAAGAGCCACCATAGAGTCAGAATACAAATGTAATTATCAATAAACGAATAAAGAGCAGGAATAACCTTAGATACGAGTCGCGATAATAACAAGCAAGCGCAGAGTTCGATGCGAGGTAATGACACCTGGCGTAGGGGAGCCACGCGAGATTTGGAACACAAGAGGCGACAGGAGGCAGTAGAATCTTGATAAATGACTCTGATATATATACAACAGCCAAACCCTCTTTCCGAAACATCCGAAAAACCATGCAATTGAACTGTAGCTGCCTCACGCTTGCAACGAATAGATCGCGGGACTACTATTTTGCCAATCAGAATCAATTTGTCACACAAAGAATGACAATCCGAAAGTGACTGACCGGAAATCGGTTCATCCCAACCAATCTTGCAAAGCCAGAGTAAGTATATGAGTATGTATAAGTATATATAGCAAGTATTTGACGCTACTGAATTGATAGCGCCATCATTGCTGAGTGTCGTGTGCCCAAGATCCATATATTCCTTGATAAAGTCCGCGTAGTCGCGAGCGAGCTTGGCATCTCGCCTAAATCGACGCTCCAAGCTTAAGAATCTTGATTCGGCACTCGTATAAGATTCCCCCAAGTGGGGATTATCAGACTTCAATGGAAGTGACACTATAAATCTACCCTCGTGGTTGCGCTGAGTAGAGCGCACAAAATGCTCTTCACAGGCCGACTCGCTATCAGGGGTATTGTCAGGGATAGTTTCTGCTTCCAAAATCTCTCGAGAGATTGCAGAATTTGACTGTCGTTGTTCCTTGCTAGGAACGAAACAGCAGGACCCTCGTTGTGGCAGTGCTTGGGCAGATTGCCAGCCAAAATGTAGCCCAGTTTTGTTTCCTGAATGATGGGAAAATTGGGGCAGCGTGTGTATTTATTGGCTAATATCAAATCCAGATAAAATTGTGCCCCGAATAGTATGTCGATTTGCGAAGATATATTAAAATCTGGGTCAGCCAGGAAAATTTTGTTTGGAATGTGGAACTGGTTGATATCAAAGGAGGTTGAAGGCAGATTGTGAGTTAAGGTAGATAAGACGGCACATTTCGCCTCGAAACTATGTCTCTGATAGCGAGAAATAATACGTATGGAAGCAATATCAGTTGCGCAACACGCTGTGTTGTTTATTCCTGTGATTGGAATATTAGATTTGGCTAATTTGAGCTGTAACCTTTTTGCAGATGATTTTGTACAGAAATTTATCTGTGAACCGGCGTCCAGGAGCACCCTAGCCCCATGCCTGTTGCCAGCCCGATCAACGACAGATACAACCGCTGTGGATAAAAGAACATTGTTTTTGCACTGTAATTTAAGCGAACAATAATTGCTGCTGGCAGCTGTTGATTTCGGCACGTAATTTGCGTGCAACAATGTGTGGTGTCGTTTTGAACAGATTTTACACACCTGTTTACTCTTACAGTTAGCTTACAGATGACCTGATCTAAGGCAGTTGCTACAACACTTATGATTTTCAACAAATTGCCCCCGCTCAGCGGTGCTTAATATACGAAAATTATTACATATGTAAAGCGGGTGGTTGGATTTACAACACACGCATGAATAATGATTTGCCGCTGTGTGATAGCTCTTAAATGTAGTGCTGCCAGCAGTAATTCTTAAGCTACACTTCTCATATTTATTGTTAGGTCTTACATTAAGTTTGTTGAATTGCTGTCCGGGTTCAATAGGCATTGTATTTTCTAACAGCTGTCTGCGTAAGTTTAAAAAATGCGTGAAGTCTTGAAAGCTAGGCAAATTGTCAGGGTCTATTGACTCCTTCCAAAGTTTGAAAGTAATAGGGTCAAGTTTGGTGGATAGTAACTGTATAGTGATAAATTCAAATGAATTCACTGACAGCTTCATTGCTGCCAGTGAATTAACGGAAGACGTTATTGTGTTAGTGAACTCCGCCAAACTTTGGACCGAGTCCTTTATTGTGGACTTGACCTGAAGTAGGTTTTGCACATAGTATTAAGCTAATATGAATGGGTTGTTATACCTTTCGGACAGCAAATTTAACGCTATTGCATAATTTTCTTTACAGATAGGTAATGACTTGATTAAATCTAACGGTTCACACTTCACAGAGGAATGTAAATAATGTAATTTTTGCACTGGTGTTAAATCAGATCTTGAATGCACTAAATCGGTAAAAATTGAATAAAAATGTTGCCACTCCAATATGTTGCCTGAGAAGCAGGGCAAACTTATCGGCTTTAATTGCATGGGCGTCGATAATACGGGAGGCACAGTCTGAGTATTAAAGGTGTCAAGTAATTGCAAAATGTTTGCTACAGTTGAATATATCATTTCTTCGACCTCAACTCGGTCTGCTTGAGCAACGCTCGTGTCTTTACTAATGAGCTCTATTTCAGACTGTACCTCGTCGTACTTCGAGGCCAAGCTTTTGAGACTATCCAGTCTTACAGTTAGAAAATGTTTTGTACTTAAAGTTATGTCAAATGAATTTACAGCGGATTGTATCCGCACTATTTCGGACTTTAAGCCGCCTCTCTTTCTGGTCAGCACCTTGAGGCCTTCTTCAGACATTTTACGCACCTTGTTTCACTGTTGTTGGTGATACCTTGTTGGCGATGTCCTGCAGCGTCGGCTCCTTGGTGAAGATGGCAAACAGCTGGCAGAGATGACCACCTTGAGTAAGCACTGTAGCTGGCAGGCACTTGCTAATATGTTGTCTGAAGATGACGAGCGAAATGCCGATGCAAATCACGCCACGGTCGTATTAGCTGACGTGCTAATTCGCCCGTGATGGCCAGAAATAGGGGTAGAAAATATTGGATGGAAAATCCAGGTCCGGAGTGACCAAAAAATGTTGTGTGTTAGGCCCAAGTGGGCTTAAATGTTGTTTCTTGAAGTGAATAATCGTGTCGGCTGGTTAACCATGTTTGTTAAGAATAGTATGTAATGCATGCATTGCTTCAGTGGGAAGAAAATGATAAGATGTGGACTGTATTTGAATTGATTTTAATGCCTTTCTTAAGTTACGTTACAAATGTTTAATTCATTGAAATCAGGTCGGCTAATAATGCGTGTTGCCAAGTATTATAAATTTGAATTACATTGAAGCGAGCCTAGTCGGCCATAAGCAAGAATGTGCGGCCTAAAGCCTACATTAAATGTCGACAATAAATGACAGCGAAAAGGTTCGGCGAACCGAACGCCGAGAGCGCTTGATACACACTGTACAAAGTTCTAACACGCAAAAATTGAAGCAAGGCAGTAAGCAGATTAGCCAACCTAGAAAGCGAAATTATCGTGCTACGTACAGCGGTGTAGACAGATTTATTAAAACGGTTCAGCGCTTTCACCGATGTCGAAGTTATTTGCCCAGTCTGATGTTCATTCTCTTAGGTTTGGGAACTTATACAAGGGATCAGAGTGCAACGTCATTACCAGTGTGACCGTTTAAGGCTGGCCGCACACTAGAACGACATTTCGTTTCGCGACAGAAGCGTTTTGACGCATCGTGTTGCAAAATAGGCTTGATACTTTGGATCACGACAAAACAATTGCACGTCAGCTGTTATTGAGCTGTAAAAGTGTATGGTTCGTGATTTCTTGACAGGCATTATTTTGCATCTCTTTCAATTATACTACACCTACACTTGTTTCCATCTATACTCAATAGCAATTAATAATAATAATAATAATAATAATAATAATAATAATAATAATACAGGGCATGCGGATTTAAAAATGTCGGAAGCTGTTTTGTTATGAGATATAACTTGAAGGAGCTACGTCTTTGGTCGCGAGCCCCCTCTCGACACCTCTAGACAATGTCGCAGCCAGTGTGTTTCGCTTTAGAGATCTTAATGGCACTAGTCATCAACGACGCTTAGCGACACCATGCGCCAAAACGGTTCTGTCGCGAAACAAAATGTGACTCCATTGTGTGACCGTTTAATTCAGATGTTGTGGTATAATTTACCACCGTAGTTACACGTTTTGTCTGTTGTATATGAAACGCTAGGTCACACACGGCAGGACTAATGTAGTGGGAGTGCAATTATATGTGTGTTAGTAACATTAGGCTAATTATGTTACCCTATAAAATGAGTAGGCATATTTTATGTTATAAAATATATAGGCATGCCGGTATCGTTTTCTTTGGCGTTTAATGATTTATTTTACTGTTTGAGATCACGATCCATGCAAACATGAATCGTACAATGCAAATCAACGTGCTTGACTATTCTTACTGTCTAATATCGAAACCTGTTGACTAACAGGAATAGAAAAATATAACATTTACGCAGTGGCGCTAGCTTGTAATTATTGTCATTAAAAAACAATGTGGTTTTAATATTTTTTTATTAGTAGTTCCACGTGTTATTAACGTGTTCAGATATACACATAGATAAAACATTTGAAATCTTCCTTTACATAGGTGTAAATTGTAATTACAAGTAAGATATCTGCAACAAACATTTTTGTGAATCACCCTGAATAATAATCATGTGAATCAAACGTTTAATTTAATATTAAAACCTAAGGCTATTAAGTAGGAAAACATTAAATCACGAGTGGATATAAGTGTCGGCCGGGTGCGGTTTTGCAGTGAGGGGAGCAAACTATTCTCTATCGTACAATTCCCACACGCGTGATCACAGTATACTTTTATTTTATTCTACTTTTTTGTTCCCTCTGTCGGTTCATTGTTTTCGTGTTGCTACAAAGTTATTGGCAACTGGATATTCTGGATTTTGTCAATTACATTTTGTAATACACACAAAAGCAAACTTGTAATATTCCTTTTACTACAAGTTTCATGAGACGAGACTTTCAGAAAACACAAACTTTCGGTAGCGAGTGCCTGAACTTAAAAAGAGTGCCTTAAGAACTGTGTATCTCCCACTGTGATAAAAAAAACAATCATGCAAATGAAATCCGATTTAGGAAATAGGATATAATGTAATTATTAAGGTAGTTAAATACACAATAGCTTTACATAACACGAGTGAACAAACATTAACTTTACCTGAGAGTTGTGTTTAGTAATTTATCTTTTAGTTTTGTACGATATCCTTCTTTATTGGTAATTTTTGGTATTTATTCTTCAGATACTTTGGAACTGTTTTCTATACGGACGTTTATCTTTCACCTACATTTTATGATAAGAACTGCAAATTACATCTGTCATAGTTTTTTTAACCTACAAAATTCTCTGTCTTTCTTAATAACGCTTTCTTATACACAAAGTATATTTAGTGTCTCTACATAATGAATTTATATCGTTTAAAGTGGCTAATAAGTTTCCCTATTATTAAATTAAATGTTTGCCACACTTTATTTCTTCGCATACTTCATGTGCTATATATACAATAATTCACACACTGTACATCCTATACTTCACACGCAATAAACCCTACACTTCACATGCTACGCATACTACACTTCAAATGCTATACATACAATACTTACCATACTAAACATAGCCTACTACACTTCAGATTCTATACAACCTGTACTTCAAGCAACATACGTACTACACTTCGCGTACTATCCTTCACACGCTATACATACTACAATTCACATGCTACACATACTACACACCACACGCTACACATAGTCTACTATACGTACTATACTTCATATGGTACGCATACTACACTTCACATGCTACGCATACTACACTTCACATACTACACATAATACACACCTCACGCTATACATACTATACGTATTATACTTCATTTCCTCCACATACTACACTACACATGCTACACACACTACACACCAAACGCTATATATACTATACGTACTACACTTCACTTAATATACGTACTAGACTTCACTTCTTGCACATACTACACTACACATATTACACACCACACGCTGTACATACTATACACACTATACGTCACATGCTACGCATTCACACACCACACGCTATACATAATATACGTACTACACTTCACATCCTACACAAATTACAGTACAAATCTTATACATACTACACACCACACGCTATACATACTATACACACTACACTTCACATGTTACGCACACTAAACTCCACATGCTACACATAATACACTTCACATGCTACACATACTACACTTCACATGCTACACATACTACCCATCACACGATATACATAATATACGTACTACACTTCACTTCCTACACATACTACATTACACATACTACACACTACAACCTATACATACTATACACACTAAACTTCACATACTACGCACACTACACTTCATATGCTACAAATGCTACACTACACATGCTACACATACTACACACCACACGCTATATATACTATACGTACTACACTTCACTTCCTACACATACAACAATTCACGTGCTACTCTTAATACACACCACACGATGTACATACTACACGTACTTCATTTCACTTCCTACAAATACTACACTACTCAAACTACACATACTACACACCACACACTATACATACTTTACACACTACACTTCAAAACTACACATACTACACACCACACGCTACACATACTATACGTACTACACTTTACATCCTGCACATACTACACTACACATGCTACACATACTACACACCACATATTATACGTCCTACACTTCACACAATATAAATACTACACTTCACATTCTATACATACAGCACTACACATAGTATACATACTAGACTTCACACGCTATACCAACTATACTCCACACGCTACACATACTACACTACACATGCTAAATTACTACACCCCACACGCTATACATACAATACATACTAAACTTCACATGCTACAGATACTACACACTACCCGCTATACATACTATACGTACTACACTTCATTTTCTGCACATACTACACTACACATATCGCGCTACCGTACAGCGGTGTAGACAGATTTATTAAAACGGTTCAGCGCTTTCACCGATGTCGAAGTTATTTGCCCAGTCTGATGTTCATTCTCTTAGGTTTGGGAACTTATACAAGGGATCAGA
The DNA here is from genome assembly GCA_034769895.1 of Magicicada septendecula. NCBI lineage: Eukaryota > Metazoa > Arthropoda > Insecta > Hemiptera > Cicadidae > Magicicada > Magicicada septendecula. The sequence goes on along the minus strand of CM068374.1, from coordinate 114,548,075 downwards.
GTGCAACGTCATTACCAGTGTGACCGTTTAAGGCTGGCCGCACTCTAGAACGACATTTCGTTTCGCGACAGAAGCGTTTTGACGCATCGTGTTGCAAAATAGGCTTGATACTTTGGATCACGACAAAACAATTGCACGTCAGCTGTTATTGAGCTGTAAAAGTGTATGGTTCGTGATTTCTTGACAGGCATTATTTTGCATCTCTTTCAATTATACTACACCTACACTTGTTTCCATCTATACTCAATAGCAATTAATAATAATAATAATAATAATAATAATAATAATAATAATAATAATAATAATAATAATAATAATAATAATAATAATACAGGGCATGCGGATTTAAAAATGTCGGAAGCTGTTTTGTTATGAGATATAACTTGAAGGAGCTACGTCTTTGGTCGCGAGCCCCCTCTCGACACCTCTAGACAATGTCGCAGCCAGTGTGTTTCGCTTTAGAGATCTTAATGGCACTAGTCATCAACGACGCTTAGCGACACCATGCGCCAAAACGGTTCTGTCGCGAAACAAAATGTGACTCCATTGTGTGACCGTTTAATTCAGATGTTGTGGTATAATTTACCACCGTAGTTACACGTTTTGTCTGTTGTATATGAAACGCTAGGTCACACACGGCAGGACTAATGTAGTGGGAGTGCAATTATATGTGTGTTAGTAACATTAGGCTAATTATGTTACCCTATAAAATGAGTAGGCATATTTTATGTTATAAAATATATAGGCATGCCGGTATCGTTTTCTTTGGCGTTTAATGATTTATTTTACTGTTTGAGATCACGATCCATGCAAACATGAATCGTACAATGCAAATCAACGTGCTTGACTATTCTTACTGTCTAATATCGAAACCTGTTGACTAACGGGAATAGAAAAATATAACATTTACGCAGTGGCGCTAGCTTGTAATTATTGTCATTAAAAAACAATGTGGTTTTAATATTTTTTTATTAGTAGTTCCACGTGTTATTAACGTGTTCAGATATACACATAGATAAAACATTTGAAATCTTCCTTTACATAGGTGTAAATTGTAATTACAAGTAAGATATCTGCAACAAACATTTTTGTGAATCACCCTGAATAATAATCATGTGAATCAAACATTTAATTTAATATTAAAACCTAAGGCTATTAAGTAGGAAAACATTAAATCACGAGTGGATATAAGTGTCGGCCGGGTGCGGTTTTGCAGTGAGGGGAGCAAACTATTCTCTATCGTACAATTCCCACACGCGTGATCACAGTATACTTTTATTTTATTCTACTTTTTTGTTCCCTCTGTCGGTTCATTGTTTTCGGGTTGCTACAAAGTTATTGGCAACTGGATATTCTGGATTTTGTCAATTACATTTTGTAATACACACAAAAGCAAACTTGTAATATTCCTTTTACTACAAGTTTCATGAGACGAGACTTTCAGAAAACACAAACTTTCGGTAGCGAGTGCCTGAACTTAAAAAGAGTGCCTTAAGAACTGTGTATCTCCCACTGTGATAAAAAAAACAATCATGCAAATGAAATCCGATTTAGGAAATAGGATATAATGTAATTATTAAGGTAGTTAAATACACAATAGCTTTACATAACACGAGTGAACAAACATTAACTTTACCTGAGAGTTGTGTTTAGTAATTTATCTTTTAGTTTTGTACGATATCCTTCTTTATTGGTAATTTTTGGTATTTATTCTTCAGATACTTTGGAACTGTTTTCTATACGGACGTTTATCTTTCACCTACATTTTATGATAAGAACTGCAAATTACATCTGTCATAGTTTTTTTAACCTACAAAATTCTCTGTCTTTCTTAATAACGCTTTCTTATACACAAAGTATATTTAGTGTCTCTACATAATGAATTTATATCGTTTAAAGTGGCTAATAAGTTTCCCTATTATTAAATTAAATGTTTGCCACACTTTATTTCTTCGCATACTTCATGTGCTATATATACAATAATTCACACACTGTACATCCTATACTTCACACGCAATAAACCCTACACTTCACATGCTACGCATACTACACTTCAAATGCTATACATACAATACTTACCATACTAAACATAGCCTACTACACTTCAGATTCTATACAACCTGTACTTCAAGCAACATACGTACTACACTTCGCGTACTATCCTTCACACGCTATACATACTACAATTCACATGCTACACATACTACACACCACACGCTACACATAGTCTACTATACGTACTATACTTCATATGGTACGCATACTACACTTCACATGCTACGCATACTACACTTCACATACTACACATAATACACACCTCACGCTATACATACTATACGTATTATACTTCATTTCCTCCACATACTACACTACACATGCTACACATACTACACACCAAACGCTATATATACTATACGTACTACACTTCACTTAATATACGTACTAGACTTCACTTCTTGCACATACTACACTACACATACTACACACCACACGCTGTACATACTATACACACTATACGTCACATGCTACGCATTCACACACCACACGCTATACATAATATACGTACTACACTTCACATCCTACACAAATTACAGTACAAATCTTATACATACTACACACCACACGCTATACATACTATACACACTACACTTCACATGTTACGCACACTAAACTCCACATGCTACACATAATACACTTCACATGCTACACATACTACACTTCACATGCTACACATACTACCCACCACACGATATACATAATATACGTACTACACTTCACTTCCTACACATACTACATTACACATACTACACACTACAACCTATACATACTATACACACTAAACTTCACATACTACGCACACTACACTTCATATGCTACAAATGCTACACTACACATGCTACACATACTACACACCACCCGCTATATATACTATACGTACTACACTTCACTTCCTACACATACAACAATTCACGTGCTACTCTTAATACACACCACACGATGTACATACTACACGTACTTCATTTCACTTCCTACAAATACTACACTACTCAAACTACACATACTACACACCACACACTATACATACTTTACACACTACACTTCAAAACTACACATACTACACACCACACGCTACACATACTATACGTACTACACTTTACGTCCTACACATACTACACTACACATGCTACACATACTACACACCACATATTATACGTCCTACACTTCACACAATATAAATACTACACTTCACATTCTATACATACAGCACTACACATAGTATACATACTAGACTTCACACGCTATACCAACTATACTCCACACGCTACACATACTACACTACACATGCTAAATTACTACACCCCACACGCTATACATACAATACATACTAAACTTCACATGCTACAGATACTACACACTACCCGCTATACATACTATACGTACTACACTTCACTTTCTGCACATACTACACTACACATATCGCGCTACCGTACAGCGGTGTAGACAGATTTATTAAAACGGTTCAGCGCTTTCACCGATGTCGAAGTTATTTGCCCAGTCTGATGTTCATTCTCTTAGGTTTGGGAACTTATACAAGGGATCAGAGTGCAACGTCATTACCAGTGTGACCGTTTAAGGCTGGCCGCACACTAGAACGACATTTCGTTTCGCGACAGAAGCGTTTTGACGCATCGTGTTGCAAAATAGGCTTGATACTTTGGATCACGACAAAACAATTGCACGTCAGCTGTTATTGAGCTGTAAAAGTGTATGGTTCGTGATTTCTTGACAGGCATTATTTTGCATCTCTTTCAATTATACTACACCTACACTTGTTTCCATCTATACTCAATAGCAATTAATAATAATAATAATAATAATAATAATAATAATACAGGGCATGCGGATTTAAAAATGTCGGAAGCTGTTTTGTTATGAGATATAACTTGAAGGAGCTACGTCTTTGGTCGCGAGCCCCCTCTCGACACCTCTAGACAATGTCGCAGCCAGTGTGTTTCGCTTTAGAGATCTTAATGGCACTAGTCATCAACGACGCTTAGCGACACCATGCGCCAAAACGGTTCTGTCGCGAAACAAAATGTGACTCCATTGTGTGACCGTTTAATTCAGATGTTGTGGTATAATTTACCACCGTAGTTACACGTTTTGTCTGTTGTATATGAAACGCTAGGTCACACACGGCAGGACTAATGTAGTGGGAGTGCAATTATATGTGTGTTAGTAACATTAGGCTAATTATGTTACCCTATAAAATGAGTAGGCATATTTTATGTTATAAAATATATAGGCATGCCGGTATCGTTTTCTTTGGCGTTTAATGATTTATTTTACTGTTTGAGATCACGATCCATGCAAACATGAATCGTACAATGCAAATCAACGTGCTTGACTATTCTTACTGTCTAATATCGAAACCTGTTGACTAACGGGAATAGAAAAATATAACATTTACGCAGTGGCGCTAGCTTGTAATTATTGTCATTAAAAAACAATGTGGTTTTAATATTTTTTTATTAGTAGTTCCACGTGTTATTAACGTGTTCAGATATACACATAGATAAAACATTTGAAATCTTCCTTTACATAGGTGTAAATTGTAATTACAAGTAAGATATCTGCAACAAACATTTTTGTGAATCACCCTGAATAATAATCATGTGAATCAAACATTTAATTTAATATTAAAACCTAAGGCTATTAAGTAGGAAAACATTAAATCACGAGTGGATATAAGTGTCGGCCGGGTGCGGTTTTGCAGTGAGGGGAGCAAACTATTCTCTATCGTACAATTCCCACACGCGTGATCACAGTATACTTTTATTTTATTCTACTTTTTTGTTCCCTCTGTCGGTTCATTGTTTTCGGGTTGCTACAAAGTTATTGGCAACTGGATATTCTGGATTTTGTCAATTACATTTTGTAATACACACAAAAGCAAACTTGTAATATTCCTTTTACTACAAGTTTCATGAGACGAGACTTTCAGAAAACACAAACTTTCGGTAGCGAGTGCCTGAACTTAAAAAGAGTGCCTTAAGAACTGTGTATCTCCCACTGTGATAAAAAAAACAATCATGCAAATGAAATCCGATTTAGGAAATAGGATATAATGTAATTATTAAGGTAGTTAAATACACAATAGCTTTACATAACACGAGTGAACAAACATTAACTTTACCTGAGAGTTGTGTTTAGTAATTTATCTTTTAGTTTTGTACGATATCCTTCTTTATTGGTAATTTTTGGTATTTATTCTTCAGATACTTTGGAACTGTTTTCTATACGGACGTTTATCTTTCACCTACATTTTATGATAAGAACTGCAAATTACATCTGTCATAGTTTTTTTAACCTACAAAATTCTCTGTCTTTCTTAATAACGCTTTCTTATACACAAAGTATATTTAGTGTCTCTACATAATGAATTTATATCGTTTAAAGTGGCTAATAAGTTTCCCTATTATTAAATTAAATGTTTGCCACACTTTATTTCTTCGCATACTTCATGTGCTATATATACAATAATTCACACACTGTACATCCTATACTTCACACGCAATAAACCCTACACTTTACATGCTACGCATACTACACTTCAAATGCTATACATACAATACTTACCATACTAAACATAGCCTACTACACTTCAGATTCTATACAACCTGTACTTCAAGCAACATACGTACTACACTTCGCGTACTATCCTTCACACGCTATACATACTACAATTCACATGCTACACATACTACACACCACACGCTACACATAGTCTACTATACGTACTATACTTCATATGGTACGCATACTACACTTCACATGCTACGCATACTGCACTTCACATACTACACATAATACACACCTCACGCTATACATACTATACGTATTATACTTCATTTCCTCCACATACTACACTACACATGCTACACATACTACACACCAAACGCTATATATACTATACGTACTACACTTCACTTAATATACGTACTAGACTTCACTTCTTGCACATACTACACTACACATACTACACACCACACGCTGTACATACTATACACACTATACGTCACATGCTACGCATTCACACACCACACGCTATACATAATATACGTACTACACTTCACATCCTACACAAATTACAGTACAAATCTTATACATACTACACACCACACGCTACACATACTGTACACACTACACTTCACATGTTACGCACACTAAACTCCACATGCTACACATAATACACTTCACATGCTACACATACTACACTTCACATGCTACACATACTACCCACCACACGATATACATAATATACGTACTACACTTCACTTCCTACACATACTACATTACACATACTACACACTACAACCTATACATACTATACACACTAAACTTCACATACTACGCACACTACACTTCATATGCTACAAATGCTACACTACACATGCTACACATACTACACACCACACGCTATATATACTATACGTACTACACTTCACTTCCTACACATACAACAATTCACGTGCTACTCTTAATACACACCACACGATGTACATACTACACGTACTTCATTTCACTTCCTACAAATACTACACTACTCAAACTACACATACTACACACCACACACTATACATACTTTACACACTACACTTCAAAACTACACATACTACACACCACACGCTACACATACTATACGTACTACACTTTACATCCTACACATACTACACTACACATGCTACACATACTACACACCACATATTATACGTCCTACACTTCACACAATATAAATACTACACTTCACATTCTATACATACAGCACTACACATAGTATACATACTAGACTTCACACGCTATACCAACTATACTCCACACGCTACACATACTACACTACACATGCTAAATTACTACACCCCACACGCTATACATACAATACATACTAAACTTCACATGCTACAGATACTTCACACTACCCGCTATACATACTATACGTACTACACTTCACTTTCTGCACATACTACACTACACATATCGCGCTACCGTACAGCGGTGTAGACAGATTTATTAAAACGGTTCAGCGCTTTCACCGATGTCGAAGTTATTTGCCCAGTCTGATGTTCATTCTCTTAGGTTTGGGAACTTATACAAGGGATCAGAGTGCAACGTCATTACCAGTGTGACCGTTTAAGGCTGGCCGCACACTAGAACGACATTTCGTTTCGCGACAGAAGCGTTTTGACGCATCGTGTTGCAAAATAGGCTTGATACTTTGGATCACGACAAAACAATTGCACGTCAGCTGTTATTGAGCTGTAAAAGTGTATGGTTCGTGATTTCTTGACAGGCATTATTTTGCATCTCTTTCAATTATACTACACCTACACTTGTTTCCATCTATACTCAATAGCAATTAATAATAATAATAATAATAATAATAATAATAATAATAATAATAATAATACAGGGCATGCGGATTTAAAAATGTCGGAAGCTGTTTTGTTATGAGATATAACTTGAAGGAGCTACGTCTTTGGTCGCGAGCCCCCTCTCGACACCTCTAGACAATGTCGCAGCCAGTGTGTTTCGCTTTAGAGATCTTAATGGCACTAGTCATCAACGACGCTTAGCGACACCATGCGCCAAAACGGTTCTGTCGCGAAACAAAATGTGACTCCATTGTGTGACCGTTTAATTCAGATGTTGTGGTATAATTTACCACCGTAGTTACACGTTTTGTCTGTTGTATATGAAACGCTAGGTCACACACGGCAGGACTAATGTAGTGGGAGTGCAATTATATGTGTGTTAGTAACATTAGGCTAATTATGTTACCCTATAAAATGAGTAGGCATATTTTATGTTATAAAATATATAGGCATGCCGGTATCGTTTTCTTTGGCGTTTAATGATTTATTTTACTGTTTGAGATCACGATCCATGCAAACATGAATCGTACAATGCAAATCAACGTGCTTGACTATTCTTACTGTCTAATATCGAAACCTGTTGACTAACAGGAATAGAAAAATATAACATTTACGCAGTGGCGCTAGCTTGTAATTATTGTCATTAAAAAACAATGTGGTTTTAATATTTTTTTATTAGTAGTTCCACGTGTTATTAACGTGTTCAGATATACACATAGATAAAACATTTGAAATCTTCCTTTACATAGGTGTAAATTGTAATTACAAGTAAGATATCTGCAACAAACATTTTTGTGAATCACCCTGAATAATAATCATGTGAATCAAACATTTAATTTAATATTAAAACCTAAGGCTATTAAGTAGGAAAACATTAAATCACGAGTGGATATAAGTGTCGGCCGGGTGCGGTTTTGCAGTGAGGGGAGCAAACTATTCTCTATCGTACAATTCCCACACGCGTGATCACAGTATACTTTTATTTTATTCTACTTTTTTGTTCCCTCTGTCGGTTCATTGTTTTCGGGTTGCTACAAAGTTATTGGCAACTGGATATTCTGGATTTTGTCAATTACATTTTGTAATACACACAAAAGCAAACTTGTAATATTCCTTTTACTACAAGTTTCATGAGACGAGACTTTCAGAAAACACAAACTTTCGGTAGCGAGTGCCTGAACTTAAAAAGAGTGCCTTAAGAACTGTGTATCTCCCACTGTGATAAAAAAAACAATCATGCAAATGAAATCCGATTTAGGAAATAGGATATAATGTAATTATTAAGGTAGTTAAATACACAATAGCTTTACATAACACGAGTGAACAAACATTAACTTTACCTGAGAGTTGTGTTTAGTAATTTATCTTTTAGTTTTGTACGATATCCTTCTTTATTGGTAATTTTTGGTATTTATTCTTCAGATACTTTGGAACTGTTCTCTATACGGACGTTTATCTTTCACCTACATTTTATGATAAGAACTGCAAATTACATCTGTCATAGTTTTTTTAACCTACAAAATTCTCTGTCTTTCTTAATAACGCTTTCTTATACACAAAGTATATTTAGTGTCTCTACATAATGAATTTATATCGTTTAAAGTGGCTAATAAGTTTCCCTATTATTAAATTAAATGTTTGCCACACTTTATTTCTTCGCATACTTCATGTGCTATATATACAATAATTCACACACTGTACATCCTATACTTCACACGCAATAAACCCTACACTTCACATGCTACGCATACTACACTTCAAATGCTATACATACAATACTTACCATACTAAACATAGCCTACTACACTTCAGATTCTATACAACCTGTACTTCAAGCAACATACGTACTACACTTCGCGTACTATCCTTCACACGCTATACATACTACAATTCACATGCTACACATACTACACACCACACGCTACACATAGTCTACTATACGTACTATACTTCATATGGTACGCATACTACACTTCACATGCTACGCATACTACACTTCACATACTACACATAATACACACCTCACGCTATACATACTATACGTATTATACTTCATTTCCTCCACATACTACACTACACATGCTACACATACTACACACCAAACGCTATATATACTATACGTACTACACTTCACTTAATATACGTACTAGACTTCACTTCTTGCACATACTACACTACACATACTACACACCACACGCTGTACATACTATACACACTATACGTCACATGCTACGCATTCACACACCACACGCTATACATAATATACGTACTACACTTCACATCCTACACAAATTACAGTACAAATCTTATACATACTACACACCACACGCTATACATACTATACACACTACACTTCACATATTACGCACACTAAACTCCACATGCTACACATAATACACTTCACATGCTACACATACTACACTTCACATGCTACACATACTACCCACCACACGATATACATAATATACGTACTACACTTCACTTCCTACACATACTACATTACACATACTACACACTACAACCTATACATACTATACACACTAAACTTCACATACTACGCACACTACACTTCATATGCTACAAATGCTACACTACACATGCTACACATACTACACACCACACGCTATATATACTATACGTACTACACTTCACTTCCTACACATACAACAATTCACGTGCTACTCTTAATACACACCACACGATGTACATACTACACGTACTTCATTTCACTTCCTACAAATACTACACTACTCAAACTACACATACTACACACCACACACTATACATACTTTACACACTACACTTCAAAACTACACATACTACAAACCACACGCTACACATACTATACGTACTACACTTTACATCCTACACATACTACACTACACATGCTACACATATTATACGTCCTACACTTCACACAATATAAATACTACACTTCACATTCTATACATACAGCACTACACATAGTATACATACTAGACTTCACACGCTATACCAACTATACTCCACACGCTACACATACTACACTACACATGCTAAATTACTACACCCCACACGCTATACATACAATACATACTAAACTTCACATGCTACAGATACTACACACTACCCGCTATACATACTATACGTACTACACTTCACTTTCTGCACATACTACACTACACATATCGCGCTACCGTACAGCGGTGTAGACAGATTTATTAAAACGGTTCAGCGCTTTCACCGATGTCGAAGTTATTTGCCCAGTCTGATGTTCATTCTCTTAGGTTTGGGAACTTATACAAGGGATCAGAGTGCAACGTCATTACCAGTGTGACCGTTTAAGGCTGGCCGCACACTAGAACGACATTTCGTTTCGCGACAGAAGCGTTTTGACGCATCGTGTTGCAAAATAGGCTTGATACTTTGGATCACGACAAAACAATTGCACGTCAGCTGTTATTGAGCTGTAAAAGTGTATGGTTCGTGATTTCTTGACAGGCATTATTTTGCATCTCTTTCAATTATACTACACCTACACTTGTTTCCATCTATACTCAATAGCAATTAATAATAATAATAATAATAATAATAATAATAATAATAATAATAATACAGGGCATGCGGATTTAAAAATGTCGGAAGCTGTTTTGTTATGAGATATAACTTGAAGGAGCTACGTCTTTGGTCGCGAGCCCCCTCTCGACACCTCTAGACAATGTCGCAGCCAGTGTGTTTCGCTTTAGAGATCTTAATGGCACTAGTCATCAACGACGCTTAGCGACACCATGCGCCAAAACGGTTCTGTCGCGAAACAAAATGTGACTCCATTGTGTGACCGTTTAATTCAGATGTTGTGGTATAATTTACCACCGTAGTTACACGTTTTGTCTGTTGTATATGAAACGCTAGGTCACACACGGCAGGACTAATGTAGTGGGAGTGCAATTATATGTGTGTTAGTAACATTAGGCTAATTATGTTACCCTATAAAATGAGTAGGCATATTTTATGTTATAAAATATATAGGCATGCCGGTATCGTTTTCTTTGGCGTTTAATGATTTATTTTACTGTTTGAGATCACGATCCATGCAAACATGAATCGTACAATGCAAATCAACGTGCTTGACTATTCTTACTGTCTAATATCGAAACCTGTTGACTAACAGGAATAGAAAAATATAACATTTACGCAGTGGCGCTAGCTTGTAATTATTGTCATTAAAAAACAATGTGGTTTTAATATTTTTTTATTAGTAGTTCCACGTGTTATTAACGTGTTCAGATATACACATAGATAAAACATTTGAAATCTTCCTTTACATAGGTGTAAATTGTAATTACAAGTAAGATATCTGCAACAAACATTTTTGTGAATCACCCTGAATAATAATCATGTGAATCAAACATTTAATTTAATATTAAAACCTAAGGCTATTAAGTAGGAAAACATTAAATCACGAGTGGATATAAGTGTCGGCCGGGTGCGGTTTTGCAGTGAGGGGAGCAAACTATTCTCTATCGTACAATTCCCACACGCGTGATCACAGTATACTTTTATTTTATTCTACTTTTTTGTTCCCTCTGTCGGTTCATTGTTTTCGGGTTGCTACAAAGTTATTGGCAACTGGATATTCTGGATTTTGTCAATTACATTTTGTAATACACACAAAAGCAAACTTGTAATATACCTTTTACTACAAGTTTCATGAGACGAGACTTTCAGAAAACACAAACTTTCGGTAGCGAGTGCCTGAACTTAAAAAGAGTGCCTTAAGAACTGTGTATCTCCCACTGTGATAAAAAAAACAATCATGCAAATGAAATCCGATTTAGGAAATAGGATATAATGTAATTATTAAGGTAGTTAAATACACAATAGCTTTACATAACACGAGTGAACAAACATTAACTTTACCTGAGAGTTGTGTTTAGTAATTTATCTTTTAGTTTTGTACGATATCCTTCTTTATTGGTAATTTTTGGTATTTATTCTTCAGATACTTTGGAACTGTTCTCTATACGGACGTTTATCTTTCACCTACATTTTATGATAAGAACTGCAAATTACATCTGTCATAGTTTTTTTAACCTACAAAATTCTCTGTCTTTCTTAATAACGCTTTCTTATACACAAAGTATATTTAGTGTCTCTACATAATGAATTTATATCGTTTAAAGTGGCTAATAAGTTTCCCTATTATTAAATTAAATGTTTGCCACACTTTATTTCTTCGCATACTTCATGTGCTATATATACAATAATTCACACACTGTACATCCTATACTTCACACGCAATAAACCCTACACTTCACATGCTACGCATACTACACTTCAAATGCTATACATACAATACTTACCATACTAAACATAGCCTACTACACTTCAGATTCTATACAACCTGTACTTCAAGCAACATACGTACTACACTTCGCGTACTATCCTTCACACGCTATACATACTACAATTCACATGCTACACATACTACACACCACACGCTACACATAGTCTACTATACGTACTATACTTCATATGGTACGCATACTACACTTCACATGCTACGCATACTACACTTCACATACTACACATAATACACACCTCACGCTATACATACTATACGTATTATACTTCATTTCCTCCACATACTACACTACACATGCTACACATACTACACACCAAACGCTATATATACTATACGTACTACACTTCACTTAATATACGTACTAGACTTCACTTCTTGCACATACTACACTACACATACTACACACCACACGCTGTACATACTATACACACTATACGTCACATGCTACGCATTCACACACCACACGCTATACATAATATACGTACTACACTTCACATCCTACACAAATTACAGTACAAATCTTATACATACTACACACCACACGCTATACATACTATACACACTACACTTCACATATTACGCACACTAAACTCCACATGCTACACATAATACACTTCACATGCTACACATACTACACTTCACATGCTACACATACTACCCACCACACGATATACATAATATACGTACTACACTTCACTTCCTACACATACTACATTACACATACTACACACTACAACCTATACATACTATACACACTAAACTTCACATACTACGCACACTACACTTCATATGCTACAAATGCTACACTACACATGCTACACATACTACACACCACACGCTATATATACTATACGTACTACACTTCACTTCCTACACATACAACAATTCACGTGCTACTCTTAATACACACCACACGATGTACATACTACACGTACTTCATTTCACTTCCTACAAATACTACACTACTCAAACTACACATACTACACACCACACACTATACATACTTTACACACTACACTTCAAAACTACACATACTACAAACCACACGCTACACATACTATACGTACTACACTTTACATCCTACACATACTACACTACACATGCTACACATACTACACACCACATATTATACGTCCTACACTTCACACAATATAAATACTACACTTCACATTCTATACATACAGCACTACACATAGTATACATACTAGACTTCACACGCTATACCAACTATACTCCACACGCTACACATACTACACTACACATGCTAAATTACTACACCCCACACGCTATACATACAATACATACTAAACTTCACATGCTACAGATACTACACACTACCCGCTATACATACTATACGTACTACACTTCACTTTCTGCACATACTACACTACACATATCGCGCTACCGTACAGCGGTGTAGACAGATTTATTAAAACGGTTCAGCGCTTTCACCGATGTCGAAGTTATTTGCCCAGTCTGATGTTCATTCTCTTAGGTTTGGGAACTTATACAAGGGATCAGAGTGCAACGTCATTACCAGTGTGACCGTTTAAGGCTGGCCGCACACTAGAACGACATTTCGTTTCGCGACAGAAGCGTTTTGACGCATCGTGTTGCAAAATAGGCTTGATACTTTGGATCACGACAAAACAATTGCACGTCAGCTGTTATTGAGCTGTAAAAGTGTATGGTTCGTGATTTCTTGACAGGCATTATTTTGCATCTCTTTCAATTATACTACACCTACACTTGTTTCCATCTATACTCAATAGCAATTAATAATAATAATAATAATAATAATAATAATAATAATAATACAGGGCATGCGGATTTAAAAATGTCGGAAGCTGTTTTGTTATGAGATATAACTTGAAGGAGCTACGTCTTTGGTCGCGAGCCCCCTCTCGACACCTCTAGACAATGTCGCAGCCAGTGTGTTTCGCTTTAGAGATCTTAATGGCACTAGTCATCAACGACGCTTAGCGACACCATGCGCCAAAACGGTTCTGTCGCGAAACAAAATGTGACTCCATTGTGTGACCGTTTAATTCAGATGTTGTGGTATAATTTACCACCGTAGTTACACGTTTTGTCTGTTGTATATGAAACGCTAGGTCACACACGGCAGGACTAATGTAGTGGGAGTGCAATTATATGTGTGTTAGTAACATTAGGCTAATTATGTTACCCTATAAAATGAGTAGGCATATTTTATGTTATAAAATATATAGGCATGCCGGTATCGTTTTCTTTGGCGTTTAATGATTTATTTTACTGTTTGAGATCACGATCCATGCAAACATGAATCGTACAATGCAAATCAACGTGCTTGACTATTCTTACTGTCTAATATCGAAACCTGTTGACTAACAGGAATAGAAAAATATAACATTTACGCAGTGGCGCTAGCTTGTAATTATTGTCATTAAAAAACAATGTGGTTTTAATATTTTTTTATTAGTAGTTCCACGTGTTATTAACGTGTTCAGATATACACATAGATAAAACATTTGAAATCTTCCTTTACATAGGTGTAAATTGTAATTACAAGTAAGATATCTGCAACAAACATTTTTGTGAATCACCCTGAATAATAATCATGTGAATCAAACATTTAATTTAATATTAAAACCTAAGGCTATTAAGTAGGAAAACATTAAATCACGAGTGGATATAAGTGTCGGCCGGGTGCGGTTTTGCAGTGAGGGGAGCAAACTATTCTCTATCGTACAATTCCCACACGCGTGATCACAGTATACTTTTATTTTATTCTACTTTTTTGTTCCCTCTGTCGGTTCATTGTTTTCGGGTTGCTACAAAGTTATTGGCAACTGGATATTCTGGATTTTGTCAATTACATTTTGTAATACACACAAAAGCAAACTTGTAATATTCCTTTTACTACAAGTTTCATGAGACGAGACTTTCAGAAAACACAAACTTTCGGTAGCGAGTGCCTGAACTTAAAAAGAGTGCCTTAAGAACTGTGTATCTCCCACTGTGATAAAAAAAACAATCATGCAAATGAAATCCGATTTAGGAAATAGGATATAATGTAATTATTAAGGTAGTTAAATACACAATAGCTTTACATAACACGAGTGAACAAACATTAACTTTACCTGAGAGTTGTGTTTAGTAATTTATCTTTTAGTTTTGTACGATATCCTTCTTTATTGGTAATTTTTGGTATTTATTCTTCAGATACTTTGGAACTGTTCTCTATACGGACGTTTATCTTTCACCTACATTTTATGATAAGAACTGCAAATTACATCTGTCATAGTTTTTTTAACCTACAAAATTCTCTGTCTTTCTTAATAACGCTTTCTTATACACAAAGTATATTTAGTGTCTCTACATAATGAATTTATATCGTTTAAAGTGGCTAATAAGTTTCCCTATTATTAAATTAAATGTTTGCCACACTTTATTTCTTCGCATACTTCATGTGCTATATATACAATAATTCACACACTGTACACCCTATACTTCACACGCAATAAACCCTACACTTCACATGCTACGCATACTACACTTCAAATGCTATACATACAATACTTACCATACTAAACATAGCCTACTACACTTCAGATTCTATACAACCTGTACTTCAAGCAACATACGTACTACACTTCGCGTACTATCCTTCACACGCTATACATACTACAATTCACATGCTACACATACTACACACCACACGCTACACATAGTCTACTATACGTACTATACTTCATATGGTACGCATACTACACTTCACATGCTACGCATACTACACTTCACATACTACACATAATACACACCTCACGCTATACATACTATACGTATTATACTTCATTTCCTCCACATACTACACTAAACATGCTACACATACTACACACCAAACGCTATATATACTATACGTACTACACTTCACTTAATATACGTACTAGACTTCACTTCTTGCACATACTACACTACACATACTACACACCACACGCTGTACATACTATACACACTATACGTCACATGCTACGCATTCACACACCACACGCTATACATAATATACGTACTACACTTCACATCCTACACAAATTACAGTACAAATCTTATACATACTACACACCACACGCTATACATACTATACACACTACACTTCACATGTTACGCACACTAAACTCCACATGCTACACATAATACACTTCACATGCTACACATACTACACTTCACATGCTACACATACTACCCACCACACGATATACATAATATACGTACTACACTTCACTTCCTACACATACTACATTACACATACTACACACTACAACCTATACATACTATACACACTAAACTTCACATACTACGCACACTACACTTCATATGCTACAAATGCTACACTACACATGCTACACATACTACACACCACACGCTATATATACTATACGTACTACACTTCACTTCCTACACATACAACAATTCACGTGCTACTCTTAATACACACCACACGATGTACATACTACACGTACTTCATTTCACTTCCTACAAATACTACACTACTCAAACTACACATACTACACACCACACACTATACATACTTTACACACTACACTTCAAAACTACACATACTACACACCACACGCTACACATACTATACGTACTACACTTTACATCCTACACATACTACACTACACATGCTACACATACTACACACCACATGTTATACGTCCTACACTTCACACAATATAAATACTACACTTCACATTCTATACATACAGCACTACACATAGTATACATACTAGACTTCACACGCTATACCAACTATACTCCACACGCTACACATACTACACTACACATGCTAAATTACTACACCCCACACGCTATACATACAATACATACTAAACTTCACATGCTACAGATACTACACACTACCCGCTATACATACTATACGTACTACACTTCACTTTCTGCACATACTACACTACACATATCGCGCTACCGTACAGCGGTGTAGACAGATTTATTAAAACGGTTCAGCGCTTTCACCGATGTCGAAGTTATTTGCCCAGTCTGATGTTCATTCTCTTAGGTTTGGGAACTTATACAAGGGATCAGAGTGCAACGTCATTACCAGTGTGACCGTTTAAGGCTGGCCGCACACTAGAACGACATTTCGTTTCGCGACAGAAGCGTTTTGACGCATCGTGTTTGCAAAATAGGCTTGATACTTTGGATCACGACAAAACAATTGCACGTCAGCTGTTATTGAGCTGTAAAAGTGTATGGTTCGTGATTTCTTGACAGGCATTATTTTGCATCTCTTTCAATTATACTACACCTACACTTGTTTCCATCTATACTCAATAGCAATTAATAATAATAATAATAATAATAATAATAATAATAATACAGGGCATGCGGATTTAAAAATGTCGGAAGCTGTTTTGTTATGAGATATAACTTGAAGGAGCTACGTCTTTGGTCGCGAGCCCCCTCTCGACACCTCTAGACAATGTCGCAGCCAGTGTGTTTCGCTTTAGAGATCTTAATGGCACTAGTCATCAACGACGCTTAGCGACACCATGCGCCAAAACGGTTCTGTCGCGAAACAAAATGTGACTCCATTGTGTGACCGTTTAATTCAGATGTTGTGGTATAATTTACCACCGTAGTTACACGTTTTGTCTGTTGTATATGAAACGCTAGGTCACACACGGCAGGACTAATGTAGTGGGAGTGCAATTATATGTGTGTTAGTAACATTAGGCTAATTATGTTACCCTATAAAATGAGTAGGCATATTTTATGTTATAAAATATATAGGCATGCCGGTATCGTTTTCTTTGGCGTTTAATGATTTATTTTACTGTTTGAGATCACGATCCATGCAAACATGAATCGTACAATGCAAATCAACGTGCTTGACTATTCTTACTGTCTAATATCGAAACCTGTTGACTAACAGGAATAGAAAAATATAACATTTACGCAGTGGCGCTAGCTTGTAATTATTGTCATTAAAAAACAATGTGGTTTTAATATTTTTTTATTAGTAGTTCCACGTGTTATTAACGTGTTCAGATATACACATAGATAAAACATTTGAAATCTTCCTTTACATAGGTGTAAATTGTAATTACAAGTAAGATATCTGCAACAAACATTTTTGTGAATCACCCTGAATAATAATCATGTGAATCAAACATTTAATTTAATATTAAAACCTAAGGCTATTAAGTAGGAAAACATTAAATCACGAGTGGATATAAGTGTCGGCCGGGTGCGGTTTTGCAGTGAGGGGAGCAAACTATTCTCTATCGTACAATTCCCACACGCGTGATCACAGTATACTTTTATTTTATTCTACTTTTTTGTTCCCTCTGTCGGTTCATTGTTTTCGGGTTGCTACAAAGTTATTGGCAACTGGATATTCTGGATTTTGTCAATTACATTTTGTAATACACACAAAAGCAAACTTGTAATATTCCTTTTACTACAAGTTTCATGAGACGAGACTTTCAGAAAACACAAACTTTCGGTAGCGAGTGCCTGAACTTAAAAAGAGTGCCTTAAGAACTGTGTATCTCCCACTGTGATAAAAAAAACAATCATGCAAATGAAATCCGATTTAGGAAATAGGATATAATGTAATTATTAAGGTAGTTAAATACACAATAGCTTTACATAACACGAGTGAACAAACATTAACTTTACCTGAGAGTTGTGTTTAGTAATTTATCTTTTAGTTTTGTACGATATCCTTCTTTATTGGTAATTTTTGGTATTTATTCTTCAGATACTTTGGAACTGTTCTCTATACGGACGTTTATCTTTCACCTACATTTTATGATAAGAACTGCAAATTACATCTGTCATAGTTTTTTTAACCTACAAAATTCTCTGTCTTTCTTAATAACGCTTTCTTATACACAAAGTATATTTAGTGTCTCTACATAATGAATTTATATCGTTTAAAGTGGCTAATAAGTTTCCCTATTATTAAATTAAATGTTTGCCACACTTTATTTCTTCGCATACTTCATGTGCTATATATACAATAATTCACACACTGTACACCCTATACTTCACACGCAATAAACCCTACACTTCACATGCTACGCATACTACACTTCAAATGCTATACATACAATACTTACCATACTAAACATAGCCTACTACACTTCAGATTCTATACAACCTGTACTTCAAGCAACATACGTACTACACTTCGCGTACTATCCTTCACACGCTATACATACTACAATTCACATGCTACACATACTACACACCACACGCTACACATAGTCTACTATACGTACTATACTTCATATGGTACGCATACTACACTTCACATGCTACGCATACTACACTTCACATACTACACATAATACACACCTCACGCTATACATACTATACGTATTATACTTCATTTCCTCCACATACTACACTACACATGCTACACATACTACACACCAAACGCTATATATACTATACGTACTACACTTCACTTAATATACGTACTAGACTTCACTTCTTGCACATACTACACTACACATACTACACACCACACGCTGTACATACTATACACACTATACGTCACATGCTACGCATTCACACACCACACGCTATACATAATATACGTACTACACTTCACATCCTACACAAATTACAGTACAAATCTTATACATACTACACACCACACGCTATACATACTATACACACTACACTTCACATGTTACGCACACTAAACTCCACATGCTACACATAATACACTTCACATGCTACACATACTACACTTCACATGCTACACATACTACCCACCACACGATATACATAATATACGTACTACACTTCACTTCCTACACATACTACATTACACATACTACACACTACAACCTATACATACTATACACACTAAACTTCACATACTACGCACACTACACTTCATATGCTACAAATGCTACACTACACATGCTACACATACTACACACCACCCGCTATATATACTATACATACTACACTTCACTTCCTACACATACAACAATTCACGTGCTACTCTTAATACACACCACACGATGTACATACTACACGTACTTCATTTCACTTCCTACAAATACTACACTACTCAAACTACACATACTACACACCACACACTATACATACTTTACACACTACACTTCAAAACTACACATACTACACACCACACGCTACACATACTATACGTACTACACTTTACATCCTACACATACTACACTACACATGCTACACATACTACACACCACATGTTATACGTCCTACACTTCACACAATATAAATACTACACTTCACATTCTATACATACAGCACTACACATAGTATACATACTAGACTTCACACGCTATACCAACTATACTCCACACGCTACACATACTACACTACACATGCTAAATTACTACACCCCACACGCTATACATACAATACATACTAAACTTCACATGCTACAGATACTACACACTACCCGCTATACATACTATACGTACTACACTTCACTTTCTGCACATACTACACTACACATATCGCGCTACCGTACAGCGGTGTAGACAGATTTATTAAAACGGTTCAGCGCTTTCACCGATGTCGAAGTTATTTGCCCAGTCTGATGTTCATTCTCTTAGGTTTGGGAACTTATACAAGGGATCAGAGTGCAACGTCATTACCAGTGTGACCGTTTAAGGCTGGCCGCACACTAGAACGACATTTCGTTTCGCGACAGAAGCGTTTTGACGCATCGTGTTGCAAAATAGGCTTGATACTTTGGATCACGACAAAACAATTGCACGTCAGCTGTTATTGAGCTGTAAAAGTGTATGGTTCGTGATTTCTTGACAGGCATTATTTTGCATCTCTTTCAATTATACTACACCTACACTTGTTTCCATCTATACTCAATAGCAATTAATAATAATAATAATAATAATAATAATAATAATAATAATACAGGGCATGCGGATTTAAAAATGTCGGAAGCTGTTTTGTTATGAGATATAACTTGAAGGAGCTACGTCTTTGGTCGCGAGCCCCCTCTCGACACCTCTAGACAATGTCGCAGCCAGTGTGTTTCGCTTTAGAGATCTTAATGGCACTAGTCATCAACGACGCTTAGCGACACCATGCGCCAAAACGGTTCTGTCGCGAAACAAAATGTGACTCCATTGTGTGACCGTTTAATTCAGATGTTGTGGTATAATTTACCACCGTAGTTACACGTTTTGTCTGTTGTATATGAAACGCTAGGTCACACACGGCAGGACTAATGTAGTGGGAGTGCAATTATATGTGTGTTAGTAACATTAGGCTAATTATGTTACCCTATAAAATGAGTAGGCATATTTTATGTTATAAAATATATAGGCATGCCGGTATCGTTTTCTTTGGCGTTTAATGATTTATTTTACTGTTTGAGATCACGATCCATGCAAACATGAATCGTACAATGCAAATCAACGTGCTTGACTATTCTTACTGTCTAATATCGAAACCTGTTGACTAACAGGAATAGAAAAATATAACATTTACGCAGTGGCGCTAGCTTGTAATTATTGTCATTAAAAAACAATGTGGTTTTAATATTTTTTTATTAGTAGTTCCACGTGTTATTAACGTGTTCAGATATACACATAGATAAAACATTTGAAATCTTCCTTTACATAGGTGTAAATTGTAATTACAAGTAAGATATCTGCAACAAACATTTTTGTGAATCACCCTGAATAATAATCATGTGAATCAAACATTTAATTTAATATTAAAACCTAAGGCTATTAAGTAGGAAAACATTCAATCACGAGTGGATATAAGTGTCGGCCGGGTGCGGTTTTGCAGTGAGGGGAGCAAACTATTCTCTATCGTACAATTCCCACACGCGTGATCACAGTATACTTTTATTTTATTCTACTTTTTTGTTCCCTCTGTCGGTTCATTGTTTTCGGGTTGCTACAAAGTTATTGGCAACTGGATATTCTGGATTTTGTCAATTACATTTTGTAATACACACAAAAGCAAACTTGTAATATTCCTTTTACTACAAGTTTCATGAGACGAGACTTTCAGAAAACACAAACTTTCGGTAGCGAGTGCCTGAACTTAAAAAGAGTGCCTTAAGAACTGTGTATCTCCCACTGTGATAAAAAAAACAATCATGCAAATGAAATCCGATTTAGGAAATAGGATATAATGTAATTATTAAGGTAGTTAAATACACAATAGCTTTACATAACACGAGTGAACAAACATTAACTTTACCTGAGAGTTGTGTTTAGTAATTTATCTTTTAGTTTTGTACGATATCCTTCTTTATTGGTAATTTTTGGTATTTATTCTTCAGATACTTTGGAACTGTTCTCTATACGGACGTTTATCTTTCACCTACATTTTATGATAAGAACTGCAAATTACATCTGTCATAGTTTTTTTAACCTACAAAATTCTCTGTCTTTCTTAATAACGCTTTCTTATACACAAAGTATATTTAGTGTCTCTACATAATGAATTTATATCGTTTAAAGTGGCTAATAAGTTTCCCTATTATTAAATTAAATGTTTGCCACACTTTATTTCTTCGCATACTTCATGTGCTATATATACAATAATTCACACACTGTACACCCTATACTTCACACGCAATAAACCCTACACTTCACATGCTACGCATACTACACTTCAAATGCTATACATACAATACTTACCATACTAAACATAGCCTACTACACTTCAGATTCTATACAACCTGTACTTCAAGCAACATACGTACTACACTTCGCGTACTATCCTTCACACGCTATACATACTACAATTCACATGCTACACATACTACACACCACACGCTACACATAGTCTACTATACGTACTATACTTCATATGGTACGCATACTACACTTCACATGCTACGCATACTACACTTCACATACTACACATAATACACACCTCACGCTATACATACTATACGTATTATACTTCATTTCCTCCACATACTACACTACACATGCTACACATACTACACACCAAACGCTATATATACTATACGTACTACACTTCACTTAATATACGTACTAGACTTCACTTCTTGCACATACTACACTACACATACTACACACCACACGCTGTACATACTATACACACTATACGTCACATGCTACGCATTCACACACCACACGCTATACATAATATACGTACTACACTTCACATCCTACACAAATTACAGTACAAATCTTATACATACTACACACCACACGCTATACATACTATACACACTACACTTCACATATTACGCACACTAAACTCCACATGCTACACATAATACACTTCACATGCTACACATACTACACTTCACATGCTACACATACTACCCACCACACGATATACATAATATACGTACTACACTTCACTTCCTACACATACTACATTACACATACTACACACTACAACCTATACATACTATACACACTAAACTTCACATACTACGCACACTACACTTCATATGCTACAAATGCTACACTACACATGCTACACATACTACACACCACACGCTATATATACTATACGTACTACACTTCACTTCCTACACATACAACAATTCACGTGCTACTCTTAATACACACCACACGATGTACATACTACACGTACTTCATTTCACTTCCTACAAATACTACACTACTCAAACTACACATACTACACACCACACACTATACATACTTTACACACTACACTTCAAAACTACACATACTACACACCACACGCTACACATACTATACGTACTACACTTTACATCCTACACATACTACACTACACATGCTACACATACTACACACCACATATTATACGTCCTACACTTCACACAATATAAATACTACACTTCACATTCTATACATACAGCACTACACATAGTATACATACTAGACTTCACACGCTATACCAACTATACTCCACACGCTACACATACTACACTACACATGCTAAATTACTACACCCCACACGCTATACATACAATACATACTAAACTTCACATGCTACAGATACTACACACTACCCGCTATACATACTATACGTACTACACTTCACTTTCTGCACATACTACACTACACATATCGCGCTACCGTACAGCGGTGTAGACAGATTTATTAAAACGGTTCAGCGCTTTCACCGATGTCGAAGTTATTTGCCCAGTCTGATGTTCATTCTCTTAGGTTTGGGAACTTATACAAGGGATCAGAGTGCAACGTCATTACCAGTGTGACCGTTTAAGGCTGGCCGCACACTAGAACGACATTTCGTTTCGCGACAGAAGCGTTTTGACGCATCGTGTTGCAAAATAGGCTTGATACTTTGGATCACGACAAAACAATTGCACGTCAGCTGTTATTGAGCTGTAAAAGTGTATGGTTCGTGATTTCTTGACAGGCATTATTTTGCATCTCTTTCAATTATACTACACCTACACTTGTTTCCATCTATACTCAATAGCAATTAATAATAATAATAATAATAATAATAATAATAATAATAATAATAATAATAATAATACAGGGCATGCGGATTTAAAAATGTCGGAAGCTGTTTTGTTATGAGATATAACTTGAAGGAGCTACGTCTTTGGTCGCGAGCCCCCTCTCGACACCTCTAGACAATGTCGCAGCCAGTGTGTTTCGCTTTAGAGATCTTAATGGCACTAGTCATCAACGACGCTTAGCGACACCATGCGCCAAAACGGTTCTGTCGCGAAACAAAATGTGACTCCATTGTGTGACCGTTTAATTCAGATGTTGTGGTATAATTTACCACCGTAGTTACACGTTTTGTCTGTTGTATATGAAACGCTAGGTCACACACGGCAGGACTAATGTAGTGGGAGTGCAATTATATGTGTGTTAGTAACATTAGGCTAATTATGTTACCCTATAAAATGAGTAGGCATATTTTATGTTATAAAATATATAGGCATGCCGGTATCGTTTTCTTTGGCGTTTAATGATTTATTTTACTGTTTGAGATCACGATCCATGCAAACATGAATCGTACAATGCAAATCAACGTGCTTGACTATTCTTACTGTCTAATATCGAAACCTGTTGACTAACAGGAATAGAAAAATATAACATTTACGCAGTGGCGCTAGCTTGTAATTATTGTCATTAAAAAACAATGTGGTTTTAATATTTTTTTATTAGTAGTTCCACGTGTTATTAACGTGTTCAGATATACACATAGATAAAACATTTGAAATCTTCCTTTACATAGGTGTAAATTGTAATTACAAGTAAGATATCTGCAACAAACATTTTTGTGAATCACCCTGAATAATAATCATGTGAATCAAACATTTAATTTAATATTAAAACCTAAGGCTATTAAGTAGGAAAACATTAAATCACGAGTGGATATAAGTGTCGGCCGGGTGCGGTTTTGCAGTGAGGGGAGCAAACTATTCTCTATCGTACAATTCCCACACGCGTGATCACAGTATACTTTTATTTTATTCTACTTTTTTGTTCCCTCTGTCGGTTCATTGTTTTCGGGTTGCTACAAAGTTATTGGCAACTGGATATTCTGGATTTTGTCAATTACATTTTGTAATACACACAAAAGCAAACTTGTAATATTCCTTTTACTACAAGTTTCATGAGACGAGACTTTCAGAAAACACAAACTTTCGGTAGCGAGTGCCTGAACTTAAAAAGAGTGCCTTAAGAACTGTGTATCTCCCACTGTGATAAAAAAAACAATCATGCAAATGAAATCCGATTTAGGAAATAGGATATAATGTAATTATTAAGGTAGTTAAATACACAATAGCTTTACATAACACGAGTGAACAAACATTAACTTTACCTGAGAGTTGTGTTTAGTAATTTATCTTTTAGTTTTGTACGATATCCTTCTTTATTGGTAATTTTTGGTATTTATTCTTCAGATACTTTGGAACTGTTCTCTATACGGACGTTTATCTTTCACCTACATTTTATGATAAGAACTGCAAATTACATCTGTCATAGTTTTTTTAACCTACAAAATTCTCTGTCTTTCTTAATAACGCTTTCTTATACACAAAGTATATTTAGTGTCTCTACATAATGAATTTATATCGTTTAAAGTGGCTAATAAGTTTCCCTATTATTAAATTAAATGTTTGCCACACTTTATTTCTTCGCATACTTCATGTGCTATATATACAATAATTCACACACTGTACACCCTATACTTCACACGCAATAAACCCTACACTTCACATGCTACGCATACTACACTTCAAATGCTATACATACAATACTTACCATACTAAACATAGCCTACTACACTTCAGATTCTATACAACCTGTACTTCAAGCAACATACGTACTACACTTCGCGTACTATCCTTCACACGCTATACATACTACAATTCACATGCTACACATACTACACACCACACGCTACACATAGTCTACTATACGTACTATACTTCATATGGTACGCATACTACACTTCACATGCTACGCATACTACACTTCACATACTACACATAATACACACCTCACGCTATACATACTATACGTATTATACTTCATTTCCTCCACATACCACACTACACATGCTACACATACTACACACCAAACGCTATATATACTATACGTACTACACTTCACTTAATATACGTACTAGACTTCACTTCTTGCACATACTACACTACACATACTACACACCACACGCTGTACATACTATACACACTATACGTCACATGCTACGCATTCACACACCACACGCTATACATAATATACGTACTACACTTCACATCCTACACAAATTACAGTACAAATCTTATACATACTACACACCACACGCTATACATACTATACACACTACACTTCACATGTTACGCACACTAAACTCCACATGCTACACATAATACACTTCACATGCTACACATACTACACTTCACATGCTACACATACTACCCACCACACGATATACATAATATACGTACTACACTTCACTTCCTACACATACTACATTACACATACTACACACTACAACCTATACATACTATACACACTAAACTTCACATACTACGCACACTACACTTCATATGCTACAAATGCTACACTACACATGCTACACATACTACACACCACACGCTATATATACTATACGTACTACACTTCACTTCCTACACATACAACAATTCACGTGCTACTCTTAATACACACCACACGATGTACATACTACACGTACTTCATTTCACTTCCTACAAATACTACACTACTCAAACTACACATACTACACACCACACACTATACATACTTTACACACTACACTTCAAAACTACACATACTACACACCACACGATACACATACTATACGTACTACACTTTACATCCTACACATACTACACTACACATGCTACACATACTACACACCACATGTTATACGTCCTACACTTCACACAATATAAATACTACACTTCACATTCTATACATACAGCACTACACATAGTATACATACTAGACTTCACACGCTATACCAACTATACTCCACACGCTACACATACTACACTACACATGCTAAATTACTACACCCCACACGCTATACATACAATACATACTAAACTTCACATGCTACAGATACTACACACTACCCGCTATACATACTATACGTACTACACTTCACTTTCTGCACATACTACACTACACATATCGCGCTACCGTACAGCGGTGTAGACAGATTTATTAAAACGGTTCAGCGCTTTCACCGATGTCGAAGTTATTTGCCCAGTCTGATGTTCATTCTCTTAGGTTTGGGAACTTATACAAGGGATCAGAGTGCAACGTCATTACCAGTGTGACCATTTAAGGCTGGCCGCACACTAGAACGACATTTCGTTTCGCGACAGAAGCGTTTTGACGCATCGTGTTGCAAAATAGGCTTGATACTTTGGATCACGACAAAACAATTGCACGTCAGCTGTTATTGAGCTGTAAAAGTGTATGGTTCGTGATTTCTTGACAGGCATTATTTTGCATCTCTTTCAATTATACTACACCTACACTTGTTTCCATCTATACTCAATAGCAATTAATAATAATAATAATAATAATAATAATAATAATACAGGGCATGCGGATTTAAAAATGTCGGAAGCTGTTTTGTTATGAGATATAACTTGAAGGAGCTACGTCTTTGGTCGCGAGCCCCCTCTCGACACCTCTAGACAATGTCGCAGCCAGTGTGTTTCGCTTTAGAGATCTTAATGGCACTAGTCATCAACGACGCTTAGCGACACCATGCGCCAAAACGGTTCTGTCGCGAAACAAAATGTGACTCCATTGTGTGACCGTTTAATTCAGATGTTGTGGTATAATTTACCACCGTAGTTACACGTTTTGTCTGTTGTATATGAAACGCTAGGTCACACACGGCAGGACTAATGTAGTGGGAGTGCAATTATATGTGTGTTAGTAACATTAGGCTAATTATGTTACCCTATAAAATGAGTAGGCATATTTTATGTTATAAAATATATAGGCATGCCGGTATCGTTTTCTTTGGCGTTTAATGATTTATTTTACTGTTTGAGATCACGATCCATGCAAACATGAATCGTACAATGCAAATCAACGTGCTTGACTATTCTTACTGTCTAATATCGAAACCTGTTGACTAACAGGAATAGAAAAATATAACATTTACGCAGTGGCGCTAGCTTGTAATTATTGTCATTAAAAAACAATGTGGTTTTAATATTTTTTTATTAGTAGTTCCACGTGTTATTAACGTGTTCAGATATACACATAGATAAAACATTTGAAATCTTCCTTTACATAGGTGTAAATTGTAATTACAAGTAAGATATCTGCAACAAACATTTTTGTGAATCACCCTGAATATTAATCATGTGAATCAAACATTTAATTTAATATTAAAACCTAAGGCTATTAAGTAGGAAAACATTAAATCACGAGTGGATATAAGTGTCGGCCGGGTGCGGTTTTGCAGTGAGGGGAGCAAACTATTCTCTATCGTACAATTCCCACACGCGTGATCACAGTATACTTTTATTTTATTCTACTTTTTTGTTCCCTCTGTCGGTTCATTGTTTTCGGGTTGCTACAAAGTTATTGGCAACTGGATATTCTGGATTTTGTCAATTACATTTTGTAATACACACAAAAGCAAACTTGTAATATTCCTTTTACTACAAGTTTCATGAGACGAGACTTTCAGAAAACACAAACTTTCGGTAGCGAGTGCCTGAACTTAAAAAGAGTGCCTTAAGAACTGTGTATCTCCCACTGTGATAAAAAAAACAATCATGCAAATGAAATCCGATTTAGGAAATAGGATATAATGTAATTATTAAGGTAGTTAAATACACAATAGCTTTACATAACACGAGTGAACAAACATTAACTTTACCTGAGAGTTGTGTTTAGTAATTTATCTTTTAGTTTTGTACGATATCCTTCTTTATTGGTAATTTTTGGTATTTATTCTTCAGATACTTTGGAACTGTTTTCTATACGGACGTTTATCTTTCACCTACATTTTATGATAAGAACTGCAAATTACATCTGTCATAGTTTTTTTAACCTACAAAATTCTCTGTCTTTCTTAATAACGCTTTCTTATACACAAAGTATATTTAGTGTCTCTACATAATGAATTTATATCGTTTAAAGTGGCTAATAAGTTTCCCTATTATTAAATTAAATGTTTGCCACACTTTATTTCTTCGCATACTTCATGTGCTATATATACAATAATTCACACACTGTACACCCTATACTTCACACGCAATAAACCCTACACTTCACATGCTACGCATACTACACTTCAAATGCTATACATACAATACTTACCATACTAAACATAGCCTACTACACTTCAGATTCTATACAACCTGTACTTCAAGCAACATACGTACTACACTTCGCGTACTATCCTTCACACGCTATACATACTACAATTCACATGCTACACATACTACACACCACACGCTACACATAGTCTACTATACGTACTATACTTCATATGGTACGCATACTACACTTCACATGCTACGCATACTACACTTCACATACTACACATAATACACACCTCACGCTATACATACTATACGTATTATACTTCATTTCCTCCACATACTACACTACACATGCTACACATACTACACACCAAACGCTATATATACTATACGTACTACACTTCACTTAATATACGTACTAGACTTCACTTCTTGCACATACTACACTACACATACTACACACCACACGCTGTACATACTATACACACTATACGTCACATGCTACGCATTCACACACCACACGCTATACATAATATACGTACTACACTTCACATCCTACACAAATTACAGTACAAATCTTATACATACTACACACCACACGCTATACATACTATACACACTACACTTCACATGTTACGCACACTAAACTCCACATGCTACACATAATACACTTCACATGCTACACATACTACACTTCACATGCTACACATACTACCCACCACACGATATACATAATATACGTACTACACTTCACTTCCTACACATACTACATTACACATACTACACACTACAACCTATACATACTATACACACTAAACTTCACATACTACGCACACTACACTTCATATGCTACAAATGCTACACTACACATGCTACACATACTACACACCACACGCTATATATACTATACGTACTACACTTCACTTCCTACACATACAACAATTCACGTGCTACTCTTAATACACACCACACGATGTACATACTACACGTACTTCATTTCACTTCCTACAAATACTACACTACTCAAACTACACATACTACACACCACACACTATACATACTTTACACACTACACTTCAAAACTACACATACTACACACCACACACTACACATACTATACGTACTACACTTTACATCCTACACATACTACACTACACATGCTACACATACTACACACCACATATTATACGTCCTACACTTCACACAATATAAATACTACACTTCACATTCTATACATACAGCACTACACATAGTATACATACTAGACTTCACACGCTATACCAACTATACTCCACACGCTACACATACTACACTACACATGCTAAATTACTACACCCCACACGCTATACATACAATACATACTAAACTTCACATGCTACAGATACTACACACTACCCGCTATACGTACTATACGTACTACACTTCACTTTCTGCACATACTACACTACACATATCGCGCTACCGTACAGCGGTGTAGACAGATTTATTAAAACGGTTCAGCGCTTTCACCGATGTCGAAGTTATTTGCCCAGTCTGATGTTCATTCTCTTAGGTTTGGGAACTTATACAAGGGATCAGAGTGCAACGTCATTACCAGTGTGACCGTTTAAGGCTGGCCGCACACTAGAACGACATTTCGTTTCGCGACAGAAGCGTTTTGACGCATCGTGTTGCAAAATAGGCTTGATACTTTGGATCACGACAAAACAATTGCACGTCAGCTGTTATTGAGCTGTAAAAGTGTATGGTTCGTGATTTCTTGACAGGCATTATTTTGCATCTCTTTCAATTATACTACACCTACACTTGTTTCCATCTATACTCAATAGCAATTAATAATAATAATAATAATAATAATAATAATAATAATAATAATAATAATAATACAGGGCATGCGGATTTAAAAATGTCGGAAGCTGTTTTGTTATGAGATATAACTTGAAGGAGCTACGTCTTTGGTCGCGAGCCCCCTCTCGACACCTCTAGACAATGTCGCAGCCAGTGTGTTTCGCTTTAGAGATCTTAATGGCACTAGTCATCAACGACGCTTAGCGACACCATGCGCCAAAACGGTTCTGTCGCGAAACAAAATGTGACTCCATTGTGTGACCGTTTAATTCAGATGTTGTGGTATAATTTACCACCGTAGTTACACGTTTTGTCTGTTGTATATGAAACGCTAGGTCACACACGGCAGGACTAATGTAGTGGGAGTGCAATTATATGTGTGTTAGTAACATTAGGCTAATTATGTTACCCTATAAAATGAGTAGGCATATTTTATGTTATAAAATATATAGGCATGCCGGTATCGTTTTCTTTGGCGTTTAATGATTTATTTTACTGTTTGAGATCACGATCCATGCAAACATGAATCGTACAATGCAAATCAACGTGCTTGACTATTCTTACTGTCTAATATCGAAACCTGTTGACTAACAGGAATAGAAAAATATAACATTTACGCAGTGGCGCTAGCTTGTAATTATTGTCATTAAAAAACAATGTGGTTTTAATATTTTTTTATTAGTAGTTCCACGTGTTATTAACGTGTTCAGATATACACATAGATAAAACATTTGAAATCTTCCTTTACATAGGTGTAAATTGTAATTACAAGTAAGATATCTGCAACAAACATTTTTGTGAATCACCCTGAATAATAATCATGTGAATCAAACATTTAATTTAATATTAAAACCTAAGGCTATTAAGTAGGAAAACATTAAATCACGAGTGGATATAAGTGTCGGCCGGGTGCGGTTTTGCAGTGAGGGGAGCAAACTATTCTCTATCGTACAATTCCCACACGCGTGATCACAGTATACTTTTATTTTATTCTACTTTTTTGTTCCCTCTGTCGGTTCATTGTTTTCGGGTTGCTACAAAGTTATTGGCAACTGGATATTCTGGATTTTGTCAATTACATTTTGTAATACACACAAAAGCAAACTTGTAATATTCCTTTTACTACAAGTTTCATGAGACGAGACTTTCAGAAAACACAAACTACACATACTACACACCACACGCTGTACATACTATACACACTATACGTCACATGCTACGCATTCACACACCACACGCTATACATAATATACGTACTACACTTCACATCCTACACAAATTACAGTACAAATCTTATACATACTACACACCACACGCTATACATACTATACACACTACACTTCACATGTTACGCACACTAAACTCCACATGCTACACATAATACACTTCACATGCTACACATACTACACTTCACATGCTACACATACTACCCACCACACGATATACATAATATACGTACTACACTTCACTTCCTACACATACTACATTACACATACTACACACTACAACCTATACATACTATACACACTAAACTTCACATACTACGCACACTACACTTCATATGCTACAAATGCTACACTACACATGCTACACATACTACACACCACACGCTATATATACTATACGTACTACACTTCACTTCCTACACATACAACAATTCACGTGCTACTCTTAATACACACCACACGATGTACATACTACACGTACTTCATTTCACTTCCTACAAATACTACACTACTCAAACTACACATACTACACACCACACACTATACATACTTTACACACTACACTTCAAAACTACACATACTACACACCACACACTACACATACTATACGTACTACACTTTACATCCTACACATACTACACTACACATGCTACACATACTACACACCACATATTATACGTCCTACACTTCACACAATATAAATACTACACTTCACATTCTATACATACAGCACTACACATAGTATACATACTAGACTTCACACGCTATACCAACTATACTCCACACGCTACACATACTACACTACACATGCTAAATTACTACACCCCACACGCTATACATACAATACATACTAAACTTCACATGCTACAGATACTACACACTACCCGCTATACGTACTATACGTACTACACTTCACTTTCTGCACATACTACACTACACATATCGCGCTACCGTACAGCGGTGTAGACAGATTTATTAAAACGGTTCAGCGCTTTCACCGATGTCGAAGTTATTTGCCCAGTCTGATGTTCATTCTCTTAGGTTTGGGAACTTATACAAGGGATCAGAGTGCAACGTCATTACCAGTGTGACCGTTTAAGGCTGGCCGCACACTAGAACGACATTTCGTTTCGCGACAGAAGCGTTTTGACGCATCGTGTTGCAAAATAGGCTTGATACTTTGGATCACGACAAAACAATTGCACGTCAGCTGTTATTGAGCTGTAAAAGTGTATGGTTCGTGATTTCTTGACAGGCATTATTTTGCATCTCTTTCAATTATACTACACCTACACTTGTTTCCATCTATACTCAATAGCAATTAATAATAATAATAATAATAATAATAATAATAATATTAATAATAATAATAATAATACAGGGCATGCGGATTTAAAAATGTCGGAAGCTGTTTTGTTATGAGATATAACTTGAAGGAGCTACGTCTTTGGTCGCGAGCCCCCTCTCGACACCTCTAGACAATGTCGCAGCCAGTGTGTTTCGCTTTAGAGATCTTAATGGCACTAGTCATCAACGACGCTTAGCGACACCATGCGCCAAAACGGTTCTGTCGCGAAACAAAATGTGACTCCATTGTGTGACCGTTTAATTCAGATGTTGTGGTATAATTTACCACCGTAGTTACACGTTTTGTCTGTTGTATATGAAACGCTAGGTCACACACGGCAGGACTAATGTAGTGGGAGTGCAATTATATGTGTGTTAGTAACATTAGGCTAATTATGTTACCCTATAAAATGAGTAGGCATATTTTATGTTATAAAATATATAGGCATGCCGGTATCGTTTTCTTTGGCGTTTAATGATTTATTTTACTGTTTGAGATCACGATCCATGCAAACATGAATCGTACAATGCAAATCAACGTGCTTGACTATTCTTACTGTCTAATATCGAAACCTGTTGACTAACAGGAATAGAAAAATATAACATTTACGCAGTGGCGCTAGCTTGTAATTATTGTCATTAAAAAACAATGTGGTTTTAATATTTTTTTATTAGTAGTTCCACGTGTTATTAACGTGTTCAGATATACACATAGATAAAACATTTGAAATCTTCCTTTACATAGGTGTAAATTGTAATTACAAGTAAGATATCTGCAACAAACATTTTTGTGAATCACCCTGAATAATAATCATGTGAATCAAACATTTAATTTAATATTAAAACCTAAGGCTATTAAGTAGGAAAACATTAAATCACGAGTGGATATAAGTGTCGGCCGGGTGCGGTTTTGCAGTGAGGGGAGCAAACTATTCTCTATCGTACAATTCCCACACGCGTGATCACAGTATACTTTTATTTTATTCTACTTTTTTGTTCCCTCTGTCGGTTCATTGTTTTCGGGTTGCTACAAAGTTATTGGCAACTGGATATTCTGGATTTTGTCAATTACATTTTGTAATACACACAAAAGCAAACTTGTAATATTCCTTTTACTACAAGTTTCATGAGACGAGACTTTCAGAAAACACAAACTTTCGGTAGCGAGTGCCTGAACTTAAAAAGAGTGCCTTAAGAACTGTGTATCTCCCACTGTGATAAAAAAAACAATCATGCAAATGAAATCCGATTTAGGAAATAGGATATAATGTAATTATTAAGGTAGTTAAATACACAATAGCTTTACATAACACGAGTGAACAAACATTAACTTTACCTGAGAGTTGTGTTTAGTAATTTATCTTTTAGTTTTGTACGATATCCTTCTTTATTGGTAATTTTTGGTATTTATTCTTCAGATACTTTGGAACTGTTTTCTATACGGACGTTTATCTTTCACCTACATTTTATGATAAGAACTGCAAATTACATCTGTCATAGTTTTTTTAACCTACAAAATTCTCTGTCTTTCTTAATAACGCTTTCTTATACACAAAGTATATTTAGTGTCTCTACATAATGAATTTATATCGTTTAAAGTGGCTAATAAGTTTCCCTATTATTAAATTAAATGTTTGCCACACTTTATTTCTTCGCATACTTCATGTGCTATATATACAATAATTCACACACTGTACACCCTATACTTCACACGCAATAAACCCTACACTTCACATGCTACGCATACTACACTTCAAATGCTATACATACAATACTTACCATACTAAACATAGCCTACTACACTTCAGATTCTATACAACCTGTACTTCAAGCAACATACGTACTACACTTCGCGTACTATCCTTCACACGCTATACATACTACAATTCACATGCTACACATACTACACACCACACGCTACACATAGTCTACTATACGTACTATACTTCATATGGTACGCATACTACACTTCACATGCTACGCATACTACACTTCACATACTACACATAATACACACCTCACGCTATACATACTATACGTATTATACTTCATTTCCTCCACATACTACACTACACATGCTACACATACTACACACCAAACGCTATATATACTATACGTACTACACTTCACTTAATATACGTACTAGACTTCACTTCTTGCACATACTACACTACACATACTACACACCACACGCTGTACATACTATACACACTATACGTCACATGCTACGCATTCACACACCACACGCTATACATAATATACGTACTACACTTCACATCCTACACAAATTACAGTACAAATCTTATACATACTACACACCACACGCTATACATACTATACACACTACACTTCACATGTTACGCACACTAAACTCCACATGCTACACATAATACACTTCACATGCTACACATACTACACTTCACATGCTACACATACTACCCACCACACGATATACATAATATACGTACTACACTTCACTTCCTACACATACTACATTACACATACTACACACTACAACCTATACATACTATACACACTAAACTTCACATACTACGCACACTACACTTCATATGCTACAAATGCTACACTACACATGCTACACATACTACACACCACACGCTATATATACTATACGTACTACACTTCACTTCCTACACATACAACAATTCACGTGCTACTCTTAATACACACCACACGATGTACATACTACACGTACTTCATTTCACTTCCTACAAATACTACACTACTCAAACTACACATACTACACACCACACACTATACATACTTTACACACTACACTTCAAAACTACACATACTACACACCACACGCTACACATACTATACGTACTACACTTTACATCCTACACATACTACACTACACATGCTACACATACTACACACCACATATTATACGTCCTACACTTCACACAATATAAATACTACACTTCACATTCTATACATACAGCACTACACATAGTATACATACTAGACTTCACACGCTATACCAACTATACTCCACACGCTACACATACTACACTACACATGCTAAATTACTACACCCCACACGCTATACATACAATACATACTAAACTTCACATGCTACAGATACTACACACTACCCGCTATACATACTATACGTACTACACTTCACTTTCTGCACATACTACACTACACATATCGCGCTACCGTACAGCGGTGTAGACAGATTTATTAAAACGGTTCAGCGCTTTCACCGATGTCGAAGTTATTTGCCCAGTCTGATGTTCATTCTCTTAGGTTTGGGAACTTATACAAGGGATCAGAGTGCAACGTCATTACCAGTGTGACCGTTTAAGGCTGGCCGCACACTAGAACGACATTTCGTTTCGCGACAGAAGCGTTTTGACGCATCGTGTTGCAAAATAGGCTTGATACTTTGGATCACGACAAAACAATTGCACGTCAGCTGTTATTGAGCTGTAAAAGTGTATGGTTCGTGATTTCTTGACAGGCATTATTTTGCATCTCTTTCAATTATACTACACCTACACTTGTTTCCATCTATACTCAATAGCAATTAATAATAATAATAATAATAATAATAATAATAATAATAATACAGGGCATGCGGATTTAAAAATGTCGGAAGCTGTTTTGTTATGAGATATAACTTGAAGGAGCTACGTCTTTGGTCGCGAGCCCCCTCTCGACACCTCTAGACAATGTCGCAGCCAGTGTGTTTCGCTTTAGAGATCTTAATGGCACTAGTCATCAACGACGCTTAGCGACACCATGCGCCAAAACGGTTCTGTCGCGAAACAAAATGTGACTCCATTGTGTGACCGTTTAATTCAGATGTTGTGGTATAATTTACCACCGTAGTTACACGTTTTGTCTGTTGTATATGAAACGCTAGGTCACACACGGCAGGACTAATGTAGTGGGAGTGCAATTATATGTGTGTTAGTAACATTAGGCTAATTATGTTACCCTATAAAATGAGTAGGCATATTTTATGTTATAAAATATATAGGCATGCCGGTATCGTTTTCTTTGGCGTTTAATGATTTATTTTACTGTTTGAGATCACGATCCATGCAAACATGAATCGTACAATGCAAATCAACGTGCTTGACTATTCTTACTGTCTAATATCGAAACCTGTTGACTAACAGGAATAGAAAAATATAACATTTACGCAGTGGCGCTAGCTTGTAATTATTGTCATTAAAAAACAATGTGGTTTTAATATTTTTTTATTAGTAGTTCCACGTGTTATTAACGTGTTCAGATATACACATAGATAAAACATTTGAAATCTTCCTTTACATAGGTGTAAATTGTAATTACAAGTAAGATATCTGCAACAAACATTTTTGTGAATCACCCTGAATAATAATCATGTGAATCAAACATTTAATTTAATATTAAAACCTAAGGCTATTAAGTAGGAAAACATTAAATCACGAGTGGATATAAGTGTCGGCCGGGTGCGGTTTTGCAGTGAGGGGAGCAAACTATTCTCTATCGTACAATTCCCACACGCGTGATCACAGTATACTTTTATTTTATTCTACTTTTTTGTTCCCTCTGTCGGTTCATTGTTTTCGGGTTGCTACAAAGTTATTGGCAACTGGATATTCTGGATTTTGTCAATTACATTTTGTAATACACACAAAAGCAAACTTGTAATATTCCTTTTACTACAAGTTTCATGAGACGAGACTTTCAGAAAACACAAACTTTCGGTAGCGAGTGCCTGAACTTAAAAAGAGTGCCTTAAGAACTGTGTATCTCCCACTGTGATAAAAAAAACAATCATGCAAATGAAATCCGATTTAGGAAATAGGATATAATGTAATTATTAAGGTAGTTAAATACACAATAGCTTTACATAACACGAGTGAACAAACATTAACTTTACCTGAGAGTTGTGTTTAGTAATTTATCTTTTAGTTTTGTACGATATCCTTCTTTATTGGTAATTTTTGGTATTTATTCTTCAGATACTTTGGAACTGTTTTCTATACGGACGTTTATCTTTCACCTACATTTTATGATAAGAACTGCAAATTACATCTGTCATAGTTTTTTTAACCTACAAAATTCTCTGTCTTTCTTAATAACGCTTTCTTATACACAAAGTATATTTAGTGTCTCTACATAATGAATTTATATCGTTTAAAGTGGCTAATAAGTTTCCCTATTATTAAGTTAAATGTTTGCCACACTTTATTTCTTCGCATACTTCATGTGCTATATATACAATAATTCACACACTGTACACCCTATACTTCACACGCAATAAACCCTACACTTCACATGCTACGCATACTACACTT
The DNA here is from genome assembly GCA_034769895.1 of Magicicada septendecula. Lineage (NCBI taxonomy): Eukaryota > Metazoa > Arthropoda > Insecta > Hemiptera > Cicadidae > Magicicada > Magicicada septendecula. The sequence continues at coordinate 114,507,771 of CM068374.1, read as the reverse complement.
CAAATGCTATACATACAATACTTACCATACTAAACATAGCCTACTACACTTCAGATTCTATACAACCTGTACTTCAAGCAACATACGTACTACACTTCGCGTACTATCCTTCACACGCTATACATACTACAATTCACATGCTACACATACTACACACCACACGCTACACATAGTCTACTATACGTACTATACTTCATATGGTACGCATACTACACTTCACATGCTACGCATACTACACTTCACATACTACACATAATACACACCTCACGCTATACATACTATACGTATTATACTTCATTTCCTCCACATACTACACTACACATGCTACACATACTACACACCAAACGCTATATATACTATACGTACTACACTTCACTTAATATACGTACTAGACTTCACTTCTTGCACATACTACACTACACATACTACACACCACACGCTATACATACTATACACACTAAACGTCACATGCTACGCATTCACACACCACACGCTATACATAATATACGTACTACACTTCACATCCTACACAAATTACAGTACAAATCTTATACATACTACACACCACACGCTATACATACTATACACACTACACTTCACATGTTACGCACACTAAACTCCACATGCTACACATAATACACTTCACATGCTACACATACTACCCACCACACGATATACATAATATACGTACTACACTTCACTTCCTACACATACTACATTACACATACTACACACTACAACCTATACATACTATACACACTAAACTTAACATACTACGCACACTACACTTCATATGCTACAAATGCTTCACTACACATGCTACACATACTACACACCACACGCTATATATACTATACGTACTACACTTCACTTCCTACACATACAACAATTCACGTGCTACTCTTAATACACACCACACGATGTTCATACTACACTTACTTCATTTCACTTCCTACAAATACTACACTACTCAAACTACACATACTACACACCACACACTATACATACTTTACACGCTACACTTCAAAACTACACATACTACACACCACACGCTACACATACTATACGTACTACACTTTACATCCTACACATACTACACTACACATGCTACACATACTACACACCACATATTATACGTCCTACACTTCACACAATATAAATACTACACTTCACATTCTATACATACAGCACTACACATAATATACATACTAGACTTCACACGCTATACCAACTATACTCCACACGCTACACATACTACACTACACATGCTAAATTACTACACCCCACACGCTATACATACAATACATACTAAACTTCACATGCTACAGATACTACACACTACCCGCTATACATACTATACGTACTACACTTCACTTTCTGCATATACTACACTACACATGTTACAATTACTACTCAATACAAGGTATGGACTCTATACGTACTAAACGTCTCTTCCTACACTTACTAAACAACACATACTAAACTTACACTTCACACAAAATAAATACTACACTTCACGTACTTACTGTACATACAGCACAAAACATGATATACGTACTAGACTTCACACGTTATACCAACTACACTCCACACGCTACACATTCCTCACATACTACACAAAACATTCTAAATTTACTATATACCACACGCTATACATAGTATACATACTGCACTTCACATGCTACAGATGCTACACAGCTCACGCTATACATACTATACGTACTAAACTTCTCTTCCTACACTCACTACACTACACATGCTACGCATACTACACACCACACGCTATAAATACTATACGTACTACATTTCATTTCCTACACATACTACACACCATACGTTACACATACTATACACACTACACTTCGCACGCTATAAATACTACACTTCACACGATACACATACTACATAACCACACCTTATACATACTATAAACACGCACACCACACTTCACATGCTACACATGCTACACATACACACACCACACGCTATACATACTATGCGTACTACACTTCACGTCCTACACATACTAAATTACAAATTCAACACATACTACACACCACACGCTACACATACTATACACACTACAATTTACATGCTATGCACACTAAACTTCACATGCTATACATACTAGACATCACTGCCTGCACATACTACACTAAACATGCTAAACATACTGCACACCACATGCTATGCATACTATACAAACTACACTTCGAATGCTACACACATTACACACAATATGCTATAAATACTATACGTACTATACTTCACTTCCTACACATACGATACACAACAAGCTATACATACTATACACACTAAACTTCACATACTACGCACACTACATTTCATATGCTACTCACGCTACACTACACATGCTACACATACTACACACCACAAGGTACACATACTACACGTACTTCACTTCACTTCCTACACATACTACACTTCACGTGCTACTCATACTACAAACCACACGCTATAAATTCTATACTCACTACACTTCACAAGCTACACACACTACACACCACACGCTACACATACTATACGTACTAAAAGTAACATAATAGACTTATTACACTTTACTTCCTACACGTACTACACTACACATACTACACACCATACGCTGTAGTCCTACACTTCGCACAATATAAATACTACACTTCACATACTATACATACAGCACTACACATGATAAATATACTAGACTTCACAGTCTATACCAACTGCACTCCAAACGCTACACATACTACACTACACATGCTAAATTTACTACACCCCACACGCTATACATACTATATATACTGCACTTCACATGGTACAGATACTACACACTATACATACTATACTAACTACACTTCACTTCCTACACATACCACATTACACACACTATAAATACTATACACACTACACTTCACATGATACGCTCACTTTACTTCACATGCTACGCATACGACACTACCCATGATACACATACTACACACCACACGCTATACATACTATACGTAATACATTTCACTTATTACACCTGCTACAAATACTACACACCACACGGTATACGTCATACACTTCACACAATATAAATACTAACCTTCACATAATATACATACAGCAGTACACATGCTGTATATACTAGATTTCACACGCTATACCAATTACACCCCACACGCTATAAACGCTACACATGCTACGCATACTACACAACACATTCTACGAAGACCACACTTCACATGCTATACATACTACACTACACATCCTACATATACACACACCATACTCTATACATACTATACGTGCTACACTTCACTTCCTACACATATTGAATTACAAATTCAACACATACTACACACCACACGCTACACATACTATACACACTACACTTTACATGCAATGCACACTAAACTTCACATGCTATACATACTAGACTTCACTGCCTGCACATACTATACTGCACATGGTAAACAAACTGCACACAACACGCTATACATACATTACAAACTACACTTCGAATGCTACACACATTACACACCATACGCTATAAATACTATACGTACCACACTTCACTACCTACACATACTATACAACACATGCTATAAGTCCTACACTTCACACAGTATAAATAATACACATCACATACTATACATACGGCACTGCACATGCTACAAATACTAGACTTCACACGCTATACTAACTACACTCCACACACTATACACGCTACACATGTTACATGTACTACACTACACATGATAAACATTCTACATTCCACACGCTATATATACGTACTACACTTCACTTCCTACACATACTATATTACACATGCTACACATACTACACTTCACTTCCTACACATACTATATTACACATGCTACACATACTACATACCACACGCTATATATTCTATACCCACTACATTTCACATCCTACACATACTACACTACAATACTACACACCACACGCTATACATACAATACGCACTACACTTCTCATGCTGCACATACTACATACCACACCTATACATATTGCACACACTACAATCCTCATGCTACGCACACCGCACTTGACATGCTACACATACTACACTAAAAGTCCTACATTTCTCATAATATAGGTACTACACTTCACTTCCTACACATATTACACACCACACGCTATACATACTGTACACACTACACTTCTTATGCTACGCACACTTCACTTCACATGCTACACATACTACACTACACACGCTACGCCTACAACACAACACACGCTATATATATATATACTACACTTACTACTCTTCACATGCTACAAATACTACAAACAACACGCTATACGTACTACACTTCACTTTCTACACACACTACATTAAACATACTACAAAACACTAGCTACATATATATTATACACACTGCACTTCTCATGCTACACATACTACATACCACACGCTATACATACTATACGTCCTACATTTCTCATAATACACGTACTACACTTCACCTCCTACCCTTATTACACACCACACGCTATACATACTGTACACACTACACTCCTCATGCTACGCACACCTCACTTCACATGCTACACATACTACACTATATACGCTACACCTACAACACACCACACGCTATATATATATATATATATATTAACATACTACTCTTCACATGTTACACATACTACAAACCACACGCTATACGTATTATACGTACTACACTTCACTTCCTACATACTCTACATTACACATACTACACACCACACGCTATACATACTATACACACTACACTTCTCATGCTATACATACTACAAAATCACACGCTATACGTACTACAGTACTACACTTCACTTCCTACACATATTACACACCACACGCTATGCATACTGTGCACACAACACTCCTCATGCTACGCACACCTCACTTCACATGCTACACATACTACACTACACACGCTTCACCTACAACACCCCATACGCTATATATATATATGTGTATATATAGACTTAGCGCCGCATAATTTCTTCATCACACGCCAATTTTTACCCAGGGTATCTAAAACAAATTTGAGGAACTTGTATAAGTACATCTTTAGGTGAAGAAGTTATTTTGCCCAAGTTATGGTGTGTCAGCGTACGAAAAACTTATACAAATTTTTATACATCGTATTTTTGCTGTACGCTGAAGCCAGACAACCTGTTCGATATATTCAAATGTATATAATGAAATATGGGTAGTTAGTCGGCCATATTGGCATTCGTAATAATTATTCTATAAAATTTGTAACATGTGTAAAAAAGACAGACACTACAGAGGAAAGTGTGTTTTTATTCTGTTTAGTTGGTATAACGAAATATCACGACCTGCCATAATTTATTCTGTTTAGTCGTCGCGTTGTGCGGTAATTCGTTGAGTTTGCTAACGTGTGTGGGACAGAATTTTGTAATTCGTATGAAGTGTTTGTGATTGCAAGTCGAAGTAAAAATATGTTGGAGGCGCTAGGAATAATAATGAAAGGTAAGATGATCATTTATTTAGTGTATGTTGTCCGTTGTTTGTAGGAAATTAGCTGTTAGGTTATGTATGAATGTCTCGATTACTTTCGGTTGTACACTAGGCCTAACGGTTGTTATAGACCCAACTATACATAATATCACTGTGTTCTGTCCAAAATTTAATAATGGAGCAAATTAGCATTCTAATTTAATTAATACAATATACCTAGGCTAACGCCATGCGTTCTTATGGGAGTAAAAATTTAATTTTTTGTCTCCGTAAATAGGTTCGACCGCCTTTTAAAATTATTTTTCTCGTGTTTATATAACATAGAAGAATATAATAAAAATATATCAGCGCAATATCAGCATTGATGAGAATCTTCATAATTACCCAAGGGGTAATTAACTAATTTTTAAAAAAAGTCCCTGTAAGGCACTGAAGCAATTTAATTAAATAAAGTTTCGGTAACCAAAGTTTCTTTATTATAGATACTCCTGTAAGTCTGACAATTATTTTGTCTACTCTAGCCTACCTATATGTGTAATGTATCCAATTTGTAAATCATTTTATTCGTAAAATGTGGTCCTACCTAACACAAGATGGTACGCCTTACTATAATATATTTAATTTGAACTCTGCTCGTATTTAACTAGTTACAAATTTTATTTAATTCTTCAGTCCAGCTATATTACTCTAAATATACTTTCAAATTCAGCATTTTTCATAAAAGAAATACGTTAGGTTATGTTTCATGTCTAGATTACTTTGTCGAACACGTATCTATTATAGAACCAACTATGCCTAATAGCACTGTGTTCTGCCCAAAATTTAATAATTGAGCAAGTTAGCATTCTAATTTAATTAATACAATTTTATTTTTTCATTATTAGCGGGCCAATTTATACAAAAACAAAAATTCTGGAGTTTTGTATTGTAGTGTTTTAGGGTAAATAGAATTGCCATAATAAATGTAATACAGTAGGCGTATTGTTTTGATTGTGAAACAAAAATCATTTGTTTGATGTTTTAATTCAGTTCACTTACTTAGGCTTGGGTGTTAAGTATAATAGGCTAAGTTCTTTATCACAGTAAATTGTCTCTAGCTCCAGATACTTGCATGTCTACATCAATTGTCATATTTTACTTTTCAGATGACTGTGAAAGTAGGCCTAGGAGACGTACAGCAAAAAAAGGTACATATAGTTTTAATTGTTATTTATATTCAGTGTATAAAAGCACCCCTTAACTCTAATCAACTAAAAATATAAAATTAATTAACCCATTTTTGAAAAAGACCCTGTGAGGGAACTGACTCCAGTTAAATGAAATATGTATTCTGTATTAAATGCTTATTCTGTATAAATATCAAGTTACTGATACCTTTACACAGAATAATTTTATTTAGATTAAGTCTGGCCTATGATAATATAACTGATTTAGCTAAACTTACTGCGGATTAGCCTGTAAGCCTAACCTAACTCTGAAATAAAATTAATTTCTTTTAGAAAAAGATCAAAAGTTTATAGGCCTGGGTGTTAAGTATAATAGACTAAGTTCTGTATCACAGTTGAATTATCTTTAGCTCCAGAACTTACACCAATAGTGCATGTCTACATATATTTTCATACTTTACTTTCATATTTGACTGGGAACGTAGTAAGTTCAGTGTTAATTTATTCATGTTACCTAATATTTGGTGTATAAAATCACCCCTTAAACTCTAGTTAACTTAAAAATATTTTTTTTTTTATTATAGATACTCCTGTAAGTCTGACAATTATTTTGTCTACTCTAAAAAAATTCCATTTATTACTTTTATGGTGATTCATGTATGAACATTACATAATTTTAATTTTCTTACAGATGTAAGACTGTTTCCGGAAAATGTATGCGATCGAATTTCACAAGATTTAGGACACACACAAGTGTCTGATCAAGTAAGTTTGAGTGGTAGATTAGGCCTGAAATTTATGCTAAATTTTGTTCGTAAATTCTGCCTAAATTTTTTGCCAGTAATTTAATCTATGGCTTTGATATGAAGTATAAAATGTCTGAAGACAAGTACTAAGCCTTGAGTTCCTACTGAGTACACCCATTAGCCTATAGAAATATTAGCTAGACTGCGTACGTTTTCAATTGTAAAAATGAAATAGGCCTACCTATATTTGTGTAATGTATCCAATTTGTAAGTCATTTTATTCGTAAAATGAGGTCCTACCTAACACAAGATGGTAGGCCTTACCATAATATATTTAATTTGTACTCTGCTCGTATTTAACTAGTTAACATATTTTATTTTATTCTTCAGTCCCACTATATTACTCTAAATATACTTTCAAATTCAAGATTTTTCAGAGAAACGTAATTAATTAAATAAGATATGACTTAATAAGTTAAGGTTAAATTTAACACCTAATATAACAAAATTTATAATATAGGCCTATGGCTACTGTAATACGGAAGCAAACTGTTGTAATATTTTGTACACATAGTTACTTTCATATCATCGAGTCCATTAAATTGTAATTTATTTGACATAAAAATTTTATTTTAACACAGCTCTGCTTTAAAAATTAAGGACTAACATTTGTCAGGTAAAAGAAAAAGTGAAAAGAGAATTTGAACTGTGACTTCTTTAATTTTTGAGTAAAAAGCTTTTTAATCTCGATTAAATTTTTTAAAAAAATTGTGCTGTTTTTAAATTTTATAATATTAACTTGCAGACAGAAAAGGTTTTGCTGGTGACTAAAGAAAGCATCGTTCTTTTATCTTATGTAAAATTTATTATTGCATGCAAGTCTGATTAAAGCTCACTAAACTAAAATTATCACTGCTTACAGCAGCAGGTTCTTAAACCCGATAATTGATGTAGGCCTATAGTGTTATTTTTATTTAATTTCTTATTATCTGTATTTATAATCTGTAACTTAATGTGTAGAATTGTATTTATATTGTTTAACCTCCTAAATGATACTCAACTAATATCACATGAAATTTTAAAAATATCGGTATGGAGAACCATACATGACTTCCATATTCTAAGATTTATATTTAAAATCATTTTCAGCCAAACAGCCAGGCTGTGTCTTACCTGCCTTTTTATTGCTGTATTAAATGAAAAATATTATATTACATTAAAATGAAAAAATTATAATTTTATTGCCTGGCAACAAAATTATTTTATTTTTAACAATTACCATTGTTTCAAAAAGTTTAAATAAATTTTCAAGTACTTTACTCTTGTTAAAACGTAAAAGGTTGCAGGTAAACTACCCCTTCCCCTTAACCGATCTTCACCAAAATCGAAAGTCATTGAGACCTCTACAATTCAGGGACGTATGCAAAAAATTATTTGATTCTGTTTGAATTTGCGGCTGTTATCGTTTGCCATAGAAAATACGCTTGATAAAAAAACGTTGCAGGTAAACTACCCCTTCCCCTTAACCGATCTTCACCAAAAACAACAGGTCTTGAGTACTCTACAAATCAGGGCTGTATGCAAAACATTATTTGATTCTGTTTGAATTTGCGGCTGTTATCGTTTGCCATAGAAAATAAAACGTAAAAGGTTGCAGGTAAACTACCCCTTCCCCTTAACCGATCTTCACCAAAAACAATAGGTCCTGAGTACTCTACAAATCAGGACTGTATGCAAAACATTATTTGATTCTGTTTGAATTTGCGGCTGTTATCGTTTGCCATATAAAAAACCCTTGTTAAAAAAACGTTGCAGGTAAACTACCCCTTTCCCTCAACCGATCTTCACCAAAAACAATAGGTCTTGAGAAATCTACAATTCAGGGCTGTATGCGAAACATTATTTGATTCTGTTTGAATTTGCGGCTGTTATCGTTTGCCAAAAAAAAAAAATTTCCCTTGATAAAAAAACCGTTGCAGGTAAACTACCCCTTCCCCTTAACCGATCTTCACCAAAAACGATAGGTCGCGAGTACTCTACAAATCAGGGCTGTATGCAAAAAATTATTTGATTCTGTTTGAATTTGCGGCAGTTGTCGTTTGCCATAAAAAATACGCATGATAAAAAACGTTGCTGGTAAACTACCCCTTCCCCTCAACCGATCTTCACCAAAAACAATAGGTCTTGAGTACTCTACAAATCAGGGCTGTATGCAGAAAATTGTTTGATTCTGTTTGAATTTGCGGCTGTTATCGTTTGCCATAGAAAATACCCTTGTTAAAAAAACGTTGTAGGTAAACTACCCCTTTCCCTTAACCGATCTTCACCAAAAACGAAAGGTATTGAGAACTCTACAATTTAGGGCTGTATGCAAATAATCATTTCATTCTGTTTGAATTTGCGGCTGTTATCGTTTGCCATAGGAAATACCCTTGTTAAAACATAAAACGTTACAGGTAAACTACCCCTTTCCCTTAACCGATCTTCACCAAAACAATAGGTCTTGAGAACTCTACAATTCAGGGCTGTATGCGAAACATTATTTGATTCTGTTTGAATTTGCTGCTGTTGTCGTTTGCCAAACAAACAAAATTTCCCTTGCTAAAAAAAAACCGTTGCAGGTAAACTACCCCTTTCCCTCAACCGATCTTCACCAAAAACAATAGGTCGCGAGAACTCTGCAAAACCGAGCTGTATGCAAAAAATTATTTGATTCTGTTTGAATTTGCGGCAGTTATCGTTTGCCATAGAAAAAAAATCTACAGACAGACAGACACACAGACACACAGACAGACAGACACACAGACACTTTTCGGAAAACGACTTTTTTTCATGTTTTGAGTGTAGTAGAATCAGAATCTGCAATAATCTCGAACACGATTTTTTTTGCCATCACCATACTTCCATTCCTTAAGGAATATGGAAGTAAAATTAGTATCTTAATATTCTAAATTTTATGGGGTGTGTTATACTTAATAGTAGATTTAAATGATACGGAGTATGGATGAATTATCCGTAATGTATTTGCTAGTTATAATACCGTTATAATCAGGATTATATTATTCAATGTTAATCATTTGAACAGTTTTTGTTTTTCGAGTTTGTGTGATTATATTAGAAATCTTTTTCAGGAATCTTCAGTACAGGGATGTAACCAAGCAATAGTGACTTGAGTTCATTTAAATTAAAATAGATTACTATAAAATAACTACTAGATTATGCTGTAAATTTAATTTTTTTTAGAAATTTACACAAAATCCATTAACTTTTTGTAAATTCATAGTGCTAACCTACAAATATTGTGCTAGGTTAAGAAAATAAATTATTCTCTTAATTATTAGCTTAATATTATCATAATTATTAACTTAGTGAAAAATTATGTATGAGTTTTGTAATGATCTTTCAGGTTCCTCCTGAACTTTCCAGAATTGACTGGGAAAAAATGACTATTATTGCACCATCAGTAGTATCGACATCAGATGATATTGATGTGGAAAACATATGAAGTGGAGAAGGTAATATAATCAAAGCAATTTAGCCTATAGATAATTTAAAATTTTTTTTTTCTGTTTGTGAATTTTGTAACATTAGCATATTTGATTTAATGTTTGTTTCATATGTAGTGTTAGGTTTACCTAAATTATCTTTACTTGACAAACTAGACTTGTATAGGTACTTTAAATCAATTAAGAAAATCAGCTTTGAATGTAGCACAATTAATTCATACCATATTTCATTAATGTTTTGTTTTCAAAGCATTTTTTTGTTTGGGTGTTAGCCTATTTAATTTGTGTTATGGCAAAGTTAATTTTCTGCATCAGGAATGTCCTATTTCATTGAGCAAGCTTTATAGGAGATTTTGAAGTTTGTGATAAAATAGCCATTAATGATTCTTTTGTCTTGTTAGTAACAACAATATAAAGTTATTAACAGTCCCATTTACATTTTAAATGAGAAAATTTAGTAACATAGTAGTTGGAATCATTTTTAATTAGTAGTATTATGTGTCAATGCTTTCAAATCAGGGGCTTCCTTTGGAAAGTATAATCATATGATAATTTTAAGATAAGTATTGTTAGAAGCTCTAAATAAGTTTGTTTATATTATTTTTTATATAAAGAGTTTTGGAAGCTGCTGGAAAACAAAAGTTCTTAATAAAGTACATAATTAGTTTAATAACATTATTTCCCATAAAATTGCAATTATTTCATTTAGTAATTTGCACTTTTGTTGATACTGGCAATGATAATTATTTTTCTCTGTTAGCTAAAATTCTTTCTTTGTTACAGAGTCCATTGTTGTAGAAGCTCTTATATCGCCAGATGATTGTGCAAAATTTATAAGTTTGGAGGTAAATTTCTCCTTATAGAACTGCTGTATTCTTATATAGTTATCTCTCTCTGACCTCTATTTTGCACTATGAGGTGTACACTTATTTCCATTCTTATTTGGTATTCTTTTATCTCTTTCTACTATTATTTAGTTACAATAGTTTAATCATAGTAGTCTCTTTATAATTGGTTTAGTGTTTTTTGTACACTGGTCTGTCCCTTAGTGTATATCATTGACTAACATTATTTACACCTAGTGTCACATGACAGGTGTTCTTAATTACGATTATAATACATTATGTCCTTTCTTATAATATTCTTATACTATTACAATAGTGGCATTACACCTTACTTGTGGTATAGACATTAACCTTTTACTTCTATTTGGTATTACAAAGTGGTTTTGTTCACGTTTTACTTAGTGAATCCCCTTTTGGTCGGTTTTGGTTCACTTTATTTACTTAAATTCTTATTTAAAATCCATTTTGGGAATCTTATATTGGTACCTGTAGAAAGCTTATCAGTTCTTCTTGGTTTAAGGCACAAAACATTTTGGTTTAGGTAGGCTTTTCCTACTGATAGATGTGAATTTAGGTGAAATTTGTACCAACAATGTGTATGTTAGGTTGATACAAATTTACATTCTTTTAACCTTATTTTCTCAAGTTTGGTTTTATTAATGATAACTAATAACTCTTTAGTTATTGCCTTTTCTTATCTTACATGATTGTTTGACTATTTGAGTAATATTTGTTATTATTATGAGACAATTTTAATACTTCTTTATGTTACATGGGTGCTATGCATAACATGTTACTATGCTTTTATTCACAGCTTCTATTCAGTTAACAGTCTAGTTACTTTCATTCTTTTATAACATATCTTGTCCTATACATTTATAATATTATCTGTTGTATATTGTACAGGAATGGGTTTCCTCTCCTTAAAACCCCACTGTTGTGTTTGTCAATTTGTACATACACCTATGCCAATGTGTTTTGAATTATTTTAATTATGTAAATCTCGGAGATATTTGGAGTTGTGGGATGTATTGATGTAAGTAATTAATTATTAACTTAGCTCTCTAAAAACTATCACTGTTTGTGTACCTGTAACTTAAATAATTAATGAGTTATTTTATAATTCCGTTCAACCCTATTATACCTTGAAGAGAATTCTGTCTAATTTTGTATTTTTACTCTCTCTCTTTGGTGCCAGATAATTCCGCTATAAGCGCTGTAGTATCGGCTCAACGAAACTTATAGGTTATTTCAATGTTTATGTTAACCAATTATTCTATACTTATTCAGTTACTTTTTTATTCCTAGCTCATTAAACCATACTCCAAATAACAAGATTTTGCCAATATATAAAGGTTCTTTATTTGTTTACTTCTTTAACATTGAATAATATATGTTCTAATTAACATATGCTTGAGCTATAGATTGTATGAATCGATTGTTGATTATTCTGATACTTTATTTATATTTAGTTATATAGTGTGTTTTAATTTGTAATTAATTTAATTCAGGGTGTGAAGGTTCTTGTAACTGTGGGGAAGATTAAAAATACATAGATAAGAATGCAAGATTTACAAATTTAAAGTGTTGTGTAGTTAGTATGATTAATATAATAATAATTTACCAGACTAGAACGAAGCCAATCGAGTAGGCGGTTGATTGATAAATTTACTGTTCTGGACAATTATGCCGTACGATTTTCTTTCTTCGATTTAATAGAATGGAATTCTTCTCCTGTCCACTTCGGAATTACAGCTTGGATTGGTTTACAGCCCGATTGATGCTTCTTCTGCAACGCCAGGATCCAAATACGTTCTTCTCTTGGTTGAAGCAGTTAGTGTTGTTCCGTGTTTTTGAAAGGTTATAACTTCTGGTGTAGTGAATATTATTAATTGTGATACTGTTAATTCTTTCTATTTGGTTTAATATATCATCAATTCCCTTTGGATATGGGACAGTTCAAGTTCTTCCTTGTATAATCCAGTTATTTATTCTCTATTGTGATTTCATACTGTAGTGTTATTTGGATTAAACTGTACTGGTGATAGTCATAAACATTGTCATTAGGATTTTGTGTTTTATAATCGTGTCTGATGATTTAAAATATTCCGATTAAATAGATAATTCTTGGGTTTTTTAATCTCATCACATTCAGATCATCAAAGCAATTATTGTCAAATTAACAACTTCCTCTTCTTCTGTCGTCCCTAGCAACACACGACTTCTTCCTTCCACATGTTTTGAATATAGTGTTTATTTCATATATTTTTTGTCTATTCCTTATCAATTTGCTATCCTATCGGAATGTAACTTTACCGATAGTTGGTTTATTATTTTCTACACATATACTGCTGGTTTTTTTATATAAGCCGGTTTTTTTCCTTTTTTTATATTTAATCCACTTTCGATATTAAATGTTATTAATCGATATCATGGCATTATGGTATTATCATAATTTGTATAAATTTTATTATATATCATTATTAATTTAATGTTTTTTCTAGCTCTTCAAATCGTATTCATTAATTATTATTAATTGATGTACCTAACCTTTATGTTATGAGTGGTTATATAGTGGTTTTGGCTGTTAGGCCTTTTATTGTAAACAGATCTACCTGTGTTTATAACTGGTACACATCTATAGCCCCTTTTACATAAATTCATACATATAATTAAATCTTAACTATTAACATTTACATAAACAATTATTTTTTCCATATCTAATAACAATTTTATCTTGACCTATGGATCACATATAAGAAAATTCAAATCTATTAACGTTAATTAGCTGCTTCACACTTCATTCTACAACAGTCATTGAATAATACATCTTGTTTCATTATCTTTCATTAACTCAACACATATTTGGTATAACATAACATAAACTTTATCATAACATTTGTTGTCACAAAATAATACCTCTTAACTCAAAATTCTTATTTGCTATTAGTAAATTATTGTTTCATTTTTTGTTTGTTTTTCATTAAACATATATCATCAACTATTGTCTAACTTACAGGTTCGGTTATTCTTGTTAATATTACCTTGCATCCTTATTTACCTTTATCTATGATTATAAATATAATTATTAGATCTTTGTTCTATCATGGGGTTAAATATTGACTTGTTTATTATTCTGTGAACCTTGTTTTTATGTAACTTGAGTGCTAGCATTTCTGTTGCGTTACAATATTGGTCATCTCAGTTAGTCAGTTCTTGTAAATCTCTTCAATCTGTAAGTTGTTCAGTCATTGCATATACGGGTAAGATGTTCTATAGTTGACTGGCTCTTGGAATCTATATTTTATGCCATGGTTGTTAGGTGTCTTTCTCGTAGTATGTTTCTTCCTTGTCTTCATTGGTTCCTTACTGACCGAAAACTATTGGGTTGTTGGTTCCTGTGGTACAACCATTGTTCGGTGCATCTTCTTTTTCTTATAATGTTATTTCACTTGTTAGTTACCATTAGTTTTATTAACTCTTATTGTTGTGAGTTTATCCTTGGTGATGAGTAGCTCATGTAGTTTCATGCTTGGCCTTTTAGAAGAAACACTTGGTTTGTCTCTTTCACTCAATTATTGACATGTGTTAATATTTTGGGTTACTGAAATATTTGGGCTCATATGTCTCGTTACAATATTAACTGGTTGTAGGCATATAAACTTATACACTGTTGTGAGAATTGTACAAAAGTACCTTTAAGCTAATTTCAAAACACAACATTTCAGAATTAATCACATTTTTTTCACTTTATAGGCTATGTCACACCAAAAGAAAATGTACAGGTCACTTTCAACAACAGTTGACAACAGCTGACTGAATATTATCCGATGACAAAATACTAAACAGATGGGAGATAGTCACACCAACCAACCATTTTGTATATAGTCTTTAAAATGAGATTTTTTTGCTTGTACACGGAAAACCTGGATCACTGTATTAAGATATATATTTTAGATATGTAGGTCAATTTATTAATTTTGAGCTATTAATTTAGCTAGTGCTAAGCTTTAAAACACAGTTATTTGTATGAAAGAAAAGTACAATTTTGTAGGCCAAGTAATAAATCCAACTATGATTCTGAAAAATTGTCACGGGTAGGAAAATAAAAATAATAATAATTCACCGATCTGAATGATGTTTTACAGAATCGTGATAAACATAAAATTACTTTTGATAGTGATCCCATGCTCATCCCAAGTTGAAACTTTCAGAATATGTAGAGGAAAACAATATCTTTCACATATATTTTTTTGAGAATTTTAAAAATACAGTTTTTCAAAATTCAGTAAATGCAATAATGATGTGTTTATAAAAAATATATATATTTTCAACTAATTATGTTTTATATCATATGAAAGCCCTTTAAAAGAGCTTTCAAATGAACTCGATGTCATTGTTCTAGCTTAATTAGAACACAAGTTGTGAACAAATCAATATTGTTGCGCAAGTCAAAAATTTTATTTATTTTTTTCATTTTTGAGCACCCATTACTCAGTAACCTTTCGTCAGAAAAATGTGAAAAAATTGATTTGTGTTACTATTTATGAATACTACATGCATACTTAATTTCAAATAAATCTAAGAGGGTCAGGTTGTAGCACTTGTTGATTTGACACGGAATATCTCTTAAATGTAACTTGAAGTTTTCATTTTGTTGTAAACATACCAGTCTAGTTTTTCTATTTATAGTTTATGCTTTTTTTTTTTAATAATTTCAACTAATTGAACCCCTAATCAATCCTACACTCCCTCGCAGAAAAACCTATATTTAGTTCATTTATATTGTCATCTGAGTTTAGTTATGTTTGATGTAATAAATAAAATGTTTATTTCATCAAAGGTGTTTTCACTTTTTGTAATTATGTTCTTGTAAATAAATATTCTATGTACTTTATTAATGTAATCTTATAGTTACTGATAAAGTAACAAAGCCCAAATGTCTGTGTGGTATTTTTGTTGTAATAATATTTGTCTGATATGTATTATTTTTGCAATGTTTTTATGTATCTTCTATGAAGAAATAATTTGTTCATTATCCTTAATAATTATTAATTATTGATACCTTAGAATTGAAACTGTTTTGTATAAATTTTGTAATAAAAATCAATGTACTTGTAAGTCTTTTTTTATCAATAACCTATTGAAAATAACACATTCCTTGTGCAATGCAAGTAGGCCTACCAAATACCTACCAAAAATGTATAGCCCCAATTTTTGATAGAATATTTGATTTTTGTTGCCATCAGAATTTTACTTTGATTTTACTTTCATGTTCCATAAGGAAATCGAAGTATGGTGATGGCAAAAAAAATCGTGTTAGAGATTTTTGCAGATTCTGTTTATACTACCCTCAAAACATGAAAAAAAGTAATTTATCGAAAAGTGTCTGTGTGTCTGTCTAGATTTTTTATGGCAAACGATAAGAGCCGCAAATTCAAACAGAATCAAATAATTTTTTGCATACAGCCCTGAATTGTAGAGTATTCAAGACCTATTGTTTTTTGTGAAGATCGGTTAAGATAAAGGGGTAGTTTACCTGCAATATTTTATGTTGTAACAAGAGAAATTTTTTCATGACGAACGATAACTGCCGTAAATTCAAACAGAATCAGATATTTTTTTACATATGTGCCCGAGTTATAGAGGACTCAAGGCCTATTGATTTTGGTGAAGATCGGTTACGGGGAAAGGGTAGTTTACCTGAAACATTTTTTTGTTGTAAAGTAATAGTTTACCTGATAATTTTTTGTATATATGTACTACGTTATTGACAACAAAGAAGCAGTTTGTTTTTAAAATTCCTTCCCGGCCTGTTTGGCCGTAGACCAATGTTTTCTGCAAAACCAGACGTTTCGCCAGTGCCATCGACTTCCATCATCAGTGAAAATCAAGTGCGATAACGTGAGGTGGTATACGTTAGTGCCCACAGTAAGTGGCTGAAGCAGTAAGTAGAAAGAAGTAGTTTCAATGGAAATATTTCATTTCGAAAATGATTTTAAATATAAATCTTAGAACATGGAAGTCGTGTATGATTCTCCATACCAATATTTTGTTCTTAAGTGTGCTATTAAGTATTAGGAATCTTCTCCATGTCAAGGTATAGGATTACAGCCTGTTTTGCCTTCACTGAAGGCATCTCTTTTCCTTGCCCTACCTATATCTCGTCTTCCCTGAGGTCTGTATCTTATTACTTGTTTAGGTAGTCCCATGTTTTCCATTCTCTTGATATCCTGCCTCTATTTTATTTGTCCTTCCCTTATTCTGCCGGCTATAGAATATACATTTTACTTGGTACTTATATTTTCATTTCATATTTGATATCTAAGGGTTTGCATTATGAATACTCGACACAATATTTTTCTTGTTAGATTCGAAGTTTTAAGTAATTTTCTCTTAAAAAGTGTGTATGAACATTTTAGCACGACGAGATTGTCTGTTTTATTATTATTCTTAACGTTTTGGTTTTTATTATTAATTTTTGGTTTATTGATTTATTCTACCCAATTCAATCTATTATTGAATCCGATATGAATAAATCGGTTTACTTACTCTTTGACATCGTTTATTAATTTTGTTTAAATAGTTTAGAATGTTTTTTGTTCCATTTCATGAGTTCGAATCTGAAGAAGTTGCGTTGACTCTTCTATTATTAGCTGCGGTGAGTTGCTCTGTACTTTCCTGTATAGACACTAACATAAACACAACATGTACATGATACTTAATATTATTATAACATTAATAGTTAATAACATTTTATTATGGCCTATGCATACTGCATTATATTGTCACTTCTGATAGTGTCCTTTTTCTTCATCTTGTGGTTTTATTACCTTAACTATAGTTTGTTAAGTGAGTTTACTATACTTTAGGAAGTTACCTTTTTATATGGGTTGTAATCCTATCAAATTATTCTCGTTATTGCTTGAATATCTCTTATCATTGTTTTGATACCACTGTTATTATTGTGCAGTAGTTCATTCTGCATTTATACTGAAAATTGCTTTGGTTTAAAGTAACCAAGATTACTTGCATCTAGCTGTCAACATGGTTTATTTATTATTATGGTTATTATTAGTATTTGGGTGGCTATAATCCTTGAATTTACTTATTCGAATAGTATTCTGCCTCATTCAATGTTGTTGGTTTAGTTCCTACTCTTTTATGATAAGTTTACAAGATAATTTTGTTCATCATGCATCCATTCTATGGCAAGCATATAGTTATAATATACAACAATGGATTATTGTCGGTTTTGTGTTTCTGTATTACATTTGATTTATTTGACTTTATGTAGTACTGGTATATCTATTGGTTATTATTAGATTACATTTTGTTTATCTTTTACAGTCTTTACTATTGGTAATTAGTGGTTATTTCTAATATCAATTCCTAATTTTAAAATTAAAGGTGTACCTTCAATTTCACCAGAAGGAAAGTGGTATGTTGGTACAATGTAAGTAAAACATTTTGTTCTGTTTTCTTTTTTTCATATTTGGTTCAAACGTACAAGTGAAAAACTTTCTGGGGCGATGTAGCTCACAAACCCTACAAAGACTCAGCGTTTTCCACAACTTGTATTTAGGAAAGAACAAAAAGAAAAATCAGATTTCTGTGTTATGATCTGCACTATTCTGTTAGTTATTATGGTTTGTACCCTAAGAATATTCGTATGTTAGCCTCCGAATACTTGTTTGCAAATAATGTCGATTTTCTGGTGAACTGGGCCGGTAAAAGATTGTTTTACTGGCTTCATGCAGCGACATTCAAGGTTGTCTTTTAGAGAGGCTGAAGCAACAAGTTTTGCAATAGCATTTAGTTTTAATAAACATAACATTAAACTTTCTTCAATATTGGAATTCTGTGATAAGTCGCCTTCATTTTTACTGTCACAATATTTGGAATGTGAAGGAAACCAGGCAGCATAACGACAGTGCACTGTCCTAACAAAGTTGTCAGTTTGAAGGGAAATAAACAAGTCAGCAGGGTTACCCCTTTGGAAAAGGGTGAAACCAGTGGTATTTTCTTAGATGGCAGCTGGAAACCACCACTTATCGTTATATCCACAGAGTGTTATGTAGATATCACTTTGATTATTTATGGACCAGCAGGTTGTATTGGAGTAGCACATCCATCAAGATAAATTACAGCCTCTCTTTTTTTACTATTTATGAAACAGTTTATACCTCATACCCGTTACAATCAGCCATACTTCAGCCATTAGACAAGTGTTTATATGGCCTGTTTCGGTGCAGCCGCTGAGAGCTGGATGACAATAAACCCAGGTAAAACCATGACATACCTGGGCTAGCAAAAGATGCTCTTTCAAAGGCAGCTACACCATCTAACTGACAGCAGGTTTTAGTTCAACTGAAATTTGGCCATTAAATGAAAATATATTCAGTATCGAAGAGTTTCTGTGTTCACCTGTAATTGACAGAGAGATAGGAGACAAAAGTAATTATGAAGGAAGATTAACACCAACAAAAGATTGTCAAGAGACCACAGTAGCCGGACCTCCCACGTCGGAAATAAACGAGACATCTGCTAATACCTTATCACAATTGACACCAGAATAAATTCGCCCTTATCCGAAAGCGACTGCAAAAATAAAATAGAAATGCGCCAAGAAGAAAAAGTCAAGTATTCTCACTGACTCCTATTAAAAAAGCAATTCGTATTGAAGAGGAGGCATGACAAAAGAAAGAGCGATCAAAACGGAAACTAATCATGAACGGTAAAACGAAGGCGATTTGTGGACTGTATAGAAACGGTCAATCAAACTCTCCAAGACTTAAGAAATTGTAACAAATTAGTGGGTAGCGTAACATTTGTTATTTCAGAGGATTCTCGCTAGAGATTACCGGTAACTGTAAGAGGAACCCGCGCTGATATTGTCTCAGTGTGTTTAAAGTCCTCGGCGATGTGGAATGCTATTCAGACTAAATTTGCAAAGCAATATGAGAGCCCATTTAGGAGGAGGAGGAGATGGTGATTTTTCTACAAACTTACGGCACCTCGGTGACGGTAGTGTTCCTAATGACGATAGCTTCACAGAAATTGACGAAAAACTGGGACATAGTAAATAGTACAACACTGTATTAATTGCTAAATTCTGTGCAAAACGTCAAGTGTTTACTTGATAAAAATTACAAGTGGTTATTCCCAAAGAATCGAATCTGTGAAGGAAAATAATGATACAAGTTTGGAAAAATTTTCTGGGGATAATAAAAAGTCCGAAGAATCTATTAACACCGTATTTAATATTGAAAATATAGTGTACTATCTCCAAGAATTTTTGAATTCTTTAAATCAATCTTGCATTCCGCCACAACGGTTCATTCTAAAGGTTGGCACTCCAACAATGTTGTTGAAAAATTTACATCCTCCGAACGTTTGCATAATACAAAATGCAGGTGACACGGGAATTTCTGTGTCAAGTAGGTAATAGCGTTATTATCGACTCAAAAGCCCTCTTCACACACACATTCGAATCAGTAGGCTACTGGTTGTTAGCATTACCTGGTGTAATTACCAACTTATAAATTGTAACATTCTTTACTTTAGTACACACTTGAAGGAAATTAACAGTTTCGAAATTACATCCTGTTGTGTCATTACGACATTAAAAATGTTGTTGGCGTGAATTTAATGCGACAGATTTTTTTTACCTCTGCCCATGTTCCCTCTTTCAGTCCTCTCACTCACTCACTCACTCTCTCTCTCTCTCTCGCGCGCACACGCACGCGCGCCAACTCGTACAGTTTCTTCTTTTTGTCAACAATTTCAGTGTTACACACAATCCTTCACTGTTTGTTTGTATCTGTTTGTTTAATCATTCATTGTGTTTGTACAGACTACACATTCAAACTTGAGTAATCTGTTTGTAGCAGTGTAACATTTCAACAAACACTTAAAGAGGCGCGCTTTGGGTGCAGTCGCAGAAGGACCTGCCGTGCTAACTTAATGAAAATAAAAGGAAATTAATAGTGAGGTAGTCATGTTTAATTAAAGGTAGTAGTGAGGTTTGCCCCTATTAGTGAGGTAGATGGGGAAAATTGACAGAGAAAGAGTGAGGGGGAGAAGAGAGACGGGGGAGAGAGAATTACGAATTTTTAATTATTCTCATTCATACCGAATATCATTTGTAAGAATATAGTTATGCAGTTATTGGTATACAGTAGTACCGAAGCAACATGTTTCAAGTTGACTCCCATCCGTTGGAAATTTATTCACCATTCTGATTAATAAAAATTTCTACAAGTACCAATAATATAAATAACAACCTGCAGAAGCAGAAGAGTTTATATCTTACAGAGTTGAAGAGTTGTAATGTTACATTAATTATATTTTTGCTTTTCGTATATCACAGTGAGCAGTAATCTAATTTTTTTGAAATAATACGTGAAGGCTTATATATTAAGAATTAATTTTTTTTTATAGTTTCCGTAACTTGCTTGTAAAATAATTAGGTATCCAAAAGGTAAGTTACATATTTTAATAGCAACTTATAAGTTCCTCATCCTCGGTTTTTTCCTTTCTTCAAAATGTACCACTTCTTAATTGCGAATAAATTATTTAACGTAATAATCGTTTCACCAAAGGCTGTTTGGATCCTGTTAATAAAACTCTTGAGTCTGCTGCACATAATCCTCGCTTTTGGTTCATGTTTCGTTAACTTTCTACATTACAATAAGTTTAATTATTTTCAAGTTCCTTATAAGTAGCCAACTGTAGTAAACATCATGTACTTTGACCTCTCTCTCACTCTCTCTCTCTTTCTTTCTGTTACTCTTGTTCTTCTCAATAACTGTATCTCAGGAAGTCTGAACGTAACAGGTTCTTAAGTAAACTTCATATGACTTAACGTGCAAAATCTTAAACATCATTTGGGCTTCAGTTATGTTATAATTTTGTAAGAAAGCTTTACAAAATACTTTTTACACTGCTTCTGTATACGAAACTAGGTGCAGGTATGTAATCAAATTTTTTAGTAGGCCTATTTATTCTAACACTGTTACAGTTTCTTGAAAACGCCGTATGTAAACAAACATTAAAACTTAGTAATAAGGTTTATCAAACTACTATTTTTCTTGGACGCATTAACGCAAATCAGTAATCTAGAGACCAATTTTATATTGAAAAATCGATGTCTAATAAACGGAATTTGATATGAAAAAATCCATCGGTTAAGAAAATAAAGTAAACTTGGTTAGTAACAAATAATTTTGGCAAAAATTTTTAATTTGATATAGGCTATAATTGATTCCAATTTTATTACAATCTGAGAAATGAAGCCAAATAGATTTTCATAAACGTTGGTCTAGTAACAAAAAAAGTTTCATTCTTAAGCGCACAATATTATAATTTCCCTTTCATCCCGGAAAAAAGACTGTATTAAGCTACTATCATACTTGTCTAGTCTACACTATTTAATGGGTATATTATAGGTTTCACAAAAATTGATTATCTTACACATGGTTTTAATATATCACTAAACTTTGTGAAAAGTCTGAGTGAAAAGAATTATATACACAACGGTTGATTTTAATACAGGTCTTAATTCGTTTCAAAATTTATAGATAAATAAAAAATTAAAATTATCACATATATTGTGTGGTGTATAAAATAAATTGTAATAATCCTTTCTAATATGATTACTTAAGCCATAATATCCGAAGTTGGACCGTTCCTTTATTCTTCTGTAGCCTCCTACATTCTTGCGTATCTGCTGTCATATTCGCGTCTCACAGTCATAGTAGACAGTAGGCTATAATATTATACCTTTTTTTGCGTTGTCTGAGACTTGTCTCAGAGGATAAGACTCAGGCTGATCTGGGGCAAGCACCCTTCCGCCGATTGGAGGTTTAGAGGAGTCGCACGCCAGCGCAGCGCGGACCGGTGGCGAAGTAGGTGGAGGCATTCAGGATAGAGTGTAGTGTATGGATGTGTATTTGTGTGTTTACGTAGTGTGCAGAGCCAAATGGGTGATGGTAGAGCCATAATAAAAGTATAAGTCAAACGACAGCCAAGACGAAGTCGAGTAACGCAGGACGCCAAAGCTGGAGGGAGGTGTCAGAGAGGCGTCAAGGTAAGGCGGGGAGGCACAAAGGAGAGGGATAAAGACCGGATAGGTAGATAGGAAAATTTAAGATGTTAAGTTATCAATAAGGAAGCCAGGTGTAGTAAGTATGACGAGAGACTTAATTATTTTTATTTCTCCGTTGGCGGGGGTTTCTGGGAGGAGGTCCATCGGGAATGGTGAGGAGACGGTTTATGACAAAGGAAGGTCTGCGGTAGTTACAGGTAGTATTAATATTATACAATACCTCCTTCACATGTAAGTTGAGGAATTCCAATCAGCCTTCCGTTGCGTTACTTCTCTCTTGAGCCCTTGATATAATTCGTTGCCTGCTCTTTATTGCAGCTGTAATATCTCCTTCGTTTTATAATTCGTAACGTTAAATATTCTTCCTCACCCTGGAATTTTCCATTCTCTTTTACTAATTTCTTTTCACTTCAGAAGACTTTTCTATACAAAAGCAAGTATATAAAAAAGTTATAAGGTCGGGGATTAGCAACCAAACGGCATTGTTTAAAAACATTTATCTACAAGTTTCTTTTCTATAGTTCATCGTACACACCCTTGCGAGATAAAAATAACTACACGGTAGTTTCTTTCGCAATTTTTCGCATTATTTTGAGACAATCGACTGGTGATTTAGAGATAAATACTTAATATTAATGGGGTCTCATACATTTTATATTATATCTGTTTTCTATCCTACTGATAGAATTAGAAAAACGGTAGCTATCTCTCTTTTCCTTTTAAAAGCACAATACATATTAATTTACCAAGTAGCAGTTTCCTTCTCCATTTAAAATTTCTATCAAATCTACTGTATATTGGACAAAACAGAAGGGGAAACATACGTGCTTACAAGGTAGTGTAAACATCCTGTAATGCTGTCAAATCAAAATACAAAGGAAGGGGAAGTGAATACTGTAATGAGTAGCCCCTACATTCATATTTATGCAGGTGTAGGTGATGATTAAGGCCCGGATTTTTATGTAATTACATATTTGAATGCTGAGTGCACATTTACACGGAAAAGCCAGATATCGGCGAATCATACCAATAGGTGTCTTATCCGCGAGTTTAATTTTACATATTTTTACATATTTTGTTCATATTACATATTTCACTCCATCTTACATACTTCTACATACTTTACTATACTTTACTTCAATTTGAAAATTGAAATGGCAAAAAATAGTTAGGCCTATAACAACATTACTCAGATGCGCAAATGTGCAATTAATCAGAATCAGGTCCAATTAAATTTATTACAAGAAAAGGCAAAATATTGCATCTGTTGCAATTGCAAACATAGATTCTACTTTCAAGAAGTAAAATTTTTTACGAGCTCAAGCGACAAGTAAGGCATTTTGCACGGGATGTTAGATGAGAATGGTATGCGCGGCCCCACTCATTTACGTTTTGTTCGCACGTTCAGCGGGTTCGGTGGGGAAAGAACGTGCTGTCCGCGGTAAATAAATACTCTTCGCAGATCTTGCAATTCTCGCAACGGATTCCATATACCTAAACAAACAAATATCTATATAACTCTATGCTATTGTAGGGCACAATGTGATTTTTGACGCCAGTATTATCGACGCTCTCGGAGTGTAAGCCTACACGTAAATAACAATCTGGCGTGCAGTGTGGTGTGTTGAAGTTATTGTCAAGTCAGTGTTTTGTCTTTCGCCTACACTTCTGCGCTTGCTTGTTTCTTGCCTTGGCGGATTCTCGTTGTTGGAAAAAAGACGTCTTAAATAATATATTGTGCGGTATTGTTCAACGCAAGTTCTTAAGAGTTTTAAATACAAATATCCTTGTTTTATCATGGCACCGACCGCATCATCTTTGTCATCTAAGTTAAAATCATGGGTACAGATTGACAGTGCTTTTACAACTGACGATAAAGCTGTATTTTGCCAAGTTTGTTATGGCCAAATGGTGTTAAAGAAGAGAAGGTACTGCTGTTGTATACAGATGCAGCAGCATACATGTTAAAAGCAGGTAATTCTCTAAATGTGTTTTACCCCAACCTACTACATGTTACATGCCTGGCTCATGGATTGCATCGAGTAGCTGAAACTGTCAGAGACCTTTTCCCCGAAGTAAATACATTAATATCAGCAACAAAAAAGGTGTTCTTGAAAGCTCCTTACCGTATCCAGTGCTACAAACAAAGGCTACCTGACACACCTCTGCCTCCAGAACCCGTAATTACAAGATGGGGAACCTGGATCGAAGCCGTAAATTTCTACAGTGACAACTTTGAAGCTGTGAAGTATGTGGTGGAAACATTATCTCCCGATTCTGCAGTGTCAGCGAGCGAATCCTTGTCTGCATTCAACAACTCTAAGGTGATATGTTCAGTTTCGTACATCAAAACGCATTTCAGTTGTATCAAGAAACTGGAGACTGCAGGTCTGACTCTCCAAGAGGCCATAGGAATAGTTGAAGAAGCAGTTAACAAGTTAAATGCTGTGCAGGGTGAAGTCGGTGACAAAGTTTCTACTAAATTAAATGCTGTGCTGAATAGAAACCCTGGTTACTCAACTTTACATACCATTTATCGCATATGTAACGGCGAAACTGTAGAATCGATTGAGAATATTCTTCCAAGTACGATTCCTCTATATAAACATGCGCCGGTGACGACATGTGATGTCGAGAGATCCTTTTCTATATATAAAAACATACTCTCAGACCGAAGACAGTCCATGTCAACAGACAATATAGAAAAGTATTTAATAATTAATTGTGCAACTAAACAGTGGAAAAAAAAACTTACATGGACACTTTATTCTTATGCAGAGTTATAGTAGAGTTTTATATATATATATATATATATATATACAATATAGATTTTCAAGTCAAAATCTACCTTTAATTTTATAGTAATTTCAACTCTCCTAGTAAAATACTTTGTTAAATAGTTAATAATTCTCAATGTTTTACTTTATACTCATGTCCTATACTACAGAAATCCATAGGTAAAATACTTTGTTGTTGTTAATTTTATAATATCAAGGTTTCTTTTTTAATACTGTTTTCTAAAATATGTTTTCATAAATTTTCTAAAGTACAATAAACAATTGAAAAGTAATTCATTTCTTATGCATGCTGTCTTATTGTAAACTCTTCAACAAAGAGTTGAACTTTCAGATACTGTGTATTCTGAGGGTTAACTTATTTTCTGTAACAGAAGTGGTAACCTAACTGGTGATTAGTGTCAGCCCCGAACTTGATTAGTATTTTATGGATTACATTGACTTTGCTCAAAATATATTTGCATGTTTTGAAAGTGATTTTAAAAAGTTTAAAATGTAGCACCTATTATTTTCAAAACCTTTCAAAGAGGGCACTGTTATGTTCTCGTAAAATGTAAATTATATTGTTGATGTGAAAGTATTTTAATACTACATATTTCTTAAATATTACATATTTAGCTACATATTTTCCTTATTTTTCCTACATATTTATGTACATAAAGGGAGACTGTGCGCTGCGCCGTACGCTAGACAGAGAGGGTATAATAAGCAACTATCTCGCTCTACTTTCGTCAGTGAAACACGCGGCGGATGAGTAAATTTTAGTCGATTAATTTTTGCAGTTCAACCTGCGATAACTTCAAAACCAATAAATATACAGCAATTCTGAAAACTGCATTGTGTTCAGTAATTAAATCTCTATAAGTAGCCAAAATCTCAATTAATATAATTAACAATTACAGAAGATACACAGAAGAAGAACGTGTTTTTTTAGACGTTTCTATTGGTTTAGCATTTGCATTTGTACACTGTACTCTTTAAAATACAAAAAGTAAAATTGGTTAAAAAGTTTTACTTACAGTACGCCTACACCCGTTTTTGAAAAAGTTTGTGATTCGGCTGCTTCTTCAATGCACACGTTTTTTGGAAGCCATGAAGCCAAAGTGAGTCGACCTAACGCCGCTGCCCCAGACAAAATAAAGTATTTCAATTGTAAAAACTTAAATATTCAAAAATAGTGAACCATATCGCAGAATGACGTAAGTGTAGTGAAGAAAAAGGGGTGATCAGCCAAAACATCAAGAGTAGTATCTTTACATCCCTAACCATTTCGCTAACCAAAATTGCAAAAATTAGTTTGGAGATACGTCCGGATATGGGAGGTTCCGGATATCACATGTCCGGATGTGACAGGTTGTACTGTATTTACCTTATAACAATTCCCCCTAAATAAAAGGGAAATCCCCAAATTCATATTTCGAAGCCACCTGTTGTAGATAAAACGGTATTTATCTTGGATACATACGTTTAATCTCATACAAACGTTTTTATGTGTGTTCCCATCAGCACCGACACACCTGTACAGGCTTCTCCATATTTTTCTACACCTGTCCAAATATGACTATACTGATTACAATAGTAATTTCTTCTACGGTTTGTTTATGACCATAAGATATGTCTTTATAGTTCCTTTTAAATACCATTATTTTCTGCTCATTCGTACAAAACTTTTAATTGTTGAATGTGCCAATTCTGATAATCTTTGCTAAACCCAAATTTTAATGTTATACGGCGTCACCTTATTATGTAGCAAACAAAATTAGAACAAATCACTGTTATTTTAGCAGTAGCTTTTTTAAGGAGCCCAGAGTAGGCCTATACCTACCCGACACGCACACATTTGAAGGATCAGTATTTTGTCTTGGAGTTCACTCTCCCAGCTGAGATACCCATGTTTTTAGGGACCAGGAACTCGCATTTGAACTTCTATCATCAGCTACATAATGTAAATCCTAGATAAATGTACAAGCCTATGCTCTAAAAGCCTAAGCTATGATACCCACAATCATCTACGTTTTACTAAAATAATGGTTGCAAGTTAAATTTTTTGATTCATGTTGATGCTTTTGTCTCGAAGAAACCAGGTAAATTAATCTGCTTTTCGTATCCGGCCGACGATGGTGTGCTCCCACTTACGAACAGTGGCACTTGCAACTCGTTTCACTTGCGAACACTCAAGTAGATAAGACACGTAATTAATTTTTGATACGTGAGAGTACCTCCCACTTGCGAACACACAAACAACGATGTATGTACATCCACCCTGTATTGTGTTTATGTTTTTATAATTCGTTAAATGTATTTTTTGTTACCAACTACGTTTACCAAGTTACAATTTTTATAAAACTCACACACACACACACACTTGCATAGCCTCTCTCTCTCTCTCTCTCTCTCTCTCTCTCTCTCTCTCTCTCTCTCTCTCTCTCTCTCTCTCTCTCTCTCTCTCTCTCTCTCTCTCTCTCTCTCTCTCTCTCTCTCTCTCTCTCTCTCAATTAAAAAGGAAGGTTATTTTTTATTTATTTTTATTAGTCAACTTTTAGAACGGACGACGTGATCTTGAGAAACATCCCAACTTCAGAATCTTTTTCATATCTTTTAGTTTATCCAATTCAGTATACTTTTTCGTCCTTTTCATAGCTTAAAAATTTCACTCCATCGTTACATCGTGTTCTGAATACATTTCTCTGCCTCAGATTATAAACATTTGATAATGTTTTTTATTCTTGGATGTGGTCTTCCAACGTGGCTGTTTAGTTTCTGATGCGTGCTTGTACGGTATTATTCATTGTATGACGTCGGAAGTAGCAGTTCCGTAACTCCTGTGGCACTAATCGTTGTCTAGCTATTGTTCTACGAAACAATTAAAGAATTAATCGAGTTTCTCTTCCTCTGGAACTTGACCATGGATATACTACCAGCCACATTCTACATCTTTTCGAAGGAAAGCAAGTGTAGCACACATTAGGATTTTTGTGCTCCCTAAGTCATTTGAATGTGTATACTCGTGCAAAGTGACTACTGCAGATTTTGAATTTTCCATTCATGAAAAATTACTTTTAATCTTTCAAACTCTCTTTTCTATTGATTTAACCAAAAATCGGGAGCTTAGCTTGCACAACGTCTTCGCCCGGACGGAAACTACTCTCGTCAATTTTCAAACCGGGACAATTGACAAACTGGCCGGGACCCCGGGATCAGGTCGTCAAACCGGGACAATCCCGGTCAAACCGGGACGTATGGTAAGCCTATTTATACATGTATTTATCGGTTTTCAATATTGATGTGAGCATTGTACTGTAGAATTAGGAAGCGATTGTATTGAACGAATCACGATTATCAAATGATATACGGTATTCCTTTTAGTTCAACAATTCCGTCATCTCGTCTCCGGTACTTTGGAAAACCATTGTTATTTTCAATAGTTTAACGTAAAATGTTGCTCGGTTATTATGTGTACATATTCCATCAATCATGCAAGGAACATTAGGATTACGAGCTCTACAAGATCCATGTATCATTCGAGATAACAATTTTATGAATCCTTGGAAAAGTGATACGGCACAAAACTTAGGATAAGCAAGAGGTAGTGTATTAACTTTTTAAATTGTATATTATTATTATTTTTATTATGTTTTTACTATAAAATATTCATATTATTTTAATATGATTTTCTGGAACACGTTTGGTGGAAACGCAAAACCGGCCAGCTGATAAATAAGAGGTTGCGAGTTCAGACGTAGATGTGTATATATGTGTCAGCCAAAACAGTGTTTTGTAAACGTACACGTCTGTCATTACAACATTAAGAATGTTATTTGACCTTGAGTAGGTACTCATGTTGACGGGAATGAGAAATCTTGTGGTGTTAGCGCTGAATAGCCACAACACAGGGGGGGCCATTCCGGCTTCCCGCGCTAACCTAGCGATCAGCTGTTTTTGCCGCGTGACGTCCGACTGGTGGAAGAAATACGCGCGAGTCTTGATTTACCATGCAATCTTACCTGAGGCAATGTCCTACTTAGCATCTCTCTGCTGTTTACACGAAATATTAACAATAATTGTAATGAGCTATTCATATAGAAAAAGGATTAAACAACAAGATTAAATGGTTTGCGGCAAAAAATAATGGTAAAATCTATTTCTACATTTAATAGAAAAGTAAGCAAGTCTGTCCACATATAACATTGACAAAATGGCACAAGATGTAAAATTAAGTCGGAATTTTTTATTATTCGTTAATTTTATATTAATAGAATTATTTCGATTGTTATTAATTTACTTAGAAACCTCAGATGATACTGATATTTTTCAGTGAAACGTGCGTCAGGTGTTAAAAAGAATATACGAAATTATACTACTTGCAGAAGAAACAAATTGAAAACATCACAAATTTTATATATATATATATAATATGCCTGCGTGGGTGGGTGCGCGTACGTGCACACGCGTGCGCGCATGAGTGCGTGTATAAACATTTCTATGTAGTATAATATATTTGAAACAAGCTTCCAATTATTATAATTATAATCAATATCATAATCATTTTCTTTATCTACATTTTCTACATTCTACATTATCTACATTGAAATTTATTGACATTTAAAAGATACATTAAATATACTGTATTGAAAGGGACACTGTGCGCTGCGCCGTACGCTAGACAGAAAGGGTATAATAAGCAACTATCTCGCTCTAGCTTCGTCGTCAAACACGCGGCCGCATGAGTAAGTTTTATTCAATCCATTTTTGCAGTTCAACCTACGATAACTTCAAAACCAATAAATATACAGCAATTCTGAAAACTGCATTGTGTTCAGTAATTAAATCTCTATAAGTAGCCAAAATCTCAATTAATATAATTAACAATTACAGAAGATACACAGAAGAAGAACGTGTTTTTTTAGACGTTTCTATTGGTTTAGCATTTGCATTTGTACACTGTACTCTTAACTACATATTATACTAATGTACAATGAAGATATACTTATTATATCTTTATTTAGTATATAGTTATTTACGTGTCAAGAAAAGAACGTGTGAATAAAGTGATCACAACATTTTATACCTTATATGTTTTCTGTCATTGAATGATTAACCCACTTTTTAATAACAGCGTTGAAAAATAGCTGATTACGTCTTTCAAAGATTATTTTTACTACGGTACTGAAATTAAAAATAACTAAGATCGTATACAGGAATTAAACGTAGGCGACTGGAATAAACAGCCGAGACAGCAGCTGCAGGAATTGCTTACGTTCAGTAGACTTGGCAACGTTGTGACCTTCGTGACTTTATATACATTTTGTGGCAACACTGTGCATATTTTTCATCACTAAAAGCTAAACCGATATTCGTGATAAAATAGTAATGCATTTTTTTAAACGTGTGAGTGGTTTGTAACGATAAAGTTAACAGGGTAATTATTATTCAACTTTTTTCAACAAACTATCTTGAAACGGATATATATTTTTACGGTTTTTTATGCTGATTACGAATATGTAAGAATAAAATGTCTAAGCTTACTCGTAACTTTTATATATGGGGTCTCAAAAAGATGAACTTCTCTGGTCAGAACTTGCATGTTTAGCTAATGATGGATAAACGTGATTATATATATATATATATATATATATATATATATATATATACTACACATACTGCTCCTTCACATGCTACACATACTTCAAACCACAAGCTATACGTACTACACTTCACTTCTTTCACACACTACATTACACATACTACACACCACACGCTATATATACTATACACACTACACTTCTAATGCTACGTACACTACAATTCATATGCTGTACATACTACACTACGTATGCTGCACATACTACACACCACATGTTAAACATACTGTTTGTACTACACTCACTACCTACACATACTACACTACGCATGCTACTAATACTACACACCACACGTTATACATACTACACGTACTATACTTCACTTCCTACACATACTACACATCACAAACTGCACATACTACACACCATACGCTATACATTCTATGCACACTACACTTCCCATGTTACACATGCTACACACCACATGCTAAATATACAGTACGTACTAAACTTCACATAATAAAAGTACTACACTTTACTTCCTACAAATACTACACTACACATTCTACACACCACACGCTATAGTCCTACAATTCACACAATATAAATACTACGCTTTACATATTATACATACAGCACTACTCATGCTATACATACTAGACTTCACACGCTATACCAACTACACTCCACACTCTATTCACGCTACACATGCTACACATACTACACTACACATGCTAAATTTACTACACACCACACGCTATACATACTATACGTAATACATTTCACTTTCTACACATACTACACTCCACATGCTGCACATACTATACATACTGCACTTCACATGCTACAGATACTACACACCACACGCTATACATACTATACGAAGTACACTTCGCTTTCTACATATAGTAAATTAGACGTGCTACACATATTACACACCACACGCTATACATACTATTACGTACTACATTTCACTTTCTACACATACTACACACCACATGCTGCACGTACTATATATACTGCACTTCACATGCTACAGATACTACACACCACACGCTATACATACTATACGTACTACACTTCACTTCCTACACATACTACATTAGACATGCTACACATACTACACACCACACGGTAAACATTCTATACGTACTACATTTCACTTTCTACACATACTACACTCCACATGCTGCACATACTATACATACTGCACTTCACATGCTACAGATACTACACACCACACGCTATACATACTATACGAGTTACACTTCGCTTTCTACATATACTACATTAGACGTGCTACACATATTACACACCACACGCTATACATACTACACTTCACATGCTGCACGTACTACACGCCACACAATATAAGTACTACACTTCTCATACTTTACGTACAGCACTACACATGCTATACATACTAGACTTCACACGCTATACTTACTACACTCCACACGCTATAAGAACATATTCTTTATATGCGATACATCCATACAATGCTTCTCATAGTGTATTTACTTTAGACACTATACATGCTACACTTCACACGCTACACATGCTACACTTGCCATGCAATACATACAATACGTCTCATACTGTACATACTAAACTTACTATACTTCACACACAAACTAACACACACACACACACACACACACAAACACAAACACACACACACACTTCCCTTTACACGGATAATATCGGTGAATATTCTCAGTATTACATACACTAACTTTATAAGTACTCTTTGTTATTTTTTTGTTCATACAAATGCAAGGCTTATGTTTTATTATCAGTTAATTCTTAGCCAATAATAACAATCTTAAATACTTTAAGAACAGAAATCAAAATCTTTACTCTATAAGAGTTTAATTTAGAAAATATTTTGGTTACTTTGGCTAATTTAGGCGATTAATGGTGGAGGAGAGAACACTTCTGTTTTTATCCGTTGATGACGAGAAAGTAATGAAGATTACTTTACAAACGTATCGTTATGTTGACTTGGAATTTATTGATTTAAGATAAAAGTTACCTTAAATCAATAAAATGTCCGATGAACAAAATTAGGTTATTACAATGTATAACTAATTTATTCCCTTTGATTACTGTTTCTCAAATAATTTAAATTATTTTGCATCAATCTAAATGGAACCAAATATTTTTAGACTTCACCTTTAAAAATATTTAAGAACTTTTTAGGAATACATATTTATCTACAAACTACTGAATTAGTAGATAATTTGACGTCGTCTAGTATTATTAATAACTAAGAAAGAACGGTGTTGATAATTTCACCACTAATTCTTAACATTTCAAGCTTTTAGCATTTCAAGCTGTAGGTTAGATGTTTGTCTAAAATGGAAGTATGAGATTACAGACCATGTAGGTAAGCCACAAGTGAACTAAATATTTAAAATTATTAACATTTTTATTCGAATCAATTTTATGGCTAGTATTATTTATATTTACTTTCGGCTTTAATGCAAGCTGTAAGTACACGTTTCTGGTGATAAACTATGTTCAGTATCAAAGATTATCATGGATTTCTGAAATTTATTTCAGCATACCCTTCTTTAGTTACGAGTTTATGGTAAATACATAACGGAATTCTAATAAAATTGTAATTAAACGATACTTATTAATGTCATATTTAATACTATTCGAGTACGATCCAATTAAGTAATTTAAAAGAGAATCGAGAAGAAAAAGTTTGTATTTGATTATTCCGAAATACTGGGAAACCAAGGGTAGAATAATTGATTACACAGTCCGTGGTTACCGTGAATTATTTATTTGTAATGCCTGTAGACGGCGGAACGTTTTCTGCGTGATCCAATTTGTTTGTCCTATCTGAAGCCTACAGGCTGTACTCTCTAATAAGTAAATAAAAAGTTTCTGGACGACATTTAAAGTAACGTACATAGAACAAGATCAACAGTTTTTATACAGTATAAAAGTACGTATTTTATTTTCTTAAAATTCTAAAAGAATATATGTATTTTTAATATTGAGTGCTGAAATTGACAATATATAAACAACTTTGTAAAGATAGAAGAAATAAAATTATCTTTGTTTACAAGAAAATCGAAATAAAACTTGAATCAAACTTCAGATTTTTCAGTAACACTGGGACACTAAATTGAAAATTGTATTACCTCATTTGACAAAATAATGTTACGCCGTTACACAACATTGTACGTGTTTCTCGGCTATTCCAGCGGAGCCCGGCTCTAATGTGTGCGTGCGTACATACGAGATGCTCCTACTTTGAGATGAAGGACAATTATGTGACACTTGTCACGCGTCCGTAGCTGATCCAGATTTCGCCGGTCCGCGCACACTGTGTTCAAGGCGGCAAACAAGTACGCTCTAGTGTTTTTTAGTAGCGTTGTTGACGCGTAGTATGGATTATTCTGGACTTTCAGCGGCGGGGTATAAATACAAGCACTCTGTTGTAAGAGACTATCTTGTTGATTACAGACTGTTTAATTGTCATAATTAAAGCTGGTGATTAGTGACTTAATTGGTGTCTTGTATTTTGTTTTCCACTGTACCATACGACGATCAAGGAGACTGTCGTAACAATAATAATGATTTGCCAAAAAGGGCTGTGCTCTTTATATTATGTAATATAGCCAGTAAATACGAAATAAATTATAAACATAAATACACAGCTTTAGTGTAAATGTAATGTAATTATATATTGTTACGTAATGCGGAAAAAGTGTTGCGCGGTTACGGTACATTGGAGAACGTTGTTCTACCCTTTTCCCGACTATTCCCGCAGCAGTAATGCGTACGTGACGCTTGACGTGCGAGGCAGAATTACGTGATGCGGAACGTCTCGTGCGTTCGATGGTGTCGTCCTAGAAGCTTCTCAATTATCCCAACGGTGCGTGTTTCTGCGAAGGTCGCACTGAAGTGTCCTCTAGAATATTTGATTGCTTGTTAAGGACGCATATTATGGAACCCTGCAGACTATACGAGCCCACTCGTAAATAGCCCATACCTGCTGCTTAGTTTCAGTTATTGTCGGGCGATTACACAGTGCGGTTCGAAACATTGTGGCGAAGTGTTGTGTTTTATAATTGTGCGGGACAATTGTAATATAATTGTGTTTTACACTAGTTACATTTCTATTGCGTGTGAACAATTTTTATTTGATTTCTTGTAAGAGACGATCTTGTTGATTACAAACTGTTTAATTGTGATAACTAAAGCTGGCGATTAGTGACTTAATTGGTGTCTTGTATTTTTGTTTTCCACTGCACCATACGACGATCACTAGACCATCGTAACAATACTTTTAGTTTCAAACTATATTAAAAGGAAGCTATATACTATAACTCTTTGTGAAACTTAAATAAAACCAACATCAATAAATAGTCCAGACTAGTTATGAACGGAATAATCAGGACACTTATAGAGCCTCAGTGCTTTACTCGTGAAGCCATCTACTTATATTATATCTAAATATCGGTTCATTTTATAACACTGCTACAACAACGATGTAACGCTCTCGAAAATTTAAGAGTGTCATTCAACAAGTTTCTCGACTAACCCAACGTGTGCAGCGTCTGCGTCAAGGTGGTGCACTAACGTAGCCTCCAGACTCTTCGAGTTCTTGTAACTACGCAGATTATGTCGGCACGCTGGCAGGAGTATGGAAAATTATTTATGAGCAATCCCATTGTGATCCGTGAGATCGTCATTACAATACTTACATTGATATAAAATTGTATTCGACTTTTAGAGAAAAAATATTATTTGCTTAATTCTGGAGCTTTCGCAGATTTTGCTTGAAAATGTAGTATTATCCTGTAGTCACCAATATATAAGTGAAGGAAATTAAACTTTCTACTTGTTAAAATAGAAGACAGCACAAGACAATTGATTTATCAGTCGGCAAAGAAGTCAGTAAATTTCATTCCGCTTAATTCAATTTGAAATGAACTTATTAAATTATAAAATTTACTGAAAACTTAGTACTGCAGCAAGCATTTTTTAGAAAGACGAAGTTCCAGTATAATTCTTAACAAATTTGTCACTTAGCTGTGACATATTTGCATAATCATACACATTATTATTAGCGTCGAAATCTTCGTACTTTAAAATTGATGAAACTACTAGCGCGGTTTGTTCTGAATATATTTACCGGAAATTTTAATTAAAAATTTCTGCGACCCCGATAAACGCCACGAATACAGAATGTTTCCGCCGTAATAAGTTATCACGTTGTTATTTGTCAGAGCGCCAAGTTGTAACATAAATCTCAATCTAAAAACGTGTTATCAAAGCGTAACGTGTTAGGTTATTTGAAATTAGACTAGCAGTTTCCATTTCTGAAGACAAATTTTATTTTCTTCCTTACGAGTTCAACGACAAAATTTACGCAACTTACAGTTTACATGAATTGAAGTATGGATCATTACATTAGGCCTACAGCCCTGAAAAAATTAATATTTACTATGACTTATTTTACAGACGTAACACTCGGTTTAGTTATCAAGTACGTAATTTTTTCTGATTTAAAGTGTACCAGTATAAACATTTCATTTGATTTAATAAATTTCAATGTTTCTTTTATACACTATTTTTAATTTTTGTTCGAAATACTGTTTCTAAAATAAAAAACACGGGCGTGTAGTTTGTTTTTTAAACAAAATTGTTGAAAACCAAACAAAATTTACGACAAAATAATTTGAAATTGTTAGTAAATCATACTGAACATAAACATCTGGATTTTTATTTAAAGCTTGCATGGCCGGTATCCATATGTCCAAAATTATATCTAGAAACCGGGCTGTTATTCCTTGGTCGGTTGCTATAAAACGTCATTATATTGGCAGCGTTTCGATTTCTCCTCGGGAACCTACCTCAGGCCGCCAAAAAGCTACAGAGCGTCGTAAGTAGTAAAAGTTATTAATGAAAAGCAATCAGAAGTTTAATAAAGAAAGTTGTGTTAGTGGTTATAATCACAAACAGAATTATCAGTGTTGTACACCACTATAGAAAAATTATTCCGATTAGCGCTTTCAAGCTTCTCAGCTCATCGTCAGATCGGAATTCCGATCTGACGATAAGCTGAGAAGGTTGAAAGCGCTAATCGGAATAATAGTTCTATAGTGGTGTGGAACACTGATAATTCTGTTTGAAAAAGTAGGCTAATCAGTAACTATTTGATTTCATAGAATAATTTTGTAAAAAGGCACTTGTAGTGTGATGAAGAACAGCTTCTTTTCGCACTACAAGACGAAGGTTGTTAGCTGACCATATCCTAAGTCAGGGATCAGTATTCTGTTCTTTCACACTGGACAATTTAAAATATGTAAACGAACGTCATTATAAATGTATTCTTCAAAACATGAATTTACAAAACTAAACAGTACAGGGAGTAGTAACTATAAAAGTATATAATCTAGAATAATATCAGGATGAATATAAAAAAAGGATACAAGCAGACAATAGAGTCTACTTTCCAAATATTAACATCTTTAAAAACAACTTTGTTACAAGAGTATAAAACTTGAAGTATATATAACTTTAATATTAAAGAATAATACAAAGTATAATAAAGTATGTACAATCGCAACTCTTGTGCGATTAGTTGTTACATATGGATCTGAAGTGTGGACTTTGCCAGAGAATAACAAAACTACTTCAAAATTATTTGCAGTAAGAGAAGAAGGCAGTTGGAGAATACGTAATAACAATGAACTACAGGCATTCGTGCATGGAAGAGACATAGTGAAATTCATCAATTCACAGAGGTTGAGTTGTCTGGGACCTGTGAAAAGAATGTCTGAGGAAAGATTACCCAAGAAAATGCTGAAGGGAAGATTATATTCTACTATTCTACTAGACGTGGAGGCAGAACAAGGATAAAATGGTTGGATGGGTAATAGGAGATCTTGCTAACATGGGAATCAGAGAGTGGAGAGGGAGGGCGGGGTATTATACGGGAGGCTAAAGCCCACCAAAGGCTGTAACGCCAGATTAGAAAAAGAAGAAGGTGTGCTGAGGATAATGGAAAAATGCTTGACGAGGGAAGTTTCGTTTATAGACACTGAGGTAGGAGTGTCTCTTGTTGGCTCTGGAACTTGGGTGTCTGAAGGGATCCTGTGTAACCACGATTGCATAGCCTAATAGCTTATAGCCTAATTTTGAAAGAACAATTTTTCCTGTTTGGCTGGATTTCTTACAAACTCTTTCTCCTTCAATTTTTTAGGTTTTGTATACACTATAAGTCCTTATTTAAAAAAAAAGGTAAGTAACCTTCGTATAAGAACAGTGAGAGTGAGAAACGAAAACTGTAAGTTACACAGATTACGTTGGATATAAACATAGCACCCGTAAAATGTTTACGAAAATTTTGCGCATGGCACGAAAAATTTTCAAGACTTTCACGTTGTGAATACTAGTACTAACAGGAACGTCTCATATTAATATAACCATATAGCAAAACAAGATATATGATATGCTGCATTTTTATACCACGCTACCATACATCTCTGCATAGCAGTCGAGTCAATAAACTTCTTGTATTAATTATGTTTGCAATCATAGCATCGCTTTTCAAGTTGTTATTAATCTGAAACTGAAATATATACTTTAATCATGTAGTTACTTTTAACTCTTTGCGGACTATCTGGCGTGGTTCGATCGATATCACAAATCGTAAACGTTTCAGCTACTCCATCAGTAACCAGCTTAAATGCTGGAAGGACTGAAAGTACTGAGAACGGTCTCCGTCAGTAAAACCGCAGTACTGTACCTAAGGTTGGCGGCTCTAATAAACACCTCATATATATAATATAACTTCTTAGAGTCTGCACCAAGTTGTCGCAGACCACCTCCAGTCAATCACAATAAAGAGTGAAGCTATAGGTTCGCCAAGGGACGAGTCCAAATAGTACCTTATAACAGGATTTCACCCCACCTACTGGAGACGCTGTTGGGAACTCGCCGTGGCCCAAGCGGGGAACGGTTAGGACAAAAGTAGTCCTTACCGGGTACCTTCGGCTGTGGTAGGGAAGAGGCGCCGACCTCGCATCCCAGCAATTGCTGGAGCTTTTGGTCAAGTCCTGGCTTGCCCGGGGGCGAAGGCCGAGTACTTGGGCGCATGTTTCGAGCGGCAGTCCGCTCCGAACCCGCTCATGGACTAGGACTTCGGTGAAGAAGTCAAGAACAAAGTGGAAGACCTTCTGTTTCTTCCGATCACTGCGGAGCTCGAACCCATTACTAGGGAAGAGGTCTCAGATCGGCTCGTTGAACTCGTACCGAGAAAAGCTCCTGGCCCGGATGGCGTCTTGAACGCCACTCTAATTCGACTCCCGGAGCAAGGAATACTTTTCTTGGTTGCACTGTTCAACGCGTGTCTAAGACTGGCCTATTTTTCCAAGAAAAGGCGAAAGGCGACGGTCATAGTGATCCCGAAGCAGGGAAAGGACGCTTCCCGTCTCGACAAACTTCGGCCCATTATTCTACTGTCGGCCACGTTGTAACGCAAAATTTGAGCAATTAAAAATTTTACTAAATCAAACTATGCTAAACGCAAAGAAATGTGTATGTTTTAGAAAGCGGGGAGGTAGTGAAACGCCTGCACCGTTAGGCGGCATTACTTGAAAGAAATTAACTTGTGAAAACTGTAGAGTAAGCGGTAGGTTAGCAACGCCGGCCTTGGGGCTGACGTCTATAAGGAAGGTAATTTTAGGCTAAGTCACGTTTTCGGACATAACTATCATAAAATGTATTATTCGCTAGGATATTAAGGGTGTTTGCCAATGTTGTAAACTTTAAGTGCATGTAACAATAGATACCGTTATGAGAGAGAGAGAGCGATGTGTGAGTGAGATAAATAGAGACGCTAGTTTTTTAAGCACGTGGAACGCGGAAAACGTTCGACAAATCAGAAAAAGCGTCATGTGTTGCGCGGGAGGTTTTCGCTAAGGAGATTGGGCGATTTTGTATTTAGCGCTAGTTTAAATCTATGGGATTGTTTTTCTATCGAGACTTGGTAAGGGAAATTCAAAGCGAGTATAAAATATTAACTTGTAGAGAAATTAGTTAGTCTTCTTTATACCGGTGAAACTACACTGAAGAGACTCGCGGACGCTTTTTTGCGTTAACTATATAGATATGTTTTATTAGTAACTTAAAGAATAAAGTAAATTCGCAGAAGAAAACGGAAGTAAGGGAACGTGATAATTGCTATCACGAAAGTTATAAAGTTTAATAAACAGTAATAAGTAAATGAGTGAATGTAAGGCGTAGCAACGAATAACGAAAAGTAAATACTGCATATAAATATTTATCAATCCGGTATTTTGTGGTGAGATCACTGAGGAGAGCGAATTAGTTCGGGTTAAGTCACGACGGTATGAGATAATCGAGACGCACGCGACGCGAACTGTGTTAGATGCACTTAAGATAAATTCAATAATACGTTGTAAACCAGAGTGTATAATTAGACGACATAATTGTATGTATCACCAATATGTCAAGTGTAGTGTACATATGTCATAAAGTGAATTAGTGCGTTCATAACCAGGATTAACACGCAACAAACAGCTGCTGACGCCTCACCGACCTGCAACACCTTAAGGACTACGCACCTCGGAAGGATTCTCTACACAAGTAACAAATAAATGAACATTTGATTCTATATTGTTTGATAAATATATGTTTGTAATCATATATAGTGACTCAATTTGTCTAAAAAGAACTCATTGCCACTAAAGAGCATTCAAATTATAAGGTAAAATCTATCCAAGTCATATTAAAGAAATTTGTAATATATAAATGCAAATGAACCATTAAAAGTTGATTGACATATTGTAATTTGTGTTTATTATTACTGGCGCCCTGAGGTACAATAAAGGGTCGGTACACTGTAGTAAGTGTTATAGACTATTAAGTAGAAATATTAATAATTATCAGTAATTAAAGTAGTTTGTAAACCTTACTTCTTACATGCTCGTAGGCCAACATTATATGCAAATCAATAATTTAACTCTTTCGTAAAGGCCTATCAAGAAGTGTATTACATTCTGTCGCCCGCAACGTGGACAATTGAGTCATTATTAAACAAATTATAGATTAAGACTAAGTAGAAGTTAAGAATAGAAATAGTATCAAATATAGTATATGATACCGCGCAGTAGGAGTAGGAGAGACAAAGACACACAAAACAACATTCACAACCTGTACAACAACATGAGCACAAATACAGATACCCAAAGCAACGAGATGGAATTTGAAATAAAAATCAATTAGGCGATCCAGACACGCTCGCAGACATTTCAAAGAAGAATTGAGGCTCAGGGACGCGGGGACAAAACGGACGGAACAATGAAAACGCAGAGACACAACAATTTACACTAACAGTAGTAACAGAAATTCGAGAACGACCGATATGTCAGACACCACTAGGGACAGACAAAAACACTGATATATACACAATATTACAACAATTACTAGAACAACAGTTGTCACAAACGAAAAAATTAGAAGAACAGATACAAAAACGATCAGAACAAACAACAAAACAGCTCTCACAACAAATACAAGAAGAATCGAGAAATACAAAGGAACAGCTGGCACAAACAAAAGCACAGATAGCACAACAAATTGCTGAACATGCGAAAAGAACAGACGAACGGTTAGAACAACATGTAGTAAGATTAGAACAAGCATTACAACAAATGAAGAAACAAATCCATAAACAACACATATAAATAAGAAACGAAGTCGCCATACAAATGGAACAAGAGAGCAAACAACAAAAACTGTTCCAGGTTGCCAAGTAGAGACTAACAACAAGATCCAAGATAATACCGATAAGATTACTGAGCTTAGTATTAATACTAAACAGCAGATCATAGAGTTGGACGAACGGCATAGCAACAACATTTAAATCATAAGAGAAAAAATCGAGGTAAACAACATAAGATGCGAAGACTATACGGCAGCAATCAAAGAGTTACGAGCCGAAAAGCTGGAAGAAATGAAGAAAGTGAGCGAAAATATAAATGTAATTGACCGTAAGTCGGAAGAAAATGACATGCAAATACGACAGATACAACGGGAAGTTAGGAATAAATTAGCCTCAATTAGCAACCAATCGTGCAACCGTAACATTACTCACGAACAAGTCTAAGATATCAAGTACAACGGGACTGGAGACTTCCCGATGGAGTCTATGAAGGAGGTGGAAGATATCTATATGGAACATTACCAAGATAACGGCAACGTCACATGGATCGGAAGGCGCCTAGAAGGAGAGGCCGTGGTGTGGTGGATGTTGATAAAAAATAGCGTGACTAACTTCGCAGAATTTAAGGAAGCCTTCACGAACAAATATTGGAATGATGTGATTCAAGAATAGTATATTAAGGAAGTTTTGCACAAAGGTGTGCAGAACGAAGAGGAAGGGTTGGTCGGATTGCATAAGAAACTGTCGTCGTGGACGAAGTCAAAGCAGGGTGGAAACCAGGGGATACAGAAGTAGGGACAGCAGAGGGCGACAAACAGACACGGAATGACTAAAGTCAAGGTTATCACTGACGACGACAAAGTCGGTAGCGATGAGAGGAGCACGACAACGGTGGTTAGCAAGGAACGCGAAGAGACGACGCTCTCGGCATGGTCAGACTCGACTTCACAGACACCGCTCAGGAACGATACGGAGACGACGCGGAACCCAACACAACACAGGCGCGAACTGGATGGAACAAAGCACAGACGGCGACAGAGAGGAAGAAGGAAACACGAGAACATAGGGATTCTATGGAGACATCGCTTTGCCAAATGTAAGATGCGAATTAGAATTGGATCTACAGAAACTGAACAAAAGTTACTTAGAAGAATTAAAAAAGTAATAGGAAAATTTTGTAACTTATTCGGGGGTCCATATAAGGTAAATAAAGAAATCGGAACAGCGATTTACCAGTTGGAAGATCCAAAAAGAGCAGGACATATCAGCGGGAACTTCAATGTACGACAACTAAAGCCTTATTATGAGAAAGAAACCGAAAATTCACACACACACACACACACACACACACACACACACACACACACACACACACACACACACACACACACACACACACACACACACACACACACACACACACACACACACACACACACACACACACACACACACACACACACACACACACACACACACACACACACACACACACACACACAGAACCATCATATGAAAATTGAGAAACAATGTGTAATAACACACAACCGAATATTGATGTATTA
Source organism: Magicicada septendecula (assembly GCA_034769895.1). NCBI lineage: Eukaryota > Metazoa > Arthropoda > Insecta > Hemiptera > Cicadidae > Magicicada > Magicicada septendecula. The sequence goes on along the minus strand of CM068374.1, from coordinate 114,463,264 downwards.
GTCGTAAGTTATCGAACTAAATGTAAAGGTGTTAAATGTAATAAAGCATAATGAAGTTTAGTCATGTAAGAGATCACAAATGTTTAGAAAAATAGGAGAAGGAGTAATAATATATTGAATATGTGAATAAAATATGATAATACCGTAAATATGTAAATGAGAGTGGTAACAAAATGTTAACAAGGGAAATTTCTTTATGTAAACAGTTGTTATTGAAAAAGAAAGTCGACCAGCCACATTTGGGAGTAGTTTGACAAGTCAGGTAGAGGAAACGGGAAGTCAATGTTAGTAAACAAACCATAACAGGCTATCCACCCTTGTTTATCGTATTACATAGTAACCGAGTAATATTGTACTAGTATACTCATTAATTTAGACGTAGTAATATAAAGCAAATAAACAATTTGAATATATTGTCAATTTTAAATGTAAGGAATGAATTTGTAATTATATCAACTTTTAGAACATATAAGCAGGGAACTTGTAATTATAATAGCTTTAGGGGCGCTTCAATAGAACTAGTTTCCAATTTTGATAAAATTGTAATGCTAATTCTATGGGGGGACTTGAGTAATGCAAAATTTGAGCAATTGAAAATTTTACTAAATCAAACTATGCTGAACGCAAAGAAATGTGTATGTTTTAGAAAGCGGGGAGGTAGTGAAACGCCTGCACCGTTAGGCGGCATTACTTGAAAGAAATTAACTTGTAAAAACTGTAGAGTAAGCGGTAGGTTAGCAACGCCGGCCTTGGGGCTGACGTCTATAAGGAAGGTAATTTTAGGCTAAGTCACGTTTTCGGACATAACTATCATAAAATGTATTATTCGCTAGGATATTAAGGGTGTTTGCCAATGTTGTAAACTTTAAGTGCATGTAACAATAGATACCGTTATGTGAGAGAGAGCGATGTGTGAGTGAGATAAATTGAGACGCTAGTTTTTTAAGCACGTGGAACGCGGAAAACGTTCGACAAATCAGAAAAAGCGTCATGTGTTGCGCGGGAGGTTTTCGCTAAGGAGATTGGGCGATTTTGTATTTAGCGCTGATTTAAACCTATGGGATTGTTTTTTTATCGAGACTTGGTAAGGGAAATTCAAAGCGAGTATAAAATATTAACTTGTAGAGAAATTAGTTAGTCTTCTTTATACCGGCGAAACTACACTGAAGAGACTCGCGGACGCTTTTTTGCGTTAACTATATAGATATGTTTTATTAGTAACTTAAAGAATAAAGTAAATTCGCAGAAGTAAACGGAAGTAAGGGAACGTGATAATTGCTAACATGAAAGTTATAAATTTTAATAAATAGTAATAAGTAAATGAGTGAATGTAAGGAGTAGCAACGAATAACGAAAAGTAAATACTGCATATAAATTTTCATCAATCCGGTATTTTGTGGTGAGATCACTGAGGAGAGCGAATTAGTTCGGGTTAAAGTCACGACGGTATGAGATAATCGAGACGCACGCGACGCGAACTGTGTTAGATGCACTTAAGGTAAATTCAATAATACGTTGTAAACCAGAGTGTATAATAAGACGTCATAATTGTATGTATCACCAATATGTCAAGTGTAGTGTACATCTGTCATAAAGTGAATTAGTGCGTTCATAACCAGGATTAACACGCAACAAACAGCTGCTGACGACTCACCGACCTGCAACAGCTTAAGGACTACGCACCTCGGAAGGATTCTCCACGCAAGTAACAAATAAATGAACATTTGATTCTATATTGTTTGATAAATATATGTTTGTAATCATATATAGTGACTCAATTTGTCTAAAAAGAACTCATTGCCACTAAATAGCATTCAAATTATAAAGTAAAATCTATCCAAGTCATATTAAAGAAATTTGTAATATAAAATGCAAATTAACCGTTAAAAGTTGATTGATATATTTTAATTTGTGTTTATTATTACTGGCCCCCTGAGGTACAATAAAGAGTCGGTACACTGGAGTACGTGTTATAGACTATTCAGTAGAAATATTAATAATTATCAGTAATTAAAATAGTTCGTAAACCTTACTTTATACATGCTCGTAGGCCAACATTATATGCAAATCAATAATTTAACTCTTTCGTAAAGGCCTATCAAGAAGTGTATTACATTCTGTCGCCCGCAACGTGGACAATTGAGTCATTATTAAACAAATTATAGATTAAGAGTAAGTAGAAGTTAAGAATAGAAATAGTATCAAATATAGTATATGATAACACGCAGTAGGAGTAGGAGAGACAAAGACACACAAAACAACATTCACAACCTGTACAACAACATGAGCACAAATACAGATACCCAAAGCAACGAGATGGAATTTGAAATAAAAATCAATTAGGCGATCCAGACACGCTCGCAGACATTCCAAAGAAGAATTAAGCGTCAGGGACGCGGGGACAAAACGGACGGAACGATGAAAACGCAGAGACACAACAATTTACACCAACAGTAGTAACAGAAATTCGAGAACGACCGATATGTCAGACACCACTAGGTACAGACAAAAACAGTGATATATACACAATACTACAACAATTACTAGAACAACAGTTGTCACAAACGAAAAAATTAGAAGAACAGATACAAAAACGATCAGAACAAAAAACAAAACAGCTCTCACAACAAATACAAGAAGAATCGAGAATTACAAAAGAATGGCTCTCACAACAAATACAAGAAGAATCGAGAATTGCAAAAGAACAGCTCTCACAACAAATACAAGAGGATCGAGAAATACAAAGGAAGAGGTGGCACAAACAAAAGCACAGATAGCACAACAAATTTCTGAACATGCGAAAAGAACAGACGAACGGTTATAACAACATGAAGTAAGATTAGAACAAGCATTACAACAAATGAAAAAACAAATCCATAAACAACACATAGAAATAAGAAACTTAGTCGCCATACAAATGGAACAAGAGAGAACAGACAACAAAAAACAGTTCCAAGACTGCCAGTTAGAGACTAACAACAAGATTCAAGATAGTACCGATAAGATTACTGAGCTTAGTATTAATACTAAACAGCAGATCATAGAGTTGGACGAACGGCATAGCAACAACATTCAAATCATATGCGCAAAAATCGAGGTAAACAACAAAAGATGGGATGACAATACGGCAGCAATCAAAGAGTTACGAGCCGAAAAGCTGGAAGAAAATGAGCGAAAATATAAATGTAATTGACCGTAAGTCGGAAGAAAATGACCTGCAAATACGACAGATACAACGAGAAGTTAGGAATAAATTAGCCTCAATTAGCTACCAATCGTGCAACCGTAACATTACTCACGAACAATTCAAAGACATCAAGTACAACGGGACTGGAGACTACGGATGGAGTCTATGAAGGAGTTGGAAGATATCTATATGGAACATTACCAAGATAACGGCAACGTCGCATGTTTTGGAAGGCACCTAGAAGGAGAGGCCGCAGTGTGGTGGAGGTTGATAAAAAATAGCGTGACCAACTTCGCAGAATTTAAGGAAGCCTTCACGAACAAATATTGGAATGATGTGATTCAAGAAAATTATAGGAAGGAAGTTTTGCACGAAGGTCTGCAGATCGAAGAGGAAGGGTTTTTCGGATTGCATAAGAAACTGTCGTCGCCGACGAAGTCAAAGCAGGGTGGAAACCAGGGGATACAGAAGTAGGGACAGCAGAGGGCGACAAACAGACACGGAATGACTAAAGTCAAGGTTATCACTGACGACGACAAATTCGGTAGCGATGAGAGGAGCACGACAACGGTGGTTAGCAAGGAACGCGAAGAGACGACGCTCTCGGCATGGTCAGACTCGACTTCACAGACACCGCTCAGGAACGATACGGAGACGACGCGGAACCCAACACAACACAGGCGCGAACTGGATGGAACAAAGCACAGACGGCGACAGAGAGGAAGAAGGAAACACGAGAACATAGGGATTCTATGGAGACATCGCTTTGGCGAATGTAAGATGCGAATCAGAATTAGATCTACAGAAATTGAACAAAAGTTACTTAGAAGAAATAAAAAAGTAATAGGAAAATTTTGTAACTTATTCGAGGGTCCATATAAGGTAACTAAAGAAATCGGAACAGCGACTTACCAGTTGGAAGATCCAAAAAGACCAGGACATATCAGCGGGAACTTCAATGTACGACAACTAAAGCCTTATTATGAGAAAGAAACCGAAAATTCACACACACACAGAACCATCACATGAAAATTGAGAAACAAAGTGTAATAACACACAACCGAATATTGATGTATTAGTCGTAAGTTATCAAACTAAATGTAAAGGTGTTAAATGTAATAAAGCATAATGAAGTTTAGTCATATAAGAGATCACAAATGTTTAGAAAAATAAGAGAAGGAGTAATAATATATTGAATATGTGAATAAAATATGATAATACCCTAAATAGGTAAATGAGAGTGGTAACAAAATGCTAAAAAGGGAAATTGCTTTATGTAAACAGTTGTCATTGAAAAGGAAAGTCGACCAGGCACATTTGGGAGTAGTTTGACAAGTCAGGTAGAGGAAACGGGAAGTCAATGTTAGTAAACAAACCATAACAGGCTATCGACCCTTGTGTATCGTATTACATAGTAACCGAGTAATATTGTACTAGTATACTCACCAATTTAGACTTAGTAATATAAAGCAAGTAAACAATTTGAATATATTGTCAATGTTAAATGTAAGGAATGAATTTGTAATTATATCAACTTTTTAGAACATATAAGCAGGGAACTTGTAATTATAATAGCTTTAGGGACGCTTCAATTGAACTAGCTTCCAATTTTGATAAAATTGTAATGCTAATTCTATGGGGGGACTTATGTAGTGCAAAATTTGAGCAATTGAAAATTTTACTAAATCAAACTATGCTAAACGCAAAGAAATGTGTATGTTTTAGAAAGCGGGGAGGTAGTGAAACGCCTGCACCGTTAGGCGGCATTACTTGAAAGAAATTAACTTGTAAAAGCTGTAGAGTATAGCGGTAGGTTAGCAACGCCGGCCTTGGGGCTGACGTCTATAAGGAAGGTAATTTTAGGCTAAGTCACGTTTTGGGACTTAACTATCATAAAATGTATTATTCGCTAGGATATTAAGGGTGTTTGCCAATGTTGTAAACTTTAAGTACATGTAACAATAGATACCGTTATGTGAGAGAGAGCGATGTGTGAGTGAGATAAATAGAGACGCTAGTTTTTTAAGCACGTGGAACGCGGAAAACGTTCGACAAATCAGAAAAAGCGTCATGTGTTGCGCGGGAGGTTTTGGCTAAGGATATTGGGCGATTTTGTATTTAGCGCAAGTTTAAACCTATGGGATTGTTTTTCTATCGAGACTTGGTAAGGGATATTCAAAGCGAGTATAAAATATTAACTTGTAGAGAAATTAGTTAGTCTTCTTTATACCGGTGAAACTACACTGAAGAGACTAGCGGACGCTTTTTTCGTTAACTATATAGATATATAGTTTCGTAAAGGCCTATCAAGAAGTGTATTACAACGCAAAGGTCCTCGAACGTCTTGTACAACGGAGAGTCCTAGACCATCTAAGAAACGTCGATGTATTTTCCCCGAACAGTTCGGTTTCCGTGTGGGGAATTCCACCAGTCATCAGCTGTTGTGACTGGTGGAATACATCACGGGCGCTGGCTTTCGGAAAGAGCGGACTGTCGCCTGTTTCCTAGATGTGGAAAAGGCCTTTGGTAGTGTCTGGCACTACGGGCTCTTGTTCAAGCTCCGGGAAATCCAGCTCCCAGATTGCTACCTTCGCTTGATTGCTAGCTTTCTGACCAAGAGGACTTTCTGCGTGAGAATAGATGACCATGTCTCTTCCGAGAGACGATTTACAGCCGAGGTACCTCAAGGTAGCGTGCTAGGGCCTCTCCTGTTCTCCGTGTTTGTCAACGACGCACCCAGAGTGCCCGGAGTCCAGATGGCCCTGTGTGCCGACGACACGGCGGTATATACCGCCGATCGGAATGGTGACAGGGCTATCCCACGACTCCAGCGAGCACTCGATGCGTATACGACGTGGACGGAAAGCTGGTAAGTTGCCTTCAACGAAACCAAGAGCTCCGCGGTGCTATTCTCAAAGCGCCGGAAAGAACCACGAAGACGAGTGAGACTCGGTAGAACTACCTGCCCTGGTCGAGAGAAGTTAAGTACCTCGGTGTCCACCCAGATCGTCGGCTCACCTGGTGTGCCCACGCTGAGACGATGCGTCAGAGAGCCTCCGCTCGTCTCGCGCAACTGTTTCCGATACTTGCCAACAAGGCTATGACCCGCAAGCTAGGTAAATTGATTGTCAACGCGTACCTGTTGCCGATCATTATCTATGCCATTCCCGTCTGGGGTTACCTCGCAACCGTTAATAAAAGAAAGTTGCAAAGCGTTCTCGATAGGGGTCTTCGGATAGCGGCCAAAGCCCCCTATCAGTTCCCTTCTCGACTTTTGAGAATTGGACTCGGTGTCCGCTCCTTGGATGACACCGTAAGGCAATATGCAGCGTAAATTGTACGTCCGAGCTGCGAGGACCCAGAAAACCCACTCATATCTGGCCTTGACAAGTACCGACCAGGTGATTCTTGGAAACGGCCTCGGCAAATACTGTACTAGAACGGCCTAGTACGACCAAGCCGTTGTAGCGACCTCTAATTAATTAATATATTCCGTCTGGACAGGACCACTAGGCAGGAGCCCCTTCCGGAGGCTCGGAAATAGGAAACCATCGGGACGTCTCACGACGCGCATCCCAACAGCTCTGGTAGTCCGCCGATTCATTGCGATTGCAGCATGCTTCTGGATCTGAACGGACTCCATGTGACTCTAGAAAGTTATATATATATATATATATATATATATATATATATATATATATATACGGTGTCCTTATAAGGGCCGCCAGGATTAACCTCAGTACTATGGTTTTACTGACGAAGACCGTAGTCAGTACTTTCAGTCCTTCAAGCACTAAAGACGGCCGATGGAATGGCTGATAGGTTTGCAATTTCTAACATCGGGCCACGGCCTGAAAAGTGTTAGTAGTAACTACGACGCCAGCTGAGAAAGCTTAAGGCAACAATTTAATCGTGTAGCCTCATATTTTTAAAATATAGTGATTTGAACAACTTTTTATTAGAAACAAAAATTAATTTAACAAATATTGCACTTTGCAGGGTAATATGAAATAGTGGGTTTATAATACAGAAATGTAAGCAAAAATATTCATTAATACAGTAATTTTATTTACAAAAATTACCAAATGTAAAATCATCTTTTTTATCATCTGCTCAGTAATTGTGCACCCATTGCTACGAAAGTGCTGTAAACGTTGATTAGGTTTTTAGATTTTTGTAAACAAAATTACAAAACGTTTATGATGATACATTTAGTAACTTGAAATATTTATTATTTATAGCCTGCTGTTTTAAATGTAGTACCTTCGATCTTATATTAATAATGAAAACAAGGTATCCAATGAAATAACTAAGAGAATAATGGCGAGGAATAGAGCTTACTTTGGTCTAGTAAAATTATGAAGTTCTAGTCTTCTCACCCAAGAGACTAAACTGAAAATGGAGCAATGATCAGGCCTGTAGTGGCATACGGTTCCAAAACCTGGATAATAAGAGCAATTGATGAGGAAGGCTTTGAGGACTATTGAAAGGGAAATTATTAGAAGAATCTTCAGATCATTATGTTGAAATTGAGAATGGAGGAGCAGATATAATCAAGAAATAGGCTACATTCTAAGACATGGAGATATCGTCCGACATATAATCTCCAGAAGGATCAGTTGGATAGGGCATGTAGAAAGAATGGACAATCAATGGCTCAGAAAAAGGTTAACGAAATGGCATATAGATGGGCGCAGAAGACGAGGCAGGCCAAGAAAACGATGGCAAGGCGACGTGGAAGAAGACCTGACTTCATTCTTGGAAGACCAAGGTACATGATTGGACTATCTGGAGGCAGATTAGTAGGGAGGCTGAGGTTTATTCTGGAGTGTAGCGCCGGAAATGTATGTTTGTATGTTATGATTTAAATATAATTTTTTGTAGTAAAACCTGTCGGTTAATAAAATGTTATTCCAGATATCATGAAATACTAACTACCCCATATTATACGAATCGCCATCTTTGCAAACGAAAATTCTGTTAATTTCATTATAGATGTATTCAATTAACAGTTTCCTTTTTACTTCTATCTAAGCTATGTCATCCTTTCTTAACCCAGCCGAATTATCCTCTACCGCGTGTCATTTGCTGTTCCATAACTCGTTGTTCCAAGTCCATCACTTATTCAAGGAGTTATAGAGATATCTCTTTCCGGTTTCCTTAATATGTGACAACTCCAAATTCGAATTTTTCTTATTATGTAGGCTATAATACAATATAAATATTAAAAAAAGAGAGTAAAGTGTAACAAATGTTTGTAAGTGTAATAACGTTACTATATACTAGGAACATATATAAAGAACAAACGTTCCTAGACTGATTTAAATAATATTAAGCGTTTGACATCGCTGCAAATTTGTATAAAGTGTAAGCATTATTAGTGGAGCAGAAAATCACAGTAGTTTAATATTAACGAGACAAGAGGTAGTAGCGTGGTCTGTTCTGAATAAATTTATTGAGAGTTTTAATTGAAAAATATCTGCGCTCCTGATAAGCACCATGAATACAGATCGCTCCCGTTAATACAAGTTTTCTCGTTGTTATTTCTCAGAGCGATAAGTGCCAACATAAATTTCAAACTACAGGTTTTATTAAACAGAACACGTTGGTACTTTACAGTTAGATTTGCTCTGCCTTAGAGTTATAAAGTGATTTATTTCTGTTTAAATATGTTGCTAATTTTAATAAATTGTTTGCACATTTTTAGTTTTGTTACACATCCAGTAACATTTGATAATGCTTTCACCGTTAAAAATGAACAGCAAAAGACAATATCTATGATTAAAAACAGCAATTTTACTTTCTTGTTTAAGAAAGGCTTTAATGTGCAAACAATGAAAATAAATTATATGACGAACGAAGCACTGTTTTTTTAATAACACAATATCATAAAATGTATTCCTCATTATAAAGAAATTAACTAAGATTATGATTGTTACTAAGGCTATATGTTTAAGAACAACAGAAACTAATTAATAATATCATACTGTATTGGAATAATCATTTAAACATTTTTCATATTATTATTTGAATTAGCAGTCTCTGTAATTCCAACTCTGTAGTGTTTACTTGCTGAACTGCTACTTGTCTTGCTCCGATACTCGTCTTAGTTTAGGACTTGAATATGGTGGAAACATTGAAAGACCTCGTCCGGAAAATAACAAGTAGCAGTTCAGCAAATGAACACGACAAAATTGGATTTATACATTTAATTTCAGTGTCATGTTTAGTATAGTAAATGTTTAGGTTTCTATCGAAGCTCACACACACTAATAAGCTGATTGGAAGATAATCAAATATTGATCGTTGTTTCAAAATGTATGCAGCAATATTAGTAACGAGTGTTATTATTAACGTTTGTGTTATAGGCAATTCGTTAGTAGAAAAAAGAAGTCATATTTTAGGTGGTTCGAGGGGACACTGTCGTTTTTCACGTTCGGAACTATTCAAAGAGATTTCCTATCTGACGATGAACTGTAAAGCTTGAAAGCGCCAATCGGAATAATTGTTCTGTAGTGGTGTGCAACAGTGATAATTCTGTTTATTCAAAGGGATGAATGCACATAAGTACAACCATATCCTCTGTCACGTATTTGAAGTGTCCACCATAACACACCTTTATCGACATAAACCGACTCGAATAAGTGAAAACCTACTAAGCATAGAGGCGGAAGAATCTAAAAGAAATACAATATATCAGCAAAAGATAAGATGATCGGGAAAACGATTCACAGATGATGTGAACGTAGATTTAAAAACAATTGCAGACTCTTTGTAAATATCCTCGCTGGCTAAGAAATTTGTATAAATAAATAAATTCTATGGAACTCTAAAAACTGTAAAGGTCCTCTGAACACGTCCTGTACGTGGATACACGCTCGTGAAGATTCGTTATAGAAGACGCCAGAACCACACACATAACGCTTTTTGAAATGATAGGTACATTAATAGAAAAATGATCTTACCTATTACCTAGAAAAATTATTTTACTTCTAAAAAACTTTGTGTTCCGAGTCGTTCATGTAATAGTTGTATTTCGTTAAGTAACGGACACGTCATGGACAACGAAATCCAAGAAGAAAAATTATATATAAAAATATATATTCATAGTGTTCGGAACAAACTGATTAAACTGCGGGCTATTGGGCTGTAGTACTCTAATGTTGTTACTCACAGACGTATAGGCCTCTCCTCTGGTGGCCATCTTCAGTGTACAATAACGATTCCCTAACTGACAGGAAATTTTTGCCAGACTACTGTGGTTGACTGACGAAGGTCGCTTCAGTTGGTGAATTGTTTTGTACAGTGAAGATGGCCTCCAGAGGAGAAGTTGAAACGTCTGTGAGTAACAACATTCCTGGACCGTGATACAGAATATATATTCATATTTTCTCACATTATTCTTATATGTATTTATTATTATTATTATTATTATTATTATTATTATTATTATTATTATTATTATTATTATTATTATTATTATTATTATTATTAAAAACACTTCTCTTACAAGAATATTACATATTATTTTAGTGTTTCGATAATTTAAACTATCAAAACGCTATAAGATATTAAAAAATATGTAATATATTCGTGTTAAAAATATTATTTATTATGTAGAGAGAGAGAGAGAGAGAGAGAGAGAGAGAGAGAGAGAGAGAGAGAGAGAGAGAGAGAGAGAGTGAGAGAGAGAGTAAAATAACAAATTTATAAATTTCGTGTATACACTAAATTACATGCAAATGTAGATGTTATTCACGTAACCTCTGAAATCAATTAGAGAATATCGAAGACCGATTGTAATAAAAGCACTGGAGTCATTAAAACAGTAACAAAAAAGATTAAACCAAGGCAGTAAAGCGGGTAGATATAACCGCCCCTGGGGACCTATTATGGCTAAGTGCTAGCAATGGGGAACAATTTGTTTCCGTTATACAATGCCCATTCGTGTGATTACAGTTCACTGTAATTTTAAATCTCTTTTACTCCTTTTTGGATTTGCTAGAGATTTAGTTAATTGTTTTTGCTCCGCAGTTACCAGTTTTCTAACTGTGCTTTTATTGAATACATTTACAGCAATAAAAACGATATTTTATGACTTGTTATTGGCAAACTTACAATATTAATTTCACCAGACTAATTTTTAAGAAATACGTATTCTTCAGAATAAATAGGAATTAATAAGGATACTTTACTATACGAACATCAGCTGTATGCACATAAATCGACGGTTACTTAAATACTGTTTTAGCTAAGTCAAATAAAAAGCTAAACTGTTTATGTTGTTTTATGGTTCCCTCTGCCGTTTACATTAGTCTTGGTGTTCTACGATCTTAAGTGTTACACAAAGGACTCACAAAAAGGTCGACATAAACTGACCGGAAATAAAACAGAGACCTAACCGTAGTTCAAAGTCTGACCGACTAAAAAATGTTTAAATCGATTCCAGTGAATTCCTGTTTTCAGATGACGCAAACTAATTTGACCTTCATTTAGTTCCTACTTAATTGACAACGAAATAATAATGATAATAAGGGAACTTAGATAAACTTGGCGCTGTTAACTGGTCTATTATCTAGTTTGTTGAGGGTGTCTATTATCTATGAATGTTCTAAATAAAACAAAATTTTAGCATTTAATTAGTTATTTATAATTATAAAAAACAATTTATTCGCTTTATCATTTACGTATTAATTAAATAACTAGAATCAACTTAAGTAATGTTGCTGGAAGGTCCAGAAACATTGTTTCTCCAACTTTGTCCTGCTTACTCGCTAAACTGCTACCTGTCATGCTCCGGACGAGGCCTTTCAGTGTCTCCACCATTATCAAGTCCTATTGTCGTGGACGATATCAAACCATTCGTCGTAGTTCAGCACTTGATAATAGTGTCGACACTGAAAGGCGTCGTCCGGAGCATGACAAGTAGCGAGCACGACAAAGTTGGAATTACGGAGACTGATAATTCAAGTAACAAGTGAACATCGTTTCTATGTTTCTCGCTAGATGCACCTATGTAAATGTAATTAAAAATATGTCCTTTTAAGTTGTAAAATTTGAATAAAACATAAACATTACTTATGGCGCAAAAGGTTTATGATAGTTATACGTACTTTTGACAATCTTTTGATATCTTTAAAAAAAATGGAATAAATTTTCATTTCTCACAAATTCAATCACTCTATTATAAACAATGTGCACTGTAAAGCTATAGGACTGAACATTAAATTGTAAATTTTGGTGGGGATTTGACTGTTGCTGTACATTTTTCATAAAGCCTAAACACAATAGTGGGGATGGTAATCACGGTGTTATAACACATATGAGACAACTAGAAGGCGTTAGGTTTGAATGATATTACTGGCGTTGTTATTAGAAAAATTATCCGCGACCTGAATAAACACCATAAATACAGATTGTTCTAGTTAACCAAGATTTTTCGTTGTTATTGCAAAGAAGTAGGTTTGTAAAATAAATTTGAAATCCACATTTTATTAAAACTGAACATAAACAGAACTGAATGCTTACAATTTTTCCGTTGTAAAAAGACAAATTTTTGGGCGTCGTTAATGGGGCTAGTTAAGAATATTACATGTCCCCATGCGCTGTTTTCAAAGACGGAACTATCAAATGGTTACAAATTGTAACCATAAAGTACTGATTTTATTAAAAACGTTCATAGTCTGTAAAATTTAACGAAATATATTATTCTCAGGAAGTTAGTTTGTTGCAAACTTTATCAAATTCATAAATCGTTTCATTCAGTTCATTATTTACGAATTTTGTGAAAATGTTCTGTATCTAATTCTCATTCGTATTTAGCTTCTGATTTTTTAGTTCTAAAAGAGAATAAAACTTTACTGACAATTTAATTGCATGTTGATTATTAACACTTACCTGTATTATTAAAATTTATTTCCTGTTTCAATAGGTTTCTGATAATTATTATTATGACCCTAATTACGCTATATCTCTTTAATTCTAGAGAATATTTATTTGTACATGATATTGTATTATAGTTTAAAACAATTTTAATTTCAGCATTTCAAGTGAAACAATATACCATATGTTAGTTTCTGTACTAGTCGGAAGTGATTTACACATGATGGACGAAGAATTACTAGTTTTAAAATCAGTGTACTGTAAATTAATCGATAATGTCGTTTTTATTTAACTAAATATTCTTAACATAGTTATCAGGCAGTATTACTAAAGGGGGAAAACCTGGGGAAGAACCTATTTCTGAAAGAGTTAAATCTACGTCATCTATTGTTGTACATGCTCATCAGTAGGAATACCCTATAAAACAAGTGGTTACGATCATACCTAAGAGGTTGTTGGACATGAGAACTTACTCACCACAAAAATGTGTAATTGAATGGAAGACAATCAGAGTAGTATTGATTTCGAAAGCTATTTTGGTCTAGTGACAGTTCGAGCACCAGATAAAATGGTATAGTGCACACCATTGCGCCTACTTATCACTCTTAATAAGTTTAAGCAATGTTTAAGATAAGACTGGAGTAAGACACAGCGACTATGGGAGGATTGTGTTGGCTTCTGTATGGGAGAATCCATTATACAGGATTTGGAGAGAGCTGTTGATACTGTTGATCAAAATGGGAAACCATGATACGTAGTGGTACCGTTGGATGTTTCGAATACATAACACAATATAATAATTAAAAAATTAAGGAAGAAGGAGGGTCTCAAAATTCTTAATTAACATAACGTTCAGCTATTTTGAGAACATTTACATACAAATAGATAGGACCGAGAAAACTGCTGTTAGTTCAGGGGTTTCTCAAGGATCTGTATTGCATTCTTGCTTTGGAATATACAGCATTCTGCAGTTGGAGTTGATAGAATATGACAATAGGCTACTATTAATCTACTTTGTAGATGACTTAGCGTTGATACTAACTACAGATGACGAAACTGCACTTGTAAGGAGTATTAATTATTGCTTCCAGAGGAAAAATGCGTGGACGTCAATCAATAAATTAATTCAATCTAGCAACTGAAAAAAAGTGAAGCTGGTATTATTAAAGCGAAGAAGAGTCGAGATGACATCTGTTTCACTTAAGCTGCACTGAAATTTATTTCAGAAGGTTGGTGAAGTATCTTCGATTAAGGCGAGATGAGTGGGGAAGCTACGGCTGCCATGCAAAGAATGTAGTAAACAAAGCGGGGAGCAGTATAGCGATACTTATGCCCATGAGCGGACCAAGCACATAAAAGACAGAGATACATGTGGGGTAATCCACTCAACTATTTTTATAAAGCTCCTAACTAGTTCAAAGTATTCATAATTATCAGAGAATTTTCTTTATTCATGTTTGATGGAACACAAAGAAATGTCTGTTTCGTAGGCTTTCACGCGGGCACCAATTATTAAATTAGTATCCGGCCTGTAAGGCCGTGGTCTTCCAAATTCTTTAGGCCGATTTGTGTTAATCACTCGACCAGACGTTTCGGCCTTACCACTGGAAGCCACCTTCAGTGTAAGGACCCCAGAAAAATTCAAGATGTTTGTCAGTACTGATACAGTACTGTAGCAAAGGCTGGTCGAGTGATTAACACCTATCGGCATGAAGAATTTGGAAGTATTTTAATCAGGATAGTGATTTTAATAACAAAGAAAGATGTTGTTTAGGATAGTGTCTGCGTACCGAACCGTACCTACCGCGCTGTACAAGGTATAACAGAGGTAATGCTATGCTAGACTCACTTGTTGAACACACCACTAGTCACTGTGACACCGATTAGCGCTTTCGAACGTACCCGTTCATCATCAGATCGTAACTGCCACACCAATTGAAATAGTGAATATTGAAATAGCCAGATCGTGTGTGGCAGTTACGATCTGATGATGAACGGGTACGTTCGAAAGCGCTAGTCGGTGTCACAGTGACTAGTGGTGTGTACAACAAGTGAGTGTAGGATAAATTTATTTAACCACTAATAAAATTTGTAGTTTAAGAGGTAATACTAATTGGCCTGCTCGTCGAAAAGAAGAGATATGTGCATAACTGCCACGAAAGAGATTAGCAGACGACAAAATGAATACCGAGATATAATAGTAGGCAGAATGGTAAATTAGATGGGAAGAAAATGCTAGAAACCACAGCTAACCAGACGCCTAATCCGCAATGCGGTAAGTGACCGAATTATAAGTTGGATTTCTATTTAACCCTAGTTTTAACTAGACATAAAGCTTTCATGGCTTATTTAAAGAGGATTGGACAGATGGAGAATCACAAATGCGCGTACTGTACAAAATAAGGTGTTAACGCGATTTTTAAATTATAAGGCTCTTAGCGTACACGAACGCTTCGTCGTTGTCTTACATGCTTCCACATCCGACAGTACAGATTATTTTCAAAACGTCATCGAGGTAAAGCAATCCACCAATAATGTGAATTCAAAATTTGTGAAAAGTGTCCAACCGGCCGAGCTTGTCTTATTTAATTCACTACACTCATCATTTCTGTGTGATAGACATCACGGTCTCTACTACGGACATAACATAAGAACAAGTGTACTTCATTTAAAAAAAATGGAATACAAAAATTAAATGTGTCCGCTACCTTGACTAGCGCTTTACCTCTGAAGTAAATATTTTATAATCCTTTTACGTAGACATTGCATCCACAAAAATATTGCTATTTTTTTCTTACTTAATTTTATATTAATTTTACATCCAGTTTTATGCAACTGACTTCAGCGCAAGCGGAAATCGAATCCCCACGGTAAGTACTTCCAGCAACGGCGTATCGTGCCTCAGAGTTCTAGACACACAATCCAATTCTTCTACTCATTAAAGTGGCTTCTGAAATTTTTTTAATAAAGAAAACACTTATTAATTTGTATTTTAGATATCTGATAATTTATGTCATGTTACAAATTAAGGTTTTGGAATTCAATATTGCCACAAACAACTTTTTTATTATTTAACTTCAATATTTACACTGAAAGCAGTGAAATGTTAATAGGAACTGTGTTGAAATTTTTGAAGGAAGGTCTTCGTTTGGTGTAACCGACGATTCTTTCAATGTTTAATCATAGTTTGTGTAGAACTGCGCTTGTGGTTTAAGATTTGTGTCTGCCTGAAACCTGTGACAGTTCATAAATAGTGCTAGTAGAAAACAAGCAGCTGAAATTCTTATTTAGTTTAAAACCAATTAGTATTCATATTTAGAATGAGAACGTTGTTTTCATTCTCACTCTTTCTACATCGTCTGCGTCTGTGCGCGCGCGTGTGTTTGAGTGCATTGGCGTATCTAGAATTTGGTTTGAGGGGGCCCGGTGTCGGCTCGGCTTCTTACAAAAGAAATAACAAGTTAGGATTAATCTACATTACAATTTTTAAAATGGCTGAAAAATATGTGATAAAATCTTGAAATCAGATCCATTAAAGTAAACGTGATCGTTAAAAGATACTTATTGACTGAACTGATTTTTCTGTATTTCATATTTATACATTAATTCTGTGTAATAAACCCTTTTCTATATTTAAAAAGGAGCTACTACTATATTAGCGTACACAGCTAAAAAAAAGTAATAAAACAGAGCTTAACTAAATAATAATAATACATAAAAAATAAAACAGAACTAATAAAATCTAAAAATTAAAAGCTTAACAAAATTCGTCAATCAACTTTTCAACCCTCTGGGGGGGCCCGGTAACGTTCGTCCCCCCCGTAAATACTCCCTGTTTACGTGTCGTATATGTGCTGTGGAGGTGGACTGACTTGTTTGTGCAGTTCTAATTGGCTTTAGGCTCGTCTGTTGTTTTTCAGGTTCTGCCATTCTTGAACTGCTGTGTTAGTTGCTTTTTAGTTCTCTGCTTCTCATTCTCTTCGTCTGAACACAACCTCCAACTACTATAAGAAGAGTTTTCCCATATACATTCTTATACCAATACTCGTTTCCGAACTTTAATGTTTATTACAACAGTATTCTATTTGGTAACATTTACAGACTAGTTATGTTTATTGGGTTTCAATAATTTGCGTAAATAAATTTTTAGTGCAACAACGACTTAGTTTATTTATTTAATAATTTAGCTTTTGTGTTGAGTGGATCAAAATATTTTTTGTAATTTGTTAATACCAATCAAAGTAATTTTCCATATTTACTGTAATATTCCGGATTCACAAGTTGGTATAAAAATTATTGTTACGATATTACAGAAAAGTTTACGTGTTTGTCGAATGTTCCAGAAGAATCTCGCTCTAATATGTGTGGC
Source organism: Magicicada septendecula (assembly GCA_034769895.1). NCBI lineage: Eukaryota > Metazoa > Arthropoda > Insecta > Hemiptera > Cicadidae > Magicicada > Magicicada septendecula. The sequence continues at coordinate 114,445,826 of CM068374.1, read as the reverse complement.
ATACGTGATTCTCGACGCATTCGCGAGACTTTTCTAGAGGCCGCCAGCCGCGCGGACTGTGTCAAGGCCGCAGTTAATTACGTCGTAGTTTAAAGAAAAGCTGTAGTTTGGAATCTTCTGGTCTGTGCATAAATATGCATAAATACAAGGCGGCAGTGGCCTTAGTTTTCAGTATAGTTGCGATATATTTACAGTGCGGTTCGAGTTTACTATCGGGCGATTACAAGTGATTATCGGGCGATATTACTGTGTGCGTTCAAGTGGTTATTAGTGAAGTGTTTAATAATCGGACGGGATAATTGTAATACAATTGTGTTTTAATATTAGTTGACATTTATTTGCGAGTGAACAATTTTTATTCGATTTGTTGTAAGAGGCACTGTTGTTAATTACGAACTGTTTAACTGAGAAAATTAAAGCTGGTGATTAGTGACTTAATTGGTGTCTTGTATTTTGTTTCCACTGTACCTACGACGATCAAGTAGACGGTCGTAACAGTGGTGTCAGAACTGGGATAGAACGGTTAACAGTGGAAACAGTGGACACCTTGTACAAGACGAGGTAATTCGTAACTAATCGGTAAACAATGGATTCCAGTCAGATGATGGAAACTTTCAAAGCGCAGCTGCGGCAGACACGGGAAGAGACAAAAGAAGAACGAAGACAAGAAAGAGAAGAAGCAGAGAAAAAACGCAGACAGAAGGGGGAAGAAGCAGATAAACGACAGGATTAAAAACGTAAGCAAGAAGCAGATAAAACGGAAGCTCTCTTCGAAGCTATGCAAAAACAGTTGTAAGAACACAGTACCGCAGAATTCGGTCTCCTACGAGGTAAGCTTAATAAGCAAGTTACTATAATTTCGGAGGTACAAGATTCAATGACATTAAAAATAGCTGAATTAGAAAAATCTGTTTCGATTGTTGAAGAATCGATGTCTACAAAAATATCTGTTATAGAAGAATCGATGTCAAATAAAATATCTGCAGTAGAAACTCAATGGCAAATATAAAAGAGCAAATTAAAAATGAAGTTGAACGGTTCATGAAAATACAACCAAAACAAATTTCTGAACAGACTGTACCAATGATAAAGACAGAAAAAACACAGAAAATAAGTCAGTAGAGAAAGTCACTATGCCAGCAGTAGGGACAGCTCATGTCAAAACTCCAACCTTTGACGGAAGCAGTCACTGGGCAACGTACCTACGCCAATTTGAAGCTGCTGCATGCGCACATAATTGGACAGAGAAAGAAAGGCTCTATCACTCGTTCTTGCATTAAAAGTACCTGCGGCAGAAATACTACAGAAAGTGCCACCTGACAGCCAGAACATCTATGCCGAGTTGATAAAAGCTGTAGAATTACGCTACGGTGATAAACATTTGCGAGACGTGTACTACGTTCAATTGAGAACAAAACGACACGTTCCGGGGAGAGTCTTCAAGAGTTTGAAGCAAATATCGACAGACTGATTAGATTGGCCTATCCTGAAGCACAAGAAGATTTTCGAATAAGGTTTGCGGTGCAGACATTTATTGATGGCATCGGAGATTGTGACCTTCAGCAAGTGTTACGAATGGCAAGAAAATGAAATAGCTCAGAAGCTTTTGTTCACGCCCTAGAGTTTGAAGCTGCCAAGTCAGCGTCGCGCTACATTAATGGGTTTGTGCCATCACATAGCAGCCAGAAGATCCCTGTATCACATGCAGAAAAACAGTGTTGTCGGACAAACAATTCAGAAATTCAAGAGAGTCGCAACGATTTGAACGATGGGATAGAGACAGAAGACCGAAATATTACAACTATGAAAAACGTGGCCATCTACAGGTAGACTATTGGGAGAAGCAGATACCGAGAGAAGAGAGTGTTCGCACCAACTGGAGAAGTAAAGCTCCAGAACAGCACACAGTTTCCACGCTACATAAGACCAGTGGAAACTTGATTGTTAATGGGTTTGCGGAAGGTAAACCAACATCATTTACAGTTTACACGGCCGCAACAGTGTCTATTGTGCGCCTTGACTTAATCAGCAACCGACGACCTCAAATTAGCTCTTGTACAATACAGACTGTGACTGGAAGCCTTGTCAAGGTGGTAGGAAAGGTAGACGTACGTGTACGCCTGGGTCTTCTCGAGTTTAGCCACCAAATGCTCGTTGCAGACATTGTCGATGAAGTGATACTTGGCACGGACATTATGAATGCCTACGGCTTGGTTGTGGACTTAAGAGAGAATGTCCTGAAGGTTGGCCAAGAAAATTAAAAGCTCTTCGTGGCTAAAACGATAGGGTCTACCAACCATTCGATTAAGCGTGTGGCATTAGTCGAAGAAAAAGTCAACAGGTATGGTCAAGAGGAACCCTCCCTATTGCAAGCGGAAATGGAGGAAGAACTAGCAGAGGAAATGCAAATAAATGTAACAACAAAATAAGTGATTGGAAATCCAACTATGGCTGCCGAGACAAAACTCTTGCTTGTTCCTCAGTAGATAGAAGCGCCCGAGGGAAAAGTGGCTGCAGATGAGGTTACAAAAGAGGTTGTTGACGAGAAGCAAACAGACTTGGATCAACCACTGGTGTTTAGGTCATCAGTACATGACGCAACGGGAGTGATTCCAGCAAAACTAGTGGTTGAGCGGAAGACTCGCATTCCTGGGAACGTGATGTTCGGATCAGACGAGACTAAATTCGAAGAACCGGAGAATTATCTTTCGCAAGGACGTCCACCTAGATCGCCTGGTCGAGTATTACTTCAGAGACGGTTTGCCAGTTTGGGACGAACAGGCTTAAGGAGGAGGCAGTGTTACGACATTACAGAACAGTCTACGTGTTTGTAGAATGTTCTAGAAGAATCTCGCTCTAATGTGTGTCCCTACTTGTCCATACTTGATTTTCGACTCATTCGCGAGACTTTCCTGGAGGCCGCCAGCCGCACGGACTGTATCAAGGCCGCAGTTAATTACGTTAATTACGTCGTAGTTTAAAGATAAGGCGTAGTTTGGAATCTTCTGGTCTGTGCGCGGATGTATAAATACAAGGCGGCAGCGGCCTTAGTTTTCAGTATAGTTTCGATATATTTACAGTGCTGTTCGAGTTTATTGTCGGACTATTACAAGTGATTATCGCGCGATATTACTGTGTGCGTTCAAGTGGTTATTAGTGAAGTGTTTAATAATCGGGCGGGATAATTGTAATACATTTGTGTTTTAATATTAGTTGACATTTATTTGCATGTGGACAATTTTTATTTGATTTGTTGTAAGAGGCAGTGTTGTTAATTACGAACTGTTTAACTATGCAAATTAAAGCTGGTGATTAGTGACTTAATTGGTGTCTTGTAATTTGTTTCCACTGTACCTACGACGATCAAGTAGACCGTCGTAACATTATTTTTACTATATTTTATGTTAAAAAATGTTCAATTTCTCAATTAATTTAAAAAATATTAGATTAAATGTTAACAATACTCCCAACGGATTTCATAGTTGCTCGGCAAGATAATGTATTACATACTGTTTTTAAGTGATGTGTAATATCTCATTGATTTTGATATATAGTTTATTAATCGTAAATGATAACTACGCAAAAAGCAAGGCAAATGTGTAAAAGATAGTCAAGCGACGTGGTATGTAACTATTACAATTCTTGATATAAATATTAACGGTAGTCGGTATCATAATTACAGGTAGGCCTATGCTGTTTGCTGCTACCTTTCTTGTATTTCGTGTATAAGTTAGTACACCCGTGACTTCCATCCGTAAGATGTTTTGTTCAGATACTGAAAGTGATCGTTGTGTAACTGACACTCAGCAGTGTCAGTTACACAATTTTACGACACATTTTTATTAAGAAAATGAATGGACCCCATTAGTAGAAAAACGTATACTCGGCATCAGTGATTCAATTTTTTATGCGATTCTTATCACAAACGTTTATGGGACGAAACGAAATTATTGTCAAGGAAGAAAACTTGTAATCACAGATTTATGGAATCTGTAATTACTTCTTAAAGTAGTAAGTTATACAGTGGTGTAACTAGAGACTTACGTAAAGTTTCACCCTCACATATTTTAAAATCTCTGAATGATTCTATACCGTTATGAATCTGTCTGAATCTACTGACCTAAACAAAAGCAAGGTCCTGGAAAAGCCCTAATTTAAAGCCGAATTAATGTAAAATTTTTATTTGTACTCGGATTGAAATCACAATCTTGAATATGCTTTTTACCGAATTGGTGAACCGAAAAAGGAACCTATTCCGAAAGTTGGAGAGGCCAATAAGCTATCTATATAAGACAGCAGAAGGATGTCAAGGATGTATTTTAATGTCCCATACTGGGACACTGGCGCTATAACATTGCGCCCTCCTTACAATGCAATAATAATACCTTCTCCAGATCGTCGATTCAACGTACGATTTAAATTTTTATAGAAATAAATATCATATAGTTAGTCAGTGTACACTGATATTGTAGGTAGCCTTCAATTAATAGTGACTGTTAATCAACAAATGTTTACCAATGGAAGGTTTACGGAGGATCGGCCCAATTTTATATTATTTATGTCGACGTTTCGGCTATACTTGTTATCAACGTCACCTGTGTATGGACAATAACGACACAATCAAGCATATAAACAGATCAATTAATTGATTGAATGTGTTGTGTACGTAGGGGGGGGGGGTGCGACAGTGTTTTACATTAGCAAAATAGTTAATATTATCACATACTGATTTACTAAAATATGTTTTACTTACATACTGTTTTGCTTGCTATCTATTTGTTTAAAACAGTTTGAAATAATAATAATTAATTTGCTGATGTAAAACACACTGTCTCACCTCCTCCAAGACACACACACACACACACACACACACACACACACACACACACACACACACACACACACACACACACATTCAATCACACAATTAAGTGTTCTGTTTATGTGTTTGATTATCCCTCTATTATCTATACACAAGCCCTGATAATGAGTTAAAAATTGTCAAAACGTCGACACAAATAACGTAAAAGTTCTGTCAAAATTATTGACCGATCCTGCCTAAACCTTCGATCGCTAAACATTTATTGTAAATAGATCTCTTACAATATAAACACTTTAACAAATATAAGATGAAATATAAAGGAGGTTAACCCCCTTTACCTTGTGAGCCACCAGGCATTTCTCAGATGAGGTGTGACATTCCAATCATCTGGTTTCGAGCTGTCCCTAGAACGTTTTTCTTAGACTTTCAGGCCTCAGATATACCTTATATTCGCTCTCCCTTCCCCTGCTTAGGTGGCAGTATTTAACTAAGAAAGTTTTGGGTCTTTTCCTGCACAGCTTTTCTGTGTGAGTGCACTGTGTGTTGTTCTGTGTTTTTAACACTAGTTGAGAGCACGCTGCTCATTCACCTGATACCGGATTCTGCAAGCTAGACCAATGCACTTACTTATGTGTGGCAATTACAAGCATGTGATTCTCTGTCACTGGGCTCATAGATTAGTGTTTATGTTATTAGCCCAAAGTTTAAGTTACAATCAGGCCACGCTTTAGAATAATTGTCGATTTTTAATGTAGCCGAAACGTTGTTTAAACAAAAAATAACAGTGATTGCCATTGTTGCTAACGTTTAAAAAACGAAAATGAATTAATCAATGCGCAAAGAGTGTTTTTGGCAATCTCCTTAATATACAAAGTACTCAGGTAGAAAGGAAAGAACATTTCTATTATATAGCAAAAAAAAATGAATGTAAAGAAATCGTAAAATTCAAACGAGGTTAATAAAACTCCTAAATTTTTTAAATTAAAATTCATAACTGTGCTTACCAAAAAACAATTTAGCTTATTAACTTCAGGCATTTACCTTAAAACTTAGTTTCTTTTTATAGTAGACAATTACCCTTCACAAAAAACCTAATTTCTTTTTATTGACACGCTTAGGCTTTTTACAACACGAAACAGAATAAGAATTATAACAGAACTAGCTGTAAGAAACTTTACTATAAAGAAATAGTGTTTTGTAGATAAAATATATTGCATTTGTACGCCAGTGGATATGACGTCAGCCTACTAATTTAGAAGTTTTGAGTCTGACTTCTATGTAGGCCTACTACCGTAAAGTCAGTGTGCGTTTGACTTACAGTGTAGAAGTGACAATGTAGGACTTTGTTCCTGGGGTAATAAAGTTGAGTTCAGAGCGTATTAATTGTAATAGTTTTCCCAATTGTTTATACACATAATCTTAGCTAAGTAACCTTGATTTTTCATTTTGTTTCTTGTTATATTCTCTTATTATAATTTTAACAGATTTTTACAGTTGTTACGGTAAATAGAAATGTTAAATATTTTATTTTTATAATAAATAATATTATATATAATAATAAATATTTTTTTTAATATTTATTTATAATAAAAGTTTTATAACAAATTTTTTTTATAATTTGTTCGATTTGACTTTCTTTTACCTGGAATTTTACCAGTACTGGAATGGATATTGCGTTCGAAACCCCGTATCGAATGGCAAATACAAAAACATGGCAAACTGTTTTATACATGTGGAACTGTGATATATTAAAAATAAGAACTGTAACGAAATCTGTAATTAGCAGTTTTCACTTACATGACAATAGTTTGACTTATGAAAACCTGTTTCCAAGTTACAATAACCATCAGTCTGAAGTAGATCTAACATGTGTTCTTCAGGCGAGCACGTACCACATAAACACACACAATATCTGTCTGTCTGTGTGTGTGTCTCTCTCTCTCTCTCTCTCTCTCTCTCCCATTCACTTCTAACTTTTTTCCCAATTTCTCTGCGAGTTTTGGTGCCGCTAATCTTGGTATGCAATTTGCGGATGCAGCAAGACTCCTTGCTGCAAAAGTCGTCATTGTTGCTCCTAACTGATTCTCTATTTGTCATTAAAGATGATACCGTAAAAGTATAATCCAAATTGTAATAAAAGAGTAAGCATTATTGTACGTACCTCGTGTTCCCTCTGTTTGCACTGCACTTACCTCATTTTTTTCCCCAGTACCGCTGCTTTTTATTACAAATTTGGAAAGTAAATCTTTCTACAACACCCAGAATGATGCAGCATTATAAGCTATCACATTTCAGCAACACAATAGTAGTCCTAACTGAAATTGAACAAAAAGTAGACTTACTCCTTTTTCCCCCTTTAGTATTCACATATTTATTACTTATTCATCACTTTATCACTTATTTATCAATTATTAGTAGTGCAGTATTATTTATTGGCCAGTAAGTAATGTTTCTTTTCAGACCTTTCCTTCATATTTAGTAACTCTTGAAATAGTGTTGCCTAATTACTTTGCCTAATTCTGGGCGTTTAACGAGATAATTGTTCACAACTTCTAAAGGTAAAACCTGTTCTTATTAAATATACTGTTTTACGATTGTTTAGAAGTAATATTATTCAACTGCTGCTGTTTCGAAATTCAACTAAATTTTATTAAATTAAAATACAGTTCAATTAACTTTAAAGTTGTTAGATTACAGCTTATTTAGTAAAACTTTGTATTAAAATAAAGTAGTCACTTAGTTTATAATGTCCGAAAGCGATAAGAAACTGTTAATTTTGCTAAAAATGAATTATTTTGAGTGAATTCTCTTAAAAAGTAAAACGTTTTATTTATAACTCTGTTCTAAAATAAATAGGCCTAAATGTCTTATGTATGTGTTAAAAAGTATTTAAAAGAAAAGGTAAATTCCAACTTTGTCGCACTTACTTGCTGGTTGCCGTGGTTTAGGACTTGATAATGGTGGAGATACTGAAAGGCCTCGTACGGAGCGTGATAGGTAGCAGTTCAGCAAGTAAGCACGACGAAGTTGGAATTACAGACACTGCTAATTCAAATATCAAGATGAACAAAGAATGATCAATTGTTTTTCTGTTTTCTTGCGTAGTAAATAATTTTATAAATTTCTACACACAAGAAAATACAGAAATATGGGGGGAAATATTTACATCTTTACAGTGGAAATTACTACTGTAAAACTCCAGCTTGTTATTGCCTCCCGTTCACCATCACCGCGACTGGGAGTTGGTGTTTTCCTATCAAACATACTGCTTTCTCTCTCTCTCTCTCTCTCTCTCTCTCTCTCTCTCTCTCTCTCTCTCTCTCTCTCTCTCTCTCTCTCTCTCTCTCTCTCTCTCTCTCTCTCCATCTCTCTCCCTCTTACACACACATACACACTCCAGTCTCACAGCCTCCCAAAGGATACAGGGAAAAATACATCTATTTTTTAACTCTCAAAACAAACTTAAACCGTAGGTATAACCTATACGGTACAGAAATAAATTCATAGCATTGGGGGCTTGTGGTTTTGACAGTTGGGGGTTCACTGTCTAAATGTTTTTACTGAGACAAGAGTAATTATCCTATTCCAGATAACACAAGGGGTGAAAGAAATAACCAAATCTGCAGAAGCAGTTTCGTTTCAAACGCTGAATTTTTATTTAGTTTGTGCACAATTCATTTTTCCAAGGCTCCGTGTCGTCCTTGTACGACACGTTTCGGATTTTCTCCCAAGAATTATAGACATAATAGTACAAGTACTCTAATATTCCAAGAGTGTAACAGGCATTTTTCCAATATCATTTTTATAACACATCAAGTGTTATTTGTGTCTTAACTCCTCTGGACACCTGTAGGATACCTAAGGCTGGCTTATTTTTTTTCACTAAACATGCTATCGACATTAAAGGTTTAAGGATGAAGATTTTGGTTCGTATTGAAAACGTTATTGCTACAGTAAGAGTTTATCCGGCCGTGTGCCGGTGCTTGCATAACCCGGCGATCGAGGATATACAAATTCTATTTTTCCAATAATAAATTCGAAGACTGGTCAATGTCAGTGAGAGAGGCGAGATCTGTATGGCACTGTCCGGCAGTGCACGCGATCTAGTAGCGAAGCTTAGGTTTCGTAACGCAGCTGCTGAACAAATCAGTCGCAGGCAGCCATTCTCGAATAAACAAGCAGTTTCTCCCCTCGGACAGTTTACGTGTGCAGTTTCCTTCTCATCTTTGATGGCAGGCTAAGTGCTTGAGACTTCCCGGTAAGTGACTTATAGAATTGTAGACAATGATTTAGTAGTAAAGAAATATTTAAATTCAAAATGTATTCAACCCGATGTGAACGTTAGAATGCTCGTGGCTCGATCAGACGTGTGTGTGTGTGTGTAGTAATAAATTTAATCGATGTTATAGCATTTAGATACCGCCTGTAATTCTTTTAATCATTGTTCATTCAGCCTGATATAAAGTTGTAATTAAATTAAATACGTTAGAGAGAACTGTATCTTGTCGGTTATGCATGAACACGCACTGGTGACCGGAAGTGTGAACTTTCCTTTCATTAAATCAGTTAAAAGTAATTTGTAAGACCGCCCTAGATGAAGTACTGTAATTCCTTTAATTGTATTTAATTGTATGTAGCTGAGAGGGCCTTTAGTGTGTTCATTATTTGCAAAAATTGCGATAATTGTATCGCCACGTGGCGAGGTGGCTGAGAACATGTATGATTATGTCGCTACTGGTTAAATCCGGTGTGAGTGCCTCATTACTATGCATATATTATTATTATTATGAGTTCATGATTATCTTGGAGTTATAAATAATTCGTATGCAAATTTAAAAACTTTTTATGCATTATTTTGAGTTAGTTGGGAGCTCCAGTTCTGATGTTTAAAATACATGACTAGGGTGCAAGTTTTAGTGGACAGTATTTTTAATCTTTTTGAATCCTTAGGGTTCTCGCCCTAGAAACGGAGATCTGGCCACAGCTGGTGTACTGCCGCCTTCAGCAGCCATGAACCACCTGAAACCTTGTCTGTACCGAGGAGGGAGCTAGCTACCAGTAACGATGTAATACAACCACTTCAGATAAGGTGATATGAACTCTTTTATTTTATTTTTTTTGCCTGGCCCGCAGAACATCAGTGTGACAAATTTGTGCTCAAACAATGTGCTTATTCAGCTAGATAGTTAAATCAAGGGTGTGTCACCAAGACAATTACTATGAACATTACTCATGATTATAACGTACTATCACTGTAATTGTGAGCTGCACTGTGGGAGTGTGCCAGAGTTTTTTTTAATAGATTTTGAATCCAAATTTTGAACCAACATAGGATAGGTGTTTTTTCGATGGGGTCCTTTGGGGGGTTCTTTGGGGTCTTCCACATCTTCTCCTAAACCACTGGATTGATTTCAACCAAACTTGGCACAAATATTTTACGCAACGGGAGAACCAACATAGGATAGGTGTTTTCTTCGATGGGGTCCTTTGGGGTCTTCCACATCTCCTCCTATACCACCGGACCGATTTCAACCAAACTTGGCACAAATATTTTACTCAACGGGAGAACCAACATAGGGTAGGTGTTTTTCGATACGATCCTTCGGGGGGTCCTTTGGGGTCTTCCACATCACCTCCTAAACCACTGAACCGATTTCAACCAAACTTGGCACAAATATTTTACGCAACGGGAGAACCAACACAGGATAGGTGTTTTTCGATGGGGTCCTTTGGGGGTTCTTTGGGGTCTTCCACATCTCCTCCTAAACCACTGGATTGATTTCAACCAAACTTGGCACAAATATTTTACGCAACGGGAGAACCAACATAGGATAGGTGTTTTCTTCGATGGGGTCCTTTGGCGTCTTCCACATCTCCTCCTATACCACTGGACCGATTTCAACCAAACTTGGCACAAATATTTTACTCAACGGGAGAACCAACATAGGGTAGGTGTTTTTTCAATATGATCCTTCGGGGGGTCCTTTGGGGTCTTCCACATCTCCTCCTAAACCACTGGACCGATTTCAACAAAACTTGGCACAAATATTTTACGCGACGGGAGAACCAACATAGGATAGGTGTTTTTTCGATACGATCATTTGGGGGGTCCTATGGGTCTTAAAAACTATTAGATCTGGTTACTATGGCAACCCAATAGAATAGATTCTGGTTACCATAGCATCGGTGGAAGTCTCCCGCGTAGGAAATAGCGCGGGAGTCGTCCGACGGGCCTTCCCCGGAGTTCTACCACGGAACCCGGGGAGTCTTAGGTCGGATCCCGCGAAAGACGGCGGGGCCAGAGTCCACGGTTCTTATAAATAAAGATATAGGTTATGATATCAAAGGTGGTGTATGCATCTTAAGAAACTCCTTAATAGTGTGTGAATTCAGGGTTGTTTCAGTTTGAATTTAAAAGTGGATAAGTTAAGATCGAGTAAGCGAGTATAAAAAACAAAGTTTTGATAGCGAATGTATTCAGATCATAGTGTTCAGACAATATAAATGCACTTGCTTCAGTTTGAATTTAAAAATTGATAAGCTGAAATCTATAGAGGTATTGTATTGTTAGAATAAGTTTAGCAGACACTAATTTAACAAATGCCTTATTTCAACATTAACACAATGAATTATAAAAGACAGTAAATACGCAGCGCGTGCTAGTACTGTAGACATTTTATTGAAAACTAATTTAGCTGTTCGCCCTCTTCCAGAGTTAGTAATCGAGCAGGAGCATCACGCGCAACAGAATTCTTCTCCAGATATAAGAATACAGTTTATGACATGTTCTTAAACAGGTGCGCTACAGAGTATTCCTCCAGTGAGAATGCGAACGTAACAATATAAGGAAGATTATACAATATACAAGTAATATAACGTTAGAACAAGAATTGGTGCCTATGAGCCTATGAATAAATTATGAACCCGAGCAACGCTGGGTAAATCGGCTAGATATAGATATCTATATAAGCCAAATACCACTGACTGACTCACTGATCACGATATCTCTGAAACCACTGAATGGATATCAATGAAACTTTGAAAGTAGCTTCATCATAGGTCTTAGGTGCTCACTAAGAAACAGTTTTAAAAACTTTCACTCCTATGGGGCAAAAAACCAAATAATGAAATTTATAGCGGGAATTGCATACTTTCTAAATGAAGTGGTTGATATCTCAGTTTATTGGAAACCCCGAATACATTTAGTTCTGAGTTTTTAATCATTGTTTTAAATTGAAAAACTTCGTTGTTTGCAGGTTCTTATAGTCGAGAAAATTTCGAATTTCAATTAATTAATAAATGTATGTCCTTTTTTTTCTCGGAAACGGCTCTAACGATTTCCTCGAAATAAATAATAAATAGCTGTTGCTATGAATGTAAATAAACAAACTAAGAGTTGAGAATTTGTACAATCTATCTAATCCTATACTATTAAGCGATCAATAATTGTACAATTACGTACAACGTGAAACTCCGTAGCGAAGCACGGGTATTTTGCTAGTGAGATTATAAAATCATACAGGCGGTACTTGTTATTGTAACTTAGGTTCTCGCTTTTGCTTGCTAGATTTTTGTCTGGTTAATTTACTTATCATCAAACATTATGATTAAAGAATGAATTCTTTCTAAACATGTAACCTTTTAGGACAAATGTCCTGTGCATTATATGAATCTACTAGTTTTACATTTTGCCTGTCATTATAGCAAGTCTAACTTGTCCTTCTATGTCATTACAAATTAAATATTATATATTATTATTTTATTAACAAGATTAAGTATTATTGTTCTATTATCCTTACTCATTACAAATGTGGTCTCAAGAAGTGTTACTGTTCTTAGTCTGTCTGCTGACATTATAAAAATGTAAAAGGGCTTGCTGTTATGATCGATTTAGATTTGCTTTAAATTTTTACACTCTTATAAAATTAAAGATTTTACAATTTTATAAAATTTATACAGGCTGTGCTGGCACCTCAAGTGATAATTGTAGTTTCTTATTATTATGGCAAGTCCAGATATTCTCTACCTTCATGTATGTATTTGATAAAATATGCAGGCGGTGCGCCAGGCTTTATAATTGTAATTTGTCTGTGATTATGTGATGTATAGGTATATGTGTGTTATATTATGTGTTTAAATTATGTGTTAAAATAATGAACCAGATTGATATATATATATATATATATATATATATATATGTGGGTGAATTATTTGAAGGAATGTTAATTACTGTTATAATTGAAATTGATTTATTGAAATTGATTTATTGATATATTGAGATTATTGATATTTATCGAGACTATTGTTATAATTGCACTTACAGGGGATATTGAAATTTCTATGGGTTACGATGTATTAAGCAAATAATGGGAATTGAAATTAATTATATATATTTATATATGTAACATGAATTATGGGAATTAAGAAAGTTAATAAAAGATTGTTATTGCTGTTTACCGACCGAGTTTTAATTGCTGCTTCTCTAGGCCTTCTGCCTAGTTTTAAATAACTAGTGGCCCCTCTTTCAAAAAAAAAGAAAAAAAAATGTTTTTTTTTATAAAGCATAAAAATAGAAAGAGGGGTTACAGCCGGAACGTTGAATGTGATCAAGTTAACACGCTATCCGTTGCATGTAACAACGTTGTGTTGTGCAAGCGTTTACCGTTAAGTGATAGAGGTGTCGAACCTTTAAGGAACTATAACTTCTCACGTATAGCGGGTTTTTACTATTTTGTGTACTAATTATGGCACACATAGAAGTATTAATTGATCACAAGGTTCTTGAGCATCGAAGTATTTTATGGGAGGTTTAACTTTAGGGTAATTTATTATTACAGATAACTTGTAGTAAATCTACTATTTAAAAATAAGTTATTTTGTAAGAAATATTAAAGTAGTCTTATTTGTTTCAATTAAAAAAGATGCACCTAGAAGTCAAACAAAATTCTTAATTTTGAAGGATACGTTGGCGTGAGTGTTAAAAAAATTATTAAAACAGATATTCACGGAATCATAAAATGACGATTGCCGATACGATTCATGAGTCAGAACACGTTGTGTTGGACATAACGTTGCGATAACTTTATTTCTTGTAATGTTTTGCACACTATTTCCTGCCTATTTGCAGTTATCTATAAAATGAATTACCCTATTTTTGAAATAAACGTTAGTGAAAGCACCAAGGCAACTAATTGTTTATTGTTGCTCCATACATCAATTCACTTTTGTAATTATTGTTTCACTAAGTGTTCATAAACGTGTGAGACAATATTGTTAAGACGGTCTCACTGATCGTCGTATGGTACAGTGGAAACAAAATACAGACACCAATGAAATCACTAACCACCAGCTTTAATTAATCACCAATAACAGTTTGTAATCAACAGGTTATTCAACAAGATTATACTCGTACAATAATTCAAATTAAATTTGTCCACACGCAATAATAATGACAACAAAAAAGAATTCCCGCTAATTACAACACAACAACTACTTGATATCTCTTGACAAGTCGCCGAATATAAACTGCCTTCGAAGTGCCAGCTGTTGTATGGACTATTCTGGAAACTCAGCAGGTATAAGTACAAGTACTCGGCGAAGCTTAGTTCAGTTTTAGTGGCGATTTATTCCAGTGGGGTTCGTAGTATTGTGGCGAAGTGTAGGTAGGCCTACGTTTTATAATTGTGGAGACTATATTAGCTGACATTATTATTGCGTGTGAACAGTTTCTTTTTGATTTGTTGTAAGACACTATTTTGTTAATTACAAACTGTTTAATTGTGATAATTAAAGCTGGTGATTAGTGACTTAATTGGCGTCTTGTATTTAGTTTTCCACTGTACCATATGACGATCAGTAGACCATCTAACTATATTATTAAAGTATTCCTTAAGATATTAACTTATCAACATTTAACTCATTAAGATATCATCAACCCTTAAGATATTGACTCATCCATAAGATCTTTAATCATCAACCTGGGTCTAATTTCTCTGTTTAAACGTCTTAAGGCATCTTAGGCAGGTAATATTTCTGCATTTCTGTTTGATTGTGTCTAGTTTTATATAGAATTTATAAAATTCTTTTAAAAAGTACGTTTTACTAAACAGATATTTAAAAATCTCTTTATCTTTATATAGAATTTCTATTTCTTCAAAAGGAGGGAGAGAACAAAAAAAAGGAATAATCTCGTCACGTCGACTAAACATTTAACTAAAATGTATGCATTAAAATTAAAATTAAAGTGAAATAACTTTTAATAAATTTAAAATGTTGTATTACAGTATATAAAATAGTTTTCAGCAATGCCAAGGGTTTTACATATTTAAGAAAGTATACTTGAACATTATAATTGATACTACTTGTTACATCGCCAAACTAAAATTAATTAGTGATAATAACAGTTCTATTTAACTAAACATTTATGAAAAGTAGTATTACAATTTTTTAAATCGTATGATGAAAATTAAAGAATTCTTTACATTTACCACTTAATAAATAAAATCGTTAAAGTAATATAAAAAGTTTTCATGTAACAATGGTGAAAGATATGTGAGGAATAGTAATGGAAAATAAACAACTGGAAAAACCCACCAGAGCTTTGGAACAGAAACAGACCAAACGTTATTCAGCTCAGTTGTAACGGTTTCAAGCGTGCGTAAAACAAATTACTTACTCAGAAGGCAGACAGTGTTTCCCTCGGAGAGATATAAGCACTAACGTGAATTTTGACTTCTTTTGTTTTTTATTTTTGTTTCGTGTTTCCGTATTACGCACTTCTATTACAGCGCTCTATAATTAAAAATGGTTTTGTTAATTACAATATCTGACTCAGAGTGAGCGGCTGCAAACGGCGACTGATCCACAGTGGGCGGCCGAACAAAAAGGCCCTCTAAAATGGGGGTTGTGGCGTTTAGGCATAAACAACCAAATACACGTAAAAATCAAAGGAGTTTGAAAGACAAAAGCAGGATGAAAATAATAAAGATTATCCCCGGGTGGAAATCCACACCTCAACTAGAGGGAATCCCGTGGGATACGGTGGGGGTAGTTCTGCTGATGATATTCGAAGTCCAGTTGATAACTTCAACCAAGGCAAAAACACAAACAAGATGAAAAATAGGAAAAAAATAAGATTAAAGTTCGGAACATGGATCATCCAAGGCTGGAATAAAAAGGATAAAGAAATCTTAAACGAATTTAGCAAAATGAAATTAGACATATTAGTCATCACCGAAACCAAAAAAAAAAGGAAACGGAACAGAAGAAATACAAGGTACAATATATGTATGGAATGGAGTAAATAAAGATCAGAGGGCAAAATCCGGCGTAGGAAAACTTATCAAGGAAAAGTGCAGAAGAAATATAAAGTCATGGAAACCAGTGACCGGAAGAATAATAAAACTAACCCTGACTTTGTATAGTAGAGAAATAGCAATACTAGCTGTTTATGGTCCAACGGATGACAGCTCTGCTGCAGAAAAAGATTACTTTATGAATACGCTACAAGATGAAATTACAAAAATACAACAAACCTACGAAATCATAATAGCTGGTGATCGTAATGGAAGAGTCGGGAAGAGGGAAAATGACAAAACAGTAGGAAGATTTGGAGAAAAGATATCGAATGATAATGGAGAAAGTTTAATAGACCTATGTGAACTAAATTACTTAAAAATTACAAACTGATTCTTTGAACACAAAAACATACATAAATATACTAGGACACAGGAATCAAGAAAGCTGAGGTCTATAATTGACTATGTAATAATAAGGAACAGAACAACAATTACAATAAAAGACGTCAGAGTTCAGAGAGGAGCGGAGTGTGGAACGGACCATAAACTACTGATAGCAGAAATGAAATTCCCATGGAAAGGAGCCAAAATACCAACAAGGACAGAAGAGACAGTTACGACAACACAAATAAGTAAAGAGAAAAATTTCAATTATTACAGGACGAATCGATAAAGAACCTATACCAGCAACGTCTAGATCAAAAGTTAATAGAATTTAGGTATGATGAAGAAGTAAACATCACATATGAACACATAAAAGAAGCTACGCTGCAAGTAGCACTAGAGGCCCTAGGAGAGGTTGAACAGGGAAATAATACATACACAAATGGGACATGAAGGAAGAGACGATAGAAGAGATAAAAGTAAAGAAAAAACTGTATCACAAATGGATGTCCACAAAAAAAGAAGAAGATAACAGAAACTACAGAGAGAAGAACAAGAAAGTAAAGGAAATGATCAGTAAAGAGAAAAATGAAGCATCGGAAAACAGATGTAGAAAGAAGATTGGTGTGGTACGGTCATGTCCGAAGAGCCCAAAATAGGTGGATCAACAAAGTAACGGAAAGGAGAAAAAGGGGAAGACAGAGAAGATCTTGGAGGGACGAAGTGGATGAATCTATGCAACGTATAGGACTTAAGGAAGGACAATAGGAACATCGGGAGAATTGGAAAGCCAGGTTGCTGTAGCAACCCTATTATGTATAACACTTCACCAGTTTCAAAAGCAGAAAGGACATGCATATAAACGAATAAAGTTTTCAAGTTATAATTATTAGAATTTTGTAAGATCCTGTCCTAATGGACATATACTTGTGATTTCTTATTACCTGTGTTAAAAGCATCCACTCAGGTGGTTTGATTAAAGTTCATTGTTAACAATATTACTAATTAATGGTATTAATGCCCATTAAAATATATAGTAATAAAAAAAAAGATAGTGAATGCTATGATAATGATGTGATGAAACAAACGAATTTTTTATTGCTTAGAACAAGTCTTGTGAACGTGTATGTGTTGGAATTCACATGAATTAACTATGTTAGAAGCATTCACTTGTACCCTTTTGATTAATTTGATTGTCGATAGCATTGATAATTGTTCCTAGAAAAGGGGGCATACATATAACAGCATTTTCATAATGATGATGATGGGAATTGGAAAGCCAGGTTGAAGGAAAGGAGACAGCACTAGCTGTAGCAACCCTATATATATATATATATAAACGTATCTTCCCATCAGTTCACCATCATGTTACAGGAGGCATCAATTCTTGAATTTTTTTCGACCCCCACTATACAAAAAGTACTAATTATCAGAGGCATTTTATTTTACACCATCAGATTCAGTGATAAAAACCGCATAAGAAAAGTACCACATTTTTTGTTTATACATTCATAACAATAACCTCCCAATTCTAACACAAACAGTTTTCTTCAGTTATACACATCAATTGCGCAACAGAAGATTCTAAACCTTTAACAGGTCGCTCCAATTGTTACTCTGTATTCAGGTGTAAGAATTGATGGGTCAATGATGTAGAATTGGGCTGATTAATTATTTTATACACTTTGGTCCCCCCCACCACTGACTTATTCGTTCATTATTTTCAAGGACTTTCTCAGAAGCCACCTGCAGTAAACATCCTGTGTTTTGGCTATCGTATTATAAACGGTATTTCTTATCACACGATGTCTGTCTTTCTCTTCCTCACTCACTCCTCCTCTCTGCCTAAATGTAAACCAGAAAGTCATAAGTAACACGTTATACGACACATTACATGCAGAATCTTAAACCTCAGTTGGGTTTTAACTATTACTATTCCAGTGTAACAGTGTCGTAGTTAACATTAATTCGCCATATCCCAACAGATCCCAGTTCCATTGAATTTTTGCAAAATAAGCACATTCCTTATCACAATTAGCAGTGCGATCGCGGTCATTCAACGATGTTATATACACACGAGAATAATTCTGACAGATGAATGGCAGTGTCCGAAATAAGATTGTCGCACGTAAATTGCATTGCGCAAAGGGCACTTGGTCACAAAAATCGAAATTACTGTTTGATACAGTTAGGACTATAGTTTTTACCTACACTTATGGTGGTGAGTATACAACCACAAAGTTTTGCGCTGACAAGGTCGATGTCTCCCCGTACTGCTCAAGACTGAAAGCGTTATTACGCGTTAAATCTGTGCTCCATAATCCCGTAGTAGTACGGGACGGACGGTCATTCGCGGTCCGGATTTTTTTAGATCCTGTAATTGGGGTACATACGCAATCGATCAAGTCATTATGGACCCCGCCGTTAAACGTCGCAACAGGCGTGAATGCGACAAAAACTAACCAAACTCAGCTTTATTCATAACTCTGTTATATAACATATAGAGATATCGATACAAAGAAAATTATTTATTTTCCAAAAAATGTGGACATTCTTGCATAGTAACCGCCTAAATAGTTATTAAATGAGTATTAGGTTTTAGTATAAGTGGTTAGCTTTATACATACTAATTTTGTGCTGTGTATAATCTACAGATGTTAATTGAATTGAAGCTAACTCACTTAAAATACGTTGCAAAAACTCCCTTATCCGGGTCAATTAGGGCCAATGTGGATGATATAAAATGCTGATATGAGAATTACAAAAATAGGGAAGGCCCAAAGAAATGAGAAAACACTATGCTGTACATTATTTGCATACATCACATAAAAAGATAGGCTACATTCAAAAATAAATTTTTAATAATAGGCCTACCTGAATGTATCATCAGTGGCGTAGCTAGGCTTTATGGCGCCCCCGGGGCAAGGAGATCGTCAGGCCGCCTCCTCCTTTATAATTAAAAGGGGACAAAAGAGCAAAAATGACGGCCAATCCAGTGAACAAAAGTACTTAATAAATACAAATGTGTAGCTTTTTGTAAGAAAAAACACGTCCAGCAAAACGTCTTAAGAATATTTGTTAAGTCAAAATTAAGAAATTACATATTATAATATTACTGGTAGATAGTTTGTATACATTTATTAGTAACAAATGTAGAGACTATAAAATGTAGGAAAATAAAAAAATTTTAACATAAAAATGTTCTAATAAACATGCAAATTCACATTGTAGGTCTAAAGCGCATCGTCAAAACAATATCCTAAAGCAACATAAAGTTAAACAAAAAACTTACACTAAAAATAATAGACTTAATAACTTACAATTACAGGTGAATGGTTCTGTCTTTTATTAATAAACACTTAATATTTGTTTTTAATATTTAATGAATATTTAAAACGAAATATTTTAAAATGTAACTTTCTTTGTCTTAATTGCTTCATAGTTGGTTATTAAATCACTATAATCTAAAGACAAAGGAATGTCGTTTTCAATTGAAAGTATTCCTAGATTTGATACCCTGTCTTGAGATATTGTTGATTGTAGGTACGATTTAATCAATTTAAGTTTACTAAACGATCTTTAGCAAGAAACCGCAGACACATGGTAAAGTAAGAAAATGTTTTAAAAGCTGTTGCTAGTGTTGTAGGCTTCTAATCCCATTGAAGAAATGTATTGTAACAGGCCCTGAGGTGTAAAGTTTATTTATTCTCCATCAACTGTTGCCCTTTTTAATAAAAGTATGACTTTTTTTAAGTCATTGAACAATTCTACACTGTTTAGGTCATGTGATACAGTTTTTCAAGCACTGTCCACTTAATATTGATTTGGGAAAGCTGTTCCTTAAAATGTATATCCCCATAATTTACGTACGCCTCAAATTTACAGAGGAATCCAAAGCGTTTTCTTAACTCTTTTATGTTAGAGAAACGGCTTGAAATTTCAACTGACAGTTTGTCCAAAATTTTTATAAGAGAACGTCGCATTTCTTGCCGAACAGTTCGCATTTAATGCAGAATCGTCTGCATACTCTCCTGGCATCCTGCGCTTTCTTCTTATCCTTTATGTGATACTGGCACCCCATTCATTACATACCTGCTCTGCCTTAGTAATGACATTGTTACACGACTCATTCCTCCAAACTTTTAATTTGCCCGTTAGCGTCTCCAGAAGTGTAAATGCTTGAATAAAGCTTGTTCCTTTGGTCTGCAAGATTTTCTGGATTGTGTCTATAGAAGAAAGAATATCTGTCCAGAAAAAGAGCAAGGTTACAAAATTAAAGTTTTCTATCACATTAATTATTAATGGTGCATCTTCCTTCGTATCAACTGTTTCAGTCGGTGTATTTATCAGTTTCTCCACCGCAGCGACCACTTCATCCAGCTGAGTGGATATTGCTTTCACCGCATCAGTTTTTGAACTCCACCTGGTATCACAATGTGTTTTTAGAGTAATATTTACGAAGTCTTTAAAAACACTCCATTTATGAGTGGAACAGGAAAAGAAAGTGAATAGACGTTCTACTGTCCCAAAAAATGTCACTGCCTGAACATTTTCATGAACTGCGTGAACTCCAACCAAGTTAAGTGAATGGTTGTCACAAGGAACAAACAAAGATAGTGGATTGAAATCTAATATTCTCTTCTGAACTCCTGAATGGATACCAGCCATTGTTGATTGATTGTCATAAGACTGACCTCTGCAACCGCTAAGATTCAATCCATCTCTCCCAAGCTTACTTGTAATAGCTTCTGTGATCCCCTCCGCTGTTTTCACTTCTAAAGGAATAAAATCTATGAAGGCTTCCTTGATATCAACAGAAATGCGTTTAATTTCAAATCTTATAATCTAAGATATTTGTTCTACATGTGAAGCATCTGGTGTTGTGTCAAATATAATACTAAAGTACTTCGCCTTCTTACATGCAGTAATAATCTATTTTTGCGCTCCTTCTCCTAACAGGCTTATTATTACATTTTGAATGGCTGGCGACAGATACGATATACACCCAGATTTACGAGAGACTGAATCTAAATGAGATCTCATGACAAGGTACAAATTTAGACAAGTATTTTAGCAAAGCCAGACAGTTTCCAGGATTTGGATCGTTAGTAACTGACTCTCGATGTCCTCTCAGTGCCAGATTTTGTTATGCAAAACTTTGTACTGCGGCAATGACCTGTTCGAGAACTTTTTTCACGACTTAGCTGCTTTACTCATTTGTTCTTAAGGTAGATCATCAATAAGTTCTCCTTTGTTTAAAGAACTTTCCAATCTAAAAACGCAGAGCGATGAGCAGGACTATTTTCATAATCCTGAATACGGGGATATAAATTTCGTCACGATGAAAACACATTTTCGCTATTGAATTGGGTTCTTTGATAATTTTTTGTGTGGAAATGAAGTGCAACAAAATCAAAACGGGATTTTTTAGTTGGAGAAAAATACATACAAGTGCGGTTTACCTTATCATAATGAACAGTAATTACGATGGTTGAGTATAAATAGACTAATACTGTTTACCACGCGAGGTTTATGACAACGGAGAAGCTGCCTGGTTATGCTTCTTTTATGAAAGGAATAGTCATATCAATGAAACAAATTGTTTGTAGTTTTATAAACTGATAACAATTTTTTTAGTGTATGCTCACTTTGCCGCCCTCCTGGCTATTCCGCCCGGGCGGCTGCCCCTCTTGCTACGCCTCTGTGTGTGTGTGTGTGTGCGCGCGCGCGCGCGCGCGCGAGAGAGAGAGAGAGAGAGAGAGAGAGAGAGAGAGAGAGAGAGAGAGAGAGAGAGAGAGAGAGAGAGAGAGAGAGAGAGAGAGACAGAGACAGAAGATAGACAGACAGACAGAAACAGACAGTATTTGAAAGAGTATGTCAGCACAGTTCAGGCAAAACGGTATCGTTAAGCCTGCAAGTGCAGTAGGTATGGATAATCCCATTTAAAAAGCAAGCATATGAAACTCCCGCCAACAAAAGTGTGCAAGGTCACATAACAGTTGTGAATGTTTAAGTCAGAGCATGTGTCTGTAAACAGTGTGTGTGTGTGTGTGTGTGTGTGTGTGTGTGAAGAGATAAGATAATTGTCGGACAACTGCGGGCTCCGTGCTCTGAGCGCCGAGCTGATCTATGCATAATTAGACGCGGTAACACGTGGTTGCATATCTGTTGTTCAACTCCGTAGCCAACATTAGCGGTCCTATGAAAATTTATACAATTCATTGCTAAAAGGATTATCACACCACTAGTAAACTCCTGGAGCTGCAGACCTCTCTAACGGTTTTGAACGAAATACATTTATATAAATATATATTAACACTTTCACTGTGAACTTACTTTTAGGTATTGATTACCCAGACGTTTCGACGTCGTATTCGTCTTTCTCAATGGGTTTTTAAATACTGAATGTCTGTACAGTAACGGTTATGGGATGTGGGTGTGTGTGGTGGGGGTTGCTGGTGGGAGGGAATTGGCGCTGGGATTCAAATTGTGTGTAGGTATCAGTGTATCGAAAAGTATGTGTGATCTGTAATGTAATTGTTCATTTAATATGTTGTTTGGTTGTAGTGTGTGATATCTGTAATAATTTGTTTTGTTGTAGTACAGATATCACACACTACAACCAAACAACATATTAAATGAACAATTACATTACAGATCACACATACTTTTCGATACACTGATACCTACACAAAATTTGAATCCCAGCGCCAATTCCCTCCCACCAGCAACCCCACCACACACACCCACATCCCATAACCGTTACTGTACAGACATTCAGTATTTAAAAACCCATTGAGAAAGACGAATACGACGTCGAAACGTCTGGGTAATCAGAACCTAAAAGTAAGTTCACAGTGAAAGTGTTAATATATATTTATATAAATATTAATAAGTGAATGAAGAGGATGTACCAACAAGCTAATTGAAATACATTTATTATTAAGTTAGTTAAATTTCAATATTAGACAATTTCTTATATTATCAGAAAAATTCTAGATCAAAATTCACGACTTTAATACTACTGTGTCACAACGATTGTCAAACCACAACTAAGGAAAGGTGCAAATAACAAGGTCATCTACGAATCGTATGTCAGCGGATTTAAGGTATACGGCTAGATAACCTCACTAGTGAGTTTTGTCTTCCTTGTCAATCCGCTTACATTGCACATCCTGTGTTTACGCAAATATGCAGCTCAGCTCTCGGTCTCATAATCGTATTTTCATTTTCTTAATTACAGTTGTATTTAATTACTTTCTTTTATTCTCCCCTCAGATTTGTTCGTCCCAACCGAATGAGAAATCCTGGGAAAATAAATAGGATAATTCGCTAATGATCGACGTCCAAAGGCATCATTACATGCATAATAAAAAATTACAATGTGAAAGTTGCAGGCTTCTGAAAAATGTTTAAGGCAATATTCATCCGTTACATTTAAACAGAAGTAGACCTGAAATACTTGACTTCGGCTGATATGTTATTTTATTTCTCATTGACAGGCACAAACACACACACACACGCGCGCGCGCGCGCGCACGCAGACCTGTAGTTTGAGAACAAACCTGTGATTTCTGTAGTTAAGTGTGATTTAAAATTAATAAAAAATATTAAAAAATGAAAATAAAAATAATAATAAAATTCTTAATTTTAGTAGTGACCGTCGATCAATAAATTTTAATGATGGAAGGTGAGGGTCGGTCAATAAATATAACACAAATTTTACATTGTTTGTATGGACGTTTTGATAATATTTATTGTTATCATCAGGACCTGTGTACGGACAATACAGAAAAAGTCAAACACATATAACTATCAACTAGAACCAACACCCTACTGCCTTCTAAACATGTGTTCTTTTAATTACCTTTACAGGTCAAAAGGACGCTGTACAAATGTCTTCCGGTTTATGTTTATAAATAGGGTGTGTATTGTAGGTACCTTACAGTTGTAGACAGTCATAATATTATCTAGTATTAGTTAGTTTCAAAGTAGGTATGTCTAATTAGGCTAATAATGACACATATTCGATTGGTTTTAAACTCGGTGCAGTTGTCAATCCGCGTCTTTCATATTTTGTTTATAAACATTCCTCTCTCTCTCTCTCTCTCTCTCTCTCTCTCTCTCTCTCTCTCTCTCTCTCTCTCTCTCTCTCTCTCTCTCTCTCTCTCTCTCTCTCTCTCTCTCTCTCTGTGTGTGTGTGTGTGTGTGTGTGTGTGTGTGTGTGTGTGTGTGTGTGTGTGTGTGTGTGTGTGTGTGTGTGTGTGTGTGTGTGTGTGTGTGTGTGTGTGTGTGTGTGTGTGTGTGTGGCAGTTTTGTTTTACGTTGACAAAATAATAACATTTCTTACATATTATTTTACTTAAATAGGTAGACATAATTACAATATTCCAAAAACCTAATTAATACAGTATTAAAATTTAAATTATTGATAATATAATAATCCCTTAATTACGTTTGTAAATAATTATAAATCCAGTAATAATTGAATGTTTATTGGAACTGGTGCAAATAGCAATACTTGTCAAAAATATGTTATAGCTGAATGCAGATGGTAAGATATTCAATAATGTATATTATTATAAGTTATTAATAATAACTACTAGTAATGAACACACTTATCCATAAATTTTGAGAATTAGGTACAAAATAACAGAACTACTGATATTACAAACACAAAATTATGGTAAACAAATTAATCATGTGACAATGGTTATTACTTATTATTTATATTGTTTTAAAATAATATTTACCGAGTACATCGTCTATACCAGTGTTTCCCAACCTTTTTTGTGCTATGCCCCACCTAAGCCTTTCTAAAATTCTTATGCCCCCCCCCCCCTAACATATACATAATTTTTAATATTCAAAAATTGAAATGTTCACTAAAGAAACTTGAATGATAGGTTTTAGGAAGAAATCACTAGGAAATTATTGAGCAAACACAGTAAGTAAATTTACAACATATAATGGAGAACTGAAATTCAAGTACAAAATAATTTTAATGAAAGATTTGTCTATATTATTTTACTTATTAGTAATTATTTATTATTTAAATTTAGTGAGATCCTTGCGCTTGATGCTTGCTGCAAAGAGATTTTATGTCAGGTTCCAATTTAGTTAACTTCAGCCTCAAGTCTCCCCGTTTTGTTATATCCAGCCGATTTCTTTTTTTTAGCAGCAAATCATTTATAGCACTAAATCCGCATTCAGCTAAATATGAAGATGGAAACGGTAACAATAGCTCTCTTGCACATTTGGTTGCATTTGGATATTTGATTTCGGTTTCCTCACAAAGCCATGCCATCGCTCCTTTTATATTAAATAAAGTTTTAATTGACTCATCATTTTGCATTTCTGCGAGTTCTTCTTGATACTGCATATTTGAAATATCAGACAAATCCACTAACATTGGCTGCATCATCCAAGTTGGGAAATCAATTTGTTTCAAATCAGAAAATCTTTCTTTTAAATCAGCCGATAAAATTTTCAGATGATCGACAATAACATGTATAGCGGTATCAGTCACTTCACATTTTTGGAGCCAATGAAACTTTTCAAAATTTTTGTTGTAAATATATGTGTGACATAATTCAATAAAGGTAATGAAACCAAATACCTTCGCTTTTGCATCGACAAGAGTTTTATTTGTTCCTTGAAGTTGTTTATTTAATATATTTAGTTTTTCAAAGATATCGGCTAAATAACTCACAAACGCCTTACCATCGACCGTTAACAGATTTTTCATTTCAGGTTTGTCGCTTAAAAAATCACTAAGAGTATCAAATAGTTCCATAAATCTTTTCAAGCAGTTCCCTTTCGAGAGCCATCTTACTTCAGTGTGAAGTATAAGTCTCACATGGTCTTCATTTTGTTCTTCACAAAATAACTTGAAGAGACGTTCACATTTGGCACTAGCTTTAATAGCATTGATACACTTTATAACTAAATTTAGTACTTCATTTAGAACAGGCGAAATATTTTTAGCTACCAGGTTTTCCCTGTGAATAACACAATGCACAAGAAGCATTTCTGGATTCTCATCTTTCATCAATTTTAAGCAACCATTTTTCTTCCCCATCATGTTAGGAGCACCATCTGCAGCACAAGATGTTATATTTTTCATTGGTATATTATTGACATCTAAGTAATTTTTTAGCTTACTATATATATCTTTGGAGGTAGTGGTGCTTTCTAATGATTTACAGAACAACATTTCTTCAGCAAAATCACCTTTATCAATATATCTTACGTAAGTTATAAGTACGGCCTCACTGTCTCTCAAAGTTGATTCATCCATTTGCACCGAGAATTTTCTTGTTTTCAGCTTTTCAACAAGTTGTATTTCACTATCCTCACTCATTTCGTCTATTCTTGTGCTAACAGTATTGTTACTTAGTGGCATAGCTTTAACGTCTTTGTCATCTTTTTCCAGAACCGTTTTAAGAAATGCTGATATTGATGGTTTGATTAAATTCTCCCCTATAGTATGATTTTTCCCAGATTTAGCGATGAGTAATGAAATTTGATAACTAGCCTCAAGAGTACGATTGATAGTTGCATTATGAGCAGTAAATAGAGACTTTAATGTTACTCTTTTTTCAAAATTTTTCTTTAAAGTTTGAAAGTAATTCAAATCTGAATTAATATGAGCATTATGTTTCGCCTTCAAATGTGCCTCAAGACGACCTTGTTTCATCGATTCGTTGGTCAAGCATTGTTGGCATAAAAGACAAAAAGGTGACCGTTCATCGTGGACAGCGGGTATGAAACCAAATTTTAAATATTCCTCCGAATACTGACGAATTTTTTTCTTGCTTGCACCACTCATTTCACTATGGGCTGAAAGAAATAAATATAAGATCAATTAAAAACTAAAAAAAATAATATGAACTGGAGTAAACGTAGACTAAAAATGCATATTTAAATATGTATGGCACATTTACCCCACCGCAAAAAACATACTTTTTCATTTGACAAAATTTTCTGGAAAATGATGCTTCTAAAACTGAAATTAACCCTTTCCAGCCCAAAACTGTCTTCTTAAAAAAAATTTTTTTGTTCCTTAATGGTTTATTTACACTCTAAATAACATGAAATGACATAAATTAGCCATCATGAAATTTCGAGAGGCCTAAATCAACCATGATCACAATAGTAATCATTGCGAAGTAATGGTAAAATTAGTAGACTTATTATGATTTGACAATATTTATTTCTTATAAATAATATGTAAAAAACTAATATGACAAATTATAAGAAGTTACAAGAAAAGTTATAATAAGTAATATTATAATATTAAAAATTATAAGTAAAATTATAATAAGAACTTACAAGACAAAATATGAACTGTAAAATTTAATATATTAATTTATTTTTTAAATTACAAAATAAGTTTATAGCTTCTTATGAAATGCAACAAAGCAGTTACGTTTCAGTATAAAATAAATATAATAAAAATAATATAAATTCAGTATAAAATATAGGATATATGTATATACACTTTATATTACAGATATTTTATTACTGTAGGCCTTCCAAACAATTATATGATACGGGCTAAACCTACCAGTAAATAGAGTATGGTAATAAAATCTAATTTGTACTTTTAAATAAAATATTCTCATTACAAAAATAATAAAAAATAAATAATATGTATAATGGCATTTGTTATATATTCAGTCTTGCAGTACAATAATTCACCCACAAATGCCCAATGATCACTATTTCAATCATGTACTATTTTGAGGTTATTTCCTTGTCTTCTAATAATATACAACTTTGAAATACTCTAAGTTACTTAAAAACAATAATACTTTAATACTATTATTTTTTAATAAAGATATATTTTATAATACTTACCAAAATCGTGCTAGAAATCAGCCGTTCAACAACTAGGGTTAGGAACATGTACTTCAAACACAGAAATTGTTCTTTAGTAAACAAAACACATTTGAAATGGCTGCAGAGCTGCCAACCAAGGAAATGGAAAGTATTGTATAAACTATGAGTATTAAAATAATCATTGGGAAGTAATGGATATGAAATTTCATTAGTAGTAAACCATGATCCTTAAAATAGTCATTGGGCTGGAAAGGGTTATAAAAATTACCAATTGAATTTACATACCATTTATATATCACTTATATTTATACAATGTATATATTTTTTAAACTGAGATCCCGGCACTAAGCATTTCGCGCCATTCAGAACAAATAGCGCGAAATGTTTAGTGCCGGCCCAGTATAACCAGTAGTTCGACTCTAACGTCTAACAATGAAGTCACGGCTACTAACATGGCGGACAGAAGTTACTTATACTGGACGTTTACCCAGCTCGAGTAGCGACTACTGAGAGTCGCCATACGGTTAACTTAAACTCTGGACGAGTCCATTTTCGAATTGCCCCCCTTAACAATCGAATTGACCCCCTGTGGGGCGTGGGCCCCACGTTGGGAAACACTGGTCTATACAGAGTAGTATATAGAGTAATATAGTCTATTGTTAAATTATGCAGACGTTGTCATTCACACTCTTCCTCCCTCGCATACTCTCTCTCTCTCTCTCTCTCTCTCTCTCTCTCTCTCTCTCTCTCTCTCTCTCTCTCTCTCTCTCTCTCTCCCTATCAAAAACGCAAGAGATCCCCCCCTCAACACAATCAAATCTCAATTACGCATATTCCACATATCGTAGGTACAGATAATATTCATCTAGGGTTCTTTACGTTTTAGCAGCCAGGTAGGCCTATACGAATGCTTCACGCATCTACACATACTAGAACAGACTATATACACATGTGTGTGTGTGTGTGTGTGTGTGTGTGTGCGTGCGCGCGAGCGAGCGCGAGTCAAAGAGAAGTAAAATAACTTATTTCCACGGAAGTCTTAAAAGGAGTTGAATACTTAAGGTCTACTGCTGTTTAAAGGGAACGGATGAATATTATTATCCTATTCCTTTACCTTTTTCAGAAGTCTGCAAAATTTCATTTCGAAATTTTGTATTATGCCTGTAATAGTGCTTTTTTTGGTTGGGACGAACACATTTGAGAAGAAATGAATTAAGTTAAATACAACTGTAAATAATAAAGGAGAATACTATTATGAGACGGAGACCTGAGTTGTATGTATATAGGTCTATGTGTAAACACGGGATGCACAACGTAAGCGGGTTTTTGATAAGAAGACAAAACTTGCTAGTCTATACTAGATAGCCGCATGCCTTAAATTTGTTGACCATATGACTCGTAAATGAGCTTGTTACGCCGACTTTTCCTTAGTTGTCATTTGACAATCGATGTGACACAGTAGTACTAAAGTCGTAAATTTTGATCTAAATGAAGTCATTACTTCCAAGAAAGTAAGTAAGAATGATCCTCTATTTCTTCACGAGTGATATCAGTACAGGATGAAACGTTCAAATAAATGTATTATGTTCTGGTTGTGTACGAAGGAAAAACATCAGTCAAAGGTACATCAAAGCAAATACCTAAATCTGGAAGCACCAAAGGCATAAAATAAAACTCAACATTTTTATAAAATTGTTATAGTTTATTTGGGTGTGAAGTTACGAGGAATTTATTGAAAATACAAAATCTGTATCTTTAGTTTCTGTATTTTGTAATGTGACAGAAATAATGTGTCTCAACACTCATTGCAAATTTTGGATCGCTTTCAAATAGTTTGTAAACTATGTTTCAAAAAAGCTTTATATTTTGTTATCATTTATGTATATTTGCGAATAATGTTAGATACAGAGATCGATGGAAACATACATACACTGGAAAGCTATGACTAAATTATTTGTCATTTAGGTATTATGGTTACACACTTAACTAAAAAAACTGACGCAGTAGTTCAAAAATTTTAGTACTTGTTTTATGATTGCCTGCTCTACAGTTATGTTACTAATAAAATGGTAGAATAGTTGGGTTTTCGTAATAGTTTAGATAATATGAAAAATTGTCTAATATTGGAATGTAACTAACTTAATAATAAATGTATTTTGTTCTGGGACCTTACTAGTGCTGTGATAATGGATCTAGTAATGACTTGTACAAATTTTCATTGGACCGCTAGTGTTTGCTACGAAGTTGGCGAACAGCAGATATACAGATATGAAGCCAGGTGTCTAATGATGCATAGATAAGCTCGGCGCACAGAACACGGGCTTATCAGCATCGGCGCTCTGAGGACGCTACCCAACTGCGTGCAATCGCAAGAGAACATGTACTACGTAATTCGAAACAGGCATTTGTTTATAAGAATGTGTAGTGATAATGTGTTGTGTCTACCAATATTCAGCAACAGATCTCCAGCACAGAGATAAGATTTCTCATTAATCAAATTCCCGCCAACAACATTCTTAATGTTTTAATGACACAGCAGTGAATTTTTACAAAAAGTACTACTGTTTTGGCTGAAACATATACAAAGCTAACGTCTGAACTCATGCAATGTCTGAACTCAATGGTTAAAGAAGTGGCGGCTAAAGGCGAACGGAAATAAATCATCACACATTACCTTCACTATGAGACATGACAGCTGCCCGCCGGTAACATTCAATAACTGCCAACTACCGCAAAAGGAAGATGTAAATTACCTCGGTATATATCTGGACCGCCGCCTTACCTGGCGAAAGCACATAATTACCAAAAACAAACAGCTCAGACTACAGTACAGGCAAATGTATTGGCTACTCGGAAGGAGATCCCCTGTAACTCTGGAAAGCAAACTCCTTATCTACAAAGCCATACTTAAGCCAATCTGGACATGGCATCCAGCTGTGGGTGGGGGGACAGCGAGTCCCTACTTCAAATATCGAGATTTTACAACGATTCCAGAATGTGGTGCTCCGAGCTATGGTCAACGCTCCTTCGTAGGTACGTACTGAATAATGTCGTCATCGAGAACGACTTCCAAGTGACTTCTGTCCGACATGAAATCAAACGATTCTTTGTTAAGTACAGTAAGAGCCTAGCAGCGCACCCCAACGAACTAGCTCAAAAACTCATGGAAGATGCAGGCACCAACAAAAGAAGACTCAAACGCCACAAACAAGTGGACATTGCGGCTAGATTTATGTAATATTAGTGCTTAAGGAGGAGTGATCACTGGACAACTCTCTACATGTCATATATATATTGTCACCAATTTTGCCAAATGTTTATTTTGTAAACAATTTGCAAAAATATAATAAATTTAAAAAAACCAAACGTGTTGATAGGCTGACGTGTTCGTACTACTAATTTATTCGAAGGCTGTTTGTATTCTTAAGGAAACCATATTAAAATAATACAGATGTTTTATGGCAATAATATAATAATAATAACTATAACGATTTTTGGGTTTAAAGTTTGTAAATAACGGTGGCGGCAGTATCATTATACATTTTGACTCGTGAAAAAGTTAATTGTCTTTTGGCGCAAACAATTCTTACTACCTCCGCTAAATCGCGAATTTCTTTGATCTCCAACAATTGGATGCCGCTGGATTCCTTTCGCTTTTCAAACCATTTACATCCTACCTTAAGGGTCTCAAAGGCTTTCGCATGAGATGCTCCAGAATTTTCAGGTACTTCCTCTTCATCCTCAGTTTTTTCGTTGTTTACGTTAAATATTGCCTGAATGGTATCTTCGTCCGCCATCATTTGAAAACCGCCATCGTTGGCACACTATTCAAACCAGTTCACGATATCATTATTATCACACTTATTGATTGAGTAGTTGACTTTTGAAGCGACCAGCGACTCTGAAATTTTACTTATTACTATATCATTTCCTGCTTCCTCTTCTTGTGTTGCAGCGTTGTCCTTTTGTTTTTCTTCGTATTTGTTTTCCTCCTTTATCGATTTATTCCATTCTCGTTTTAAATTGCAAGTCTCAGTTGAATACAACGCGTCCACGATCATGTAGCAACAATCTTTCAAATTAATTTAAAGAAAAAAAAGACAAAACACTATCAACATGATCGTTTTCAGCAGAGCAGCCGACGTAAAATGTTGCTTTCTGTA
The DNA here is from genome assembly GCA_034769895.1 of Magicicada septendecula. Lineage (NCBI taxonomy): Eukaryota > Metazoa > Arthropoda > Insecta > Hemiptera > Cicadidae > Magicicada > Magicicada septendecula. The sequence goes on along the minus strand of CM068374.1, from coordinate 114,413,316 downwards.
AACTTTCTTTAAAGCTGCAATAACGCTTTGATCAATCGGCTGAGTGGAGCCAGTGGTGGTGCCAGAATTCAATAGTGAATAAATAATTTTCTTGCTCCAACATTTCCATGGAAGGATGTGCCGGTGCATTATCTAACACCAACAGCACTTTTCCATTTTCTTTGCCGACATTTTTGCGAAATTCTTCACTTGGGGTATTAAGGTGTTGTCACACCAGTCGACAAACACTTCGGTGTTCATCCACTCCTTTCTCTGAATTTTGTAAATTAAAAAGATTTTTGCATTTTTAAAACATCGAGGTTTTTTTAATTACCCATTAGGAACATTTGGGATTTTGTGTGTTCCTTGGGCAATAGCACAAACCATCAGAATGACCCGGTCCTTACTTACTTTAGGCTATACCCTGGGCCCTAATGTTAACGTTTAGATTCCATTGTTTTAGATGATAGGATTTTCAGAAAAAGACCCGCTTCGCCCGCGTTGTACAGAACGTCTAAATCGTACTTGCCGTCTTTAAAAATTTCTGCGAATTTGTTGACAAATGAAGTCGTACTTGCAACATCTGCGGTTATTTTTTCGGCTTGACTAGGCAGCCCCGCTCTCAGCTGGCCTTGCGAAATGTTGGTAGTATATCCAAGGGACACTTATATTACTCGCAAGCTCCAAAGGGAAATTAATAGCCGGACGGATATTACGGATAATGACCAGGCAAATAAGAAGGACAAGAAGAAGGCATTAGGAAAATTAATTTAAAAATTATTTAAAATTATTTCCTTTAAGAAAATAAAAAATGCTGCCTGGAACGTAAGAGATATACAATATAAAACAGACGAATTGAAAACAGAACTAAAAGAAAGGAAAGTGGATGTATCAGTATTAACAGAAACCAAAAAGAAAAACAGAAAGGAAGTACAAACTTAAAATACTATACAATGTTACATACTGATGTCAACATAAATATGCGAGGAGCTCAAGCAGGAGTGGCCACTTAATAAATGAAGAATTTAAAAGGACTATAAGATGCTATGAATAGATAAGCCAAAGAATAATTTCAGTAAAGTTAAGAGTGGAAAGAGCGAGTCTAACAGTGGTGGGAGTTTATGCACCGGAGGAAGGAAGGCAAAAGAATCTGATGAATTCTACCAACAACTGCAAAGAGTAATTGATAAGGTAAATAAAAATGACTTCCTCGTTATTGCAGGATAACCGGAAAGAGGACTCCATAAAAGATTTGTATCAAAGAAGAATATAAATAGACCACAATCCTGAAATTGAGACTGAGTGGGAATGTATAAAAGGTGTAGTACAAAACCCCGCAAGAGAAGTATTGGGAGCAAAGAAAATATCAAATCCTAAGCGTGGTCTAAGACATGGGATCCTGAATTATAAACATTAGTGAAAGAGACGAAGGAAGCCTACTTAAAATTCATTAACAATAGAACGGAGCAGAACAGAATTGATTCTCTTCAACTTGTTTTTGGACTGAATTGTTAGTTTGTCTTAACAGTGTAAATGGAGGAATCATAGTTGCGGGCAAAATGCTTAAGACTGATGTTTGCAGATGATCAGATTTTATTGGCCACAAATGAAGATGACCTGCAAAGGATGCTCCACTCGTTAAATAACACTGCGAAAGAATTTAATGTGGAAATATCTGACAAAAAAAATGTATGTCTTTTAAAGGAACATAGTCGGTTAGATCAAAAATTGTTTTGGATAGTAAAATTGTAGAACAAGTCTCAGAATTTAACTGTTTACGCTGTAACCTCTCGTAGGCCTATACAAAGAATATATTAATAGGAAAATATATTCTTTAGTGAAAGAGAAGAAAGAAGCCTACTTAAAATTCATTAACAACAGAACGGAGCAGAACAGAATTAATTTTCTTCAACTTGTTTTTGGACGGAATGTTAGAATTTGTCTTAACCGTGTAAATTTAACCAGATAAAAGGAATTCTGCGACGTGCTCTAAAAGACAACGCAAGGAAAGAGTCCATAATAAAATTATACAAAGCCATGGCACTTTCTACCCTTACTTATGGCTCAGAAACGTGGACAATTTCTGCTAGACGAATATCAAGAATTCAGGCTACAGAAATGAAATTTTTGCGTTCCATAGATACACAAAATTAGATATGAAAAGAAACAATCAGATAAGAGAGGAACTGAAAGTTAAAGAAGTAAACGAAATTATCAATAAGTATCGAGAAAGTTGGAAACAACACATTAGCAGAATGGCCAGTGACAGAATCCCCAAAATAGCCTTATTGTATCAGCCTATAGGGAAGAGAAGCCTGGGAAGACCCAAAAAGAGATGGTCCGACCAGTTTGGAGCCGGAACAGGCTAAACAGTGTAAGGCGTGAAGAAGAAGTAGAAGAGACTTTCGAGCTCACGAACCCCGTATCATTTAGTAAACTTGCCTAACCACCCAGCACTTGCTATAAAAGAAGAGTCTCCGCCAAGTTTTTGGTTAAAATCCACAGTTTTTTTTAATAATAGAGGGTCAGATACTACTTCACCGCTTGCTCGTTTGTATAGGAACCGTGTAAAAACACAGCCTCATATTTTGTTTTTTCCATAATTTTTCGATGTACACTTACATCCTTACTGTCAAAATTGCATCAACTAATCGGAATTTTTCGTTACATCTGAAATGGTGGGGGTCCCTACGTCGTATCGATCAACTAAAACACGACTGGATTCACAATTTTTTAACCACTTTACAATTTCCAGTTTATTTTTAAGTGACAAAACAACTTTCCTTCTATTCGGCATTCTACAAAAGTCAAACCCATGAAATCAGACAGACCGGAACAAAACAATTGACGACCTAATGTGCGATAAATGACATGTACTAAAAAAAACGATAGAACCGTAATAAGTTTCAAAGTCACGCAGTAGTAACAGCTTACAGTAACAATAGTCATTGAGCGTTATACAGTATGCGCTTGCAACGGTGGTGAGGGGGGTCTCTTGCAAACACTTCACATCCACTGACAAGTTCGAGTTTCACCTTACTACTGCGTTAATCATTTCCGTCTTTTCTACATTACCCGCGTACATGTTACATTCGGTAGTTCCAAGATTACGCGTGTAAAGTTTTTACTAATTATTTTTATTTTATTGTAGTGTTATTGTTATTTGATGATTATATAAGGCCTATTCACGATGAATGATGATAATAATTTTTAAACTGTTGAGGCTCCTCGAACTCCTACTTATAAAATTGAAAACAACAAAAACATTATATAAAGACAGAAAAAATAGAGGAAAAGAGATGATTTCTTTCTTTCTTTGTTCGTAGTAGCATGGTGTGTGTGTGTGTGTGTGTGTGTGTGTGTGTGTGTGTGTGTGTGTGTGTTTTATGGCTATCGTACGAGAATGTGCTGACGTTGTTGTTTGTGTTTTTAGTGTAACTCGCGTGAGTGAAGTGGAAGGCGATACACAGCAGGGTCTACTGACCTTGAATCTTTTGACACTCTTACAAAACAATACACTGAACACTTGAACGTGACGTGACCACAAGCTGAATATAGGTTCTAGTTTGCCAAAACAAACGAGGAATAAAAATTTCTTATCGCGCAGGTTTTAAAGTATAAAGAGACCACTGATACAACGCAGCATAGAAATAAAAGTAGTTCAACAATATCTATACATTTTCTAGGGAAATAGAAAAAAAGACTGATATTGAAACGAAGACAGTGCTAATCGTTGATTATGGTGTGCCAATGCTAACAAACAAATGCACATAGCAATTCAATAAACATTAATGTAATTTTACAGTATCGCTGATATAAACTTGGCTTCTTTATTTACGCTCTGCTCCAGATACAACCACGGTTCTCGCCCTGGTGTTTCAATCCTTGTCTACCCTCTTTCCTCTTCTTCCTTTGAATGGCTAGAAGTCTTAGGATCGTTGCGTGGAATGCCCATGGGGTAGTCTCTCAACGATCTGAACTGATGACTTTCGTAACGGAGTACGACGCTGATGTCGTCCTCCTTTGCCAGACTCATCTAGCTCGCTACCATACCTTCAACCTGCCATCTTACATCTGTTTTCGTCAGGATCGTCCCCAGCGGCCTGGCTGTCGCCCCTCGGGGGTGACAGCTGTCTTAGTCCACAGGCGGATTATCCCACAGGACACTACCCCCTTTCGATACATCTCTTGTTGAAGGTTGTGCGGTGGCGATAGACGCAGGCGGATCGGAGTTGCGCGTTGTTGTGGCGTATCTCCGGCCCAGCCTGCGGATACCTCCACCGCCCGAGGAGTGGGACGCTCTCCTCGATCATCCCCTACCAACCATTATAGCCGGCGACTTAAATGCCAAGCATCCCTCTTGGAACAGCAAAGTAGCTAACGCCTACGGAAAATCTCTGTATCAGTTCGTCTCCGACGACCCGGTACTTCAAGTCGTCGGCCCAGAAGACCCTACTCACTTCCCCTTTTCCGGTCATCAACCGGACGTCCTTGACATTGTCATAGCCAAGGACTTGACCCATCACATCCAGGTCTCGTCAGTGTCGGATCTCTCATCCGATCACAATCCCCTTTTTATAACTGCCCGTGAGATGTCGGCGTCATCCCGACCTCCCGCTCAGATTGTTAGGAGAGTCAACTGGCGCTCCTACCATGACGAGTTCTCACGGCGGTTTCCATCGCTCCCCGCGGACCCGATCGTCACTTGTGACGATTTGGATCTCCGAGCCACTCATCTTCAGGAGTTGGTCCAAGGTGTCATGGATCGACACACCTATGCTCTCGAGGTGAACCATCCACGCTCTGCCCTACCTCCGGAAGCTCTCCACGCCATCTGGTTACGGCGCAAGCTCCGCCGCAGTTGGCAAAGGACCCGTGACCCCGGCGTCAAAAGGCGCTTTCAGGCCCAGTCTCTTTACGTCTGATCGATGGAACTCATATCTTAAGTCTCTGGAAGTCGACCACGCCTCCGTCTGGAGAGCGGCGAGTAGACTGACCCGCGAGAAGAGAACTCCCAACCCGCTTGAAACTCTGAACGGGGTTGTATCTTCGTCAGAAGGCAAGGCTGAGGTCTTCGTCGACTGCATGGAGGTACAATTTACTGTTCACCAAGGCGTCTCGGACCCTGTCCACTCGGCAGCAGTCCGTGACTTCCTATCTGGACATTTTTCTCGCCCTCCCGATGTCCCAGCCCTCCCGTTCGACAGGGGTGAACTAGTTTCATCTATCTGCCGACTAAATCGCCGACGCGCCCCCGGTCCTGACCGGATCGGGGCCGCTGCTCTACAAAATCTACCGGCCTCAGGCGTTGACCTCGTTCTTGAGCTGTTTAACTACTGTCTCTGGCAACAGTACTTTCCCCGCCTGTGGAAAACAGCCAATATCGTAATGATTCCGAAGACTTGCAAGCCGCGAATGCTTCCTGAAAGCTATCGCCCAATCTCTCTCTTACCAGTCATCTCGAAGGTGTTCGAGCGTCTCCTGCTGGCTCGCATCTCGCCGCTGCTAGATGGTTTCATCCGCAGCGAACAGTTCGGGTTTTGCAGAGAGCACTCGACCACGCTTCAATTGGTCCGCGTTGTTAAGCACTTGTCAGACGCCACCAACAGGCGAGCGGCTACGGCCGCCGTACTGTTGGACGTGATAAATTCCACCTTCGATAAAGTCTGGCACGAAGGTCTTCTTTTAAAACTTGCCAATTCCCCTCTACCATCGTCCATAGTGTTTTTCCTCCGGTCGTATCTCAGCGACCGAACCTTCAGCGTGAGCGTCGACAGGTCCTGTTCTACAGTTCGACCCGTCGCCGCCGGCGTACCACAGGGATCTGTCCTCGGCCCCGTTGTGTACCTTGTGTACACGAACGACCTGCCTGTATTGCCCGGAGTCACGTTGTCTTTGTTCGCTGACGACGCTATGTATCACTGCAGCTCCCTGTCCCCGCGATTTGCGAGTACAAAGCTCCAGCGTCAGTTGAACCAGCTTCCGGACTGGCTACGGAAATGGCGGGTGATGATCAACACGGAGAAATCCGATGCGATCTGCTTCACCCGTAAGTCCATCTCCCGATGCCAGTCCCTCTCCCTGGAAGGGAGGCCCATCGCCTACAAAGAATCGGTGAAGTATTTAGGCGTTCGGCTAGATCGTCGACTTTGCTTCAACGCCCACGTGACAGAAACCCTTGCCAAGGCTCGCGGCGTCTGAGCCAAATTATCTCATTTCCTCTCGTGTCGCAGCCGCCTGGCCATGCGCACGAAGTTTACCATCTATCTGCTTTTTCTTAGGTCTGTACTGACCTATGCGGCTCCCGCTTGGCGGTCTCTTTTATCCACCAACAACAGGTGTAGGCTGGAAGCGTTCCAGTCCCGAACCCTCCGATCCTTGACGGGGTCCCCTTGGTTTGTAAGGAACGACGTGTTTCGAAGGGGTCTCCGTGTTCCTACCTTGTCTGCCTCTGTCCGGTCGCTGGTTCTAACTCTGTTTACTAAAGCCTCGACCTCCACCTTCCCATACCTACGAACCATCAGTGCATCAGAACCACCACCGCCCATTCGGGTCAAGCGCCCTCGGCGCTTCTTGATGACCCGCCATACGCCATCCTATTTCAGTTAAACTAAAAATGTAATCATCAGTCCTAGACCAGAGTTTTTTTCACTTAAACTGTCCTTCTCTCCTTCCTGACCACTTCCTAGCACGCTGAGTCGGCTGCTTGTCGCTGTCATCAATCATTGGCACGGAGGCTCTCCGCCTCGAGGGGAGCGACCGACGCCCTCAGGGCGTCTGCTGACTGGACTTGAAACGGGCAACATCTGTTGCTCGAATCGGTACCAGCGGCAGTGCACAAATCAAAATAAAATTTATACTCCCCCGCCTTCACAGTTAACTGGTTGGCGGTTTCCCTTTCCAGTTTTAGGTTACCAGTCGAAAATGTACCAGCACTATGTTCACTTCTGGCAGCCATTGGACACGCTCCAGATGCTGCAAATAAGCCACGGGTGCAAAGACAACCCGCATCCACAATGCAATGCAATGCAGTCTTTATTTACGAGCACTAGTACGGCCGCCACTTTGATTTCGAGTTGCCAGTTTGCATAAATTAGAGCGACGGCTCTTAATGATAGTACAGAGATTAATAGTAAAAGCGGATCAATACCACTTATTACTCTCCCGTTTAAAAGAATGACAGGCATCAAAGCAACTATTATCTGTCGTAATTCACAGTATGTAAAATCACGCGTAAGCATCACTCCTTGTACTCTACTTTATGTTGACTGTATTTCTTACAATTAGCAATAGAAATTCTACAAAAAATCAAACCACGTATTTCGTGGGTAGCGTGCTCTAAGCGCCGATCTTATCTATGCTTTATTAGACACCTGGCTGCATATCTGACTATCCGCTGTTTGCTAATCTGTAGTAGTAATATAATTCGCTAGCGGTCCTATAAACATTTGTACAAGTCATACCACTAAGACATTATCATAGCACTTGTAAGCGACCAGAACTACCAGAACGGAATACATTTATTAATAATATTTTGTAAGTAACTCGGTGAGTTTCCTGAGGTCTTCCATATAATATCTTCAAATAAATACACTACAAGTAGGTTTATTGTTACCTGACGCACGTTTAACAGAAATTATTCTGTATCTTCAGAGGTTTGTTTGTATTGCAATTGAATGTTTCGCTTACAATTGAACATTCAATGACAATTTAAACAAACCTCTGAAGAAACAGAATAATTTCTGTGAAACTTGCGTCAGGTGAAAATAAACTTGCTGTGTATTTATTTGAAGATATTACATTTATTATTAAGTTAGTTAAATTCCAATATGAGACAATTCTTATATTATCATAAAAATTTAAAAAGCCTAACTACTCTGCTATTTTACTAACAAGTTATTAGTAACATAACCGTACATCAGACAATCATAAAATAAGTATTAAAAGTTCTCAACTACTAGTTAGTATTTTAGTTAAATTTGTAACCATAATACCTAAATGACAAATAGTTTAGTCATAGCTTTTCATTGTGTGTATATTTCCGTAGATCTCTGTATTTAACCATATTCATAAATATAATATATAACTGATAACAAAATATAGTTTTTGTTAACATAGTTTACAAACTTCTTGAAAGCGTTTCAAAATTTGAAATGAATGTTGAGACATATTAATTCTGTCAAATTACTACACATACAAAATTCAGAGGATATGGATACAGATTTTGTATTTTCGCTAAAATATCTCACTACTTTACCCCCAAATAAACATTACAGCTCAGCTTTCTGTCTCACAACCGTATTTTCATTTTCTTAATTACAGCTGTATTTAATCAACTTTGTTCGTCCCAACCGAATGAGCAATCATGATTTAATAAAGACGATTATTCGCTGAAGATGCACGTGCAAAGGCACTATTACTGCATAATAAAAAATTTCAAAGTGAAAGTTGCAGGCTTCTGAAAAATGTATAAGACAATATGCATCAGGTCCCTTTAAAAAACAGCAGTAGACCTGAAATATTTAATTACTTTTAAGACTTCTTGGAAATAAGTTATTTTACTTCTCATTGACAGGTGCACGCTCTCTCTCTCTCTCTCTCTCTCTCTCTCTCTCTCTCTCTCTCTCTCTCTCTCTCTCTATCTCTCTCTCTCTCACACACACACACACACACACACACACACACACACACACACACACACACACACTTGTAATTTGTGAATAAAACTGTGATTCCTGTAGTTAAGAGTGATGTATAATTGTTAAATAATATTAAAAATACTAAATACAAATAATAATAAAATCCTTAATTTAGAGGAAGAGAGAGAGAATGAGACTGGGGGAGTGTGAGAGAGCGTGTTGTGGAGATTACGAAATCTGTGCGGGTGTGTGTAAGTGTACTAGTATATGTATTTGTGCATCTGTCTGTGTGTGTGCGCGCGAGCCTGTGTATCTTGCTGTGTGTGTGTGTGTGTGTGTGTGTGTGTGTGTGTGTGTGAGAGAGAGAGAGAGAGAGAGAGAGAGAGAGAGAGAGAGAGAGATTTATGTATGTGTTTTAGACTGCGTGAGACAGCGAGTGAGAGGGAGTGGTAGATAGTAAAGGAGAGAGAGAGTGAGAGAGCATGCGAGTGAGAGGGGGAAGAGTGTAAATGTCGACGTCTACATAATTTTACAATACAAAATACTCTCTATAGACCATATAGTCATTAAATATTATTTTACAACAATATAAGTAACAAATAATAACCACTGTTACATGACTGATTGATTTAACACAATTTTGTGTTTTTAATATTTGTAATTCTGTTATAATTCTCGAATTTATGGACAAATGTGTTCAGTTCCAGTACAGTAATAACAACTTTCAGAATTTTTGGGGGGGATTTTTTCAAGAATAACATTTTAAATCCAAAATTGATGGAAATTTTTACCATGTTTGTGCAACAAACTAAGGTATTAGTAAAAAACTAAAGCAATTGCATATCTTTATGATTGTTTTAACGAACTGGCGTCATAAATGTCTCTACCAGTACAACTAGTAGTAAATTTTGTTTTGGAATTTGGAAAACTGACCATGGCAGCCTGCAGCAACATCCTGTCAATGAGTCAGAGGGTACGTGAATAATAAATCGTGAAAGTAAAAATGTGTGCGTGACCGGTCGGCGGGCACTTTTCAATTGGGGTGGGGGTGCTGAGACTTTTGGGGGGGGATTTGCGCATTAGGCCTTGGGGGGGATGGGCACCCCTGGCTACCTGTACCAATTCCAGTATACATCTGATGAATACTCCTACAATTATTTATAAACATAATTAAGGGATTATTATACAATCAATAATTAAAATTGTAATATTGTATTAATTAGGTTTTTGGAATATTATAATTATGCTTATCTTTTTAAGTAAAACGGTATGTAATAAATGTAATTATTTTGCTGATGTAAAACAAACTGTCTCACCCCCCCCCATACGGACAGACACGCGCACACACACACTATTAGTTGATCTGGTTGTCTTTGAAATTTTGTCTTATACATACCTGTTGTATAAAATTTGCTTTGTTTGATTTCATCAGGCTCTCAGATTCAAACAGGTTAATTTAATTTGCCTGAATCTGTATACAAAAATGGTACTGTATTAATTAGTCGGTAGACTAGTATTTAATACATAATAAATGCATAATTAACCACAGCTTTTACTAATGATTTTTACTAACAACACATAGGTTACTGTTCTGAGAATGAGAATACAGCGGTTTTCTGAAAGGTTTTAGAAAATACAGTAAAACCTCAACGACAGGGCTTGAAAATCAAAGCAATGCATATGGGAAAATAACAGTTCTAGAAACCCAATAAATTTAAAGAATAATTTAAAAACATATACTGTAGGCCTATGTTCTTGCAGTCTGGATTATTTTAGACTGTCAAAAAATGTTAATTACAAATTGGTTAAAACAACAGATACCGGTACCTAATTTGTTTGGGTTAAAGTATCATGCTCATTTGAAAGTAGTTTTCATGTTTAATTTAAAGGGTTCCTATAGCAGGTAGCCGTCGAAAATAATTTGTCATAATCGGGTATTCTTTCTGCTGTGAACCAGTGTCACTCTGACCTTCAGCAACAGAAGTGGATCTAGGTGGCATTGGCTTATTGTTGTCACATTCCTAAAATATTCTGATCACTTAATGTCAAAGGAGCTGAAAGTCTCCTTTCCACTTGACACTGTGAAGAAAGATGCTTGGTGTCAATCCTTGTTAAGAATGTGGCCCCCCCCATCCGTAGAAATTTGACCACCATATAAAGCTCTTTTTTATGGTCTGTTAAGGAGCTCTATAGGGGTTTTACTGTGTACATTTTCTTAAAAAAAATCTCTACAGGTCTTAACAGTTAAACCACAGTAAAACCATATGCAAAACACAAGATAGCATTAAATTATATGAAAATCAATATTCTTAGTTCTCTATGGATTTTAACTTATTTGTCTTGGGTGTATAGGTCAAACATCACATTACATAATAACATCACATGACTGTTTTTTTTTAAAGCTGAAATATCATCTTTATATTTTATTACATGTGATACATACACCTACCTGGCATCTGCTATGAATTTTCCCGTAGCTTATACAGAAAACTACTGAGCTACAAAACATTAAAAAAAAATATGGAAAACAGTTATAGTGAAACAAGCCATCAGTTACTTACAGAAAAAATACAGACAGGATCTAGTTCCTAATACAAACTGTTAAGTGTGTAAAATCTATTGAAAAATCCATCATTCTTTCTACATGTAATGCATTAGGTTTTATTTTTGTCGAAGTTGTTCTAAACTGAAAATGTGTTTTCATTTTCCTCTGCGTTTGTCTCTCCAACAGTGTACTGGCCTTCGCCTTCGTTATGGTATAGTTGATATATATTTTTGGAAAATTTTGTCTACCTTTGTGCAATGAACCTACTTTTGAAGGTGAAGTGATTTTTGTAAGCAGCAGCTGGCTTTTAGTAGTAATCAGTTCACAGCGAGTGTTGTAGTGATTAGAAGTGCGAGTGTGATTTTAAGACATATGCGTTTAGTTCTGATGGTGTTGTTCATGCCTTGTAAATTATTAATACAACTGTAAAGTTTGAGTGATACATTTTTTGAAAAACATTTAATAATAGTGTACTGTGTGGTGAATTATAACACCAAACGTTAGTGAGATAATAGTGGAAGTGTACTATAACATGTGGCCAGTTGAGAACAAACAATAACACTCACCTTTCTTTATTTCATATTTCTAGACCACTTAATAAGCACAAGAAGTAACAGTAATAACAGCCTCGTACGCGAAATGTGTGTGTGTGTGTGTTAAAAAACAAGCAGATGTAAACTATCCGTAAAGAACCGGAGAGACAATATTAATGTATTATTATTATTATGACCTGGTGTAGGCTAGACATTACAGTATCTGTTTATTCAGGTGCAGTCATGTAGTGCGATTCTGTCAGCTTGAGACTAAATTATAACGATTAGTCACTCTTATTTGAATAGCAGTATGATACAATATGTGGATATTGCAAAATGCTTATTACATCATTGTGTATGGGTGGTCATAATTATTGTTTGTGACAGGAGGAAGGAACTATAATTTTTGACAAGACCTCTTATAAAATTTTATTGAAAGCGATTATAATTGCGGTTGCAATGAAACACCAGATTTGACGTCATATCGTACGCTAAAACAAAACTCTAGAAATGCGACATAGCACTGAAACGAGACTAGGAAAAAATTCGGAAGATTTACACCAAATTTCGTATTTTCTGGAACATTAAAAAAAATCGGAAGACCTGGCAACACTGCGCACTAGACACAAGATGCCGGCTCACTGAGGCAGCGAAACAACTGACAAGTATGTAAACAAGCTGGTGAGTCATCAACAAGTCGGTGCCTGAGCCGCGGTCGGACCAGCCGGGGGTCGGACTAGAGAGGTTTTACTGTACCTGTATAATTTGTTATAAAAAATAAATTGAATCTAAAAGTATTAACAGTGTTGCTTCACACTGTGATTTTATTAAGCTTTTACTGTTTAAAAGAAAATAAGAGAATTTATAGGCCTATCTCTCTTTGGGAATACTAATTTAAACTTTCACTAGGAGTAAACAAACCTGACTGACATAGATGTAAAGAGGTTTCTGTTTTTGTTAAAGGGTGGTTTTATGTATGTTTGTTCAAAACACTTTATAATCATTATAATAATAAATAATAATGAACAGATTTAGTTAATTATGAATGTGAGTTAAATTATTTTAACGTCACCTCGCCTTTACCTAACCTATTCTCAACGAGTTTGTCAACGGCCCTGGAAATTCTGATACGGGGAAGCTAGATGTATTTAAATTGTTTTCTCGGGTACAGTGTTGAGGTTTCCACATTCCGCCTGTCAAAATGTGGTGGTCACCCAAGGGCATGTGGTTTTTCAGAATCTTCTGATAAGGTAAATGAGTAAAGTATCGGGGTATATTATTCTTCTCTTTAATTATTTTTATTTATTATTCATCCCCAATTATTTGTACTATTACAAACATGTAAAAAGCATAGATTTTAATTTGAATTGCAACATTGGCATAAAAACATCGATGTTTGAAATCTTAAAACATCGATGTTTTCATACCGATGTTTTTTTAACATCGATGTACTCTTCACGATGTTAACATCGATGGTTTTCTGGCGATGCTCATCCCTAGTGTGTAGTGCTGTGCCCATCACTCCTCCTTCACACCGCTCCTGTAGGAGAAGGGACTGGCGGGAACGTTGGTGGGGGAGCTTGGCGGGCCGTGAACGCTGTGAGAGTTGTTTGTAGACAAATACTTGAAAAGACCCTTGTTCCCGTATGTGTTACAGTAATCACTTTTAGTAACGTAAATTAGTAATTTTGACAACATGCAACATGTTATATATATTTTACATGTATGCAATATTAGATAGGCTATTAGAACGTTAAAAAAAAATTGGCGTAAAGACAACGCGAAAACAAACAAAAATCGTGGCATTTACTAGATACTAGCCGATTTACCCAGCGTTGGTCGGGTTCATAATATATTCATAGGCTCATAGGCACCTATTCTTGTTCTAACGTTATATTACTTCTATATTGTATAATCTTCCTTATACTGTTACGTTCACATTCTCACTGGAGGAATAGATTACTCTGTACCGCACCTGTTTAAGAACATGTCATAAACTTTATTCTTATATCTGGAGAAGAATTCTGTTGCGCGTGATGCTCCTGCTCGATTTCTAACTCTGGGAGAGGGCGAACAGCTAAATTAGTTTTCAATAAAATGTCTACAGTACTTGCATGCGCTGCGTACTTAACTGTCGTTTTATAATTCATTGTATTAATGGTGAAATAAGGTATTAGTTAAATTAGTGTCTCCTAAACCTATTCTAGCAATACAGTACCTCTATAGATTTCAGCTTATCAATTTTTAAATTCAAACTGAAGCAAGCGCATTTATATTGTCTGAACACTACGATCTGAATACATTCGCTATCAAAAAATTGTTTTTTATACTCGCTTATAACTTACTTCTATCTTAACATATCTTAACATATCTTAAATTCAAACTGAAACAACTCTGAATTCACGCACTATTAAAAAGTTTCTTAAGACGCATACACCACCTTCGATATCATAACCTATATATTTATTTATAAGAACCGTGGACTCTGGCCCGGCCGTAATTAGATCCGACCTAAGACTCCCCGGGTTTCGTGGACGGACTCCGGGGAAGGACCGTCGGATGACTCCCGCGCTATTCCCTACGCGGGAGTGTTTTACCTATGCCGGGACACAGCCTGCACTTTCCGACATCCAGGCCGGTCGAACTCCCGCGCTAGGACATTGTCAGAGACCTCCCCTGGGTACGGAAAGTTCTCCGAAGCCCGAAAAAGCCGTCGACATGCCGGGCTAGGCGCTGGAACACTGGCCCGGCAGTTTTCGCGAGATCCGTCCTAGGACTTCCCGGGTTCCGTGGACGGATTCCGGGGAAGGCCCGTCGGACGACTCCCGCGCTATTCCCTACGCGGCAGGCTTCCACCTATGCCGGGACACCGCCTGCTTTTTCCGGCATCCAGGCCGGTCGAACTCCCGCGCTAGGACCCTGTCGGAGACATCCCCGGGGTACGGAAGGTTCCACGAAGCCCGGAAAAGCCGTCGACATGCCAGGCGAGACGCTGGAACTCTGGCCCGGCCGATTTTCACGAGATCCGACTTATGACTTCCCGGGTTCCGCGGACGAACTCCAGGGAAGGCCCGTCAGACAACTCCCGCGCTATTCCCTACGCGGCAGGCTTCTACCTATGCCGGGACACCGCCTGATTTTTCCGGCATCCAGGCCGGTCGAACTCCCGCGCTAGGACTCTGTCGGAGACCTCCCCGGGGTACGGAAGTTTCCCCGAAGCCCGGAAAAGCCGTCGACATGCCAGGCGAGACGCTGGAACTCTGGCCCGGCCGTTTTTCGCGACATCCGACTTAAGACTTCCCGGGTTCCGTGGACGAACTCCAGAGAAGGCCCGTCAGACAACTCCCGCGCTATTCCCTACGCGGGAGGCTTCTACCTATGCCGGGACACCGTCTGATTTTTCCGGCATCCAGGCCGGTCGAACTCCCGCGCTAGGATTCTGTCAGAGACCTCCCCGGGATACGGAAGGTTCCCCGAAGCCCGGAAAAGCCGTCGACATGCCAGGGGAGACGATTGAAATCTGGCCCGGCTGTTTTTCGCGAGATCCGACTTAAGACTTCCCGGGTTCCGTGGACGAACTCCAGGGAAGCCCCGTCAGACAACTCCCGCGCTATTCCCTACGCGGGAGGCTTCTGCCTATGCCGGGACACCGCCTGATTTTTCCGGCATCCAAGCCGGTCGAACTCCCGCGCTAGGACTTTGTCAGAGACCTCCCCCGGGTACGGAAGGTACTCCGAAGCCCGGAAAAGCCGTCAACATGCCAGGCGAGGCGCTAGATCTCTGTCCCGGCCGTTTTTCGCGAGATCCGACTTAAGACTTCCCGGGTTCCGTGGACGAACTCCAGGGAAGCCCCGTCAGACAACTCCCGCGCTATTCCCTACGGGGGAGGCTTCTACCTATGCCGGGACACCGTCTGATTTTTCCGGCATCCAGGCCGGTCGAACTCCCGCGCTAGGATTCTGTCAGAGACCTCCCCGGGATACGGAAGGTTCCCCGAAGCACGGAAAAGCCGTCGACATGCCAGGGAGACGATGGGTCTGGCCCGGCTGTTTTTCGCGAGATCCGACTTAAGACTTCCCGGGTTCCGTTGACGAACTCCAGGGAAGCCCCGTCAGACAACTCCCGCGCTATTCCCTACGCGGGAGGCTTCTACCTATGCCGGGACACCGCCTGATTTTTCCGGCATCCAAGCCGGTCGAACTCCAGCGCTAGGACTTTGTTAGAGACCTCCCCGGGGTACGGAAGGTACTCAGAAGCCCGGAAAAGCCGTCAACATGCCAGGCGAGGCGCTAGATCTCTGTCCCGGCCGTTTTTCGCGAGATCCGACTTAAGACTTCCCGGGTTCCGTGGACGAACTTAGGGAAGCCCCGTCAGACAACTCCCGCGCTATTCCCTACGGGGGAGGCTTCTACCTATGCCGGGACACCGCCTGATTTTTCCGGCATCCAAGCCGGTCGAACTCCCGCGCTAGAACTTTGTCAGAGACCTCCCCGGGGTACGGAAGGTACTCCGAAGCCCGGAAAAGCCGTCAACATGCCAGGCGAGGCGCTAGATCTCTGGCCCGGCCGTTTTTCGCGAGATCCGACTTAAGACTTCCCGGGTTCCGTGGACGGACTCCTGGGAAGGCCCGTCAGACAACTCCCGCGCTATTCCCTACGCGGAAGGCTTCTACCTATGCCGGGACACCGCCTGCTTTTTCCGGCATCCAGGCTGGTCGAACTCCCGAGCTAGGACAATGTCTGAGACCTCCCCGGGGTACTGAAGGATCTCTGAAGCCCGGAAAGCCGTCGACATAACGGGCGAGGTGCTGGAACTCTGGCCCGACGTTTTTTCGCGAGATCCGTCCTAAGACTGCCCGGGTTCCGTGGACGTACTCCGGGGAAGGCCCGTCGGACGACTCCCGCGCAATTCCCTACGCAGGAGGCTTCTACCTATGCCGGGACACCGCCTGCATTTTCCGGGATCCCGGCAGGTTGAACTCCCGCGCTAGGACTTGGTCAGAGACCTCCCCGGGGTACGGAAGTTTCTCCGAAGGCCGGGAAAGCCTTCGACATGCCGGGCGAGGCGCTGGAACTCGGGCCCGGCCGTTTTTCGCGAGATCCGACATTAGATTCCCCGGGTTCCCTGGACGGACTCCGGGGAAGGCCCGTCGGATGTCCCGAGTAGACTCCCGGGCTAGTCTACGCAGGATGCCTCCACCGATGCTATGGCAACCAGAATGTATTCTATTGGGTTGCCATGGTAACCAGATCTAATAGTTTTTAAGACCCTAAAGGACCCCCCCCCCCAAAGGATCGTATCGAAAAAAAACACCTGTCCTATGTTGGTTCTCTCGTTGCGTAAAATATTTGTGCCAAGTTTGGTTGAAATCGGTCCAGTGGTTTAGGAGGAGATGTGGAACATACATACATACATATATACAATGACTTTTATTTTATATTAAGATAAGCCATCAAGATTCTGAGCGTAATTATGTAGATTCATATATACAAAGTTTATATATATACATAGACATAACGAGTAAAAGTGTATAAAACGAGTTTGAATTGATGGGTGAATTGTTACTTGTATAAACGTTTGTATATATTTTCTTCAATTTAGGGCATCAGTTCAACGTCATCGATTGTTGAACACCGATCTGATGGCGAATTATTCTGCATCAAAAATGTTCTACAATCACAGCTAATTTCTATGGGGTATTGGTTAAACTGATGGGCTGCTATATCTATATATATATATATATATATATATATATATATATATATATATATATATTGCAACAAAACACAGGATGATGATCTATGAATAAGAATATCTGAGCATGGATGACGGACATTAACATGTTTTAGATTGATTTTTGCAATTTTTGTTAATTAGCTATAAGTTTTGTATTTAGTGATGGATAAGGACTTATGGTATATCAAATTGTTTGTAAAATTTTGATCTTTAATGTCATGTACTTTGTGTGTGAATATGTGCGCGCGTTAGCTAGTGATAAACCTTATTCGCTTTATCTTCCGTTTTAATTAATCCACAGGCTTGAGACTTGAACTGTGAATTATTTATGGAAATAGCTACATTTTCTATATACTCTGTTGTTCTCAGCTATTTTATAAGTGTGTTTTTTTAATAATTAAAACCTCAACTTTTCACTCTTATCTATTGAAGAGTAATAAAATTTCTAGATAAAATCTATGCAGGCTCTATCAGAATTATACAAAGAGTCGCCTGCAGCGCGTGTATCTTTTGTTCAATCTGCCACGTAGACAATCGATTGACCAATCAGAAGCCCCTAAATTCAGTAAGATCCGTCCGTTGTCTGGCGTACATCGGGCAGTTTATCGAAAGCCTTTGCCTAGTGAACGTGTGTTCCTCTATAAGAGTTTTTCTTGTACGAACTAGTTAAATCTAAAGTAAGGCTAAGGCTTGGAACTCTTTCCGAGTTGTTCGACAAGAACCAAGCAGGTGAACAACCATTATATTATATAAAGTGCTATTCGTGTAAGTAGAAGATTTCCGCTTAGGAAGATTTACTGACCGCGGTAAATCTGTAGTATCGCGGAACACTTCAAGAGCAGCCGGAAGGTACACCTTAGAGTAGCCTTATACACCGCTGGTATAAATATTACTCATTATCACCCTGAGAGTAAATAATTAATAACGTTTAAATATAATAATATCTTATTTCGAGCGATAACGCTAACAATTCCGAGAGTGACAATTTGTGTATGTGGAATCTGCTTTTAGTGTTATCAGTGTTCCACGAACCCATCACCGAGAGCGAGAAGGAGAGTGAGTGAGGCGAGACGCGCAGAGAAATTGCCGCATCAGCAGCTGAGAGAGTGACTTCACGCCAAGTAATAAATAAAGAATCCGACTACCAAGAAAAACTCATCTAAATTGAACTATATAAACCCTTTACAACAAATATAATACAAAAGGAAAAAGGAAGTTAGAAGCTATAAAAATGGATGCTTTCAGACGAACTGCTAGAACCTGAAGGCTATAGCGAATACAAAATGAAACGAACAAAGAAGAAATGGGCGTACAAAAGATAATCAACAACTGATTGAAGAAAACGACTAATCTGGCACGGACACGTACAAAGAATGGAATAAGACCGACTATCAAAGAAAACAATGAGGTGGATGCCTGGACAGCACAGAAAGAAGGGAAGACCCAAGAGAACATGTATAGAGGGCATAAGAAGATCAATGAGCAATGGAGGATTAGACGACGAAGACTGCAACGACAGTGAACAATGGAGATTAGGCATCGGACAACGTCGTAGGATGTTTTGACCCCGAATAAAAAAAAAAACTTTTAAAACAAATGTTAAAAGTATTAAAAAAGTATATAACTAACGATTTTATTAGAAAGAATAATCATGATTGTTTGTTGTTTATCTTTGTCTTATAAAACTAAATGTTGATCTAAGAAATTAATTTAAATAATGTAAATATCCTCTATTATTCTTAGAAAGAAGAGAAGCATAGGTGACTGGTCTTCAAGAGATGGGCATGGAAAAAGATGGAAAGGATTTCCTGGAAGGACAGAGTGACGAATAAAGAGATGTTTGAAAAAGTAGGAGAGAAGATGAGATTGTTAGGTATCATTAAGGGCAGGGAGAGAAATTGGTTAGGACACTGTATGCAGCAAACACGAGGTGATGTTATGCCAGAAACGCTAGGTAGGCTGGTAAATGGGAAGCGGAACTGAGAACAAAGAGATATCAGATAATAGATAATACACGAAAGCGTTACCATGAAATAAAGAGACTAGCTCAGAACAGGAAAGCATGGAGGGAGCACGCCTTGGGCAGAAAACAAAGTTAAAATATATTATTCTTATGTTTCTCTTCTTCTCCACGTCAAGGTATAGACTTACAGCCTGCTCCGCCTTCACTGAAGCCACTTATTCCTTGTTCTACTTATATCTCGTCTTCCTTGAGGTTTGTATCTTATTACTTGTTTAGGCAGTCTCATATATTCCATTCTCTCGATATTCTGCCTCCATTTTATTTGCCTTTCTCTTATTCTGCTGGCCAAAGAATATACATTTAACTCGGTTCTTATATATTCATTTCGTATTTGATCGCTAAGAGTGCAACCTTTGGTTTTCTCAAGAACTTCATTTCACTTGTTTCTTATGTTTGTATTTGACATAAATTCAAATTTAACTGTCGACATTCTGAAATGACAAGTTCCATACTTTGATTGTAATCCTAAAAAGCAATAACTATTTTAAACCTCTTATTATTATTGGCTTAAAATTCATTTCCATATAACACATATCAATAATGCAAAAGTGTAAATCACAGTATAAAAATTAATTTGTGTGTACGCGGTTATACATAAGTTAGTCTTTTAACAACAAACAATCAGTATACATTTAATTTAGAGTTTAAAATAATTGTTCAAAATAGTAACCAAGGGCAACAAATGGGCAATTGGCAAAATGTGATAAGTGTGAGGAACCAACGTGTTCCTTGCGCGAACAATAGGACTGCAATAAACGTGACCCTCCAGAAATCTTGGGCAAAAGTTTTACAGACTTTTCTCCTACCTTCAAGTATTGGCTTCAAGTACTGATAATTTTGGAAACGGACGCTAGTTCCTTATAACTGAGCCGATACGTCTGAATATTATATCATGTTCAAATCACGTACATGCGCACAGACTTTCTCGTTTACAATGCACAAACGTACTTACACTTCTCTCTGTCTGTCTCTCTCTCTTTCTCTCTCTCTCTGTAATGTACCCACTACTTCTCTCACGTCTACCATCAACTACCCTCTCACCAACACCTAATATACATATAAACATAAACATTAAAACATTTATTTCAAGCACTTACTCACCTTAATTGCATACGACAACAGAACGATATTTTTCCTCTTACCGTTTAGTTTTGATAGAACGCGAATGCATGTGTGTTTGTCTATACGCGCGCGCCCGGTGTGTTTCGCTTCTGTACTGTACATTTATATATAAAATGAAACACGCGCGTGTTTATACTGTTCATGTGTACGTATATTGTGTAGGCCAATACAACAATATTCGTTTTGCTATCGTTTATTCTTTTGTTAGATGTGTGTTTGCGCGTGTGTGAATCCCGCACGTGATATTAAGAATGATTTGTAAACTGTTAGTTTGCATACTAGAACTGTTTCTTACAAAAATGCCTGTGGGCCGACGTATACAGTAGAGGTTGTAAAATACCCTTCTTGGGTTTATTTTTATTACACCCTAATTGCTCACTCGAGATGTTCTTTCTGGCCCCAAACGTGTCACTTCTAGTGAAACCTAAATTGCTTACAATGTGAGTAAGCATGACATAAAAACTAGATGGGGGTCTATAAAAATTATGTACCGGTATTAGACAAATTTTACTTCCATGTTCCATAAGGAAATGGAAGTATGGTCATGGCGAAAAAAATCGTGTTCGAGATAACGGCAGATTCTGATTGTACTACCTTAAAAAGAAATGATTGTAATGTTTCCTGATTGTAAAATGAAAAAAAAAGTCATTTTTCGAACAGTGTGTGTGTGTGTGTGTGTGTGTGTGTAGAAATTTTTCATGCGGATAACAGCCGCAAATTCAAACAGAATCAAATAGATTTTTGTATACAGCCCTGAATTTTAGAGGACTCAAGAGCTATTGTTTTTGGTGAAGATCGGTTAAGGGAAAGGGGTAGTTTACCGGCAACGTTTTACGTTTTAACAAGAGTAAAGTGCTTAATTTTGATAAATAAAGTATCCTGAATATAAGGTCATAATAATCAAATGTAGAAAGGTAGATTAAATATCTATAAATGAAAAGGGTAGTTGAATGGGGGAGGGGGTAATTTTTTGTAAATTAAAATGGTAGTTGATGATGGAGGAAGTAAATTTTTATAAGTTTTATATGTGTACTACGTTATTGACAACAAAGAAGTAGTTTCTATGGAAACCTTTCATTTCACTTTAACAAAATTCTATATTTTTCATTTTAATTTAAATCATTTGTGAGAGAAAATATATCGTTCGTGGCAGGCAAGCATATCTCAATTATGTAATGTTAACATTTCCATTTTTTTTTTCTTACGTTTGCACGCTTTTTGGGTCTTTTCAAGAAAGTGTCAAAAAAACAACTCTCAGTGTTCACGAGCCCGCCAAGCTCCCCCACTAACGTTCCCGCCAGTCGCTTCTCCTACAGTAGTGGTGTGGGGGAGGAGTGATGGCCACACCACTACACACATACATTTGACGCACGCACGCGCGCCTTCTATTCTGCAGCGCACGAGCGCTTTTATTCTTTTTTTTGTTTCAATTTTTTGTTAGTAATTTTTATTTTGTTTCTTTTTTCTTATTTTTATTTTTATCAATTTTTAATTTTTATTAGGAGGGAATATTTTTTTTAATTTAAATTACTTAGATTACATTATATTATTTACATTATTCTATTTGCATTACATAATTCATTTACATTACATTATTCTGTTTACATTACATAATTTTATTTACATTAAATTATTATATTTTCATTACATAATTTTATTTAGATTACATCATTCTATTTACATTTCGTTATCTTATTTACGCTAATTTATTTATATTACATACATAGATACAATAATTTAATTGTTGCGTGGCCGAAAGTCTTTAATCTCTATTAACTCTGCTCAAATAAATCTTCATTTTGATAACGCTTCCTCCACATAAATATGAGTCCGTTAAATTCCTGCTAGTCCCACACTCAACTTTGTTTCTTTGTTTGAACGCACGCCAAGTGCTTTTAATCCCTTGCGTGTGGGCTCCAGTTGCGGGATCAACAAAGTTATAAGTGTGGTTAACAGTTAAATGAGTGTATCTAGGGATGCTGCTAATTCCTTGGCATGCACGACATTTATCTGTCATAATTGTCGTACCAGGATGAATGTACTGTTCTATTAATGGTAGGAGACTAGCTGCACTTCGGTCTTCTACGGCGCAAAGAAAACTCTCCTTTGTTTCCCGGCAGTACCCTCCAAATATCCACTGCTGTGGATACTGACGCCCTTGATGTTTTTTTTGCCGCGAAAACAGCGTTTCGTCCCCTTCCACTGTCATATTGGGACCGCCAATCTTCTTAGGATTGCGACACGCATACTTCTCTCAAAAAATTTGTCCAGTCGATCCTTGAGCTGTGGCTCATCTTCAGCTCCTTCTCACAGAATTTTATTGATGCATATTGTTGTGTCCAGGCATAAACAAATGGAAATAATTGTACGAAATGGCAGTTTCGCTCCTTCAAACCACGTGTCACTTCGCAGCTGTTTGTAGCTGCCGCATGTTGACTTTGAGCAGGTCCAGCGATCTCTGCCACCCAGGTGCAAAATCATATTGTGGTTGTTAGGGCATATCCTTGGATTGTGAATTTTTGTTCTGAAAATAATGAATGACATCTTCCTCGTTCGAGATGGTAGTCATCAACTCATTTAAATTCAATTTGAAATGTACAAAGTATGTAACATATACAGAGTATATAAGAAGAAACGAATAACTAAGGAATGAAACAATGTAACTAACTGCACAACGTACAACACGTTGTACAACTAACTGCACAACAGTAGTGGTATAGTGTGTAGTGGTGTGACAATCACCCCTCCCTCACTCCGCTACTGTAGGGAGAAGGGAACATTGGTGGGGGAGCTTGGCGGGCTCGTGAACACTGTGAGAGTTGTTTGTTGACACTTTCTTGAAAAGACCCCGCTTTTTCAATCGAAAGTACCAAAACCCACACAAACAAAACGCGTGCAAGCCGAAAAGACGTCCAGCTTGGACAGTGATTTGCTTCCTGTGGATCGCTCGCCAGTGTAACTCTACATGTTACAGAGGAACGGTCCATAGACAGACTTTTTGTCTTTAGGGAATGAACCCTCTGCAAAATGTTCAGGGTCCATGAGAGACTTGAGAGCGCTCCTCCTTTTCCGCGTGTTTGTTCTGTGAAACGTACACTGTAGATTCGCAGCTTTACTTTGAGCAACGCTCCATAGGGAATGTTGAAAATTTTTGGGATCTTTTCGGTTAAGTGGCAGCATGCAGGAGCAATTACTCTACGTAGCAATCGCCAGTAACAACGCATTTCCCCCTCCAACGCATTTTGCAACTATTCCATGGTGACAGCGTGCCCTGCGACTCTGTATGCTGCAATCGCAAGTGTAGTAGTATCGTTGCGTATCATGAATTTCCTTCAGTTAACAGCACAGATTCCCGACAAAGATTCAGTGATACAGTTTCTAAGAGACAAAAATATTTTCATAAACCAAGAATTTGTACGAACGGCGATCAAATCTATAATATATTTACCAAAGCCCACTCACTGACTCATCACTGTATCTCAACAATGACAACGCCTAGAAAGATGAAACTTTACATAGATATTCACTAGATACTGTAGATGTGCAATAAGACGGGGTTTGACAAAATTCAAAATTTAAGGGGGGTTTTGGAGGGGTTAAAGAGACCGAATATTCTCATACTCACTCACTCACTCATCACTGTATCTCAACAATGACAAGGCCTAGAAATATAAAACTTTACATAAATATTCACTAGATACTGTAGATGTGCAATAAGACGGGGTTTGACAAAATTCAAAATTTAGGGGGGTTTTGGAGGGGTCAAAGTGACCGAATATTCTCATAAGAAATACATGACAGTTAAAACGTGACAACAGTTAGGCAGCTTCTAGATGAGATAGTGTTAGAGTTTCGTCCCGTTGGACCCTTAAATGTTAAGAAGAATGATGCTTCATGAAGTTATTGCCAGAATGCTGAATAATGACGATAGTGGACTGTATTTAATACATTTATTAAATTTCGTATTAAAATTAAATCGGCATGCTAAGGTTGGCTATGTCTGAAAGACATTTAAGTTTTGAATAAACCAAGTCGGTTACGAAAGCTACATGACAAATGAGGCGCAAATGTGCAACACTCCACGCTACATTAAAATGTTAAGGCCTAAGGCCTAGATAAATTGTCGTATGAATTGAGGCGCGAGTACGCGGCACTCTAAGCTACATGAAAACAAGAATTAGCAATGTATTGCTAATGTATATTGTAAGTATACAATATAATGTTGTAGAGCCTAAAGCCTACATAGATTGTCGCGACAACAAGAAAAAATGAAAAACAGAACAAGGCAGCAAACGTTCTGACGTCTGCCGCCGCACGACGCACGTTGAACTGTGACGAAGCATGAACCTGATAAACGCAATTTAGAAAGTACAGATTAGCCAACCTTTAAATATGAAAATTACCACATTACTGTCCATAACTGCCCGCAAAAAATCAAAAGATTTTTTAATACATTTTAATAACTTATTATAGGAAAACACAATGTGTTCTTAATAATAGATGTCAACCTCAATAAAGTGTATTGAACCTTGAGATTGAAATGTTAGATAACAGTTATAACATTAACTGTTTAGAGATAAACTTGATTGATGATTATAAGAGTTGAGCAGGCTACAGTTGGCTTGCAAACTGATTTATACATGAGTATAAATGCAAAAATTAGCAATGTATTGCTAATATATATTGTATGTATACAATACAAAACAATATAAGACACGAAAATACATAGTTTGACAATGTTTGATGATGAATAATCGGAGACTCATCACATGATGGGCCCGATACAAATTGCAAATATTTTATGCAGTCATGATGGTTAGCTTGAACCAGTCAAGGACAATTGACCTATACAATAATATTGAGTGTAAAATGAACAGACAAAATTATTACAAAATTATACATGTAAAGACATAGATTTAGCATAACGCTTTATAATAATTGAACGATGCATACTATACCTGAAGTTTCAGGAATATACAATAAATTGTCATGTGAAAACAGATTATACATTGTTGAATGATTGCAAGCACAAATTTTAATGACATGTATGTCATAATTAAGCATGAATAATAATTGTGCAATACGTGATAGCCAAATACAAAATACACAATATAAAAATATATGCGTGGCGTATGGTTATAGACAGTAGATGCGGGTAAACCAATGTGATTTACATAGATACAAGTTGTACATAATAAATACAATAGAAATCGGCTTAGATAATTACAAATACATGAATACAAGGCACAATAGCATAAGTGACAAGTACAGCAAATGTGTTTATACAAAATGTAATGCATGTGTTGAACAATTGCGAGTAATATAAATTCATAGAGTAATAAAATATCACACATATTGACAAAAAATGTGCAAGAAGATGCATACATGGTTTGTATAGCTACAGACCATGTGAATATTATATAACAAAATTATTACATAAGAACAATACTAAGCAAAGACATGAGGCACAAATCAAATGTTGTATACACGAAAGTACAAAAAATAATTGAAGCTTTGAATATTAAATAAACTGACACTTGCTTGAGTAAAACAAACAGTTTCTGAATTAAAAATATACAAATTAAAGCTTATGCTAAAAACAAAGGTGCTTATAACTAACAAAATCTTCTTTGAACATTTGATTTAACACATGTTAGACAAGTATATACATTTAATTTTAAAGGAAAATAAACTCTCTTATTTTTTTTTTTTTTACTGTTCGTCTCTCGCAGGCACCAAACATAACTTATGAATTAATCTGCGATAGGTGCCAGTAGGCGTGCGAATGTCAACTACTCTAATTAAGTTGTCTGGGCCGGGAAATGTGGCGGTAATTACCCCAAATTTCCACGCTAATAGAGGCAAGTTATCCTCGATCAGCAAAACCAGGTCACCAATGGAAACGTTTTCCTTTGCGAATTTCCATTTGTGACGTTGTTGTAATTGATTTAAGTAGTCGCGAGACCAAGCCTTCCAAATGACTTGGACAAACTTCTGGAGAAGTTGCCAACGTCCAAGACGAGAGATGGGAAGGTGAGATA
This sequence comes from Magicicada septendecula, assembly GCA_034769895.1. NCBI lineage: Eukaryota > Metazoa > Arthropoda > Insecta > Hemiptera > Cicadidae > Magicicada > Magicicada septendecula. The sequence continues at coordinate 114,386,698 of CM068374.1, read as the reverse complement.
AGTCAGGATCAGGTATCGCCGTTAATTGTGTGCAAATTAAAAAATGGCCAGGTGTAAGTGGCACTGGATCATTTACATCCGATGAAACGGCAAATAATGGACGTGAGTTTAGACATGCCTCTATCTGAGACAAAACCGTCATAAACTCCTCGAAAGTGAGTACAGACTTGCCGACCACGCGGCGCAAATGATACTTTAAACTCTTTATACCGTTCTCCCAAAGACCACCAAAATGAGGTGACGAGGGCGGAACAAATGACCATTTAATACCATGAGAGGTCGTAAAGGATTGGATTGATGAGGTGGCATCCTTATTATGCCAAAGATTGTAAAGGTCATGCAAAACTTTGCGGGCCTTCCTAAAGTTCGTCCCATTATCAGAATATAACTGGCTGGGTATGCCCCTACGGGCCACGAAACGACGTAAGGCAGCTATAAACGCGTTGGCGGTAAGGTCGGAAACCAATTCCAAATGAATGGCCCGGGTCGCTAAGCAAATGAACAAAGACACATAGGATTTTGACAGAGTCCTAGATTTCTGCCCGCCATGACGAATCATGAAGGGACCACCACAATCAACTGCGCAGAATAGAAACGGCCGCGAAGGAGTGACTCTAAGAGATGGCAAAATACCAAGCCTTTGAACCTGATGTTTGGCACTAAACCTGAGATACTTGACGCATCTACGAATGATGGAGCGAATGACTATCTTGGCGTTAATGATCCACCAACGTTGACGAAGTGAATGATGTACAAGTTGAGCACCAGCGTGGAGTAGACGAATGTGTTCGCGTTCAATAATAAGGCGAGTGATATGAGCCGATTGATGCAAGACAATAGGATGCTTATGGTCATAAGGTAGTTGCGACTGCTGTAAGCGTCCGCCGACGCGTATGACGCCAAACTCATCAAGAAACGGGTCCAGAGAAGACAACTTACTCCTGATAGAGACAGAAGACCCATTACGAAGGCAATTAAGCTCAGCAGCAAAGTGGATGGACTGGGATTGTTTTATGAAGAAATTAAGAGTGGAATGAATTTCAACGGGGGTAAGAGCGCCCGAAATTTTCTCAGCCCTGGAGAGTCTAATATTTTTGATGAATCGAAAGCAATAAGCGTATACGCGAGTCAGACGGTGCAACGAAGAAAAGTCCTTTGAAAGATCAATAGATAGGGTAGATATTAGAGAAAGTTTGGGGGTTTGTTTTTCCTCCGCAGTGCATTCAGGAGACGACAGATTAGAAGGTAAAAAAGGTGAAAAAAGATTGGACTCGGAAGATTGAGACAAACAAGCGGGACCATGCCACCAAAGCGAACAATCGCGCAAAACGTCCGGGTGACATCCCCTAGAAATAATGTCAGCAGGATTATGTTGTGAATTGATATGATGCCATGTGTAGGCTTCAGTGAGACGCTGAATCTCGGCAACACGATTAGCGACGTAGGTCTTCCACCTAGAAGACTGGGCATGAATCCAGTAAAGGGACACCATGGAGTCAGAATACAGGTGAACACTATTGATAAAGGAATGAAGAGCAGGGTGACCTTGAATAAGAGTCGCGATAACAACAAGCAAGCGCAGAGTTCAATGCGGGGTAATGACACCTGTCGTAGGGGGGCCACGCGAGATTTGGAACATAGAAGGTGACAAGAGGCCGATGAATCTTGATAAATGACTCTAACGTAAACACAACACCTATAGCCCTTTTCAGAAGCATCCGCAAACCCATGTAATTCAACTATCTTTTCCTTAGACTTGCAGCGAATAGAACGTGGGACAATAATTTTACCGATTAGACATAATTTATCGCATAATGAACGCCAATGCAAGTGTAATTGCCAGGAGATTGGCTCATCCCAACCAAGATTGCACAGCCATAGTTGCTGCATAAACTGTTTGTAAAGAAAAACAATGGGACCGACGAGTCCGAGTGGGTCGTAGATACCCGCGATAATCGATAGGATTTTCCTCTTAGAGATGCTTGATTTAACTGGAAATGACTTGATGTCAAACAAAAATGAATCTCTAGAGTTATTCCAAAGAATGCCCAACGTACGCACATTACCTTGTTTGTTTAACGGGAGTGATAAACTATTATGATCTGCGACCACATTGGGTTCATTTGATGCCCATTTATGCAGAGTGAGGCCGTATTGAGTCAACAACGTATCTAAGTAAGGTTTAAACTTGGTCAGATTGGAAATGGTGTCTGCACCTGTTAACAAATCATCGACATAGAAATCATTAATTATAGCTGTCGCAGCGTCAGGAAAAGAAGCTTCATGATCCTTACCAATCTGAATAAGACAGCGAGTAGCCAAAAACGAAGCACTAGCAATACCGTATGTTACAGTTCGCAATACAAAATGTTTAAACTGTTCGAGGGGAGAGTTACGCTACAGAATACGTTGATAATGACAATCCTTATCAGATACCAGAATTTCTCGATACATCTTCTCGATGTCGGCGATGAGAACATAGTTGTGCATACGAAATCGCAAAAGAATAGAAAAAGGTCTTGTTGGACGTTTGGGCCTACCAACAAAATATCATTGAGAGAAGCCATTGGTAGTTTTGGCCGAGCCATCAAAAACGACGCGAAGTTTTGTCGTAGAACTAGAATGTTTAAAGACGGCATGGTGAGGAAAATAGTAGGTATTTGAAACCCCGGAATTGATAGAACAATCGTCGACAAGCGCCATGTGGCCAAGATCCCTATACTCCTGAATAAAGTTTGCGTATTCGCGCGCAAGCTCAGAATCACGCATGAACCGGCGTTCTTAACTCAAGAATCTCGCTTCAGCGTTAGCATAGGATTCACCCAACTGGGGATTGTCAGACTCAAATGGTAGCGAAACAACAGACCTACCCTCATCATTGCGATGAGTGGACTTAACAAAATGCTCCTCACAAGCTGAATCGTTACTAATGGGTGCATTATCAGGGATGGTTTCGGTCTCTCAAAATTTCTCAAGAGACGCCAAAATTTGACTGTCGTTGTTCCTAGCCAGGAACGAAACAGCAGGACCCTTATGACGGCAGTGTTTGGGCAGATTGCCTGCTAGAATGTAGCCTAACTTTGATTCTTGTATAATAGGAAATTGAGAACCGCGTACATATTTGTTACCTAAAATTAAATCTAAATAAAATTGCGCTACTAACAGTATGTCGATATCAGCTGATATGTTGAAATGTGGATCGGCGAGAAAAACGTTATCTGGGACGTTAAAATGATTTATGTCGAAAGATTGTGCTGGCAGTTTATGAGTTAATAAGACCGCACATGTTGCTTCAAAGCTGAATCTTTGAGAGCGAGAAATAATGCGAATAGACGCCAAATTTGTGGCACAACACGCCGCATTATTAATACCTGTAATCGGTATGTTAGATTTAGTCAAGTTAAGCCGTAATTTCTTAGCAAATTATTCCGTACAAAAATTCACTTGTGACCCAGCATCCAATAGAACTCTTGCAAGTTGTCTGTTACCAGCCCGGTCGATTACAAACACAAGTGCTGTCGATAAAAGAACATTGTTTGTAGACTGTAACTTGAGTGAACAATAATTGCTACTGCTGGCAGAACTTTGTTTTGACACATTATTTATGTGCAGCAATGTATGGTGTCGTTTTGAACAGCTCTTACATGATTGTTTGACTTTACAATTAGATGCAAAATGATCTGGTCTTAAACAATTGGTACAGCGTTTCTGATTTAGTACAAATTGCCCTCGTTCTGATATGCTTAATGCACGAAATTTGTCACACATGTAAATTGGATGACTAGCTTTGCAGCATGGGCATAAATAATTATTTTAAGCTGAGTGATAACTTTTAAATGCAGTGCTGCCAGCAGAGTTTCGTAATTTATGTTTGTCAGATTTATTGTTGAACCTTAAAGTCAGCTTGTTGAGCTGCTGTCCGGCATCGATCGGTAACGTATTTTCTAACAACTGTCTACGTGCGTTTAAAAACTGGGTGAAGCTTTGAAAGTTAGGAAGATTATCGGGATCTATAGACTCCTTCCATAATTTAAACGTGGAAAGGTCCAGTTTTGCTGACAATAATTGTACAGTACTAAGCTCAAATGAATCCACTGACAGTTGCATGGCTGCCAGCGAATTAATTGAAGACATTATTGTATTTATGAATTCTGCCAAATTTTGGACACAGTCCTTGATTGTTGACTTTACTTCAAGCAAATTTTGAATATAATACTTCGCTAATATGAATTTGTTATCATATCTAGCGGACAGCAAACTCAACGCTATGGAATAGTTCTCATTACAAATAGGTAATGCCTTAATTAGATCTAGTGGCTCATTTTTAAGAGATGAGTACAAATAATGTAATTTTTTCACTGAAGTTAGATCAGATCTGGCATGTACCAAGTCCAGAAATATTGAATAAAAGTACTGCCATTCTACAATATTGCCTGTGAAGCTGGGCAAACTTATAGGTTTTAATTGCACATTGCTAGATAATACTTGAGATCCAGTCTGAACGTTGAAATTTTCTATTAATTGTAAGATATTGGCTTCTGTTGAATATAACAGCTCTTCAACCTCAATTCGGTCTTCTTGAGCAGCGTTTATGTCCTTAGAAATGAGTTCAATTTCAGACTGTACCTCATCGTATTTTGTTGCCAAACTTTTTAGTCTTTCGAGTCTAACCGTTAAAAAATGTTTAGTATTATTGTTTTTATCAAAGTTAGTTATAGCAGAATTGATTCGCACTATGGCAGACTTTAAGCCGCATCTCTTTCTGACCAACACTTTGAGGCCTTCTTCAGCCATTGTACGCACCTGTTAATGATGTCGTTGACGTCGTACCTGGTATGAGATGTCCTGGAGCGTCGAGGCCGTGGAATAGATGGCAGACACGCACGGACTGGATAGATGACTGCTCAATCTGGTGTGTAGACGCTAGCACATGGATGGCCTTGCAGTGGTGTCGTCACGAAGTTCAATGGCGACGAAAGAAATGCTGACTAAGTCCCGACACGGTCGGATCAGCGAATATGCTGAATCGCCCGTGATGGCCAGAAATTGGTAGAAAAAACCGCTCTGATATAAGATGCAGAAAAGCAAAATGACGAATCCAGGCACGGAGCGGCCAAAAAATGTTAGAATTCGTCCCGTAGGAGCCTTAGATGTTAGGAAGAACAATATTTCATGAAGTTATTGCCAGGATGCTGAATAATGATGAGCGTGGACTGTATTTGATACATTTATTAAATTTTGAGTACAATTTAATCGGCATAGTAAGGTTGGCTATGTCTGAAAGACATTTGAATTTTGAATAAACCAAGTCGGTTACGAAAGCTACATGACAAATGAGGCGCAAATGTGCAACACTCCACGCTACATAAAAATGTTAAGGCCTAAGGCCTAGATAAATTGTCGTATGAATTGAGGCGCGAGTACGCGGTACTCTAAGCTACATGAAAACAAGAATTAGAAATGTATTGCTAATGTATATTGTAAGTATACAATATAATGTTGTAGGGCCTAAAGCCTACATAGATTGTCGCGACAACAAGAAAAAATGAAAGACAGAACAAGGCAGCAAACGTTCTGACGTCTGCCGCCGCACGACGCACGTTGAACTGTGACGAAGCATGAACCTGATAAACGCAATTTAGAAAGTACAGATTAGCCAACCTTTAAATATGAAAATTACCACATTACTGTCCAGATAGAAACATGAAATTTGTTCTACAAGTTAACTTAACCCTCTTTTAAAGAACACAAAGGTCAATCTTAAATAATTTTAATTAAAACTACCATAAAGAAATCTATAATATATTTGCCAAAGCCCACTTACTCACTTAGTCATCACTGTATCTCAAGAACAACAGGGCCTACAAAGAAAATATTTCCGAATAAATTGATTCAAAGTTGTAAAACGAGCGTAATAAATATATAGAAAACATTTGTCGGTAGAAAACAATATTATACGATATATTAACTATTGTCTTAAATAAGTATTAATTAATTATGAACACATGAATTGTATGCATTCCTGCGATAAGAACGTGTTCCCAGAAGTACTATCACACAATTTACGTAACATATTTGTTTACGTTGCAATGTAGTCCATAAAGAGTTGTTATGTTTAGTCTGGTCTGGACATAACTCAGACACATTTGCGTCATGGGGTTCAGTCTAAAGGCCACTGATAACAGGCCAGAATGCTGCTTTGTTCAATTCAGTTCAGTCGCTACACTGCCACTGCATACTACTGCTACTTTGTTTAAGACGATTATTTTGTTAGTTTTAGTTTGAGCATTGGATATTCTTGATTTTTTATTAGTTTGTATCTTATTTTTTAGTTTATATGTCAAGTTTGCAAGTTTGACTATTTTTCTTATTTTTGCAGTGTAGATTCCACTTTATTAAATAGGTTTTTATTCTACCGCCGTTGTTGCTCTTACAGTTTTTGTTAAGAAGATAATAATTTTGTTTTAGTTTGTTTTAAATAAGCTTTCTTTTCTACTTTTTCTATTTGTTTTATTAGTTTGTATCTTATTTTTTAGTTTATTTGTCAAGTTTCACTATTTTTCTTATTTTTGCAGTGTAGATTCCACTTTATTAAATAGGTTTTTGTTCTACCGCCGTTTTGCTCTTACAGTTTTTGTTAAGAAGAGAATAATTTTGTTTTAGTTTGTTTCAAATAGGCTTTCTTTTTTACTTTTTACATTTGTTTTATTAGTTTGTATCTTATTTTTTAGTTTATTTGTCAAGTTTGAATATTTTTCTTATTTTTGGAGTGTAGGTTCCACTTTATTCAATAGGTTTTTGTTCTACCGCCGTTGTTGCTCTTACAGTTTTTGTTAAGAAGAGAATAATTTTGTTTTAGTTTGTTTTATATAGGCTTTCTTTTCTGCTTTTTATATAAATTCTATATCCCTAATACATGATGGAACAAATTGAAGTTGATGGGATCATGGTACCTCAACGTATTGTGCCTGTGGGTGCAGATGGGTCGTTTTTCTTTTACTCCCTGTCTTACCTCATGTACGGTACTGTCTCCCATGCGTCTCAAGTGCGAACAAGCGTTGTACAGTACATTTGTAACAACTGGCAACGGTTTGAGGAGCATAACATGATGGCGTGTGGTAACATTTATAGACGTTTGGCTGAATACCGTGCTCACATGTCTCTGTACACCACATATGCCACCCACTGTGAAACTCAGGCTGCTGCCGAAATATACTCTTACAATCTGGTGGTGTACCGTGATGGTGAGGTGATTGTACAGCCTGATGAGTATGAGGAGGGAAAGCCCATATTGCGATTCAAGTGTTCTGGACCCATGATGAATGCCCACTTTGAACCTCGTAGTCCTCAATACATTCCTCCTCATACATCAACTGTTGTTAACCGTCCTATCTGCACCTCGCTTGGTACTGAGAGACTAGAAAAATTCGTTGTCGAGCAAACTGCCCAAGACCAATCCGAGGATGATATACCACTTATTTATTTGCTAAACTCTGCTAAACGTGATATCCAGAACAGTTGTGTGACCCCCCCTACTGACCTAATTTCGTCTTCCTCAGAAATCAGTGCTACAGTTGATTCGAGTGTTGGGAAGAAAAGAAGAAAAAATCGACGTTCAAGAGTTAATAACAGAATCAAAAGACACAAAAATAGGGAGTCCGTAAGAAAATACAATAGCAAAAAAGTTCATAGAGAGGCTGTTAAAAGATACAACAAGGCAAACCCTGACCTTAACAGGGGTTCAGTTTCTAGATACTCAAAGAAACATCCGGAAGTTAATCAGGAAGCTGTTCGAAGGTACACTGAGAAGAAGCAACTGATCCCATGGAAAACAAAGTCTTTATCAGGATTTAAATATGACCGTAGTACAGACTACAATAATGACAAGGTTGTTTCTCTTGGTCACCACATTGAATGCAAGTGGTGCCATGCGAAAAAGTGGAAAGAAGAGAGCCCTGGCTTATGCTGCAGAAATGGCAAGGTTCATCTTCCTTCTACTCAACAGCTTCCTGAGCCGTTCCATAGTCTTCTTACTTACAGTAACCGCCAGTCTCAGCATTTTTTATCAAATACCAGAAAGTATAACGGATGTTTTCAAATGACTTCATTTGGAGCTAAAGAGGTGTACGAAGGAAATTTCATGCCAACTTTTAAGGTCCAAGGGCAGGTTTACCATAGAATAGGAAGTTTGTTACCTTCTCCCCAGCAAGACCCCTCTTTTCTACAAATTTATTTTGTTGGAAACGGTGAAAAAGAAACAGAAATCAGATCCAACCTCTTTACTGTGGTTAAGCCTTGGTTAGTTGGCCTACGTCAAAAATGTCTTCATGATAACAATCCCTACATACGAGATTTTAAAACCGCAATGGAAAATGTTCCGGAGGGGCAGAAGTTCGAAGTTGTTATTTATGCAGACAGGAAGCCTGCAGTTGACTATAGGGGTCGTTACAACGCGCCAGCAGCAAGCGAGGTAGCTTTGGTTATTGTGGGACAGGAGTTTGAAAAGAGAGACATAATTCTTCACAGCAGAGACACAAAGTTGGTACGGATCAGCGAAACTCATCGTGCATACGACCCTCTCCAGTACTGTGCCGTAACTATGGAATTTCGTTACGGCAACTTACAAAATTTGTTTAAGTCAAATTTATGGCAGTAGAAGTATTCGTTTGCCGTGGTGGCCGTAGTTACGTGATATATGGACACCTGCACGCTATCTAGTAGCGATGCGTCGCGACTTGAGTTTCACTGCTCCGCTGTGAGGGGTCGGTGCTGGTTGTTGCCTTGTACACGTGTTGTGCTCTCTCCGTTTTCTGCCTTCGAACCGGCGAGACGTTGCCGGTCCGGCTTCTGAAGAAAGTTTGAATTCTTTTTTTAAATACCGGGCGTATGATTTTTATTATGGCCGGCTGAGTAAAGAGGTGTGCCCTGGGGTGTCTGCGGCCCGTTCATCCGTTACCCGAGCGTCAGACCAAGATGAAATGTAAGAAGATCAAGGAACTTATACGGGGCTAATGTGATAATGCCAATCTCTACAGGTATGTCTGGAGAACAATGTTTCTCGTGTGCAGTGGAAGTGAATTTTTGCAAAAAGAAAATTATTAACTTATTCCTATGTGTGCATTTGGCACTAGTTGATTTTCTCGTCAAGTGAGGTCCTGGCTAGTTTTCTTAACACAAAAAAAAACTTTTGCTTTAATTCTTGATATTTTTTTTACTTCACTCAATATCTGGAATACCCAGGTTATTTTAATGATTGCAAATTCATTTCGGAACTCAAGTTTTTCTTTTAAAATTCTGTTGAACTGGACTGGCATCTGATATAAGTAATACCTTATCTACAAAGTTAAAAAAAAAAAAAAAAACTTTAAAAAACGAAATGTGTCAAGAGACTACTGGTGATTTGGTATCTATTTAAACTTGGCTGTGTGAAGGCACTTCCCGGCTTACTAGAGTGAAACATGCCTAGTTCCTTTATTTTCTCTGAGAAGGTCTCTCAGTATTTGTCTGTGTTATCCATGTAACTGTTTTGTGTAAAAATTGTTAAGTTAATGTAAGTTAAAGAAAATGATGAAGTCATATGTATTGTGTGCACTCCTTGGCATGACAGGTTGTGAACTGTTCATCACATTGGTTCAAACTATGTTATATCCCTACACGTTTTGTGATTCAGAATTTATTTTCATTCTCTGTGAATTTCAAATCAATGTTAAAATTTTTTTGTATATATATATATTCATAAATCTAATGGAACTTAATAATGCTGGCTCAGTTTAAAACATGTTGAATGACTGTATTAATTAATTGTTGAGTGATGAGTATATATAAATAGTGTTATGGATCTAGTCATTCGTATACACACATGTGTATGTAAAAAACATTTTACATTTTGAGAGACCTGGTTATTTGATTTTTTTTTAATAATGGTGTACACTATGAAATCAGAAAACCATTGAGCTATACAAGTTTAGTAAAAAAAAATTGAGCACACACCTTGTGAATTTCTGACTAAAGAACACAATTACCATATATTTAACATTATACCTTTACTAATTATATTGTTGTTGTTCTTGGTTTTTTGATTAAGATTTCAGATGGTGCATGTTGTTTGTGTAAATTAATTAAAATAGTACAACCAGAGGTGTGATGTAAGAGAAAGGAAAAAAAAACTTATTGTTATTAGATGTACTAAATTTTAAAAACTCTCGATTTACTTTTTTTATTTATTAATGTTAATAGTAAATCAAACAGTACTAAATTATTAATAAATTATTGTTATTAGACGTATTACATTTTGAAAGCCTCTAGATTTATTTCTTTTTATTAATTAATGTTAATAATAATTTATTGCCAAAATATATCGACATTATATTTTTGTAAAGGTTTTAAAATTTACCGGAGAGGTTTTGTTGCATGATTATTGTTATTTTAAGGAAATACGTCTATATTCTGGGTACTATGAAGTACACGCCTTGTACATAAAATTGTAAGGCTTTTTGAAAAGGAATTAGAGAACCAATAAATTTGTTGTTTGTTGAGTTTGGAAATTGAGGTCACCTCATTAATTCAATTGCCTAATGGTTCCCCAGTACTAGGACTTTCTTCCACTAGGAGACCTCCTCCTGGTTTTGAGCAAGTGAGCCGGTCATCCAGGTAAGCTGTAGAATTTAGTTACACATTTTTTTTGAAGAAAGTTAAAATTCTGAAGTATGGTTAATGTGTTGTGATGACAATGATGAGTGGCTCACAAATGGTAGCAGAGCGTGGTTAGACGTAGGCCTGGCCACCTCTGAACCAAAAATTGGAAATTGATGCGGCGGCCTCAATACGTTAATTGGACATGCACTGTCAGTTTTGTGGTGTGTTCTTATATCTCAAAGAATGTAATGAGCTTAAAGGGTGATTCTGATATTATTTACTGTAATTATGTGTTCACCATTGTTGTAAAAGTTTGGTCTTTGGGAGCGGTTGCCGGGCCGGGACACCTGGGGGTGAGCACAGGTTAGTGATTCCGGATTGTATCTTTGGGGTGTTCGCCGTTAAGTGTCTATTTGTTTGTTGGTGTTCGTGTTCTTGTCTTTGTCTTTGTTGGTCCTACAGCATATGGTCTTGGTCTTAGTTGTTTGGTCCGGTGTCGGGTCGGGAACCCTGGGGTGCATTGATTGTTATTGATTGTTTGTATTAAAGTCCTTGTATTGTGAAAAGATGTCAGAGGCGGGGCAGAGTAGTGGTCGGCGTGAGGGTCGCGGTCTGGTGCCCGAGTATTTTAATAAAGATGAGCTCCAGTTTGAGATACGCTTGCGGGGTGGGATTCCCCAGAGGGATGTAGCGTCCTTGAGAAGACAATTGCGGGAGCTGCTGATGGGGGATGTGCCCCTCCAGAGAGTCGAAATTGAGGATCTGGGGGAGGAGTTAGCCTTGTGTTCGGACAAGGGGACGGAGTTCTCCACCCTGATGGAGGACTCTGAATATGTAGGGAGTTCCACCCGAGTTTGGCAGCGGGTGACCCAAAGAATGCTCCACTTTTCCGCTCGTCTCCGTAATTTGTTGTTTCAGGACGATCTGGATGAGGAGGTTAGGCGGGCTGCGACGGCCCTGCAGTCAAACATTTGCCTACCTGGGGAGGCTCCAGAGAGTCCTGGTAAGCCGAAAGAGATGCTCACGCGCCAGACCGTGGCCACTGAGCGGGTGGATCTCCTGGGAGAAGCATGAAGTGCTCTGGTCGAGGAACGTCCTCTTATTTCGTTGGGCAGTCGCCCCCAGGTATTTCAGGGCGATCAGGTGGAAGTCCCTCGTGGGTTTAGTACCACCCTTCCCAGCGTCAAATAGGAGTCATTGCCGAATCCCATCTATGACCTCCTCCGTCGGCTTCCCGTGGTCGATGGTCTGGATCTAGACCAGCTGGTAAAATTTTTTGAAGGGATTTTCGGCATTTATGACTTCCCTGGGGTGACTGGTTCCTCTCTTTTAAATATGATATATCTTTATTGTCGGGCGCCTCTACTGGATCGTGTGGTCTGGTATCTCGGCGCAGGCGGGGATTTTGATGCTTTCCACAGGGATGTTCTGGAGCTGTTTATGCCCGGGAGGCTGCGTGACCAGATGCGGCAAAGATTATTTTATAGAGTTCAGGGGCACGGGGAACGTTGAACGTCTTCATAAATTCAATCAAAAGTGTTGCCCGCGTGCTGCGTATGGACGTGTCGGAGGCCGAGGTGGTGCGTGTCATTTTGGAGGGCCTGAATCCTCAGGAGAGGTCAAGGTTGGTGTTCCTGGAGAGACCGCGAAGCTTCGCGGATCTCAGCAGAGCTTGTGTCTTCGCCCACACCATCCAGTGAATGATGAGACTCGCTCCGGCACTTCCGAATTCCCTGTCCCCTGTTCCACATCTGGTCAACAGCGGCCACCTAACCGGGAGCAACGAGGTGACAACTCTGAAAGAAAAAATTATAGTTGTTACACTTGTGGTAAGATGGGGCACTTGACCCGGAATTGCCATTTCAAACTGTCCGAGGTCTCGCGTGAGAACCGCCCTTTAAAAAACGGCCTGCGTGGGGGGGGGATTGAGGGGGCGCCGGTCCCTCCCCACGCGTGGTAGCGTTAGCGCATCTTATGTTCCGTTATGTGCGGTTGAAACTGGGCACTCATCCGGGGAGCCCTATCCTAAGCCGATTCGTCCCGGCCTCTCCGTGTGTCCCTATCTCAAGTTGGAGGTTGGAAAGAGCCGTATTAAGGCCTTGGTGGGCTCGGGATCGGCGTGGTGTTTGATCTCTTCCCGGGTTTACCAGCAGTTGGTTAGGGAGTCTTTAATTAAGGCGAGTGCTCTTTCGTCGGTGGTGTGTTGGACGGCCTCGAGGGAGGTTTTGCCAACCTCAAAATTGGTGGCCTTCAAAATCAAAATAAATTATTTTTCGTGGGTGTGGGAGTTTCTTGTCGCTCCGAATCTGAGCGTCGATTGCATTTTGGGTGCGGACTTCATCATGAAAAGTTATCTGGTTCTCGATATCCAGGGGCACGTTTGTTTCTTCAAGTTTAACCGTGCCGTGCGCATTCCCTTTTTTGGATATCGGGATGAGTCGGGGGACGGACTTGAACTTCAACCCCCGGCGGCTATTAATAATTTAAGCCAGTCCCAACAGACCACTTTCCGGCAATTGTGTGAGGAGTTCCCCGAAGTGCTGACGGCCGATCTCGGCCTCACACATAATCTGGAGTATCGTATCCGCCTTTGTGACTCCTCGGTTGTCCGTTCGCATCCTTATAAATTCGCCCCTCCCAAAATGACCATTTTGCGTGAGAAGGTTCAGGAACTGTTAGACCAGGTTGTCATTGAACCTTCCACGTCGGCCTATGCCAGTCCAGCATTCTTGGTGCCTAAACCAGGAGGGAAGCATCGGCTGGTTATTGATTATCGTAAATTGATTCAAAATATAGAGGTTGAGTCGGTGCCCCTCCCGGACCTGCACTCGGCCTTTGACTGGTTTTCACAGGCCAGCTATTTCACAATTTTTGACCTTAATTCTGCCTACCACCAGATTCCCTTACACAAGGATTCTCGGCCGTACACGGCCTTTTGCGTACCGTGGAACCTGTACCAATATAAGAGAGTCCCCATGGGACTGGCCGTTGGTGCTCAGACGTTAACACGTCTACTAGATACGGTGTTCCACGATGTTAAATTTCAGTACGTGTTTAATTATCTTGATGATCTTCTTATTTACAGTACTACCTTAGAGGAACACATGGATCGTCTCAGAGAGGTGTTGTGTCGCCTGAGGCGCTCGGGGCTCACGGTAAACCCCGACAAGGTGAAATTTGCCCAGGAGGAAATTTCTTTCCTCGGTCACCTTGTGTCTCATAAAGGGGTCACGGTAGACCCAGAGAGGACTCAGGTAATTCGAGATTTTCCTCCTCCTCGGGACGCTAAAGGGGTGGCCCGCTTCGTAGGGATGGTTAATTTTTATCGGCGGTTCATCCCAGGGGCCGCCGAGATTGCTGCTCCCCTAAATTCCTTAAGAAAAAAGGGTGCCAAATTTATGTGGGGCGACGAGCAGCAGCGTGACTTTGAGACCCTGAAGGAGTCCATTCTGTCACCGCCCGTGCTTCGGATGCCTGACTTCACGAAGCCCTTTATTTTGCAGTCGGACGCCAGCTCTGTGGCGATCGGCGCCGTGCTCTCACAGGAGGTGGATGGTGCTCGGCAGCCAGTTGCCTTTGTATCTAGGACCCTCACCGACACTGAAAAGAAATCCTCTGTGTATGAGTTGGAGTGTTTGGCGGTAGTCTTCGCCCTGGACAAATTTAGGAGATATTTGGAACATGCTGAGTTCCTTTTAGAGACCGACAACCAGGCTCGCTCTTGGCTTCTGGCGCACCCCCGTCAACTGGGTAAACTTGGCCGCTGGGTGGTCGAAATTTCATCTTTTAAGTTCAGGTCACAGCATATGCGGCGGACCCAAAATGTTGTTGCCGATGCTTTGTCACGTATGTACCATCTACCCAGTGAGGAGCCAATAGATGAACCCTGCGCCTTACTCTTGGAGTTTCCCCTCGCCTTTACTGATGTTATCCCTCATCAGCTTGATGATGAGATGTTGGGTCCGATCATCGAAAAAATTAAATCAGGCGAGATGAAGGCTCCTTATCATCTGTGCAAGGGCGTCCTCTGCTGCAAGGAACGTAGAGGACGGGTTCCTAAGATAGTGCTGCCGAGCAAGCTTGCACCCATGGTCTTCCAGTATTATCACGATTCCCCGTTAGGAGGCCATTTGGGTGTTTCTAAGACCATCGCCGCGATTCGAAAGAACTTCATCTGGAAAGGCATGGACCGGGACATCGCCACCCGGGTGAAGTGCTGTCATCTCTGTAGTCTGAGCAAGCCCGCTCAGAACACCAAGTTGGGGTTGCTGTCTTCTGAGGTGGCTGGCAGACCTATGGAGAAGGTTTTCATCGACTACGTGGGTCCTTTCCCACGTAGCAAGGCCGGGAATTCGTTCCTACTTGTTTGTGTGGACGCCTTCTCTAAGTATGTCTGGCTACTTCCCTTGCGTCAGGCAAGTGCTGCTACTACCATCATAGCCCTTCAGACCAGCATCTTTCAGCATTTCGGGCTTCCCTCCATCATTGTCTCAGACAATTGTGATGACAATGATGAGCGGCTCAGTACCCTCTTATGTTCTGCAGTGGAGAAGACGGCTACTCTATCAATATTCCACAATATGATCCAATATCTAAAGCATCTCTCAAGAAAACAGTTTCCGCTTCATACTTCTACGCTTACAGAATAATGGAAAGGCAAGGTGAAGAAAGTTACCTATTGCTGTATCGTAGTCTTTTCAACCAGTTTTTGGTTTATATGTATGCCAAGATAGAGACAGAAAGGCTTAACTTTATAAGATTCAACCAGAGTAACCTGCGAGCGGAAAACTATGTTCATCTTAAAGACGCCATGTGTAAGGGGGATGATAACGTTTCAGATATGGGAAAGAGGGTCGTGTTACCATCCAGTTTTACTGGTTGGCACCGCTATATGCACGAGAGAACTCAGGACGCCATGACATATTTCGTCACTATGGTCGTTCTGATTTGTTTATCACATTTACACGTAACCCGAAATGGTCTGAAAGTGGAGCTGCCTTAAGAGACAGACAAAAACCTCAAGACAGACATGACATCATAGCTCGAGTGTTTCATTTGAAAGTTAAAAAACTTATTCATCTTTTAACTAAAGGTTCCATTTTCGGTCAAAGTAGGTGTTACATGAATACTGTGGAGTGGCAGAAGCGTGGCTTGCCTCACGCACACATCTTGCTATGGCTGCAGGACAGGATCATGGCCGACCAAACTGACAGTGTCATAAGCGCAGAGGTACCTGACCCTGAAACGGACCCTGAACGTCATGAAATTATTAAGTCGACAATGATTCATGGCCCTTGCGGAAGCTTAAACAGGAACTCGCCCTGCATGGTTAACGGCTCATGCTCCAAAAGATATCCACGTCCCTTATCTAAAGAAACCCAAAATGCTGACGATGGCTACCCCCAGTACCGTCGAAGGTCTCCTGCTGATGGTGGTTTTCCTGCTGACAGGATATATCAATGGAGTAGACCTAGACAGTCGGTGGGTGGTACCGTACAATCCTGTTCTGTCACGTACCTTTTTGGCACATATCAATGTCGAGTTGTGTAACTCTGTGAAATCGATAAAGTATATTTGCAAATACGTGAACAAGGGCAGTGATCAAGCAGCTTTTGTGTTGGAAAATGAGTGGGACGAAGTGTCCAAATATGAAGCAGGCCGTTACATAAGTAGTTCCGAAGCGGCATGGCGTATATTTTGCTTCCCAATCCATGAAAGATTTCCTCCCGTAATGCATTTGGCTGTACACCTTGAAAATGGCCAGAGAATTTATTTTAATCCCGGAAACGTTCAAGACAAAGTTCTAAATCCACCCAAAATCACTCAGTAGTGTCGCTCGAGGAAACCAGAGGGAGCCACAATCGCGTGATGAAATTGTCCTTGATGAGGGTTGTATAAGCATGAGTCATGGCAGCAATTTTCTTTTGAATGACGATTTATATGCTCAAAGAATATAACTTTTCAGCGGTGGAAAAGGCCGAGAAAGCATGAAAACGTTAAAAATATTTTTTATGGATTCAAGAGTTGTAACAAACAGTTTGCTCAAATCTACACAATACAGTACATGCCGACTTTGACAGCAAAGAAGAAGAAACCAATGTGCATCCGGTAACATTTGCTCTGCTGCCAAATAAGAAAAAAGAATCGTATGTCCGGATGTTTCGCCTCATCCTTGATGAGATTCCCGAATGGAAGCCTCAAAAGATTAATGTAGATTTTGAAGCTGCGGCAATCTCAGCGCTTCGAGACGTTTTCCCGGAGGCAGAGATCAACGGTTGTTTCTTCCACATGAAAAAATGTTTGTGGAGGAGGGTCCAAGAAATTGGGTTAACGAGAGAATACCGTGAAAACGAAGAAATCCGACAGTCAATCAGGATGTGTGCAGCCCTAAGTTGTTTGAAACCAGAAGACGCCGAAGAGTGATTTGCCGAGATACACTCACAAGCACCGGACAACGAAAAACTCACAGAGTTTTTTGACTACTTCGTAGACCAGTGGCTCGAAAATGCTGATGTCCCGGTTGAGTTGTGGTCCTGCCATCGACGAAGACACCGAACAACTAATGCTGTTGAGGGGTGGCACCACAAAATAAACAACATTTTACACACCCCTAATCCCAAGGTGAGAGATGTTGTAGAGTGCTTAAAAAAAGAAGCAGAGAACACCAACTGCATGTTCATGCGAATGGAGCTCAACATGGAAGGGAAGAGGAGGAGAACCAAGTACATAAAGCTCGACGAGTCTTTAGAAAGTGCAGTGAAAAAGTACGAAGAAACAGGGGATATTTATTCTTGTTTGAAATCCGTCTCTCATCTTCAGAAACTAGATTAAGATTTTGGTTAAGAGCCATTTTCTAAAATAAAAAAATAAAACTAAAAATAAAAAATAAAATAAACTACAAAAAAAGACGAAGCGAAAGCTGATTTTAAACACGCCAAAATGATGGTATTTGTGTGCACTATCATTTTGCCAGTCCAAAGCCTGGGAAAAGTGTGATGGAAATCAGTTAGAAAAACTTAATCAAATAGCTTAATTTAGGTCGCAGGATGGATAGGATAATTTGATATACTAAATAACCGGGGGAAAGTTGCATCAGGTAGCTAGGGACTAGACGTTGTACCGTTTTGTCGCCTGTCCAGTTTTTATGGCCTCTCGTTTAACCCTCGTCAAGTGTCAGGCCATCGCCTTGTACCCTTTTGTCGCATAATTTCTGTTGTACCCTTTTGTCGCTGTACCCTTTTGTCGTATATTTATTTCTATTATAATAAAGAATTACAAACTAATATGTGCATGTGTGTATGTATGAAAAATATATTAATATTTTTCTCCTCTGAAAAATTGTTTGCCCCTCCTGGAAAATATTTTGACCTCTCTCATGGCTAGTTATTTACTAGCCTGTGTGGAATATAGCGTTATGATATGGATCAGAATGGTGGGTTTTAAATAGAAGACGCAAAAGTATTAAGGAAGAAATGTTTTGCTAAGAAATTTATAATTATACGGGTGAACAGAATCGTCGTTCAGGAAACCAGAAGACGAATGGAAAGAAAGAAACGAAGACTCGATTTTAAAAAAGAAAATGATCAGTATAGCATTGACAGAAAAGACTTTGATAACACTATAGACATCATTCACCCCCGGCCAATAACTCGCAGCGAGAGCCAATTTCATTACAGAATCAGATCGCAGCTCCCTTTGGCCAGGTCTTCGTTCGACCTACAAATATTTTATCCAAAATTACAGTCCTTCCTCACGACGTTTGAGGACAGTCTTCACCCACCTGACATGAGGGTACCATTTTAGCTGATACGTCATTTCTTCAGAATTCAAGCATCCACTTATTTAACTAATATATTTAAATGATTTTAAATATATATTTTAGGACATGGAAGTCATGTATGGTTCTCCATACCAATTTTTTTCTTATGTGATTGAGTGCTAATTTTGTTTGGGGTTAAGACATCAAAGTCTAATATGTGTGACTAATGAGCAAAATCCACGTTTAGCATTAATATCAGGTAAACTGTGCACTCGGACTGCCTGCATTGTAATATTTTTTTTCCTTTAACGTTACGATCTTTAGAATCTTTGCTCATGCTCATCCTCAGAAGCTAAAAAACATAACAAACAATAAAAATGACAAAATGTTGGCAAAATATTAATGATTAATATTAAAATCTCATTATAAAAACGTCCTATACGAGAATTCTAAAAATATAAAATACCAGTTATTGCACTCCACTTCACAATTTCATTGGCTTCCGATAAACACTTTTAAGCGCTTCCGCACGTCTTCGAATAGGAACAAAATCACGCTCTCCGTTGTAATCTGGAAACTCTGTAAAGGGCATATCAAAAGCTATTGAAAATAGTTACATTTACTGGCAGTCTGAACCAAGACTTTTATCTTTTCAACTTCTAGTTATAGGAGCCATATTTTAATGAACAAGAGAGAATGTTTTACACTTCATCGTTTTTCAATATAATCTCCAATACCTACTCTGCATATGCTGAAAGTAAAAAAGATTACAAATAAAATTTAACAATATTATCATTACTGCTGCGGTTGCTATCCAAAATAGAAACATCAATTTTTATTTTAAATTTAGTTTAAATATTTCCATTAAATTTTTGTGTTTCCTATAATGCCCCGGCAGTCTTAATTAGTAAAAGCTAATATTCAGTTCGTCGAAATACACCTTAGTTTACTTCTAGTGAGGTAAAATTGGTAAATGTTTCACGTTATTAAAACAAATAGTAACTTATAGAATACTAAACATTCGTTTTAAACACTCTCCTCTTTACTTCATCGGAGTGGTTACAGTCGACATTAATGTGCTGACCCTTGTGGGTAGGTTTTTGGTAAACATTCGAACTAACTGTGACTCTATTATTAGAATTAATAATTTGATTTTTACTTTTGTTATCGTTGCTGAACACATCTCTTTCCACAAATAAAAGAACAAAAAAAATTTAAACACGAAAATCGCTGGCCTACCTACACTGGTAGCGGTAGGCTACCTTTACAGAAAATTGAAAATTAACTTTTCGGTTCCCAACGGAGCCAGACCAAATTCGATTATGCCAGACGTGCCCTGTTCTGTCCTTATACTTACCGCTGAGTTTAAATAAACAAACATTTAGCCATAAAAACAAGTTTAACAAGTTTACGTCGTCATTAAATCTGTTCCATTATCTAGAAAGTGATTCCTTTTGAACAACTTTTACATGTCACAGGGACATCTACGAGACGAGTTTCCATTATAACCATTTTGTTGTCATTAATCCCAACCAAAGTAATAATCCCTTTTTGTCTTTTATGTAATAAATATTTTAACAAAAAATACTTTAACTGTTAATGGTGCAGTACACGCAAATCTACTGCAATATGTAAACGACGAAATAAAGAAAAGATGACCATATTTAGTGAAAAAGGAAGTGGTGTTTCACCAAGACAATGCACCAATTTTTACGATGGCTAAAATCAAAGAATTGAAGTTCGAATTGCTTCCTCACCTACCATACTGGAACTATTTAGCCTCTAGTGACTTCTGTCTCTTTACTAACCTTTAAAACCTGCCCGCTAAAAAAAGATTTACTGCCGACAATCAAGTCAGCGGCATGGCTTATCGGTCTGGCATAAACGTTGGAAAAGTGTATAAAGCTAAACAGAGATTATGTTGAGATATAAATGCAATTTCATCCAAAAAATTGTTGATTTGTTATTTAGGCACGTAGTGGCGTGGCGTGGGTACATAACAGCTGTTGCCGTTAACTTAGGTCTGAAACCTAGCGTAATCGAATTTTTTCTAGTATCAAATATTCTTGTTAGTATATCATTTAGAGCCAAACCATTTTTTAGTGCATTTTCTATCTTTGGCTGGCAGAAGAAAAGAGCCCCGGTTCAACGGAATCCGAGTCTATTGTACTTACACTGAACAAATTAGAATCGAAATAATCGAATAATAAAGAAAACCAGAGCAACACAACTATAAGAACAAAATAGAAATTGGTGCGCAGTAACTGGTACACTTCAGTTCCGAAAACGAACAAGCTGCTTACTGAGCACTTTGCGGGTTTATACAGCGACATCATAGTAGACGGATGAGTGTCATCACACTCCCCCCTTGTCATCACAGTAACAACTACTACGAGGTCAATGACCATACGTGGTAAAGCGTTGTCATGTCTGGGCAGGCAACACACCATTAACATGACGGTGTAAGTGCCGTCAGTTCGAAAGCAACGCTGTGCTTTTTTCAAGTTTTCCTAATAATTTCGTTTGCATTTTAAACTATTCAATAACTAAAGCGTATACTGTGTGTATATCATTAATTTTCTTTCATTTTCTGTACTGTTTCCGCCGGCAACAGCGGTTACATGGACGCCACGTCATTGCAGGCCCGAAACTTATCACACTCTCTTACTCCCGTGCTTTCCTTTGGAATATTCTATCACAGGGTTACAAAATTCCTAGAATAAAGACAGCATGAGAAATGAGGACTTGAAGAACATAAAAAAAGAACATAATGTACGACAGTGAGTGGTGGTGGGTGGGGGTGGTTCCAACTCGATGCATTATAGTGTATATTAAAATATATGATCAGGTGTACCAACCTTTGCATGAGTTCAAATTTGTCGGTGTGTTATAATGTATATTAAATCTATATGATCAGGTGTACCAACCTCTGTATTATTATTATAGTGTATAGATATTTTATATGAGCAGGGTTGTCAACATTTTCTGCGACGGGGGGGAGGGAAATTCAAATATGTGTTATATAGTGTAGTGTATATATTAAAATATATGATCAGGGTTACCAATCTTACATTATTGTGTGTGTGTATAGAACAGATCTGCCAACATTTTTTTCTCTTCTGTAGTGGGAAATTCAAACTTTATGATCATAATTGTTACTCTCTCTCTCTCACATTTGAATGTAAGTAAAACTATCTCTCTCTTGTTGTCAAACGTTATGCTCAAACTGTTCTCCTCTCTCTGTGGTCATTACCGCGCATGTATATGAAATTAGAAAGTTTATATTTATTCGACAAATATTAACGCCCTCTCTCTCTCTCTCTCTCTCTCTCACTCTCACTCAGGTCAACTGTGTCAACAAATAGTAACGTCCTCTCTCTCTCTCTCTCTCTCTCTCTCTCTCTCTCTCTCTCTCTCTCTCTCTCTCTCTCTCTCTCTCTCTCTCTCTCTCTCTCTCTCACTCTCACGCGTTTCAACTATGCAAGGTTTCATACCCTTTCTCCTGTCTCTCTTACCGTGTACATGGAGTAGTCGATGTGATGAATAAATAATTTTAGCTCTCTCTCTCGTCGTCAAAACGCCGTCTTCATTTTTCATGTATTAAATAATTAATTAATAGTTTTATAATGCAGTCAGTGTGATTGATCCTTGTTAGAAATATATATATTTGGCAAATATTAACTATGTATGTGTGTTGTTGTCAATGAACTACTTACCTGTGTGCTGTTACAGATGACAAATCCATACGTTAACGGCGTAGCAATCTGGTACAATACTTCTGTTTAATGGGTACAGTTTACACACGCACATAGGTTCAGTGGTGTATAGCGAAATAAATTAAAATTATACACACACATGAAAACGGTGGTTGAAATTCATACAAATCTTCTGATGTAACAGTTCACAAAAATAAATTAATTGTACACATGTTCAGAGGTGTAGAGTGAAATAAAATAAAGTCATAATTTTTTTAAATGATTAAATATATTTTAAAATTCATAATAAAATTGAAAATTCACAATTCACAATTAAATAAATACAATATAAAATTGATATTTTTTCGAAAGTTTATATATAATTGTGTCGTAATTGTAGGAGAAGCAACCTGCAACATAACAATACAACAACATTAAAATCATGTTAAATATCACACACACACACACACACAGATATAGTTGGCAGAATCAACGCTTTACGCGAGTAACTTCTTAAATTATGTGTCATTCTCTCTCTCTCATAAGTTAATGTCCATTCATCAAAACTTTGTAAATTAGAATCTGCACTACATTCAAACACACACACACACACAGTGATAAAAAAAAATTGTTTATTAAAAGTAGTTTGATACCTTAACGAGGTATTATTTCCACATGCACTGTTTGATTCCTCATCCCTCGAAACACGAGATGTAGGTCGCTGGGGCTTATATGACGGAGCTCTTCATCTGTAAAGACGCAAGCATATCTCTTAGGTAGATATACACGATAGCGTAGCTCACCATCTTCCAACGTTACAAGCACAGACTTCCCATATCTTGTGTCCACATGCACCATGTTAACGATCGGATACTGCTTGTTCAATGTTAATTCTGCACACCGTTTGTACTCAATAGCAGAAACTGCATTGAATTTTGTGATAAACGACATTATTAGAAGTGAAGACGTCTGTATCAAACGAGGCGGAACTAAACAATGACTACAAAGAAGACTAGTGGAATGTAATGGTGGTGGTGGTAGTTATCAGGAAATTTTTCATCCCCTGAAGCTTTGCATGTACATACATGCAGAATTATGGCTGTTACATAATATATATATTAGGAAAGTCCACAGAAATAGTTATCGCCTGCAGGCATATACAAGTTTACTAACGAAATTAACAATGCTATGAGACACTCACATTAAAAATGTTTGTATAACAGAAAAATCATTAATTATCCACTCTCTAAGTGCGTACACATTATGATTTGTACACTGTGTAGAAGAAGAAGAATTGCAATGTGTAAGACATAACGTACCGGGAAATAGATATGGTATGTTTTTAGAGCAACCGATGTCATCAAGATTTATTATATGATGATGAATTATTTTCGATTCTAAAAAACGTTTTTTCTCAAGACGCTTCACAAACACATATTTATATATGTTTGTATACGTTGTTAACACTGAAACAAGATTGTCGTACGGTGCCTCTCCTTCATCCCATCTCAGCCCATGATAGTTTGTCGTTAACCAGCAGTTGGTTCTAGTGTATTTCGAATTCGTAACGACTGTAGCAGGCGGGGCGAAAATCCAATGTCTGCATGCAAAACGTGTTACGTCCATAACCGACAACTCCTTTACTATATAATTGCCGTCGTCATCATAAAAGCAGTGAAAGTCAATTATTACAGCAGCGTTTTCCATTATACTATATAAGAAAAAAGAAACCACACATTACAAACTAATATTTATAAACACAAAGATCGTTACAATAATGATAATAATACACAAACTTACGTTTACTGCCGACCGAACTGAAGCGTGGAGAGAGAATAACTAACGATATCACAGTGAGAATTCTTTTGTTTTTAACAGATGGTGTAACGTGGAATTTTAGCAGGAGGGGGAGCAGAGTCGCCGTCGGCAATTAATTTGGCACGTACGAGAGATTTTAATAAAACAATTATCAGTTTTAAATAATAATTTTCGGAAACATCCACCGACTTAAAAAATATAGTTTACCTTGTGGTATAAAATTCAAACTATTAAATTGTCTCTCTCTCTCACACATATTTCTGATTACTATACAACTTATTGCATGTATGTTCAGAGGGTTATACCGAAATAAACCATTGTGTGTATTCGCTAAATCCTCCTTTCACTTTCTAATATGACACATGACACTCATTAGTTGCACCACCGCAAGTAATTATGGATTAGAAAGTATTCACTTCCAAACAAACACCGGCTTTCCCCTACCACCAGAGACCAATATATACTCAACAAATTTAGCGATAATTTCTCATTGACTCGCTTGCGTGCACTGATAAATCTATCACGACATTTTTAATAGTTGGAAGACTGTTTGTGCATCTTAGTATACGCAAGTTCCTGTGTGTAGTCAACATACGCTAGTTTTGGTGAGTGAGCATAATTTATTGTATGTACAGATTTTATTTAAACGTAAAAATTATTTGCATTAAAACATTATTTAATACATGTATGTGTATGTTCAAATCACAATTTATGAAATATATTCTTACCGTATTTTTTATATTACACTTCTAATTGAAGATATATATTTGAATTTAATACATGTCTGTGTAAGCGTGCGCGTATGATCAAATTACAATTTTCTGAATATATTCTTAACGTACTTTTATTCTTAACCCACTTCTAATTGAAGATATATATTTGAATTTAATACATGTGTGTGTGTGATCAAATTACAATTTTCTGAAATATATTCTTACTGTACCTTTTATATTACACTTCTAATTGAAGATATATATTTTTAGGTATAACTGAATTTTAGCGGTTTCACACTGACTGCTTGCGTGCATTGATAAATCTATCTCAGCAGTTTTTTTTAATAGTTGAAAGACTGCTTGTATTATTGTGCGTCTCAGTATACACAAGTTCCTGTGTGTGTATTCAACATACGCTAGTTTGGTGAGCATAATTTATTGTATGTACAGATTTTATTTAAACGTAAAAATTATTTGCATTAAAACATTATTTATTGAATTTAATACATGTATGTGTATGATCAAATTACAATTACTGTATTTGTTATATTACACTTCTAATTGATGATATATAGTTGAATTTAATACATGTGTGTGTGTGTGTGTGTGTGTGTGTGTGTGTGTGTGTGTGTGTGTGATCAAATTACAATTTTCTGAAATATATTCTTACTGTACCTTTTATATTACACTTCTAATTGAAGATATATATTTTTAGGTATAACTGAATTTTAGCGGTTTCACACTGACTGCTTGCGTGCGTTGATAAATCTATCTCAGCAGTTTTTTTAATAGTTGAAAGACTGCTTGAATTATTGTGCGTCTCAGTGTACACAAGTTCCTGTGAGTGTAGTCAACATACGCTAGTTTGGTGATCATAATTTATTGTATTTACAGATTTTATTTAAACGTAAAAATTATTTGCATTAAAACATTATTTATTGAATTTAATACATGTATGTGTATGATCAAATTACAATTACTGTATTTGTTATATTACACTTCTAATTGAAGATATATAGTTGAATTTAATACATGTGTGTGTGTGTGTGTGTGTGTGTGTGAGTGATCAATTTTTTGAAATATATTCTTACTGTACCTTTTATATTACACTTCTAATTGAAGATACATATTTTTAGGTATAGCTGAATTTTAAGCGTGCGTTCTTGAGTTAAGCTGTTGTTGTAATCATAGGGAAATTCATAATGTTTCGTAATTGGGCCTAACATGATTCATGCCAACGTGTGCGCTCGTTGTGTGTGCGTGTGCGTCTGTGTGTGTTCGTATGTGTGCGCGTTGCGTGTTTGGTTACGTTGCGTGTGCGTGTGTGTGTGTGTGTGTGTGTGCGCGCGAAAATAAACTTAATTTTCTCGATCTAGCAAATAGTTGGTCTAAGCGTACATGTATTATGTACAAATGATATATAAACGTTTAAGATACTGCTTCTGTATAGAAGTCATCTATAAATATCAGGTCAGTGCGACACAACGTAATTGGACCTAACATGATTCATGCCAACGTGTACGCTCGTTGTGTGTGCGTGTGCGTCTGTGTGTGTTCGTGTGTGCGCACGTTGCGTGTTTGGTTACGTTGCGTATGCGTCTGTGTGTGTGTGCACGTCGGATGTGTGAATACGTGTGCGTCTGTGTGTGTGTTCGTGTGTGCGATCTATCAAATAGTTGGTCTAAGCGTACATGTATTATGTAAATCATCTCTTTTTCAGTCATCTACGTAAGTGCATTTGCATTATTTGCGCATGCGTATAACAGCTTTTTAGTACAGTTGCACACATATCGACACTCACTTGCAACAA
Source organism: Magicicada septendecula (assembly GCA_034769895.1). Classification (NCBI taxonomy): domain Eukaryota; kingdom Metazoa; phylum Arthropoda; class Insecta; order Hemiptera; family Cicadidae; genus Magicicada; species Magicicada septendecula. The sequence goes on along the minus strand of CM068374.1, from coordinate 114,360,268 downwards.
CGTCTTACTTACCACACGTTCATGCGCTACAAATTGATATATAAACGTTTAAGATACATTAACATATTACCAGCGTTATAACAGTACCTTTTGTTTTTCAGTATTCATTCATTCTCACTCTCTCTTGAAGATCATGGCTAACCTTCAGCAGGAACGTGGGGAGGAGCAGACTGAACAAGGTAAAAAGTTCAATACCAATTGTCACAGTTAAGAAATTATTTTTGTAATTATGTAGCGTGCAAACTTGCAGATGCGAATTAACGTTTGAGTCATACTATGTCTATTGGTGTGTGTATGAAAAGTCTCACTCTTAACATCGTTTAGAAATTGACATGTAGATGAAAATTTTTCATGTTCCTTCATAGGTTTGTCACCTTCTTTCCAATCAACTAATTCAATTCCACAACAAAAGCATTTAACTCTATCGTCTACGAATGACATACTATGCCCACACACATCGAAATTTCTAGGGTAGAAGTAGAACCCCGCAAACGCTAACTCGTCGGGGCTGATAAACGTCACTTCCCAATACTTGAACGATTTTATTCTTTCACTTTCAATACTAAAATCAGGAGTAGCCGACATCTTTACGGTTTGTAATAAACTGACATATTACCCCGACGAGTGTTATTTATTTACTACAAACATGAATTTGTGTACAAGTTATTTATCTTTCCTATTGGTTACTAATACTCATATTTCTATTGTTTCAGTTGTGACTCGGTTTTATATTGAGAGGAAGAGTAGTGTCCGAGGGTACATCACAACTTTCGACTACCTTCCAGTGAACGTCAACGCGTCGGATCATGACATAGTATTCGTAATGACCGAGGCACGTCCTTTATTGCTTGAGGATATTCAGGCAGAGCAGGCACGTTTACGCAATATCAAGTGGCATATTGCGTGCAGGATACGTTTTACCAAAACCGTGGTAGATGGTGACAGTGGTGAGGAGAAAGAGGTAACGAAAGACACCGTCTTCCACGGACGTTGTCGCACGTTGCTCGCGGACGACAGCGACGAGTTGAATTGTCTACTCGATGAATCCTACGATAAAATCTTCAATAGCATATCTAATTTTACCCGTGACGAGAGCGGATGGTCGGTGGATGCTGTACTGAAGCTGGAACTGGTTGTTGGACGGTACCAGCCTCTAGCAGCGTCTTCCTACCTTCCAACCCCGCGAAAACTCACGCTCACTAAGGCAGTAGTCAACATCAAGAACCCCCGAGATGAAATGTGTTTTCTGTGGTCTGTTCTAGTTCACATACACCCTCAACAACAACATAAAGACCGTGCTTCAAAATACATCCCATTCATAAACACATTAAATAAGTCCGGTATCGAGTACCCTGTTTCGTTAAAGTCCATTTCTAAATTTGAAGCACAGAATCCTAACATTTCTATAAACGTTTTCGGCTATGATATAGAAGACAATATCAAAAATGAATCAGAAAATGAGGTTTACCCTCTGAGAATTACCCCGAATAAGGACAGGTCGCATCACGTTAATCTTTTGCTTCTGACCGATACAAATAGCCGAAAACATTACTGTCTTATCAGTAACATGAGTAGATTGTTATCATCCCTAACAAAACACCGCGCTCAATCATTTTACTGCGACTACTGCCTGCATCGTTTCGCCACCGAACATGGTCTGTCCGATCATCTCCCCTACTGCACACCTTACGGCGAGCAGAAAACCAAAATGCCCACGGAGGAGGAGAAGTTTATGTCCTTTAAAAATTACGCGCACTGTCTTAAAGTACCCTTCACCGTCTACGCCGACTTCGAGTCCCTCATCACTCCGCTTCAATCGTGTTCACCTGGTAACAACGTCCCGACGACAGTGCACGAGTTAGGTGAATTCTACTCCGTCGATAGCAGCCGTGCCCGTCAGAAAATAACTTCTCCTCCTGTATCGTCCACATCATACGAAGCGATGCATATTCCGTCAGGTTTCTCCTATGCTATCGTCTATCACACGCACAGCCTTTGGAGAGAGGCTAAAGTTTATCGAGGTGAAAACGTTGTAGACACGTTCTTCTCGTGGTTGATGAAAGACGTCGAGGATATGATGAAGGTGGTACGACATAACGTACAATTAATTATGTCCGATGATGACAATGTTGTGTTCACTAACGCCACCGTTTGTCATTTGTGTGAGCGCCCTTTGACAGACGATGACAAGGTACGCAATCATTGCCATCTTACGGGGAAATTCTTGGGAGCAGCCCATAATAGCTGTAATCTGAGCTACAAGATGCCTCGTCATATCCCCGTCTTCTTTCACAACCTTCGTGGCTACGACTGTCACCATTTAATGCAGGGTTTGGGGAAATATAAGGACGAACGCGTATCCTGCATCGCGACATCCAGTGAGCGTTACGTGTCGTTCTCCCTGGGTCCCTTGCGTTTCGTAGACTCCTTTCAATTTCTTAATCGCTCTCTGGACACACTCGTTACCAACCTGTCCGCGTCCGGGAGCCAGTTTCCTTTGCTTAGAGAGGAAATGCTTAGACGGGGTTTCGATGAACAGACCAATCTGCTCGTACGCAAGGGGGTATACCCATACGAGTACGTTGACAGTATTGATCGGTTCAACGAAACAAGTCTACCCGCTCGTGAACACTTTGATAACCGGTTGATGGAATCATCTATTTCGGACGCAGATTATGAGCACGCGCAAAACGTGTGGAGTGCATTCAATCTGCGTACGTTTGGAGATTACCATGATTTGTATTTGTTGACAGACGTAATGCTGCTGGCCGATGTCTTTGAAAGTTTTCGAGACATGGCCTTACGCGATTACTGCTTGGACCCATGTAATTTTTATTCGCTTCCCGGACTCGCTTGGAACGCGATGGTAAAAAAGACCAGGGTCGAATTAGAACTGTTGACAGAATTAAATCTGCATCTGTTCGTCGAGTCTGGGATTCGCGGAGGCTGCGCGATGATATCCAACCGTCATGCAGTCGCTAACAATCCTTTGATTCCAGATCAGTACGATGTTTCGAAACCGACCTCCTTCATTCTGTATACGGACTGTAACAATTTATACGGTGCAGCCATGTCGCAACCACTCCCTTACGCAGACTTCCGATGGCTCGATCGTAACGAAATCGAGTCCTTGGACGTACGTAATGTGAGTGATGATTCTGACATCGGGTACATCCTTGAAGTCGATCTACACTATCCTAATACCTTACACGACCTGCATTCCGACTACCCGCTTGCACCTGTGCGCCAGCGCATAACACACGATATCCTTTCTCCCTTTTCCAAACGGTTACACGAGAGTATATACAGATTATCGTATAACGAATCAGGGTCATCCGTAGAGAAGTTGTTAACAACTTTGGAGGACAAACAAAATTACGTTCTTCATTATCGAAATTTGAAATTGTATTTAAGTCTTGGTTTAGAGCTGAAAGCGACTCATAGGGTGTTGTGTTTTAAGCAAAGCGCTTGGTTGAAACCGTTTATCGATTTCAACACCCGCAAGAGGCAAGCAGCCGTCAACAGCTTTGGAAAAGACCTTTTCAAACTGATGAACAACGCCGTATACGGTAAGTCGCTGGAGAACGTACGGAAACATATAGACTTTGAACTAGTCTCGGATGAACGACGGCTTCAAAAACTAGTTTCCACACCCAGGCTAAAACGTATGATTCGTTATACGAACGATCTGGTGGGGCTCTCACTCCGTAAAAAATCCATCGTTCTTTCTCGTCCCGTGTATGTCGGCTTCACGGTGCTTGACGTTAGCAAAACAATAATGTACGACTTTCATTATCGTTATGCTGTCGCCAAGTACGGCCGCAACGTTAAATTGTTAATGACTGATACAGACAGTCTGATGTATCATATTGAAACATCAGACTTGTATGCAGATATGAAGAAGGACTTGCACGTTTTTGACACCTCGGATTACCCCACGTCTCATCCTTGTTATAGCCTTAAGAACAAAAAGGTTGTCGGGCTGTTCAAGGATGAAACGTGTGGTCGTCCTATTAGAGAATTCGTATGTCTCAGAGCGAAATGTTATTCGTTCCTTGTGGCCCACGAAGATCCTAGCAATGCGGGTCAAAAACGTGTGTGTAAAGGTGTGCCTCGAGTTTCTATTAAGAGGAGTCTGCGACACGATATGTATCGCAAGTGTCTCACTGATCATTGTCAGTTTTCTGTCAGTGCGTTGTGTTTACGTAGCGATCATCATACGTTATACACGATGCGCGTAAATAAGCAAGCGTTGTCACCGTATGATGATAAGCGCTATATATTAGACAATGGCCGTGATACGCTTGCGTACGGTCATTATCGGATACGTGCCGACGACGATGACGACTCTGCTCCTCCACCTGCTAAAATTCCCCGTTACATCACCTGTTAAAAACAATAAAAATTCTTACTGTGATATCTATAGTTATTGTCTCTCCATACTTCAGTTCGGACGGCAGTAAACGTAAGTTTATGTATTATTATTATTGTAACGATATTTGTGTTTATACATATTAGTTCGTAATGTGTGGTTTCTTTTTTTTTCAGGTGATCACTATTTCTAGTAGTCTGTGGGCTTTCCTACTATATATATATTTTGTAACAGCACAAGTTCTGCATGTACCTCGTTAAGGTAACAACCTACATTACTAATTTTTTATCACTGTGTGTGTTTGAATGTAGTGCAGATTCTAATTTACAAGGTTTTGATGAATGGACATTAATTTATGAGTGAGAAAGAGAGAATGACACATAATTTAAGAAGTTACTTGCGTAAAGCGTTGATTCTGCCAACTATATCTGTGTGTGTGTGATATTTAACATGATTTTAATATTGTTGTATTGTTATGTTGCAGGTTGCTTCTCCTACAAGTACGACACAATTATATATAAACTTTCGAAAAAAAATATCAATTTTATAATGTATTTATTTAATTATGAATTGAGAATTTTATATTGTGAATGTTAAAATATATTTAATCATTTAAACAAATTATGACTTTATTTTATTTCACTCTACACCTCTGAACATGTGTACAATTAATTTATTTTTGTGAACTGTTATATCAGAAGATTTGTATGAATTTCAACCACCGTTTTCATGTGTGTGTATAATTTTAATTTATTTCGCTATACACCACTGAACCTATGTGCGTGTGTAAACTGTACCCATGAAGAAGAGTGTATTGAAGATTGCTAAGCCGTTAACGTATGGATTTGTCATCTGTAACAGCACACAGGTAAGTAGTTCATTGACAACAACACACATACATAGTTAATATTTGCCAAATATATATATTTCTAACAAGGATCAATCACACTGACTGCATTATAAAACTATTAATTAATTATTTAATACATGAAAAATGAAGACGGCGTTTTGACGACGAGAGAGAGAGCTAAAATTATTTATTCATCACATCGACTACTCCATGTACACGGTAAGAGAGACAGGAGAAAGGGTATGAAACCTTGCATAGTTGAAACGCGTGAGAGTGAGAGAGGACGTTACTATTTGTTGACACAGTTGACCTGAGTGAGAGTGAGAGAGAGAGAGAGAGAGAGAGAGAGAGAGAGAGAGAGAGAGAGAGAGAGAGAGAGAGAGGGCGTTAATATTTGTCGAATAAATATAAACTTTCTAATTTCATATACATGCGCGGTAATGACCACAGAGAGAGGAGAACAGTTTGAGCATAACGTTTGACAACAAGAGAGAGATAGTTTTACTTACATTCAAATGTGAGAGAGAGAGAGTAACAATTATGATCATATAGTTTCAATTTCCCACTACAGAAGAGAAAAAAATGTTGGCAGATCTGCTCTATACACACACACAATAATGTAAGATTGGTAACCCTGATCATATATTTTAATATATACACTACACTATATAACACATATTTGAATTTCCCTCCCCCCCGTCGCAGAAAATGTTGACAACCCTGCTCATATAAAATATCTATACACTATAATAATAATACAGAGGTTGGTACACCTGATCATATAGATTTAATATACATTATAACACACCGACAAATTTGAACTCATGCAAAGGTTGGTACACCTGATCATATATTTTAATATACACTATAATGCATCGAGTTGGAACCACCCCCACCCTACACCACCCACTAATATGAAATAAAAAAAAACCTCCCACCCACCACCACCCCCTGATATGCAAATCAGCTTTCTTAAAAAAATAAAAAATTATATTCACGGATGCTGGTGGTCCATTGAACCTCATCCCACCAAATCAATTTAATTAAAAAAAAATAAAAATCCAAATTAAAAAAATAAAAAAAATTATTCGCGAAAATTCGCGGTGATGTGGTCCATTGGGATGCTGCGGGTCCAGCGGTGGCGGCGTCATCTCTTAGATCATGTTTTTTAGTGTTTTTTATTGTTTTTTTAAGAAGGCGGCATTCCTTTGTGGCTCAGAACCCCCAATTTCCCTCTACTCGTATTGTTTTACTTTTTAAGGCAGTAACAAATTTTGAGCCGTTTCATCAGTAAACGACTGCATCATTTAATGTTTCTTTTGTTAACATACACAATTCAATATAACCATTTCATTAATAGCTTATAATCTTTGTGGTACTTTATGTTATAAAGTAAGAATATAATATAACCGTGACATAACCATTTCAATATATTTATCTGGGCAAAGTACATAAGATACAAAGATAGTAAAAAACTTAATGCAGACCACAATCAAAAATTCTACAGCCAATATTCTCGGAACAGACAGTGCACATTACGTGTGACGTCACTCCCCTCTGTCACCCGCAAAAAGCGGGCTATTCTCATATCTCGTTACCAGTACACATGCCAGTTGGTCGGCGTACATGTTTAAGGAGACTGTATTTAATTGATACAAAGTTCTGCATCATTTTACGGCTTTGATAGTTTGCAGTGTGAAACGTAAGAACAAAAGACGGCACCTTCTCACGTTGGTTTGTAAACTGACACCACTCGAAAGGGAAGAAAAGCGATAACTCTGACGGATCCATGTAAACGAAACTATTTTTACATAGACGACCGTAGTAACCGACTCGACTACTGTAACGAGCACGACATAACGATGAGAAACGGACAAAACGCGATAGAACAGGAATGCTGTAAGTTGTACGCAGACCGGCCGACGAGAAAACACACAGACTTCTTGACGACATACAACATACTGACAGATGCGTTGAAAATGTAACTAGAAGCACTGCACATGCGCGAAGTAACGCACTGAGGTTCGAGATGTAATGCACCGAAACAATTGAACTCCTTTTTTTGTTTTCTTTTTTCCAAGAGTTCCACATTACGGTTAAAAGAACGTAACGACAAACCAGATACAGGATTGTATTACTGGTTATCATAAATGTTGTAAAATACGAGACTTTTACATCGTAATTCAATTTTTTTATTAAAACTTTGTTTCATTTCAAAAGCATGGGTTTCTATTGATTATCTGCATAAGTACTAGAGATATGAAAATTATTCCAAGTTACTGAAGTGTGTCGACTTTGAGTTAAAAAGACAAAGAGGTTTGGTACAAGATTCTTGAGGCAAAACGGCAAGCAGCTGACGGTCTTAGTATGCCTTTGTTAGAGCGACTTTTAAAATACAGATTTATTGCACAATACACTAGCCTCATAACCTACTAGGGTACATAAAAAATGTGTTTTAAGAGCACGAATTTCTACTAAATGCTTGCATACGTATCAGAGGTATGAAAACTATTACAAGTACCTAGAGCGTTTTATCTTCAGACAAGAGTTCAGGCAGAGGGTTCTTAACGACAAGCAAAACGACAAACAGCTGATGTCCTTACAATGTCTTTGTTAGGGCAACCTTTAAAATGCAGTTTTATTGCTCGATTCACTGGAGCCCGATGTCTGGTCAGGTTATGGTCAATCAAAATCACAGTTTAATAATGCGCCCACTCACATTGCTTTCCCGAACAAGGCGGTATTCACGCCAATAACGTTCAGTAATCAAGTGCGGAGTGTTGACGATACACCCTCCGACAGTGTATTAAGGTGCAAAAGATGATACTAACGTATTATCAATGTAGGCCTACTAGTATGAATACACATATTTTGCTTATGATTAGTTAATACTTTCTATTATAAGATATTCTTTTTCCATGATCATTAGTTATACTTCTCACACACATTTTTTAATATTCTTTGAGTGTTGTAATGTGAACTACAAAACTTTGGGGAAAATCAAGTGGCTTTTTCTTAGTTGTTGTTATGGTTTTTGTAACTGCGGGTCTTTTTGAAATGTAACTTCAATTCCGTTGTATTGTTCGAACCATATCGGTCGTCGTATTATCGAAATACACAAAAAATTTACGAATTTTAAGTAAAGCTTAAGAAGAATTTTTGTGGATCTGACACGCGCCTGTCTCTAATTTGTTCTACTGAGAAATCCTTCGGTAAATACGCATCATCATTTTTTCGCAGAGAGTTTACAAATGCCATTTAAATTGGGCTCACGGCATTTAAGCACCACATATTAAGCAATTGTCAAGCACCATTCGTTTTCTTGAGAAACTTGAAAATCCGTAATATTTTTTAACAAATACGCTACTGTTCATAATAATTGTGAATCTCGAGTTGGACTTATGTAATTAAGCCTTTACACCTCTGATGAACGTGAGCCCCTTTCCTGAGATATCTTACAAAATTCTCATTAAGTTTTCAACAGTTTCGGTTCACTCCAGTGACATTTAAAATTTTAACTTCACTATTAATAATAATAATAACAAAAAAAAGTGCAGAACTTTGGGGACAAAGACAAGGAAAGAGACAAGGCTTCAATTTTATAAAACAATGGCAGTACCTGTTTTACTATATGGATATGAAACGTGTGCGCTTAGAAAGAAGATTGAAAACCAGATACAGACTTTGGAAATTAAGTTTCTGAGAAGAACAAGGCGTTGCGCAAGACAGGATCGCTTGAGCAATGAGGATATTAGAGAAGACCTACAGGTATTCTCCATAAAAGGTAAGACATATGGAATGGTTACAGCATCTGTACAGAATGGAGGTTGGACGACTACATAAGGTTGCGTTTAAATATAGACCCTTTGGTACAAGAGATGTATGAAGACCGGGAATGAGATGGAGAAATACTCTGTGAAGACGAAACAGGCAAAGTGCCTACTCCATGAGGTGAAGAAGAAGAAGGAGAAGTCAAAGTGCAGAGCGCGTTTTAATTATGAAGTGCTGCTGCTTCATAATCACATTTGGCGATGGACCGTGATAGCAAGAAATAGTATTCTAGGAAGACCTTTCTGAGCCCTTTCATCTTAGTGTATATATTGCACCAGCTTAAATGTGCATCATTTGCCTTGATGCAAATTTAATGGTTTGAGAGATTACAAGTCTAAAAAACAGTGCTCTGTTCATGAGCATGTTTATAAATTATAAAATATAAAACAGTGCACCTATTTTCAAGTGTAATCTTAAACCGTAACAGTTTACATACAACTCCTAAACCTCTTATATCTTGACATTCTCAGTCCTCAATCGGTAATGCCTCAGACGTCTTGCTTGTGTTGGAGGAACAATTAAGGAGTAATTAAAATTATCAAGCGTGGATACGGTAACAAAATTCGCCCTCTGTTTAAGGGATTCTCAACACGTTTACATAATTCTTACAAAAAACTTTCAAAATCTTTTTCATTGTTCATGTAATTTTACCAACCGCGCGAGGTTTTATTAAGCGTAAAACCCAATTTTAACAACCATCCAATTTTCTTTGTTTTAATTTAATGAAATTTTTCTTCTGAATTTTACATTTAAAAAACAATCCCCCGGAAACGGAACAATACTAAAGCATTTTTATTAAAGGAATGTGATTTCGTGACTTCCGTTACCCTTACTGTGGTGGTAAATAATTTTAATTAAATCCGTTTTACCGCGTCCCAGCGACCTTGTTTTTCCTCTTACTTATTTCTCTTCAAAATATTTTCCTCAATTCAATTAAAATAATATATTTTATAGTAGTAATAAATAACAATCTTACTTGATAATTTAATAGTAATTAGATTTTAATAAAAATTGCCAACAAAGATTAATGATAAGAAAATAACAAATACTTTCGCCAGGTAACGAATCAACATCCCTGACTTATCGTCAGAGCTTAATAGCAGAATCGTGTCTCAAACACGTTTGAGTAAACACATGCAAGTAACATTAGTAGCATAAAATAATAATGTAATATAACGAAGTATTATTTATAATATTTAAGGCAAGACTGGTACCAGAGCAACGGTACGAGTGGGCAGTTAGTTCGCACCCTCCATTTCTAATTACTGCAGGAACAAGAGGTATTGAAGAATAAGAAAGTATAAGTATATCCTTTCTCGTTATACAAGAAGATCCAGTGTCCTCTCTACTGTTTGACTTAGTTTTAGAAGCAGTAATCAATAAGACGGAAACTATGAGACATAAAACTAGAAAAACCACACAAATCCTTGCTTACGCTGACGATGTATCTATTATAAGTAAAAACAAAAGCTCTTTGAAAGAGGCTGTAATTAATATAGATAACGAGGCAATGGAGAAATTACTGAAAATATATTATAATATAACCAGAAACATCTAGTAGCAGACAACCTCTACAATTCAAAAATTGTGAGTTTGAACACGCAAGAAGATTTTCCTACGTAGGCTCACAAATAAATTACACTAGCACTACCAACAATGGTAGTCAGGAAAGAATCCAGAGTGGTAAACGATGTCGCTACGCCTACTCAAAATTAATAAAGTTGTTAAATCTTTGTATTTGTTCATTATACCCGTGCGCAATCAGCCCACGCAATTACGTCATTCGTTTAAGTGCAGTTCGCTAACTGCGAGCTACGACAGAAGTTTACTTAAACCTCAGCCTTCATTCGCTCAATACTCTTTTCTATTTGCGAGCTGCGGCGATGTGAAATTTAATTATTTGCTTAACTTCTTTATATAATTTTCATTTTTCAACCGTTATTTATCTTGCCAATGTACGCCATACATAATTGCATGGGCCATGCGCTTTATTATATAATTTGTTCAATAAACGGCTAGTTAACTCAAATTTATACAGTCCACTTCTTCTTTTAAAACATATATCCGATTCCTTAAACCAGCAGCACTTCGCATGAGAAATACCAACTCAAGAAATACTCGAGAGCGTTGATCATGCAACATATGGTCCTCCGGGCCGGATAATTCATTTCATGGATTCAGTTCATGGATTCACAGTTCAATTAGCAGGCCCTATCAGCATTTGACAACATGATTAAATCAACATTTCTTTAATTATCAACTATAAATGGAGCACGCATTGCACGACTTTTGGGGACGTCATACTTCGCCGACCGGATCGTTCGAAACATTATTTCAACATTTGAACACCATCACCACGTGGCATTCATCACTTGGGAAAAATCCAAAGCATCCAGCCTATGCAGAATTCGACCACTTCAGACATCACCTGACAGGCATCAACAGTGTCTACATCGTCAATTCATGGGTGCCGGATGGGACTGCCAAGGATTCGACACGCTCTGAGACCTTCTTGAACATGTCGATAAGTACCACATACCAAGTGAATATAAATTTATGTTTCATATGATCCTTTCAATTTTACATAATTTTGTAAACCTTTCAAGGGTTTTCAACTAAAATAAGCAGTATTTAAAAAAATAATATAACTTTTTTCTTTATATCAGTTTCAATTTGACTATGAACTTAGAATTTTTGCGAACTCAGCAAGCTTATAAATTTTTCTGTGAATCAATCACAAACTTAAATAACTTAACAAGCTTATATTCATATTTTTTGATTTAATTGTAAATCATATTTTTAAATAGTGTTCATAGCAATAGGGATTATACTGTTATGTTGTATATGCTGTCTATATCAGTATTTAGTACAACATAGAATCAGTCTGAGATGTGTTAATCAATGGTTACCGAGTTGTAGCGTGACTTCATAATTTAGATAACCTGCATTGGTCTTGGTCATCTCACTGCATTCACTCATTTTTTCTTATTATCGTTTCGAATCTTCAAGTAATACACAATCATGACTGATATGAAGGCGCTGATCAAAAAGCGTGGCACGATCAAGGCCTCTATATCGCACATAAACACCTACGCGGATAATTTTGACACGATACGCATGACCACCATGCGCTAAAAATAAAGCTTCGTCATCTGATGTCTTGGGCATGAAGCACATGCAGCAGGACTCTATGGTTAGCATTTCCAAATCTATAGATGATCTTACCGCTAACATAAACGCTCTAAATTCATTAAATTTACTAGTGAACACATTCGAAATTAATTTTGTGCATTTCTCGCCACAAAACTTGACGATCGCACATCTAGATTATGGAAGGGAAGTTTAACTGACGAACAGCTTCCGAATTACAAAAACTTCATTAAATTCTTAAATACTAGCCCCAGTTGTTGCAAAATGTTAGCGCTCCGATTAGTTCATCATATGGAAGGCAAGTTATCGATAAAACTTCTTATCGTAAACCGGCTAGACGCGCGGAGTTCACTGGGTCGCTAGTACATACTCAAACAAGCAATAGACTTTGTCAGCTGTGTAGCGGCAATCATAAACTGTCCAAATGCCCACAATTCGTGGTGGCTTTACATCCAAGTCAACGGAAAGATGTTTTAATAAATCACAAGCTCTGCCTAAATTGCACACGCTCGGGCCATGAAACCTCGCGTTGCCCTTCCAAATTTTCGTGCAGAGCACGTTCGAAAAGGCACCACACCATGATTCACTCTTCAACAAATAATTCTTCAAGCAGGAACAATAATCAATGTTCCCTAAAACTACAAACCAACAAATCAATTTTATTGTCTACTACCGTATGTACCACAACCGATCGTGCCGGTAAAACACCCGGTAAGTATCCTGTTGGATTCAGGTTCACAAGCAAACTTTGTACAATGGGCTTCGCACGCCGCATGGGCTTAAAATTAAACAAGTCCGAACTGCCTATCACGGGCATAAATAATTCTCTATGCCAAGCCAATTTCAGTATAAGGGTGCGCCTAAACTTACGCTACAGGGATTTCAGTTTGAATGTACACTGCGCTGTTCTGCCCAGAATTACAAATAACCTCCCTACAGAATCTTTTAATATGTCATCATTAAACATTCCAAAAAACATATTTTTAGCTGACCCGCAACTTAATTTTTCGTCACAGATCGACATAATACTCGGGGCACAGTATTTTTTGCAATTGATTGAGCTGACTAAATTTTCACGCAGTCCGCACTTTCCGATAATACAGGAAACAAAACTAGGTTTTATCCTCGCCGAAAATTTACCCTTTAACGTAGATATGACAAAACCGGTTTCGTCGTTTATGGCTCGTGACGACAATAATGCCATCTCGTCACAGTTGAGGAACTTCTGGCAGTTTGAGGACGTTTCTTTCCGTAATCCCTCAGCTGAGGACTCGGAGTGTGAAAATAATTTCCTCACAAACACCTTTCGAAACACTAGTGGTAGGTTTGTTGTGTCATTACCCCGTAAGACAGGGAATCTCGGCGATTCACTCCCCGGAGCAGTTCGCAGATTTCACACACTCGAACTCAAATTCAGGCGAAACCAGTCTTTGTACAAAGACTATAGTAGCTTCATGCAGGAATATTTAAACCTGGGTCATATGTCTCCACTGAATTCATATGATTTGTCAATCAATGAGTCGAATATATTTTACTTACCACACCATGCTGTCGTCAAGTCCACTAGCACAACCACCAAACTTCGCGTTGTTTTCGATGGCTCAGCCAAAACATCAAATGATTTATCTTTAAACGACACACTCATGGGTGGTTCTACGGTCCAGCAGGATCTTTTCTCCATCATGGTCAGATTTAGAACGCACCGATACGCACTCATTGCCGACATCGAGAAAATGTATCGCCAAATCTTGGTGTCCCCAAGGGATTCTAACTTGCAAAGAATTGTCTGGCATGACGCTCCCCACAAGGAACTTAAACACTATGCTTTGAGAACAGTCACATATGGGACTGCAAGCGCTTCATTTTTGGCTACTAGATGTTTAAAACAAATCTCACAGGAAAATAGTATTCAACACCCCATAGCCTGCTCTGTCATTGCAAACGATTTTTACGTCTAAGATCTCATCACCGGATCTGATAGCTCACACGTCTTAGCCCGATTAAACTCTGACATTTCTGGTTTATTAAGCCGGTACGGCTTCAGTCTGCATAAATGGTCTTGTAATGACCGGAATATCATATCTTCACATACCAACTCATCCCTGGACTTCAACAAAGACCAAACCGTCCGCACTTTAGGTATTCAGTGGGACGTTCAGGCTGACCACTTCATATACAATTTCCAAAGAGATCTTAAAATTGATGTGTTTAATAAAAGAAGGGTATTATTCGTCATCGCTGGAATTTACGACCCATTAGGGCTTATTGGCACTATTACATTTTGGTGTAAGCACTTTATGCAAACGCTATGGTCATGAGGTACCAATTGGGACGACCCGCTGTCTGACTCATTATTAATTCAATGGGGAGAGCTTTACTCTCAATTAATTTCAGACACTCATTTTAAGATCCCAAGAGCTATAAACGATTCATGTAATTTTCCAATCATTTCATTTTAATTACACGGGTTTGCCGACGCGTCAGTAAAGGGTTACGCATGCTGTATTTATGTGCGTACAGTATATTCTGACCGCAGTATATCATCTCATTTATTGTGTTCCAAATCTAGAGTCGCCCCTTTAAAGCAGATATCTTTACATCGACTTGAACTTTGCGCCTGTCTATTATTGGCTCAGTTGGTTTATAAGGTTGTCAACGCTGAGACCTACAATTTCAACGACTTGTATTTTTATTCTGACTCTACGATTGCCTTACACTGGATTCACCAACAGTGGTCAGGTGGAAGGTATTTGTTGCCAACCGCGTCGCGGAGATACAGCAGCTCACTGCAAAGGGCACCTGGTATAATGTTGCTTCGCATGAAAATCCCGCGGACATTCTATCCCGCGGCTGAATTGGTATCAGATTTGACTTCAGGCGCCTTTATAGCTGCTTTAAAACGCTTCATAGCTCGCAGGGGCATCCCTGCACAAATATTTTCTGACAACAGTACAAATTTCCATCGTGCTGGCACTATATTACACGATTTGTACAAACTTTTTCAACAAGACGAATTTCAACAAACCAGTCAGGACTTCGCCAGTTCACAGGGAGTCACGTGGTCCTTCATACCTCCGTCAGCACCTCATTTCGGTGGTCTATGGAAGAGCGGAGTCAAAAGCGTTAAATTTCATTTACGGCGCGTTATTAACAGGACGCTTCTCAACTTTCAAGAGCATTACACTGTTTTAACTCAAATAGAGTCATGTCTGAATTCACGTCCCTTGTTCGTCATTTCAAATGACTCTGGGCATCCCGAGCCTTTGACTCCAGCACATTTCTTAGTTGGTTCTCCACTTACTTCGCTCCCGGAACCCGACTATTCGGATATAAAAATGGGTCGCTTGGGGAGGTGGCAGCTTCTGCAGAGATTCACCCACTCTATATGGAAGAGATGGTCAAGAGATTATTTGCATCAGTTGCAGCAACGAAATAAATGGCGCAAACATTCAAAAAATTTGTCTCCAGGACAACTCGTCCTCATTTTAGAAGACAATACCCCACCTCTGCAGTGGAAACGTGGTATTGTCACCCAAATCTATGTAGGTCAGGATTCATTAGTACGCGTAGCGGATGTCCGCACCACAAACGGCATCCTACGTAGGCCTATCCACAAACTGTGTCCACTTCCCGTGCCATCAGACTAATTTGTTTTTCAGTGCTTCATGCCCGGGACATTTCCGGATGAGCACATGCTCTACGTACTACTGTAAGTACAATGTTAAATGTACTTATTTATACATTTATATTTATACCAAGTTAATGTACGCTATTTATATGTGCATTAGTAAATATTTTAAGTGTTTTTTCGTCAGTGTGATGTCAGTTATTGTGTACTGTTTGGTGCAGTGTTATCATTATCATGAATTTTTTGGGTATATTTCTATTGTGCTATTATTATCATGAATTTTTTGTATATATTGCTATTGTATTATTATGTAATATTGCTTATTATGCACTTATTGTCATGCTATTATTACTGAATTCTTTGGATTTCTATTAGTTATTGTGTAATGCTACTTACTATGTGTTATTCATTGCCATGTATCATTGTTATTGAATTTGGGTATATTGTCATTATTATTATTATGTGTCATCAGACGTTCTAGCACTTGTATTTTATTATTATATATTATTCGATGAGTATTGATCAATATTGTATTTATGCTATCTAATGGGCCATCTATCGATGCGCCAATATTCATTATACTATGTATTATCACACATTTCAGGTTAGTAACTTGTTAATGTATACTTGCATTTTTTCAAGCAATTTTTCATACTGTAACCTATTTGAAAATCACCCGATTTTGGGCGGGCAGTATGTTAAATCTTTGTATTTGTTCATTATACCCGTGCGCAATCAGCCCACGCAATTACGTCATTCGTTTAAGTGCAGTTCGCTAACTGCGAGCTACGACAGAAGTTTAGTTAAACCTCAGCCTTCATTCGCTCAATACTCTTTTCTATTTGCTAGCCGCGGCGATGTAAAATTTAATTATTTGCTTAACTTCTTTATATAATTTTTATTCTTTAATCGTTATTTATCTTGGCAATGTACGCCATACGTAATTGCATAGTCCATGCGCTTTATTATATAATTTGTTCAATAAACGGCTAGTTAACTCAAATTTATACAGTCCACTTCTTCTTTTAAAACCTATATCCGATTCCTTAAACCAGCAGCACTTCGCATGAGAAATACCAACTCAAGAAATACTCGAGAGCGTTGATCATGCAACAAAAGTCGAAGCACTAAAGAAATCATTAAAATTAAAAATATACAAAAGCATAATTAGACCGGTTGAACTATTACTTGTGCAGATGCTTAATTAGCACAAGACTAGTTAAACGTCTGCTTAATTAACACAAACCTTTGCTTATGAAACATGGATATTAACACAAAAAGACGAACTGTATCTCAGAATATCTGAGCGACAGACACTAAAAAAAATTTTGGGCCAGTGAAAAATAACAACGGCTCATGGAGAATACGAAGAAATCAAGATATAAATAATCTGATACACAAAGCTGACATATGTTTGTAATGAGTAGACGGATAACCTGGCTGGTACACACAATGAAGAAGCAACAACACAGAATTGCCAGAAAAATTCTAGAATGAAGACCAGTTGGTAGGAGATCAAAAGAAGGCCAAGGAAGAGATGGATTAAAGACGTTTTGGAGGAGCTAAGGAATATGGGGATAAAAATGTAGAGTAGAATCAGTGAGAGGGCTGAGTGGTGAAAAAATCGTTGAAGAAGCTAAAACTTCAACAAAAATGATACATTGGGTTGTACGCCATTAGAAAAAAAGTGCATCCGAACACCGCTTACGGTTATCATCGAGTTTGGGATCCTTCCTCTCTCTTCCGACAGAAGTGAACACAGGTCGTCTTTGTTGTCGGAAAAAGCATATGTTGTCAGCATTTTTAACAACGGATATCCATGAGGTACTCCTGTGGCCAATAGTGATTGTCCAACCCGAACACGGAGAGTCCTGTCCCTGAGAAATGTAGAGATAAATTTAGGCAGGTTACCTCTTACTGAAAATCATATTGCTGTTGCATGATGTAGCTCAACGTTTTGTCAAACGCTTTCTCTAAACAGAAGAATTCTGCAACCTTGTGTTGACCTTCGATGCAACTGTTTTGCACTGCGTTTTCCAGTCATAGCAGTTGATCAGTAGTAGAATGATGCTTCCGGTACCCACACTGGTGTACGATCAGAAGGCCGTGTTTTTCAAGACACCAGGTGAACCGGCTATTTAACTTCGTCTCCAATAATTTTTCTAAACAGAATATCAACAATACTGGACGATAGTTTTCTGCTTTGAGGGAATCCTTTCCGGCCTTCAGAAGAGGGATGACGATCGCCTCTTTCCATTGTTTTGGGTGGTCTCCTTGCCTCCATATGACATTATAAAGTGCCAGTAGTCAAAGTTACATACGGCAGTTGACGTATAATGCTATAAATAAAATCGTCCTGTCCCTCCCGCTGCAATGTCACCGGCAGCGCGGATAGTGGGCTGTAATTCCATCATTGTGAAAGGCACGTTGTAGGTTATGTACCCTTTAGTTGCAGCAAACTTGAGAGGATAACTTCCTGTACTACTGACTTCAGCGTATAGCGGAGTTTAGGAGTCAGCAAATCGATTCAACATCGTGCTCTGTACATGCGATAGGCTTAAACACTGGTGTGCCAGCGATTGCTCTAATCTTCTTCCATACTTCTGTCACTGGGATCAAAAGCGTTGTGGTTGAAACGTAGTTTTTCAAGTTCCGTCTTTTAAGAGTGAGTATTGTTCTATGACCAGCGGCTCGAAGTTGCTTAAAAGAGACACGATTATCTTCCGTCGCGCTCGTTTATACCTGTTTGAAGCTAGTCGCATCTCTCTTATTACGTCTTTCACAGCGGTGTTCCACCACGGTACCAGCGGTCAGGATGAACGACCACCGGCCCGCGGCATATGATCCGTAATTGCTAAGTGCAAGCGGCCTTGAAGTCTGTTTCCTACTAGAAACAAAACATTAAAAAAGTTGTGGATCAGATATTTATGTTTATATATATGTGGGTTGACTTTCTAGTAGTTTAGAATCAAATAAAGATTTCAAAGAGTTAACGCATGGAATTAATGAAAATGAAGCGAAGAACAAATTCCAAGAAGAAATAGGAGGAATAAAAATTAATTACTTAGACATAAATATAAACATTGACAATGGCAGTTTTAAGTTTGATGTATAACGGAAGAAAACTTATACGTATTTAATTATAACGAGGACTCATGCCATCCTATAAGTCAAAAAAATTACAGAATTTAATTCTTTTTGTTACAGAAAAATTAATTAGTCAGCAGACGATGTAGACAGAGATGCAGAAATAAGAAGAATACAGAGCTCATCTAAAAAGAATAACTATAAAAACGAGATTAATAGAAAAAATTGTGAAAAAAATTAAAAGTGATCGGAGATCAGCAAATAGAGAAGAAATATAAACGATTGATTACATATATGGGATACCAAATGAAGAAAATATTAAAGTGTTTTAAGAAGTATGATAGAGATCGGCAGTTTTTGATCAAGTTAAGAATAATAATATTAAAGGAACACGAATATTCCATGAGAGATGGATGTACAAATTAAAATTTAAAAAACATGATAAGGTCTACGTGGGAAAAACTGGCATAAATTTGAGGTTAGGCTGAGAGAACAAGGGGAAAGAAAAAAGTTGATTGGACCACTAATTCACTATACGCAAAGCATTTAATGGAAACCGGGTGTAAATACATCAACCCACTTTAAACGTAGACATATTAAAAGTGGAAAATAATTTAAACAAAAGTAAGTTATATGAAGAATTAGAAAAATTAAAGAAAAAATGGAGAACAGTAACATACTTGAGAACATTAAGACTGAATTTAGTAATGAAGAGATGCTTTATCATATTATGCCAGGGTGATACTGCGAATTTCTTCAGACAGTAGTATAACGATGCCTAAGCAGACAAAGCTGGGTGTGGTTTAATAGGGTAATAGAGGGATAGACGAAGGTCTGTTCTAGGTAGCCAATAGGAAGGCAGAAGGGGCGTGGCTTAACGGAGCTGAGCCAATTGGGTAGTGACAAGTAGAGTTGTTTACGAATTGACTAACCATGAAGGCGGATTTAGGGGTATGTATACGGGTTACAGTGGTACATTCATTTGTCGTGGTTTAGGACTTGATAATGGTGAAGACACTAAAAGGCATCGTCCGGAGCATGACAGCAGTTCAGCAAGTAAGCACGATAAAGTTGGAATTACAGAGACTGGTAATTCAAATAACAAGATTGACAACAGAAATAGGTTGAAAATGTGATTTACTATTGTTACGACGGTCTACTTGATCATCGTAGGTACAGTGAAAACAAAATACAAGACACCAATTAAGTCACTAATCACCAGCTTTAATTCTCATAGTTAAACAGTTCGTAATTAACAACACAGTCTCTTACAACAAATCAAATAAAAATTGTTCACACGCAATAAAATGTCCACTAATATTAAACACAATTCTATTACAATTGTAACGCCCGATTATAAAACCCAACACTTTACTAATAACCACTTGAACGCAAACAGTAATAACTCGCCCGATAATAACTCTCGAACCGCACTGTAATTTATGGCAACTATAACTGAAAACTAAGGCCGCTGCCGCCTAGTATTTATACAACGCTCACAGACCAGAAGATTCCATACTACATGTTAGCGCCAGTGTGTACGACTTATTTAATTGCGGCCTTGACACAGTGCCAGCGACCGCGCGAATTCTTTCACAGTCTAGCAAATGCGTCGAGAAGCACGTACGCCACACGCATTGCATTCCGGATCTCTCTGGAACATTCGGTAAACACGTAGATTGTTCTGTGATGTCGTAACACTATGTTAAATCGAAGAGAAGATTGCAAAAGAGTTAAACTATTATCTAAAATGTTTTACGGCTTGACTCCCATGCAGTTAAGAAGCGCTGCAGTTGAGTTAGTTTTAAAAGTACTATTAAAACAACATTTAACAAAGAAAGTAGAATGGCAGGACTAGATTCACGGAGTTTTTAACAATTTAAAATTAGCGTTTGAAAGCCAGTAAACACTAGTGTAGGAGGGATACACAGGTTTAATAAAGAGTCAAACATATGTTTAAAAATCTAAGGGGGAATCCTGAAACAGTCAGTATTTACTCAGCTTCCAATCTTTTATAGTTTTTAAGAAAAAAGTACATGAAAACACTAAAAATAACAAGGGCATGATAGGGTGTAAGGTCCCACCTTAAAAGAAGTAATAGTCAAACACGATTTCAAGGAAACGAACATGTAGAACGTAATGAAACAGAATCAGGTCAGGTCAGGAACCCTATTATTATTGGGATAAATCAAAGCCATACATATTTGATTACTTCAGTGAATTTTACAGTCTAATAAAGGTTCAAAATCTAATAAACATTAAACATGTATTTTTCAATTTTTTTTATTTCAGGTTACTAACTTTGTGTCAACAAATTTTGAACTAATCACACCTATTTCAAAAAGTTTATATAATTGAAAAAATTAAAATTTTGTAATTTTTAAAATTAAAAAGTGTTAATCTGTATTAAAGTTTGCGTTTTTATTCAGTCAGAATCTCTTATATTAATTTTATAAGCTGTTATAGGCCTATCTGTTATAAATGTGACTGTTATTACCCCGCACTGAAACTACCATTACCCGACGGGTAATACGGGTCATAACATTTTTGTATTATTTACTAATATTTTTATTATTTAAATAAAAACTATTAAAATCGGTAATATTTTACAAGGCCTTACACAATAGTGATTTAGAGCGGGGGAATAATTATTAAATATAAATGATAGAACGTTATCAGAAAAACAATTTTGTGGAGCAAAAAATGTCAGAATAATAAAACGTTTGTTAAATCGGAAAGAAAGCAGTTTTCTACATCTGTTTATATGTGAGCGTAAGGTGGAACCCCACATTAAGACAAAGAAGCTCCTAAATTAACAACCTATCAAAAAGTATTCGGTATTCATAACGTGTGCCCAACGTCGGTTGAAGAACAATTTTCTTGTAATTAAACGATGCGCCCTCTCGAATATTGGTTACATAATTTTGAGAATGCCGTAAGTTCATTATTCGGCCAAAATTTCTAATTACTAAAATGGTTCTCAACAATTTCCCTCCCACCGTTCAATTTCACCGATTATTTGTATTATCACGTACACTATTGTCTGAAAATTGCTTTTGAAGATTTCCCTCTTTCTCGAGGCTGTACGTTTATAGGACTGTTTACGCTTTCCTTTCAAAAACTGATTATGGCGACGATGATATGTTTCCTCAGGACCGTGACTGTCTGGGTTCTGGAACCGCGTGGAAAGCCATGACCAAGGAAGGGGACTCCACCAGAAACTTTGTTGTGAGTTTTATTTGTGTGGATTATTAAACGCCCAATTAGAAAAGAAACCGAATTAAATACAAGAACGACGAGAAAATTAAATTACCAGTTTTGGAAAATATTAACCGTGTGGTTGTTGGAAAGGGGTCGAGGGAACTTGGAGTGCACCTTTGCTTCGGATTGACTGGGCACTGGTCCTCACAAGTTCCCAGGGTTTTATGATGTGATGGTAGCTCCCAATGAAGCCATGAGCCTCTTTCCAGCCAAGACCGTACTGCGTGGTGAAGAGCCACATCCTACTAGAGGTAACCCCGTTGTAGCAGAACAGTACGGATCTGGACCGGAAGGTCGATAAACATTCCTGGTGGAGGGCAGCAGTACCCACCAGTACCAAGTTAAGGCGTATAGGAAATGATACTGGACCGGCCTATGTCTTGGATTATTACAGGCGGTAGTCAAAATTTGAACCATCTGGCTGTGGTACTGCGACATAGGGGTAGGTGGGACTCCATAGCTGTAGTGAAAGCAACCTACCTAGAGGAGAAAACCTCGATCACAATCCTGCCCTCCAGGTTGGAGGTTGGGCTATGGGCTAACAACCCATTCCCGGAAAATCTGATGTTACGATACCATCAAATAAGCCTCGGAAAGGACAGTGTCACCGGAAACTAAGAAACTCATGAAGCCAGGAAACTCACTCTCCGGTACTGGCAAGACCGTTGGGATAGTGAGGACACACGAAGTTGGACAGCAAGGCTAATACCAAACTTGAAGGAATGGATCGACCGTGGTATGATCGACTTTTAATGCCTCCCTCCATAGAATGGTAAAGGTGGAAAGCCCAGCATGCCAATACGGAGACTCTCCCCATGAAGATGCCTCGCACACGTTTTTCAAGTGCTGCAGATTCGCAAGACAGAGAATGGTGCTGGAAATGTAGCTCGGAGAGTTTACGCCCGAGAGCGTAGTTGCATTTATGCTTCGTGGTAAGGAGGAATGGGACCGCATCAATGCATTTATTCAGTGGGTCCTACTAGAAAAAAAGACAGGCCCACTTGCACCCAACGGGCAGTAGAAGATGGGGACAACTAGATGGAGCCCGATAAGGTCGCAATAGGCTTCACCCTAAAGTAATATGCTAACTGGTGGTTCCAGGATGAATGCCTGAATTAGAGGTGGGTTTTTTAGTGGGTGAGAGTCCCACACACCAGAGGAAGCACGGCTTCCTCTCACGGTGCATAAACCATTTTTCCCCCCTCTATAAAAAAAATTATAGAGTAGTAATGTTATCATTATTATATTACATAACATTATGTAACCGTTCCAATGTTATCATTTTGTTTTATTAAAATAAAATTTATTTATTTTATTTTATTTATTTTAGTTTTTGAATCAACTAAAGTTACATGGAACGGAATAAAATACCACTTAGTCAGCTGGATGGGCAGTCGCAATGAGTCTACTGTAAACCCTCTTAACAAAAGGGGGTTTTTAGCGACTATAAAAAGTAACCTTTCTTGAAGTGGAGGGGACAAGTAGGTTGGCGGAAGGCCACGGCCTCATCCAGTACCTACAACCCCTTCGGTGTTCTGACTCTATCCCATCCTTAAAATCGTTGTAGCAATCTCGACTCTTTGAATTGATTGTCTTCTATCATTGATTTTCTGCCTCCATTGTAACGGCAATGCAATGGTGGGATCTTATGACTACAGAACTACAGTGCGATGACATACTCATTAGTGTAGCGGGACGCTACTTTGAAGTGTTTTGTATTATTTCATAAGTTTGCTGATCATATAACTCAAAACTTTTTTGTTTGCACTATCATAATCCGGCCACCTATGAATGATAATGTTTACAAGGTAGTCTTGTCATTAAGGGAAATTTTCTTACATTTTGTGTAACTTACGCTGAGTGCTTGCTCTAAGTTAACTTTTAAAAGCTGCGGCAAGTGTCAAGGTCCCTCCTTCAACCTTTTCGTGATCGTAAACCTCTCGGAGACTCTTTTCCCTGTTTCGTATGTTATTTTTAACACTCAAGTTCTGGGAAAGATCTAGACGAGTTGACCACAAACACTGGAACGGTTTTACGCCAGCAAACCATAGATTAAAAACGCAAACTACCCCTATCCAATGGGCTGAGAAACTCAGAGACAAATACAAGGTCAATACGGGAAACCCTGCACCCCTGCAAGTATACAACACTGTTTTTGATGCAACGCCGGTGAAAAGACTAACTCTGATTGACCAGTCGGCGCCAAAATACCTTACAGATCCACATGAACTCAAAAAATCCGCTATAGAAACAATCCACACCCTCTATCCTGAAAAGGAATGGTTGCATATTTTTACTGATGGATCAATGTTACCCAACCGTGGAACTGGTGCCGGAGCATATTCTAAAATTTTCCAAATTAGCTGTGCTGTGGGACTGCACTCCAGCAACTACGACGGCGAAGTCAAAGTTATCCAAATGGCAGCAGAACAACTAGCTAAATGCCAAAGTATCCAACTAAAGCGAGTCGTCTTCTTTATCGATTCTCAAGCCGCCATTGTCGCACTAGCTGAAAACAGTCCCACGGACTGCATCTTGACGCTCCGTACACGTGAAATTCTCGCTACCCTCATACATGGCAACTGGGTTGTCCACCTACAATGGATCCCCAGCCATGTTGGTGTTAACGGAAATGAAGAAGCGGACAAGCTTGCAAAAAATGGAGCCCTAATGCAGCAACCTGACACCCCCACTAGCCTATCATCGGCGAAATATCAGATTGACATGGCCGTAAAGAACTACCTGAAACAAATACATACAGAAGCCGGCAGAGGCAAAAAGTGGGAGTCTCTTCTTACAACACCAATTTCACGAACCCTCAAGAGATCGACTGCGGTCGCGGAGTTCAGACTATGCACTGGCCACGACTACCTCCAAGCCCATTTACACCGATTCGGCCTGGTGAATTCCAACATCTGCCCGCTGTGCAATGGAGGAATGATGGATGGACAACACCTGCCTGTCTGTCCTGAACTGGCGAACCTGCAAACGCGAACTTTATCCTGTCTGTACTGGGAGGCTCGCCGCCGAATGGCTGAACTGCCGAGAGCGGGGATTGGATAAAGTAAGTAAGTGTTTCGTATGTTTGGCATACAGTACATTTTTTAGAACTCTTTTATACTTGCCCGTTTGTTTTAAAGTTGATCAGAGTTAATTATGTAACACCTTATGTAGATCGATTGTAAATATTGATCAAAGCTTATATATTATTTCTAATAATTTTAGCCATTATTTTAATTTGAAACGTCTTGGTCGTCGACTCGATAAACGTCTCTAGATTTCTGAGGCAAATAGATTAAGATGATATAAACACAGTTGATGTTAATTATGCAGTTTCAGTTTTTAAACTATAAAACGTATTCCGTTGCAGAAACTAACTGTAACAGGAACATGCCAATATTATGAAAAAATAAATTACTTATAAAAGTCTTTCATTCCATTTCAACAGAAAAATAATTACTATTACTTTTATGAAATTGCTAACTGATACAATTTCATAAAAGTAATAGTAAGGATGGCTGCTAATTTAAACAATACGAAGAAAAATAATTATTTATCATAGATGATATTTCAAGTGCTTATGAAAGAGATAAAGATTTTAATTAAAACTATTTGTAACTGTTCGAAGTTGACTAATGAAAACGCCATCGGCAATAACAGACTTCTTGACTTCAATGCATACTGATTATTTTGCACTGAGTCTGTATTACTTTTCAAATCCCTGATTTATTTGCTGAATAAAATACTGCAAAGTTACTTCCTTCATAGAAAAACAAGTAATAGTTTAAACTCTTAAGCAAAATACCAAATAAAAGTTTTTAATTCTGAAGATATAAACTGATAAAAGAAATAGCTTAAAGGAACAGAACACAGCTGTTGCCTTAATGAAATCCATTTTTCGTCATTCGATTTAGGCGTACCTTTTGATGTTGCTTGAAACAATTTACACGTTTAGTAGCCAAAGAAATTTTTCTTGTAAAAACGAACATAACTGTTTCTACAACTGACGTAACTTTCTACAAATGGAATTTACTTTACATTATTTTTAAATGTTTATGTTGATTTTATAATATTTCGTTTACATACGCGCTCGGCGTTTCTACTTACGGTTTTAATAAATGCTGACCTGTGAAAGGGTTATTGTTTTCAAACTTAATTACATTATTGTGCGTACTCATTGAAAGAGTAGCTTTGATATTGAGTCTCATAGTCATAATTTATCGTCCTGACAATTACAATCGTAGTTATGTGTGGTTATGTTATTACGTCCCAGGTCACATAATACTGAAGAAGGCTGCTCAATAGCCTAATTATGAGGAAAATCATGAGAACTTTTTGATGGAATTGTGTTTTTAACAACTGTATTTTATTCTGTAGACAGCAGTACGATAACCACAAAATGTAGGAAAGTAGTTCACGATATCCAACTAGACAATTTATCTAATGAAGACTAATTATAAGCTTTACGGGCGAAACATAAATTCTTCTCAAAGTGTGTGTAGAAAAGAGGAAACCAAATATTATTCAAATATTTAATAAGTGTAACTATTATTATGCTATATTTAAAAATATTACAGACTGACAGACGAAAAAATTCAATTTATTTTCAAACACGAAATATTTACAGGAGTATTTATACTTATTTGTGACTAGATACAATTATATAATTCTAATAAAATCTTCGTTTATTTGTAACAACTGTTTTGTACTAAACACATGTTGAAATATGTAAGCTGTTATAGTATTTCAATTAAGTTACTGAAATTTAATTTAAAATTGAATCAGAAACTGCATTTACTATCATTTATTCTTAGATGTGAAGATATTTATGTTTAATGTTGGACAAATAATTTTTAAGAAAATGAAAGTATTTGTAACTCGGTATTCTTTATTAATATTATATATTACGATAAAGTAAATTGAATTTTTATTAGCGAGAATGAAGAATGTAGGCATGAGTTAAAGTAAAGTGAAACATGTACACAAGGTAACATCCAAGAAGTGAAAGCACAATTATTGATTGCTTGTGAATTGTAAATTGACTTAAAGTACTCATTTAAATACATGATGCTTAACATACTATTTTAAAACTAACACGAACGTATGAGAATGAAATAATGGACAAACAAATAAATTGCAATTTTTTGTTATTATATACCACAAATTCGCCTACGGTATTCTTTACTACAGCCGGTCACAAGCCTGAGGCCTCATCTTGCAAGTGATGAGGTAGGAGGAGCGGGAAGAGTAACAACCTCGTTTTAAAACCAGAGTTCAGTTGGCCCGGTTGATAGCACCCTGTAAGGGCCCTGCCTAGTGTACAGGTGAAAATCGGTCAACGGCCTCGAAGGCGGAAGAACCAACGCTGGACAGGGCGGAAGAACTTTAAAACCCAGACGCTTCTGTTCCCGTATCGGGCGGCGTTCTGGTCAGCGTCGGTTTCCCCATGTAAGGGGCGACTGTTTTAACAAGCCTCTCCGGCTCACAACCGGAGTTGTATTTTTGTTTGGATTTATCCCAGCCTCCCCAAAAAACGATTTAATATCATGGAAAAAGCTTCTAACCGAAAATTTACCTCGGGCGCACCATCGCAAAATGGGCGATTAGATTCCGCGGTGCCCATCAAATTGATGCAAAATAGTAAATCGGATCAAAGCAAGAACCCCCTAAAGATTAAAAACAAAACAGGAGGCATTATGAAACTGGATATCTCTTTGAACGACTGTGTGGATAGAAATACATACAGAAACGAAATTCAAAATCTTGAGGTTCTCTGCGGTCAGAAGAAGACGAGAAAGGGTTGGACAGTGGAAAGAAGGCGATGCAGTGTGTGCAAATGAGAGTCTTCTGACAGGAGAAGAAGAGGAAATGCTATTCACGTTCATGTTACTGTGCTAGTACTGGCAGTTAACCCACTGGGCCACTGGCTGGAGTCTAGCGAACACCACCGGACAACAGAAAGTTACGACCAAGTGCGTCGGAGGTTGGAAGAACGAGTACGCATTATCCATGACTTAGTTTAGACCAACCTGAACCTGGTCAGTAAAAAAAAACATTTTCTAGAGTCTGGGCGCAACTTATTTAGGATTGTTGGTCAGGTTTGGGTCCTGTAGCCCTATGGGGAAGACAGGAGCCAGCCCAAAGTTCCGTCCACCCTTGGGAGGGCCCTTATACCGTCATCTAGCGGAATGATCAGGTCGACTATCGAATAAGATTACTGATGAACGTTTCAAAGCTAAGATGTACATCTGGGCCGTGTGTGCTCCTTATCGGCGAGAGCTGTGGGACCGACAATCCTAAGCAGGGGGGATGTTATGATTACTGCATATTTTGCATTTTGTTAGCAATCATTTTGCTAGTTACTTTGACT
This sequence comes from Magicicada septendecula, assembly GCA_034769895.1. Lineage (NCBI taxonomy): Eukaryota > Metazoa > Arthropoda > Insecta > Hemiptera > Cicadidae > Magicicada > Magicicada septendecula. The sequence continues at coordinate 114,331,719 of CM068374.1, read as the reverse complement.
ACAACAGTGTAAATAAATAATTTGTAATACACTGTTTTAACATTTGATTAAATTAAATAAAATTTGTTTAAATTGAATTTCATTGGTATTACAATCTACACAGCATGGACAATCAGTAATATTAATAAACGAGATGCAGAAAGTGCCGCCAGTGAGGCAGCTCAATTTCAAAACGTAGGCCTACTACGTGAAACACGCTTCCTGAAGAATTACTCATTGTTTTGAAATTGAACTGCACAACTTAAATAATACTTCCTACTAAAACGTTTTAGTCTACGCATTACACCTATATCTAAGAGAACGTTAGGATGTTGCTGCAACTGGCACTGCGTCGGCATACAACTGAAAGCACTTGTGGTGGTGTGTATAGGGCGAATCGCGGAGACACATGGTAAAGAGGGTAATGTGACACGTCGAACAGGTAGCATGCAGTCCCGCACGGAGAAATGAGACACAGCTGGTACCCTGAAAAGTTAAAAAGACTCTCAGAATATCTTTCCGTAACAGAACACAAACGTCTATTTGCATAGATGAGTAAATATTTAAAAAAAATCAACCCCAGTCGAATTGGCTTCATCATAACTCTGACTGTTCAGTATACAGAGATTTGTTCCTCCGTTAAAATGCTTAAATTATTTACTCTTGATCTTATAAATGAGTATCATTACTAATAACGCAAAACTCACGTTATTTTATTCGTTTTTTGTAAAGCTTAAAATACTACTGGTATAGGTGTAAGACAGACGGTCGAGATACGTCTCATTATTCCAACATAAATTTTTCTGTCCAACGTCAGGTTTAGAATAATTCATTAATTAGAATGAAGTCGTTACGTTTAAAATCTAAACAGAATGATGATAATAACAACAGATTTCTAAGGCCTAAAATGCAACTCAGTCAAAATTAATTTTGAGTTAATTTTAATCCTATAAGTGTGTTGCATTGATAATATAATGGACAACCCCTAATTAAATGTAATTAAGCATAAATTGAGTAATCTGAGACTTTCCATCCGAGTAAATTTAATAGGCTTATAGTTAATTAAGAAATGAAAGACGCCTTATTAGCTGTAAATATTATTGTTGTTAAATATAAACATCAGAGAAATTCATCACAAAAGAGGATTAAATTAAATTGTAAATTAAAAAGAATTGCTAAAAATTAAATTAGAAGTTGAAATTGGTCTTTGTTTATAATTAATAAATATACAACATTTGTTTTCGTTAAAATAGAATCACTTGGTAATTGAGTAAATTATTAGTTCTTATGTAAACAACAACATTTAGTTCTCAGCAACAGCAGCTGTACTTAATTCTTAGTTATTAAAGCAACAAGCAATACCTCAGACAACCTTATTAGATGACTATTATTTCAGCTGCTGTCTGAATTCCTACAATATAACATCAAAGCTTGGAAAAAAAAAATAGTCCCTTGCTGACAAATACGTATAATAATAACGCTATCTTGATAGCTTACAAACTACTCACAAATAAGTTTGACTAACTTTGTTACCTTAGGTAAATTCTTATGTATAATATAATGAAAAATAAGAACTATACAGAGAAAAATAATTCGCCTTTCCCTCCTTTGTGATATACGTCGCAAAGATGAAGGCTATGCATCACTTAATACTAGCGCCAAAGATTAGAGCCTACGATTGTCCAAATCGTAGTTTATTTGCAGCAAAGTTTAGTTGTGCTGCAGAAGTATAATGCAGCACAGTATAAAGTTAGTTCCTGTAGTATAACGCAGGACCTGTCTTGTAAAATATTACTAAACTCGAGCCGTTGAGTAACCGAATCTGACGTTTGATATATCTGGTTGGAGTAAAAGTATGTATAAGGATCTCCGCCAATCACGCACGCAGGAATTCATTCACGTCACCATAGTAACGGCCTGTAAAGGTACTGCGCTGTCACATTCTTACAAAGATAAACACGTGGTACGTATAATGTGGAATTTTTTTAGAGATCAAAGGAGAAAATAGAATTATGGTTACTCATAAATAAGGAACAAATGAACAATGTAAACTTCTAAAAATAAACACACACTAACATATACCCATGCATGCATAAGTACGTGCGCGATCATCTACGAAAGCCGTTATTAGCAACTTACAAACGCTATCAGCTCAAAGTTTGCAAATTATTTGTTTACACGATAATCGCAGCCAAAATAAGAGTAGAAATTAGCATGTAATGTAATAATAATTTACAGTTACTAGTTATAACTTGGTGTTTTCTGTCACCTCTGGCCATTTTGCTAGAGCTCTGATCTCAAGTATTGTGCCGTTGCAAATTTAGATAGTAAATTTTCCCGGCTATATTTCGCGCCAATGCCGATCGAATATCAATAACAAGGATACGCGCGGGCGAGACAGAGTGGCTATATAGCTCGGCCTTGACCGCTATATTGCGATAGCTTGGAGCGACGTAATCTAGTCTGCGGCGACGCGTCAGCTGTTTTTTACAAGTTTTCCATACACGTGCTCGGCAGGCAGGAACCGCTACTAATTCTCATTTGAATATTTGCTCTCTGACGGGACGCTTGGTCTGGCGGCGTGGTACATTGTGGTTCATCTTTACGAAATGAGTTCGTAATTTTTTTTAAGTGCTTCAGGTGAGCCAAAAGTATTGTGTTAATGTTAATTTATTAAGGGCTTGTGTGCTTATTACGTTTGTTTATGTGTATTAATGTGTGTGTGCGACTCAAATGTTACGTCTGGGGTAGCTGAGAACACGTGGCCAACTTGCCTTTGCTTGCTTGAAAATTAAAAAATAAGATGTCTTTGGAAATTATATTCACGTGTAAAGTAATAATTTGATATAACAAATATTTAAAGGTAAATGTAATTTGAAATGTGAAATTTAATAATTTGAAATTGTGAGGATTACTATTAACACTTAGTTGTCGGTACAGAATTGGGACAGTGTGTCTGTGATCTGGGTTTACAGGGGCGAGAAAGAATTATGCTAAGGTATTTTCTTGACGGCTATCTACAAATAAAATTTTTTCCAGGGTTCCCGCATAATCAGGAGGAGAAAGGGTTGCGAGGATGGAGACAGGCCATCAGTTTTCATCGGCAGAGCATCGCAATAACCTCCCCAACGCCGTCAGACGCGGAGGAATCCCAACTACACCAGCCTGAACAACTGCCCAGAAAATGAATTCGGAGCTCAAAGTCACCAGTTGCCTCAACATAGTCATCATCATCTCTAATTCCGGATAACATGTAATCTTCCAAGTACAGGTGGGAGTATTCCTTATATTAAACCATAAACACAGCATTTCATTGGATTTAACGTATAAAACGAAAGATACCTTCATAAACAGTAAATGCAGATATTCAATTATTAAAGTTCTGTTATAGCATGCCCTGGAGACATGTTGTAAATTGTGTGATTAACTGTATTAAAGAATCTTCCTGTTAATATATGTCCATTGCCATACTGTATTATATAAAACACTAATTGTCTTTTGCTGTGTGTAATTGGCAAAGAAAAATTTTAAACTGTTAGTTGGTCAGTTTTTATTACACAGTTTCTGGTGAATGTAAAATGTCAGTAACAACGTTATGCATAAAGTAATGGTAAATTATTATGGGCTAACTTTCTAAATCTTCTTATGAGAACTAGTACATTATCATGATCTATGATCTATTAAACTTGGATAAGAATAAGTTTCGAAGTATCAGAACTTTATGAGACTATTTTTTCTGAGCAACTGGTGCATATAAGAATATTATGGTAGTGTCAGTATATATATATATATATATATATATATATATATATATATTATAACGCAATAAAACGTGTGTTTTTGTTGCAATGATTTTCTGTGTTGTTGTGTTTATGCAACGTGTGTAATGAGCACCTACTTGCTGTCCGTTCTTGCGGCTTCTTCCGACTATGGCCGTGTGGATTTGTGATTTGAATTCGCAAGTAGGTTAACTCGCAATAATAACTGGTTATAATTATTGTGAAGAGTTTTGTGAGGTTGGTAGGCTCCGTAGTACAGAAATAAAAGTACAGTGTTGGATAATAAAATCGGGGTTTAATATTCTAATCACATATCCACAAGAATGAAAAAACTTATAGTTACAACAATTCTTACGAACTAAAACAGTAAATAGAAACTGGTATGATGTTTTCTGAATGGTTACTATTATTCAGAAAAAGAGCTTGTTATTTCAAATTATATTAATTGTAATTTTCTTGATTTCAAAGAATTTAGTTTTAAATAATTTGATTTATGGATTTAATTTAATTTAATTTAATTTGCAATGCTTTTAAAATGATTTTAATTACTCTAAAATGCTTGTAAATATTCTGAAATAAACTAGCCGTGAATCTAGTTCAACGTGCCTTTATTTACTAGTGATTTGACTCACGTATACTGCAGTATAATTAATTAATTCTCTAATAAGATTTGTATAGCGCTTTTCGTTTTATCTATATCTAATTCTTAGCTAGGGCTTATTAGTTACTCATACATGCTATACAGATTATCACAATTGAATATTTCTTATTAATTTAGAGTCTCTGATTTTTCGGCATCTGAATTATTTCTTTTACAATGATTTTAGAAAAAAAGAAAGGAAAAATTGTTTTTTTGAGAAGTGAATAATTTGATTTTGACTTCCCTGGTTCAGAAGATGATGTAGAGATGCTCCGGAAATCCCTCGCTGACCTGATCCAATCTGCTAGAGACGACGATCTACTGACCGTCCTGGATTTTGGCAATGAGTTCGGGAATCAGCAACACTCTGCTCCTTCTGCAACTGGTGATGGTTTTACGTCTGTAGTTTTAGCTGCTACAACTGCGTCAGGCTCCTCGTTCGATTCACGTTTCACTTCAGCGTGTGTGTCTCGTTACGGGTTGTCGCTCTGCTCGTCAGTTCTTCAGCTCGTACCCTGGTTATAGACGGCCTCTTCTGTCGTACTCTTGAAGTGCTTTCTTGTAGTATACAGTTGATCTCTTGCGTGCGTACGCCAACAGTTAATGTATTGCGCGATACGCTTATTTGTTGATAAGTAAGAGTATCTTGAATAGACGCTATTATTACTAGTCGTTACAGTTGATCTGTTGAACAAGAAGATCGTAATAATGCGTGTTGACACCTGGAGTCTTCACAGATGTACCTTCACAAATGTATGTTACTCAGACGATTGAAGATGTACGTGTGTTCCTCTTGAGTACTGGCAGTCGAGTGTTCTATCAGCCGAAAACTCTGCGTTAGTTCCAATTTCTTTGAATGATTTGATTGGCTGACACACTCTCCCTTCTACTTGAAATCTGTGGTCACCTCATTCCGTGAGAACAAAACTAATTCCCACAGTCTGAGAATTAATATTATTTTTAATATTCTTAACACACCGGATTTTAATTGTCGGTGCGGATGTCCGGTCGTAATTTATATTGCGATTATCTTGGCCGCAAGCCAAGTTATGCTAATTCTAAAATATACATTTGGTTGTTAATTCTTATGACTATTACATATTAGAAGCTCTTCTGTGTAGCTCAATTACTAAGGAAGTTATTAACGTAAAATCAATTATCTCCCTTAATGTTTAATTATATAAAAAAAATTCACACACCCTATTATTAATATTTCGGTAAACATTTTGGCTATTTTGGTTTTCGCCTAAATTTACCGGTTTCCGAAATATTAATAATTGAAAATTTGGGCGTGTCCCTTATTTGTTATAGTGTGTGTGGTTACGTAACGGCAGCTGACGTTGCCGTGTGAGCCTGTACAATGCGTTAAGATGCACGCTACATCATAAGAGTTGAGTTTCAACACTTTAAATTTATTTAAACATTGATATTAGTAAACCCTATACATATAACTCCAAATCAATGAGATTTGGTCACGTTATAATATATATATATGTGTGTGCGTGTGCGTGTGTGCGTGTGTGTGTGTGCGTGTGTGTGTTTTTTCTTTTAATGCTAAATTTTTTAAATTTCATTTATCAGATATAAACCGACATACTACATGTTTCTTGTCAGTGATGAGGTATTATTGTGTGAGCATAAATTAAATTAATAAGGTACCTATAGAATTGTTATTTAGCAACTTTAGTTAGACTGTGATTTAGAAAATGTCATTTGAATAAATGTTAATATATAGAAATGTCGGCTTATGTTGCAACAGTGTACTTAAATGTGTTGAATAATTTGTTGTTTGTTAATAATATTGCCAATTGTGATTAATACTACTTGATAGACACATGTCTATGAAATGAACATTGAGAATTCAATTGTGTACACTGGATTGAAAATGTTATCATGATATGTAACATGAACACTAATAAAACGCTGTTATAGTTACGCAAGTGTTTTATTGCAAGTCCTGTCACGATGGGCTCACCACAATTTTTCTTCCGTCTAGACCACAAGTCTAGTTTTAAGAATTAAGTAACGACCCCTGATAAAAAAAAAAATAACAAAATTTAAAAAAATTCAGGGGGACGTTTCAGTATCTCTCCAGAAAGCGTAAAATATCCACACTGCCAAGTTGTAGTTCATAATTATTAACGTATTGTTTAATAAACGTATTCGATAACGAATAATTTTTATAATAAATTATAACTCTATTTTTATTTTGATAACTCTATTTCCTGTAGTATTCAGCTTTTTCAAACTTAACAGTATGACAAGTATAACACAAGAAAGTTCACTGATAGCGTACTTAGTGATACCTGGTAACCGCAGTTAGGATACATTAATTTTTTGAAATATTAAGATATTGTTACAACAATCGCGTTGATCAATGTCTTTAAACAGAGGAATAAAATAACTAAACACCAGAGAAAGCGTTATAGGTTTAATAACAGTTTTAATAAACAGAGGCAATTCTATAAAACAATTTTCAAGTTTACGTTTGTCCAGCTCACACTGACGTAAAAACCACAAATATGGCCTAATTAATACTGTCGTAAAAAGTAATAAATGTCGTTAAATAACATGCCCTTGCACAATAAGTTACAATATTTCTTATCACAACATTTCGATTTACGATACAAAAGCTCACAACCACAAATAAAAAAACTGCCCGACCGCTTCCAAAACTCCACTATTTAGAGGTAGCTTATCGTAGTAGCGCTTCAAGATTATCCTAAATACTGGCAGAATAATGGCCCACCGACTGGCCCATGGAGAACGTGTGAGAGCATTGGCTCCTCCTCCTGGTTACACAACGGTGCAAAGCGTTCTGTAGTCACCAATGATGTTACCTACCTTCTCAGCGTAACAACAACATTTAACTACAAAACTCGTGTATACAGCCGTTGACCTTGGAGGTTCTTCTGCCTCCATACTAGGTGTACATCCTGCTGCAAATGCACGCCATCCTGCTAGGCCAGGACTCAGGTTATCCCCCAGGCTGCCCTAACAGGACCCCGTTTACTCCCGACCCATTCCGCCATAAGAGTATGGGAATTGTTATAAATGAAAATAGAACAATGTTTATGGCTATGGAAAGCAATAATGATAATATTTCAAATATAGACGGCTATAATTTTGAACAAGTAAAAGGGTTTATATATCTGGAGACATATTACGATGCTAAGAATAACTCCACAAAAGAAATTTAAAGAAGAGTTCTGGCTGCTAATAGAAGCTATTACGGACAGAATAAACATTTTAAATCAAGATTATTAACCATAGAAACTAAAACCACGCTTTATAAGACATTTTATAAGACTCTTTATAGACCAGCCTGTATTGACATATAGCGGACAATGTTAAATATCTGGGCATTCATTTGGATAAAGGGAGACGCATATTTTCAACAAAAGAAAACAACTTGGCCATAAACTCAGCAAATACTACTGGCTGACTGAGCGTAAATCAACTCTGTCCCTTAGCAATAAATTACTACTTTACAAAGTGGCATTCAAATCAATCTGGACCTACGGCATACAGCTGTGGGGGTCGGCATCAACGTCTAATATAGAGATACTAGAACGATTCCAAACAAAAGTTCTACGGATTATAACAAATGCACCTTGGTTTATACCAAATAGAGAAATCGTCTGTGACTTAAAAGTGCCATCTGTTAAAGATGAAGTGATTAATTGTAGTGAAAAGTATATGAGTAAACTAGAACTACACCCTAATATTCTTGCAATAAATTTGCTAGCCAATAGTGAAGACACTCCTAGACTAAAGAGACAAAAAATACTAGACCTACCATCTAGATTTAAACAACCATAATCTTTGTAACTGTTGTTTCTTTTTGTAACTTACTTTTAAGGAATAACTGAGTTTGTTATCACAGGATAACAGTTCCACATGGTCAACACCTATTTTTTTTTATACAAACAATTTGCTTATAGTATGTTATTTTCATGTTATACTGATTGTAAAAAAAAAAAAAAAAAAAAAAAATACATATGGCTCTTAGTGCTGGGTACACAACAAGAAAATTGATGAATAGAGGGTGGCTGTGTTTGAAAGAAAAATACTGAGAAGGATTTATGGGTCGATTCAACAGTACGGAGTTTGGAGAAAGAGAAATAATAATGAATTATGTCCTAACTACAATGACATTACAGTTTCCGAATTCCCAAAATTAATAGACTAAGATGGGGAGGACACGTTCAGAGAATGGATGACAAATGTACGGCAAAAAAGAATTACGGAACACAAACCAATAGAAAAAAGGAAGATTGGAAAACCGAAGAACAGATGGTTGGACCAGGTCGGCAGTGATGCGAGGAAGCTAGGCGCAATGAATTGGTGGCGGATGGCTGAGGACAGGAATAAGTGAAGGCAATTTCTTTTGGAGGCAAACGCTTGATCTGGGCTGAAGAGCCAAGAATGTATGTATGTATATACAAAAACTCGAGTATGGTTACAAAATACAGAGCATATGTCTTTATCTATGAATAACAAAAATATTAATTACAATGATAATTATTATAATTAGTGTTAGCTAATCTTCAGACCTATGTATGGAAAGGACAAATTCTGCACTTACGTCCAACATATTTTTCTAATTTATTAATATATAACTGAACATTTCACATGAAAGAGGGACTGAATTTGTCCCTCGCAGCCTTAGAGCCTTCTTTTGTTACATATATTACATAAAGTTACTTGTAAAAATAATGTGTGAGATTCCCATAGTATTAAGATGAATACTCCATAGTATTTTATTAAATTTATACAATAATAATTTTATTATCAGGTACACATGATTGTTTATTTATTTCTATACAATATAGGTTTTGTGCTTTCCCTGTTTTTAAAAAGTAAAGATGTATTAATATGATAAAGGGTTAGACTGTACTGGTTAGGGCCGATGCCTCCGCTACCTGCTTATATGTTTTACTGCAGAGAAGATTATTTTTATAATGTGTAAAACCATTTTTCTGTGTCTATGTTTATGTAAATTGAAGGTGGACCAAGAAATTAAAATACATTAATTTCTGTGATGTATATTAAAAGTGTTAATTCTTTTATAAATATAGTCAGAGACAACGGAATAAGGAAATGTATCACAAACTGTAATATTATACGAAACACGATTGAATGTTTGAAGAGTGGTGGTAAAATGTATGTCAGCAAAGGGTTTAATAAAAATCTAATATACAGGTGCGGGACAAACAAATGCTGATCCAAAAAGGATCTACGAGACAATACGTCTTTTGCATAGAGCGGATTTCTCCAGAAACACTGTTGTGAGTTTTATTTGAGTGTATTCTTAAATACCTGATTTCTGTAATTACAAAAAAATTAAATTAAATACGAAAACGACCACAAATTTTATTTTCATGTTTCGGGAATATTAATTGTGTGGGTTATTGGAGAACGGAAAAAAAATTAGTGGTGTTGATGAAGCAGGGGAAATAGTGAAAGTGCGTTCGACAAGAGAAATTACAACAGGGGTCGACTGATGAAGATTCAGTGGGTAGTCATAGAGATAGACAGAAGGAGTAAAAAATGTAAATTGTAACTGCTGAAAATTGTAAATAAACGGGATGCTAACAATTTGTTGGATGTCATTGAAGAAAACTTCTGCCTATAACTACTATAATTAATGACATGAAAGGCTACAATTCACTACAAAGTATATAACTAAAGTGCAAGTTATACTCATTTACGAGTTAAACATTCGTTGAGCCGCAGTGACATGAAGATTGATACACAGAACATCGAGAGTCATTGGTCAAAATGAAAAGAGGCCTAAGGAGAAGGAAGGATGTCGATGAGTTTTTTTTGCCTAATATCTAGTAGAGTACGTATGTTTGAAAACATGCATTCTACAAATACAGAACTGTCCAAAAACTTTTTTAAGACAGTAAAGTATTTTTACCCTTAAAATAAGTGTTTCATGTACCTTAATAATATGTACATTTTAGTATGTTAGTAGCTTGTAGTAAGTAAACACCATGAAATACGTAAATAAGTGAAAACAAAATAAGTGAACTGCACATATTATAAATTAGGTCTATGAATAAATAATAAGCATCATTCTTTATATATTATAATTATTGTTATTATATAACACAAATATTAACATTATTACATTACATAATATTGTATAATCGTGGCGTCGTTATCAATATATAATGATAAAATAAATATTTTTAAACCAATAAACTTACATGCAACGGAATAAAATGCTACATAATCCACTGGATGGAACCGTTGCGAAGACTCTACTGTAAACCTACTTAACAATAGATGCAACTTTTTAGTGGCCACAAAAATAACCTTTCTTGAAGTGAAGATGACAAAGAGTTAATGAAACGCCACGGCCCCATCCAGTACCGACAACACCGATAAAGTAGTAGCTCTGTACAGACAAACCTTAAAATCTCTGACTAAGAAAATGATTCTGAAGAAAATCTCCGTATGTCCTTCATGCTTAAAATTAGCTTTAAATATCCGGCCGCTTGTCATGCAATTAGCAACATTTCCTCTGACTTTTTTGGTGCGATCTTCCAGTTTCTTCAAACGAGAGAATGTCATGATTGCGCATGCACACCGACGGTAATGTTTTTTTTTGCATCTACGTAACAGCTTCATGTAGAAAATTTGTTTATAAACGCTCTCCTTTCCACTGATACTGGTCTCCACAGATCATAATCTGAATCTAAAGATAATGGTTGATGTTAAACGGACTTCTTTCGACATTAACCAAATTACTAATCTCCTCACCCCTATTCTCAACCCTACCTCGTAGGAAGGCACTGAAATCTAACCCCACTTACATGCGACTTTCATTGCCACAATTTACATTTATGCGAGGTTCTTGCAATACTTTGTTTACGGTTTCCAAAAGAAGAGATGCTAACATAATAATCGAAGTCTCAAATCAAAAGTAGTTTTGAATTTACTAGTAAAGTGAATGATTTAAATATACCTAACAATAGTAAATTTATATCATTTGATGTTTCTGACATGTACACCAGTATACCAAGAGATGACTTATTATTAATTTAAAAAAACAATTTACAAAAACCCAATTATAAAATTACGAAATTGAAAATTTGATCAAATTAGTAAAAATGGTAATTAACCAAAATTATTTCGTATATGATAATCACCACTATGAGAACAAAAATGGTCTTGCAATGGGGGCTCCACTTTCTTCAATATTCAGTGAAATATACATACAGGACTTAGAAGAAAATTATGTACTCACTACCAAAAATCCATTTATACAACACATCACATATTGGTACAGATATGTAGATGACGTCATCTGTTTATTTATAGGTACTGCTAAACAAATCAGCCAACTTCTAGCATACATTAACTCTCCATCAAATCTTACATAAAATTTACAAAAGAAATAGAGAATAAAGACGAAATAAACTTCCTAGACCTTACCATAAAACGCCATACAAACAAATATAATTTCTCTATATACAGAAAAGATACTCAAACAGGTATTACTATTACCATTCACGCAGAGAGCAACCATCCCTACTCACTACTCATACAAAATTTCTGCATACAACAGCATGGTACATCGAGCCCTCACATATCCTCTATGCAAGAAACAATACGAAAAAGAAATACACATCATAAAACAAATAGCTCAAAACAATGGATATAAGCCTCAAATGATCGATAAAATCATTAAAAAACAAAAAAGAAATACATCAAAAACAAATAAGACATCAATCAAAAAGAAGGAAACCTATATACCTGCACATTACATTGACGACAACTCTCAAAATTAGCTAGAACATTTACAAAATATGACTATCAACTAGCATTCAGAACAAGCAATGACATCTACAACAATCTAAAAATAAACAGTACAAAAAAGGAAAACATTTATGAAAAAGCTGGAGTATACCAATATCAATGTCAACCTACAAACTGAACAGAATGTAATGTACAGTGCAACAGAAAATACATAGGATTCACTTCAAGATCATTTAAACACAGATATATTGAACATACAAAACATTCTCAACACTCAAATCCAAATTCAACAGTAGCCAAACACATAAAACTACAATCTTGTAAATATGGTCCAATACAACAACATTTAACCGTATTGAAAACGTGCAGTGACAAAATAAGATCAAATATATATGAACAATACCAAATATACAAACATATAAAAGAAGAGGGCCATGCAAATTTATTAAACGTTATGACTGCCTTTAAAAATCATATAACTTTTGAAATATTACGACAAAATCAACAAAATCAGCTGATATAATATGTAAACATAAACAATCTATAACAGAATCAGTTCTTAGGAAGCTTTATACAAACAACATATGTATCAAATTAACAATGTCTACAAGTAATAATAACATTCAGTTCACTGTTGAGACTGAAACAAATAATAAATTAAACTTTTGGACTTAACAGTTACTAAATACATTGATAAACTAAAATTCAATATCTATAGGAAACCAACCACCACCGATGTAACCATACCTGTCGACTCACATCAACCATTTTCGCAAAAAAATGGCAGCCTTTAATTACTTTATACACAGACTTTTAACAGTACCTCTTGACGACGAGGATTTTAATGATGAACTAAACACAATAAAATACATAGCTCAAGCCAATGGCTACAAAAGTTCCTTGATTGACAACCTCTCAGGAAACAAAAGCACAAGCTATCTAAACCTCGTATAGAAAAAGACAGAAAACCCATTTTTATTTCAACGACGTACACCAACATAATGCCAAACATTTTAACTAGTGTGTTAAATAATAACAATAGAACCGTAATATTTAAAACCAACAATAATCTTATGAACATAGTGCGTAATAAAATAACTATCCCTTTAGAAAAGCAAACGGGGGTGTATAAATTATCGTGCGACAATTGTGAATGCTTCTATATCGGCCAGACGGGAAGGGGTTTCCAAAAACGTTTTATTGAACATACACCTAAGCACAATCTGAAGGGTTAGACAATACGATCAAACATAAAATCCAACTATGCACGTCATTTGATAAACGTAAATCATAAATACACAAGCTTTGTTTCGAACTTGAAACCCATGCATTTTTGTAATGGAGGCACATACATGAACGCCTTGGAAGAATTTGAGATATATAGGGCGTAGAACGACGTACACAGTCGTGACTTCGTGGTAAACGATCATTTAAATTTTAAATCAAACCCGCTCTACGATACCGCAATAAACTTGTCTACACAATAGCTATTGATAATCGGTGTCGGATCGGCCCGACTCGAGTGCGCACTCAAGTAAAGCGGGTATGTGTGTAATCGTTTTCAAATATTTGTATTTTAATATGTAACGACCTCGCTAAGAGTGAATTTTTATTTTATTTATTTCCGATGACGAGACATAAGTCTCGAAACGCTTAAAGCAAATCAAAACGCAAAACGAAGTCACACGACGGAAGAACTAAGTTAAATATTATACAGATTTTGTCAATAAGTGACTTGGATACCTATTCAAACATGTATTTCAATAAAGTAAAAATATTCATGTGATTATCATGAAAAAATGTGTGTTCAATTACCACCTAATTATCAACTTGGCTCTTGCAATATTGAAACGCCATGTCACATAATCTTCATAGGGTTTATGTGGATTTTACCAAAGAGTCGGTGAATACCGGGATAGGCGTAGGTATACAGTCCTTCGAAAAACGTAGTGATAAACTCGATTAAATAAGCACTGCCTCATACTGCTTTGTGTTATACAGAAATGATTGGTTTCCCAATGTTAGGACTGCCGCATCCCCAAACAACTTTGGAACTATAAGCCGAGAAGAAGGAGAGGTGTGGGACGTCTGAGGAAGCGCTGGAGTAACCAGCTGTAATATTTGACTATTTGAGACCGGAACAAACCATTCTTGGTTTAAACCTTGAGGATGAAGAAGAAGAAGATTTTGTTCTCAGTAGTTTATAAGAATTTATATATTACGTTTGACAAAATAAAAGGTGACACACAATTATAACTCCTATGTAATCCGGTTAGAAAAAGAGTATCGTTATACATTCTCCTACTTATGAATTGACCCGATATCTTCCTGCAATTCCATAACATATTTCCAACATAAAGTATATAGATTCATGTGATTTTCATGAAAACATGTGTGTTCAATTACCACCTAATTATCAACTTGGCTCTTGGAATATTGAAACGCCATGCCACATAATCTTCATAGGGTTTATGTGGTTTTTACCAAAGAGTCGGTGAATACCGGGATAGGCCTACAGTCCTTCCAAAAACTTAGTGATAAACTCAATCAAATAAGCACTGCCCCATACTGCTTTGTGTTATATAGAAATGATTGGTTTCCCAAAGTTAGGAGAAGTAAAGTCCTACACCAAACGAAGGCCAAGCTCTCCAAGCTGTAGACGAAGCATATAGGAAACCCATAGTAACCAGTCTATGTAAATAATAGGAGTGTTGGAGGAATAGTACTGTATTCTTTATTGTTGAATTTATCTGCAGTTATCAAACAAATATGGGGGAAAGTAATTAAAAGTAAGGAACTACTTCTCATATTATTAAAACTTTTAATACTTTACTTTACTTTTAATGTTAATGAAAATAACATCCGCTGTTAAAATAACGATACAAAATAAAGTAGTAATTGTAGGACTTCAGATATACTTTACATAAACATTTTTGTTTGTTAACGGTCCAAGTCACGTGTTTTAATTTCTTATTTTCTTATTTCAAAAACAAAACAAAACGTTGAAAAGTTACACTACTCAGTATCGATCGGTAATCGCGTGGTGCACCACGACAACAGTGTTATTCATGTTTTTGAACATTTAATTATTGACAATGAATTTACATATGTGTGTTTTTATTTTAATTGAATTTTAATATATGACGACCTCTTTTCGAGCAAGTGTCTGAGGATGGGTCAGATGACCTGAAACGCGTGACACTAATTTTATTCTAAAGATAAAAGTCACAAGACGGACCTAACAAAGGTAAGAAAATATGAAAATACTTTACATATTTTCAAATTGTAGTACATATATTGTAATGGTACATATCTTCACCTAACAGTAATGAAGAAAACATGACAAGATAAATTATTTAATCATTAACACTAGAATAAAAAGGGATGAATCAGAGATTAAAGAATGGGTGACTCAAAATAATAACACGATCAGACATATCAAGGTAGTCAGAACAGTAACCTCTAATAATAAAGAAGTAACAAACAAACAAACCAAAATGTTAAATACAGTAAAATATGGCGATTTAACCAGAATAGCCCAATAGATGGTAAGTGAGAGAGTAGAACCAGCCCCATAAACAAAGAATAGCATAAATAATGACAACTGTAAGTGAACTAGAACTAGCCACCACACTACCACAAGAGTGTAGAAATAAAAAGAATAATAATGAACAAAGAATTAGCATGGAAGTGTGAAGATATAATCAGCAACAACACCAAGGAAGTGACATGTAAACTATGGCAACATAAAGTGAACTCAGAAAGAATACAAAACTAATGTTAAACAAATGAAAAAGACTAACTAATGAAAATTGTATATGATAATAATTATTGTAAGGACAGACAAGTTAAAAATATTAATTGTTAAGGACTTAAGAGATAGAAGAGTACACTAACCCAAACAAATAGAGTAAACTAGGACAAATCACATTAGCACGACACAAACATATCTTGTATAGTCAAACCACACAGAGTGAGAGATAATAAATTGTAAGGAGGATGAACATTTTAAAATAAATGTAAGAAAGAGAATTTTGAATAAGCAATACACTAATCTTTACCCACCAGTAACACTAAAACAAGATTGAGTGCAAGGTGTTAGTGTTAATACCCCAAAGTGAGAATAAACCCCATTAAAAAGTGATAAACACTGATAAAACAGTAATCAAAATTTATAAGTGCATAAACTAAGTTATAAGTTATAAGTGAGTGAGATCTAATAATGGCCAAACACAGGAAGGACTGGGATAGATGAAAGGCCAATATGAGTGGACACCCAAAATGTAACTAAATAAACTAATAGTATAAAAATTAAGATAGCATTAGTGATAACTGATTATCATGGTTTTAAATGTGTGTCAATTAATGTAATAAGTGACAATTAAGATTATTAGGAAAGTAAGAAAGATAGACTATCAGTGTGTCAATTCACCATATAGAATATGTCTGTAATATTGAGAGATAAAAACAATGAATAATGTAATAAAACTTAATAAACTGTGTATTATTGTTGTTCAAATTTGAAATAAAAAAAAAATAATTTTATTTCAAAAAAAAAATTTCGTTGTTATTAAAAAACATTTTCTGTGTAATTTATGTTCCTAATATTTAAAAAATAATCGTGGTGATTGTTTGTGTTTAGAAATTGAATGGTATTATGTTTATTAGTGTAATAGTGTCACTTTCTGTAAATTTACTTAATGACAATCTGGTTATCTCCAGTCCTAGTCGAAAGACGGCTCTCTTCTTCTTCTTCTTCTTCTTCTTCTTCTTCGATGCTTCGTTATTTCGTATGTACCGCCTTTCGGTTAGTCTGTGGTCTCGATTAATTTCTTCGTTAAGTATTTCAAAGAAAATTAAATCCAAATTACATAACAGAAAGTTTATTAATAAATTATTTAAATTTATCGATAAGAATCGATATTACACAGCAGTATCGACTCACTCAGGGCCGGTCAATAAAAAGTTTACATTGGTTATATATAATAATATAGTGTTCTTTGAACGGTTATTTAAGAATAGCCAGAGAAGGGTAGGGACAGGAAAGTATAACACTTACAATGATAAATGCCTTAATATTAACAAATACAATGTTATAATTAATAAATAAAAGTTTATATATAATATTTATTTCAAACCCAAAGCAGCAGAAATTCGTTTCTTCACAGCTGGAGCAGAATGATGACGAGTCAAAATGGCCGACTGGCGCATGCGTAGTGGACCGTACAACCTTGACGAAATATTTGTTTAAATAAAGATGTCTTTCCTCCGTTTAAATGGTCTCAGCAATTGTGTATAATGGTTCTGGAGTTAATTGAGTGTCACTGGTGTATTGTTTAATAGTTCACTTGGTGTAAATTGTTGTGATTATGTCTATTTCACTTTGTCTATATGTGTCGGTTTAACCTTGATTGTTAGCCTGTAAAAGGTATGGTATTGGTGTTATTTTAATTAATTAGGCGTGTGTGGTTCTGTTTATTGGTGATACACTGTTCATAGTTTAATTTCACCGGTTCACAAATAAAAATAACTCAAAATAAAAATTTATAAAAATTTTCACCGAACTCGGTTTACTTATAGTTCGCCATTATAGGTTATTTCAAGCAAAAAATCTCGTTAAGTACACTCGTCAACGGATAATAATGAACTGTTTCCTTCGTCTCCTGAAAATCTTAGCCAATTTAATATATATTATACATTGTTTCAAATTATCTTAGCTTCCGATACGTTTTATTTGAATACATTATACTCGGAAAATATTTTCGTTATTAATTAACTGTATGAAATACTAAATACATATTCGGTTTCTTTATTCTATTCTGCTTATTTTGATACTAATTAATATAGTTTTACAAAGTTTTCATTAAAAAAATTATATTTCTTACATTTTGGAAGGTAGGCTTAATTTTGTATTTCCTGTTCTCTAAGCAGATAATAGCCATTTTCTCTGATATAATTATTATTCTATTAAATCTGAAATTGATATAATTGTCTATTCTTACTTAATTTCTTGCAATTTAGTTTATTAATGATTGTTTTTAAATATAATTCATTTATCTCTGACTCCTCCCCTGATAATGTCAGTTAGTACATTCCATTTTTATTTATAATTTTACTTATCTGCTGACCATATCTTTATAAAGTATTAGTTACATGGTATTACTATCTGTTGGGTTTATCTTACATAAATATTATCAGTTTAACTGGTTTATAGGACTAGATTTGTTAATTATTCTGTAGTCTAATTTTACTATATGGCCTAGATTTTATCTGTTGCTATTTGCAAAGTTTTTACTAATATAGTTAGTTTGTACCCTCCTCTGACTTTCTATTCTTATATAATTTATTAACAATTTGTTCCTTGACTATTATAACATTGAGTATTGATTTTACAATTAAAATACAATACTTATTTACTATTAAAACTGGTACTTTGAATAATACCTTTTATGTGTACTGATTACACCTAGTAACATAATAAAAACATTTTATAATATAGGAATGGTATCTACATTTAGATATTGCATTCCTAATTTAAATTAATAACAAAATAATATTTTATAACTATAATACTGCTTAATACTAAATCTTATTTATCTAGTTAATATTTGGAAATAGGAAAATAACATATTGGTTCCATTAAATGGTTAACACTTTCTAAACTATTTATTTACAGTCTTATCTGTACTTCCCAATTTTAAGGATATATTCCCCGTCACTTTATGTATGAAATCCAAGCTCGCTGTTTATTATTATTCATTCTATGGAATGTTCTAATAAACAGTGGCATTTCATTAGAAATATTATTCCTTAATCTTTCACCATATTACTTAAGTAACTATTATTATGACACTGTTCAAAAACACTTAAATTTATTTACTTGCACGGTAACTCATGTACCTTTTCAAAGTTTATTGATTATAATTTAATAACTTACACTTGTCCCTGGTTATCTATTGATATTATCACTAGCCCTTTTATAGTTTTACAACATGAAATATTTAACCATGGGGGGACTGTTAAGATTTGTCTATACAAACTACACAATAACTTTTTTGGGTGCACTGTTACTTAATACTCTAAACACTTTTGGTTTTTATCAGTTTTACATTAGTATATGGTTTTTTGGGGTGTTATACTTTCTTTTGAGACGTTCATTTATTTTTAGGGTTTTTTGGTTTTCTCCTTATGGGGTCTCTATTTGGTATTGGTCGTTTCGCTTCCTTTATTCTAGTGGATCTTCACTGGTTTCTTATTCTTCAGTATATTGATTCATTCTATATTTCTTCTTTCTTCGTTCTTGGTTCTTCAGTACCATTTCGCTTTATATTCTTTTGTTTACTCTGGTCTGTTTTCTTTGTCAGTTCATTTGGTCTGGGTATCTTCATTGCCTGCTTCTATCCTACCTGGGTAATATTGTTATTAAAATTTTATTTTTCTGGGTTTTTAATTTGTAGTATAATTACATTAATTGCAGGTTTTTTCTTTATGTTTACCTTTCTTGTTATTACAATAATTTATAGTGCTTTTTAAATGACTCTCATTTGGATATTCCATATATTTGAATTTTATTAATGATCATTTAGTAATTGATTTATGTGAATTATCTGTCATGCTACAGATTGCTCTCTTCCAGAAGTGATTAGTTCACATCATACTTGGTTTGTCTGAAATAATTGCTTATGATATTTAATTCTAAATTATATTTCTTTACTTCCTTCATATTTCTAAAATGTTTTCTTCTTTATTTTTGAGCTTATCTATATTTCATTATTAACTGGATTTTTCTTGATAGTAATAGTCATCTGAGGTTCGTTATTTTTTATTTTTCCTTTTTCTTCTTAACTTGGTTCTTTATAATTGGGATATTTATTCCCTGATGTTCCCTAACACGTTAGCTGGGGCAGTTCAGAGGGGCACTGTAGGCTACACTACTCTGCTGGCTATACTACGTCATTTATTGATTACAGAGGCACATCATCTCTGATCAATACATAATAATACTGCTGGACTTATCTACAGACAGTTATTAATAAAAATTATATAAGAATAGTCCACCTTATGACTATAAAAAAAAAAATAAAATATATTTGGATACTTCACTTCGTATTTGAACAGATCTATTAATATTTCTATCTTAGTTAACTTCTATCTCAGTTATTTTTCTCAATGGTTAGCTCTGCTGGCATTTTATTTCTCCTTATGGTTGGAAGCTGGTTTAATATAATTATCACTTGTTATTCAGTGTAAAGTTTTTATTTATTTTAATTCTCTGTCATATTTTGACTGTTATTACAATCTCCTTCTGGTCATTGGTAACATGTATTTTGTATTATATATATTTTTTTTCTTAATTCTTATGAATCGTTCCACTAGTTTAGGTTCTTGCAATTACTCCTTTAATGGTCCTTTTTATAATTGACGATTATTTTATGATCATATTTTTCCTATGGATTTATTTATACATAGTTTTTCCTTCTTTTTCAAAATTTTATTCTGCTCTTGCTTTTTATCCAAATGCACTCTTTAATTATTAATTCCATGTGGTTATTGTCTCTGCTTATTTTGCTTAAAAGTCTTATTTATTTTACTTCACAATAAGTTTATTCATTTTAATTGTATCAGTGGTTTTTACTGCCATTTTTTGATTCTCGAAATTTTTTCAGAATTGGTTCCACATATCATTGTTTGTAATGTGAACTTACTCTTCCTTTTGATTGTTGTGGTTATTCTTCAAAATTCTTTTTCTTTTCTTTTATTTTCCATGATTTGAGTTTCATAGATGTTTGATAGTAAGTTGTACTTATTTAGTTTTATGAATTTGTTTGTATTTTACTAAATTCTTTTTCTTTTAGTTTTTTCACCAATATTTTCATAAATATTTGGGTAGTAAGTAGTGATTACATGGTTTTTAAATTGATTTGCTTTTACCAAATTCCTTCTCTTTTTTATTAATTCAAAAGTCGTTTCAAAAATTAGGTAGTAAGTTGTGCTTACTTCGTTTTGGAATTTTTTATATTTTATTCCAAATTCTTTTTCTTTTCATTAATCCAAAAGTCGTTTCAAAAATTAGGTAGTAAGTTGTGCTTACTTGGTTTTTTGAATTTTGATAATTTTAATCAAAATTCCTTTTCTTTTTTATTAATCCAAAAGTTGTTTCAAATATTCGTTAGTAAGTTGTGCTTACTTCGTTTTTAAATTTGTACAATTTTTGCCAAATTCTTTTTCTTTTCATTAATCCAAAAGTCGTTTCAAAAATTAGGTAGTAAGTTGTGCTTACCTTGTTTTGGAATTTTTTATATTTATTTATGTACACAAAATTCAATCTTCTATACATTCAATTACTCATAATATTTTTTCACGGAAGCCTGGTTATATACACCCTTTATCCTTTCTGAATCTATTTCCTTTATTTTATAAGTATTATTATTTTTTACATTGGATATTACATATGGTCCGGTGTATAACAGCAATAACTTCTTCGTTATTCCTTCCAGTGTGCTGGGTAGTTCACGATTTTTTAATAAGGTTTTTTTCTCCCTTTTCATAAATTATTAATTTACCACTAGCCTTTTGATACTTATTTTGCCGTTTTACCTGGTCTTCTGCCACCTTGTTGTAGAATTTAGCTTTGTCAAATTTGTACATATGGTTTATCGGGAACTCTAGGATATCTGCGATCTCTCGTGGGGGTGGTTTTTCGTACATAGCGGAGTATGGGGTTATCCCTATAGCTGGATGGTATGCCAAGTTGAGGAATTCCTCCGTGGCTTCTAGATAGTCTTGCCACCTTTTCTGTTGATGGTGACAATAAGTTCTTAGGATCCTCCCCACTTCTCGTAACACCTGCTCTGCCGGATTACTGCTCGGATGGTAGACCGAGGTCTTGTATGTACGAATGCCCATTGACAATAAGGTATCTCGCCATTTTCTACTCTTAAACTGGGTTCCATGATCAGTGATGATCGAAGAGGGTTTCCCCAGGTTTGGGATATACTGTTCCGTTAATATCCCCAGAATTTTTCGGGTAGTCGCTCGATTAGTAGGGTATAGCTTAACATACTTTGTGAAGTGGTCCATTATGATTGTTAGGTATCGATATTGGTGTCGACCTCCACTACGGGGAAATGGTCCGCAAATGTCTAGTAATACCTTCTCCAATTTCGCTTGGGAGGTGATAGGAATCATTACACCTTCCTTCTTCTCATTATTTGTTTTTACAAGCTGACAGATTTTACAGCTTTTAATATACATTCGGACCTTTCTATTTACGTTTTTATCTGGCAGCTCTCCTCCAGAGCTTTTATTACCTTGAGGGCGCCCATATGCCCGTAACGTATGTGGTAGTTTACGATTAATTCCTTTTCGATCTGTGTTGGAATAACCACCTTCCAGGTCTCCTCCTTCAGGGATGTTTTAACGAAGAAGATCTGGTTATTTAGTTGGTAATATTGAGCAACGGTTCCGTCTCCCTCTTCTAATCGAGTTTTGAGGTTTCTCAATTTCGGGTCCGCTTGTTGGTGGGTGCTCATATTCGTTAAGATTGTTGTTAAATCGGCTCTGGTGCTCAGAAGATGGTATATTTTTAGCACGCTTTCCTTCTCCCCTTCGAAAGTTTGTTCTTCCACATTGGCCCGGGATAACACATCAGCTACGACATTCTTTTTACCTGGGATGTATTCCCACTTTAGATGGTATTCTTGAAGGGCAAGTATCCACCTCGTTAGCCTGCCATGGTTCAATTTGCAGCTTTTCAAGAACGAAATAGATTTATGGTCTGTTCGGACTGTAACAGGGTATCCCAAAATGTAAGTGCAGAACTTACCGCAAGCAAATACTACGCTCAGTAATTCTTTTTCAGTCACCGTGTAATTCTTCTCGCACTGGTTCAAAGATCTGCTCGCGAAGCTAATTACTTGATGTTGACCCTTCTCGTCTTCTTGATACAGTGTCGTTCCCAGACTGATGTTGCTGGCATCGCAATTCATGAAAAATGGTAATTTAAAGTTTGGGTGGCGAAGTATTATTGTTGCCAGAAATTTGTCTTTAATTTGTTGGAAAATCATATCCTGTTCTCTACACCATACCCATTTATTCTTTGACGACAATTGAGGTTGGAATTTTGCGGTCAATTCCGAATATTGTTCCTGGAACTTTCTATAGTAATTGCAGAGTCCCAGGAACGACTGTAATTGCTTCCTGTTTTTGGGTGCCGGGAATTTCTGGATTGCTTCCACCTTTTCTGCCGACGGTGAGATTCCTTGATCGTCCAAGTTAAACCGTAAAAATTGCACTTCTCTGGCAATAAACTTGGATTTTTCTAACTTCAGCGTGACGTTACTGACAGATAATTTCTCAAGCACGTGTTCCACACGGTAGCAGTGTTCCTCCCACGTTTCGGATGTTATTAGTAGATCATCTACATACACTGTGGTAAACTGAAGTGCTTCCTGTCCCAATATCTGGTCCATGCAGGTCACAAAGATGGCAACTGAGTTTACTAATCCGAAGGGCAATCTTTTGAATTGGTAATTGCGTCCCTCGAATATGAAAGCCAGATATTGGCGACTCCGTGGGTGTAACTCTACCTGCCAGTAACCACACACCGTATCCCAGGTACTGAACTACTTGGTACCGTGGAAACGTTTCAGGATTTCTTCAATCTCACCGGGCGATGTTCTATCATTAATGATTTTTTTTTGTTTATTTCCCGTGCATCCAAGCAAAACCGTTTTTCTTGGGAATAGCGACAATAGGGCTGATGTATGGGGATTGGCTATGTTCTATAATATCGCTATTAATCATTCGGTTTATTTCCGCTCTCACAGCCTCCTTTCGTGAATGCGCAATAGGGTAGGATTTTCTATTAAATTCCACTGTATCTCTGAACTTAAGGGTACATTGATAATTTCTTACCTTGCCTGGCTCATCTGAAAATACTGAGCGGTACTTCTCATAAATCCTTATCAACTGATTTGCTTGAGTAATGGGCAATTTCTCTCTAGTAATTCCGCTCCGGAAATCCCTTATCTCTTGTATTTTTTGGGACCATAAATCTTCGTCCGTGTTGTCGTATACTATTGGGTTAGAAATGGTGTTATTATTCGTATAATTAATGTTACGAATTTGCTGGTGGATACTGCTGGGAAGTGTTATCTCGCTACCGACTAAATCGGCCGTCCAGGTCAGACCTCCGGTAAACAGCGATACTTTCTCCGATCGTAAATCAATGATAGCAGAGTTTTTTCTCAGCACATCGCATCCCACTAATATATTGAAAGGTAATCCTGCCGCAATTAGGAAGACTATGTTTATTGCTATACCCTTACTAATCACATTCAACGACACTTGCTTTCTTATTGTTTTGTTTTGGCGACCAGTGGCACCGATTAATACTATGTTATTGATAGGTAAGGTCGGCAATAACTTACCACATTTTCCTTGGATTCTCTCCAATTCTGTTGAGTTAATTATAGATACATTCGCACCTGTATCGATCATCAGCTGTGCGAATGTTCCTTCTATTTCTGCATTAATATAAATTATCTCGTTATTTATACTATGGAGGCGAGTGTCGTCCTCCTCCAGTAGTTCATTTCGAATGTTTTTCAAATAGTTACACCGAATGATAGTAATTTTGTTGTTATTATTTCCTCTTGGCAATTCTCTTATATACCCAGGCGACAGAAGCAGCAAAAGGTCCTTATTATTTATTACTGCCTCCTCCCGTTTAAATTCTCCTCATCCTGGTTATTAATTGGACCAACAGAGGCGTCAGTTGGGAAATCTTGAGTAGGTTCCAGCCGTTCCGTTCGCTTTTCGTATATTTGTTCCCTATTTGTATGCCGCTCTGGGTCATCTAGGCAGGTACTTCGCCTTGGCGGATTATATCTGGAATTATCCCGTTCTCGGCTTCGGCGTCGATCTTCGTACTCGTGGAAACTGTTCCGCCGTTGATGGTTATACCTGCGTTGGCTGTTTCCTTCTGCGCGTATAAAATTTACCCGGGGTCGAGAGAACCTGTTCTTGTTATTATTGTTATTACTTGGGTAACCCCTATTGTTATTATAAAACCGCTCGGTATTATTGGTATGGTTGGGGTTTCTCTGGCTATTTACATTGTTATTTGGGTAATAATTATTTCTATTACCGGGGAATCCGTTATTATTTCGGTTAATGTGTGGATTTACATTACCGTGGTTATTGTTGTTATTATTACCGTTGGTAGGGTGCTGATTATGGTAATTTGGATTATACCGGTTCCCCTGATACCCACTGTTGATCTGTTGATTACTATTGTTCGAGGACGGATTATTTCGAAATTCTGGCCGCTCATTTCTTCTTCTACTTTGCCTGTAATATTCTTCGTTCTCATAATTTTCTAATAGCTCCGTCATCGCCTGGATGGTCTTTATCTGGCTACCTCTTCGTGCTCTTATGACCTCTTCGTCATAATGGTAGGAAAGCTTATTCACCAGGCATTTCTCTGGTATGACTGGTTCCAGGTGCTTGGCCAGGCACACCTTCCCAAGGAAGTACGCAGTCATGGTGTTGCCAAACTGGGTCTTGTATCGACCATGGCAGATGTTGTCCCTTATTAAATTCTGGGTGGTCTCCGACCAATACTTGGCCTTGAACAAATTTTTAAACTGCTGGTAATCATGTATCTCGCTCCTGTTCGCCATCCACCAATTGTCCGTCACTTCACGGAATTATTCGTCCAATAGTTCTCGATTATTTGACCATCTATTACTTCTATGTTTGGTCATATATTCCTCGACACGGGCCAAGAATTCCATCGGCTTCCTTTTATATTGGCGGAAGTTAAGCCATTCTCTGTTTTCGTTGATGGGGATATTTGCGAAGCTGGTTGGTCGATTCCGAATTGCTTCCATTTCCTCCTGGCTCTGCCGCACTTGACCAGTGATGTTAGTCATCACTACCTCCATTCCGTCACATCTTTCAGTAATTTGAGTCCGTACTTTACTGAGTTCTTCCTGGCTTTCCTTTCGGTTCTCTTCTGTCTTCTTGCGACTAGATTCTTCAAGATTTGTGACCTTGGTGTTTACAAACACCTTCCTTGAACTCTTGTACCTCCCCTTCAGTTAGCCGACATCTTTCATCAACTTCTCTTATCTGTTGATTTATAGTTATTGTTTCTCCGTCCAGCCTTTCATTCATACATTTCTTATTATCTTTGAGTTCTTTGTTCATTTCCTTTCTTAATAGTTCCATTCGTTCGTCTAACTTGTCTAGATTCTCCTGGTTAACTTCCCGTAATTCTTCCCGTAATAGTTGGTTATCCTCTCTTAACTCTTCCAACCTTTCCCCATCTTCTCTCCCATTTTCTTGTTATTCTCTTCCATTTCTTCTTCCATCTTCTTGCTATTCTTCA
The DNA here is from genome assembly GCA_034769895.1 of Magicicada septendecula. NCBI lineage: Eukaryota > Metazoa > Arthropoda > Insecta > Hemiptera > Cicadidae > Magicicada > Magicicada septendecula. Next base: position 114,305,153 of record CM068374.1, on the reverse strand, counting down.
TTAACTCTTCCTTCAATCGTTGGTTGTCGTTTTCTATCTTCTTCCTAGATTCATCAATTTTTTTATTGGTGTTTTCAATTTTATTACTCAATTCTTCCTTTGTGGATTGGTTGTCCTCCTTCAATTCTTCTAACGTTTTCCCCATTTCTTCTTCCATCTTCTTCCTGTTCTCTTCAATATCCTTCCTTAATCCTTCCTTCATGGATTCTATGTTCTTATTTATTTCATTCAGTTCTTCCTTGGTTGAATGGTTGTTGTCGTCCATTTTCTTGCTTAATTCTTGCTTGGTTGACAGATTGCTGTCATCCACCTTCTTGCTTAAATTTTCCTCCATCTTCTTGTTACTTTCTTCCGTGGTTGACCGGTTGTTTTCCTTCAAATCTTCTATGTCCTTTTTCAAATCTTGACTCAATTTCTTACTATTTGACTCGTTATCCTATCTCATTTGCATGAACATTTCCATTAATTTGTCCATTTTACTTTCTTCTGTAGTCTTAGTTTTTTTCTATTTCCTTGTCTTGGATATGGACGTCCCCTGTTTGAGTGGGTACTTCGGGTTGTTCCTCTAGTGGTGCTGGTTGTTTATGTTCCACCGGGGTCAATACCGTTTCTACATCCTCCACTGGGGTCGCCTCCTTATCCTCCATACTAAATTCTTTTTCGGCCTCCGCCGCTCTTTCCTTTGATGTGGCACGACGTTGCATCTTTCCTGTTTCTCTGGCTGAATAACCGCTGCCAAGCTGAATTAGAAATTGGGCGAGTTATTATAGCCTTTCAATCCCTAATTACAACCCTTTAGTTGGACGCCAATTTTGTAATAAAACTTAATAAACTGTGTATTATTGTTGTACAAAATTTGAAAAAAAAAAAATAATTTTATTTCAAAAAAAAAATTTCGTTGTTATTAAAAAAATATTTTCTGTGTAATTTATGTTCCTAATATTTAAAAAATAATCGTGGTGATTGTTTGTGTTTAGAAATTGAATGGTATTATGTTTATTAGTGTAATAGTGTCACTTTCTGTAAATTTACTTAATGACAATCTGGTTATCTCCAGTCCTAGTCGAAAGACGGCTCTCTTCTTCTTCTTCTTCTTCTTCTTCTTCGATGCTTCGTTATTTCGTATGTACCGCCTTTCGGTTAGTCTGTGGTCTCGATTAATTTCTTCGTTAAGTATTTCAAAGAAAATTAAATCCAAATTACATAACAGAAAGTTTATTAATAAATTATTTAAATTTATCGATAAGAATCGATATTACACAGCAGTATCGACTCACTCAGGGCCGGTCAATAAAAAGTTTACATTGGTTATATATAATAATATAGTGTTCTTTGAACGGTTATTTAAGAATAGCCAGAGAAGGGTAGGGACAGGAAAGTATAACACTTACAATGATAAATGCCTTAATATTAACAAATACAATGTTATAATTAATAAATAAAAGTTTATATATAATATTTATTTCAAACCCAAAGCAGCAGAAATTCGTTTCTTCACAGCTGGAGCAGAATGATGACGAGTGAAAATGGCCGACTGGCGCATGCGTAGTGGACCGTCTAACCTTGACGAAATATTTGTTTAAATAAAGATGTCTTTCCTCCGTTTAAATGGTTCAGCAATTGTGTATAATGGTTCTGGAGTTAATTGAGTGTCACTGGTGTATTGTTTAATAGTTCACTTGGTGTAAATTGTTGTGATTATGTCTATTTCACTTTGTCTATATGTGTCGGTTTAACCTTGATTGTTAGTCTGTAAAAGGTATGGTATTGGTGTTATTTTAATTAATTAGGCGTGTGTGGTTCTGTTTATTGGTGATACACTGTTCATCGTTTAATTTCACCGGTTCACAAATAAAAATAACTCAAAATAAAAATTTATAAAAATGTTCACCGAACTCGGTTTATTTATAGTTCGCCATTATAGGTTATTTCAAGCAAAAAATCTCGTTAAGTACACTCGTCAACGGATAATAATGAACTGTTTCCTTCGTCTCCTGAAAATCTTGGCCAATTTAATATATATTATACATTGTTTCAAATTATCTTAGCTTCCGATACGTTTTATTTGAATACATTATACTCGGAAAATATTTTCGTTATTAATTGACTGTATGAAATACTAAATACATATTCGGTTTCTTTATTTTATTCTGCTTATTTTGATACTAATTAATATAGTTTTACAAAGTTTTCATTAAAAATAAAATATTTCTTACATTTTGGAAGGTAGGCTTAATTTTGTATTTCCTGTTCTCTAAGCAGATAATAGCCATTTTCTCTGATATAATTATTATTCTATTAAATCTGAACTTGATATAATTGTCTATTCTTACTTAATTTCTTGCAATTTAGTTTATTAATGATTGTTTTTAAATAAAATTCATTTATCTCTGACTCCTCCCCTGATAATGTCAGTTAGTACATTAGTACTATAATACTGCTTAATACTAAATCTTATTTATCTAGTTAATATTTGGAAATAGGAAAATAACATATTGGTTCCATTAAATGGTTAACACTTTCTTAAACTATTTATTTACAGTCTTATCTGTACTTCCCAATTTTAAGGATATATTCCCCGTCACTTTATGTATGAAATCCAAGCTCGCTGTTTATTATTATTCATTCTATGGAATGTTCTAATAAACAGTGGCATTTCATTAGAAATATTATTCCTTAATCTTTCACCATATTACTTAAGTAACTATTATTATGACACTGTTCAAAAACATTTAATGTTATTTACTTGCACGGTAACTCATGTACCTTTTCAAAGTTTATTGATTATAATTTAATAACTTATACTTCTCCCTGGTTATCTATTGATATTATCACTAGTCCTTTTATAGTTTTACAACATGAAATATTTAACCATGGGGGGACTGTTAAGATTTGTCTATACAAACTACACAATAACTTTTTTGGGTGCACTGTTACTTAATACTCTAAGCACTTTTGGTTTTTATCAGTTTTACATTAGTATATGGTTTTTTGGGGTGTTATACTTTCTTTTGGGACATTCATTTATTTTTGGGGTTTTTTGTTTTTCTCCCTATGGGGTCTCTTTTTGGTATTGGTCGTTTCGCTTCCTTTATTCTAGTGGATCTTCAATGGTTTCTTATTCTTCAGTATATTGGTTCATTCTATATTTCTTCTTTCTTCGTTCTTGGTTCTTCAGTACCATTTCGCTTTATATTCTTTTGTTTACTCTGGTCTGTTTTCTTTGTCAGTTCATTTGGTCTGGGTATCTTCATTGCCTGCTTCTATCCTACCTGAGTAATATTGTTATTCAAATTTTATTTTTCTGGGTTTTTAATTTGTAGTATAATTATATTAATTGCAGATTTTTTCTTTGTGTTTACCTTTCTTGTTATTACAATAATTTATAGTGCTTTTTAAATGACTTTCATTTGGATATTCCATATATTTGAATTTTATTAATGATCATTTAGTAATTGATTTATGTGGATTATCTGTCATGCTACAATAATCATTATAAGATTTAGTAGAACATAGTGAAATAGTATTAGGTAACATAGTTAATGACACAGTGTCAGATAAGTTTAGTTATAAGGATTTTCTATAATAATCAAAATAATTAATCAATGTTTATATGTTTGTTTTCTTTTGATAATACTATAAAATAATTATTACCACTGATGAGTATGAGTGGATAATAAAAAGTAAATAAGTATGTTTAAATGAATAAGGATTATGTCTCAAATTATTATGTTTTAATGAGTAAGATTTATGTTTAAAAAGAATTATGTTTTAATGAATAAAAATTATATCTATGGGAATTGTTAAAACCATAAGATGCTATGTTATATGATGTAATAAATAAGATTTTAAAACCAACAAAAACCAGTAAACGAGAAACAAAATAAATATATTCAGATACAATGACACTAAAAGGGAGTTATGACAGTAGACAAATTAATGTATGAAAACAATAAAATCACACACAATTACAAGAACAGACATAAACATTGAGCAAATAAACAGAATCATGTATTAGAACAATCAGGACCCATACAAGGGGAAAATAAAATGTAATCTCAGTAATTAAAGAAAAATAGTCAATTGTTGTTTAAGCCTAGGCAAATTCCCAACTGTCAAACTACAAAAGACTTCAATTTTTAGAATTAAACACTGACATTAGTAAGACTAAGCCACATAAACTATGAAATACAATTAGACAATCATGTTAAGGCAGAAATATTATGATAGTAATGTAAATTAAGAAAACAGTATAATTAAATAAAATCCACAAAACTGTCAAAATGTTGATACCTAAGTAAATACTATAGTATTGGATGTCAAATTAATCCTTGAGCCAAAATATGAACAGTGGTAATAATATTTACTACTAAAAAGGGAGTACTGAAGATTAATTACATTTAGAAGATCTGTGACCATTTTAAATAAAAATTCAAATATCCTAACAATGATCTCAAGCCAATTTCAGCCAATCAAAAATTTTGAGTTACCATGACAACAACCGAATATTAACTAATTTTCAGTTAGGAACAAAAAATCTGTAGTGACGCTTAAATGGAGAGACGCCACGCCGTAAAGGGCCCAAATTTTGAACTCTAAAACGGTATAAGCGCCCATAATTTGATGAAGAAGGACCAGAATAACTGACGAGAGGACATTCCAACCAAACTACACTAAGGACCAGCTCGGAATTAATCCAGATGACCAAAAAATATATGGAAGTCGACCAGAAGAAGATGCCAACCATTCCCGAAGCCCAAGACTGAAGAAAGGAGAATCGACATCAACCCATTACACCACTTGGACGACTGACAATACATCTCTTATCTACTAACGTTGAGTATTGCTGAATTTATTGATTTATAAAAAAAAAGACAAATTCTCTTTCAAAAATTATAACTAAATGATAAAACTCTCACTATCACTGAAAGTATTTTCAAGGATTGATAAAATAAAAAAGTAACTTTGTAAATACTGAATAACCAAATGATAACCTATGTATACACCAACGGCACTGTCACACTTCAACACCACAATATTTAATTTATAGCAAACCTTGTTTAATTTTAATGATCACGAACTTTAAATGATATGTTCTAATTTTGTTATCTTGTTATATAAACCTCTGTTTCGTACTTAAAAGAACTCTATAGGCAGATTTATTTTGTAAAATAATAACCATACTCTCTTGCAGCTAATATAAACATTGTACTGCCAACCTAGCGATCCGCTGAGTGAACGAATATATTGCCGAGGCTAAAATCATTGTATAAATTATTAATTGTATGAAGCGTTAACAAAAACTAACCGGTCAAAAGCCTAATAAAAAAGTGTGTACCAATAACAAACTGTCCAGTATTTATTTGTAAACAATATTATGTATGGTTTGTTTACTAGCAGTGGGTCAACATAACCAACATTATCTCAAGTTGGCAACACGTTTCCCCCACTCAAACGAGAATCAGTAACAAGCCAGACGGCGAACGATTCGAATTTACAATAGTGCAATATCAAACTATACAGATAAAAACTTTTAATTGTTTTCACGGAAAACAATTTGGCGCCTATCCGGAATTACGAAAGCGTGAGAAGGGACAGGTAAGGCACACAGGCTACCAGACGCTTCCGAACGACACCATTTACGTTCGCAAAACACATTACTAAAACTTCCAATTCTAAACTAAAAATTAATAGACCGAACACCGTTTTCTACAAAGTGGCGATCCCAACAGTGGGGCTTTCGTTCATGTTATAAGGACGCATCCAACGAGTGACCTTTTGACTCGATATAAACGATTTCTACAATATTTAAAAAATTGTTAATATGTTCCATAAAAAATTAAAAAATAATTTTTTATTATATAAATATATATTTTTTATTTCTTTATGAGCAACTTCACGAGTTATCTTGACGTAATATTGAATAATATTATATATTATTAAATTATATTACTTCTGCAAGTTGTTGATATTATTTTAATTAATTATCCTGACGTACATTTCACTGATAGATTCGGTATATTCTGAGGCTATATAATGTTATAATATACAGGTTGTCAGTATTATAATGGACATCCTAATTACGTCCAAAACGTAGCAAACAATATTACCATTGGATACCGTATAAAGACACTGTATGAATAAGTAGAGATCGCAAGTTCCAGCATTGTAAAATAGTTGATGAGGAACCTTGTAAAAATGTTAGTTTCAAGTATTTTAAGACTTCTGAAGCAACTTTAAGTTTAGTGAACTTATGCGTTAATGATACTTAGTCGCGTAAGTAGTGCGCGTGTGCGAGGGTACCTAATTATTTTTTTAGATAATCTTAAAACACACGTTAATTTGAATAAATATCAAAATATAAAATTGTTGATATTCTTAAGGAAATATGGGAATTTAACTCAAACGTCTTGTAACAAAAACACCTTCCTGATAACAGTACTTGTTTTTAAAATTATTTACTGTTTCAGTATTTACCGAGAACAGCTCCTAGAGTCGGCCTGATCAATTGTGGAGTACGACAAAGGTGTCCATTATAACCTTCTCTTTTTAATTTATATGTTGACAATGTCATATGAAACTGGCAGATGTGTCTTCCAGAACATTTTATGATTGGTCACTCTACATTTGACACTTTGTTGTTTGCCGACGATCAGGCTATTCTGTCGGACTCTGAAAACAGACTGCAGATGGGTATACATTTGATAAATCGAATCTGCATAGACTCTGGATTGCAAGTATCCACACTTAAGACTTGGCTTTTCGTGGAACTGATCCCGTACGGGCAAAAATTGTTATAGATGGTAATGTCCTGGAACAAGTTAGCGATTTTGAATACCTGGGCTGCAGTGTGTCTTATAATGCATGCAACGATGTTGTGAGTAAGTTGGATAAGTTCAACCTTATGTGCGGGACCATTAAGCAAACTCTTAAGTCAGCAAGTAAAGAAACACGCCTAAAATTCTACACGGTGATGACTCTTCCCACACTTCTTATTGGGTCTGAGAATTAGACTGTAACGAAATGCCAGGCCAGTCGCATCCAAGCGGCTGAAATGAGATTTGTCAGGCACATAGCAGGGTACACTCTCCATGATCATAAAAGAACAGAGATATACGGCAGGAACTGGATATTATGAGTATACTCAACAGGATTGCCCAGAATCGGCTGAATTGGTGGGAACATCTTTGCAGAATGAATCCCCAAACAACTATCGAACTATAAGCCTAGGGGACGAAGAGGTGTGGGATGTCCGAGGAAGCGCTGAAGTGACCAGCTCTAATCTTTGCCTATTTGAGACCGGAAAAAACCACCCTTGGTTTATTCCTTGAAGAAGATGATCAGGACCGGCCCCAGCGCTTCTGCCTCCCTGTGCAGTATTTATGAGTGCCGCCCCCCTCCTATTTTACTTCTGAACACATTCACGCACACTAGATCTACTCTAAAGATACGGCGATTGTCTTCAAATGACAACTAGGAATGTTTGCATTGTTGTGTTTATCAAATAACTACAACTTTCTCGCGTTTACGATGCGGCGAACGGCTACAATAAAAATTGTAGATACAATACAAGGAATCGTGAGACAATAAAAATGCCAGTCTATGTGATGACTTAACATTAAAATACTAAATAAAAGGAATTATGATTCAAATGTAACAAAAATAATGTATCATATACCTTAGTCGATTCCACATTCAGATTGAGCTAGATATCTGGGACTTCATCTGGATAAAGCATTAACGTGGAAAAAACACATAATCAAGAAAAGGAAGGAATTGGAGCTCAAGATGAGAAAAATGTAGTGGTTACTTGAGACAAAATCAACGTTATCCTTGGAAAATAAAATCTTGTTGTACAAAGCGATCATTAAACCAATATGGACTTATGGAATTGAGCTGTGGGTTTGCTCAAGTAAGTCAAACGTCAACATAATTAAGCGCTTCTAATCAAAAGCGCTGAGAACAATAGCAGGTGCAGAATGGTACATATCAAATCATACACTTCATATGGACTTCAACATACCCCTGGTAGAAGAAGAATGCAGAGCCAGAGCACAAAAGCATTATGACAGATCGCAGAGACACACCAACAGACTAGCATCCGTCCTGACCACTACAGACATCGCAAGACAACTTAAAAGAAAATGGCCCACTGACCTGAGACGATAGTACGGGCTACATCGATGGATGCAGCACCGCCTCATGTACATTAGTCATCAAATTGGCTCATAGAACTTTATATGTATACTTTCTTGTGTATGTAATAGTTCTGCTTGCTGATTTCAATGAAGTAAAAATAAAAAATGTACCTTAGTTAAAAATACTCGTCTAGCTTTTGCACTGCCAAACTACTTTATGACTTCGTTGTAATCAAGTGATTCAGCTAATAAGATATAGTCGCTAGACCACTCAGGCGAGTCTCGGACTTACTCGATCTGAGATAAGTTTTAATAAGTTTAAGATTCGAAAAAGTCCTTTCTCAGCCTGCCACTGTGTTTGGTAATGTTATCAAAATTCTTAGAGCGACACCAACATTTGGCGCGAATCCATACTCTTGAATACATTTTAAAGTCTCAACAGGAGTACTTTTAGGTTTTACAGTTGTTGAAAGCACTTTAAGTTCATCCTGTAAATCAATAGCACTGATGTCTTTTGTTTCACCATGAGTTAAGCCATTGGATTGTTGAGTATACTTATCCGACAAGATTTCAATATTTTTCCTCAATTTCAAAACTTAATATCCCAGAGTCGGCCGCCCTTTAAAATTTTCCGTCCTGGGCAGTGGCATGGTTCGCCTCTGCCTGGAGCCGGGCCTGAAGATTATGATGATGATGTTTCAGTATTTTATTTATAATTTTATAAAGAAATTTGAGTTTGCAAAAAAAAAAGAAATCAGAAAGGTTTTGGTTTTTTCACCCGGTCGGGGTGTATGTGACCCAGGCATTCTAACTGCATATCAAATGTAGCAAACAATATTGCCACAGGATAGCATGAAAATATGTCTTCCATTTAATACAGACTGCTGCGTAAAGATAACCAATCCGTGATTTTGAAGGTAACGAATAAGACATCACTACTAGAGGAACACCAAGCGTCAAATTACGTAGTGTCACTTTTGGTGTAGGCGACTAAAATTCCTTAAAAAACTGAATGAAAGATAACGTTAACAAATGGAAATGGTAAAAGATTTAAACCAATTTGCTTTGAGGACGAATATGCTGCAGCTTGCTAGCGCATACACCACACTAGAACCTAACGTGACAGGTTGACAGGAATTACTTGTGTGATTCATACGACCTACCAAGAGGTACGTTTATATAACATTCTGTGAAGAGGAGGTGCAGCACAGTATTATCTATCAAAAGCAATCCAACTTTTCTGTAGACAAATATCATACAGGCAGAACAACAGTTTTAACATTATCAATTCCAAAACTACTATTTCTGTCACTGCCACATTCTGCAATTCCAAATTTTTGAAAAATAATAATTCGTATTTTTAATAGAGTGTCATTCTAAAGATAGCATATTAAATAGGTTTTTAACCTAGGTAAATTTAGAAGGTATCTAGGTTTTCTGTTTTGCGTTTATGTTACGTTACTCTACTTGTCTCATAGGAAATATTCAAATCAATTTTTGTATACTTCTACACACAACTAAGCCAATACAATGTACAGAAAACGAATTAGCTTACTCTGCTTTTTTGTATATAACGTAGTAACTCATTTTCGTAAACAGATATGAGTTACAAAACTTTAGCACAATCTAGTTCCATATTACCTGAATTTTTTTCTAAGTCTTTTCCAAAGAATCCACCGACTCCTAGGAAAAAACAACATAAACCCTATGACGATGATGCGACAAAGTGTTTATCATATCCACTGACTCCTAGGGAAAACCATATAAACCCTATGACGATGATGTGACAAGGTGTGTCAGTGCCCCAATAAGCACTGCCCCATACCCCCTTGCCTTATATAGAACTGATTGGTTTCCCAAAGTTAAGGGGAAAAAAACTCCTACATTAACGCCAGGTTGTAATCTCTAGAAGAAGCAGCTGTTGGTAGGAAACTCCTAGTCCTCCCGCTCGCAAGTAAACCGGTTAAGTAAATAAATTAATATGGTTGCAGTAGTCTAGATGTAGTACTGTATTATTTATTGTTGATTGTATATACAATTATCAAACTAGAATTAAAGAACTACTTCTAATGTTATTGTACCCTTGTTATATATATTGTAATGGTACATATCTTCAACTACCAATAATGAAGAAACATGACAAAATAAAGTATTTAAATAATTAACACTATAATAAAAAGGGATGAGTCAGAGATTAAAGAATGGGTGATTCAAAATAATAAAACGACCAAACATATCGAGGTAATCATGAAAGTAACCTCTAATAATAAAAAAGTAACAAGCAACGAACCGAAACGTTGAAAAACGATAATACATGGCGATTTAACCACAATAGCCCAATAGATGGTAAGTGAGAGAGTAGAACCAGCCCCAAAAAACAAGAATATAATATAAATTATGACATTTGTAAGTGAATAACTAGAACTAGTCACCACACTAACCTAAGGAGGTATAAATAATTAGCATGAGAAGTGAGAAGATAGAACCAGCCCCAACATCAAGGAAGGGATATATGAAATATAAAAAAATGAAGTAAAGACAGTGAAAGTGCACAACACCAGTAATAGAACAAATGAGAAGAGACCAATCAATGGTAATTGCATATAATAATATTGATTGAAAACACAGACAAACCATCTATAAATAGAAGTGTTAAATGTTAATGACTTAAATTGTATAAGGGTACACTAACCCAAATAAATAGAGATAACTATGACAAATCAAACTAGCAGGACACAAACTTATTAATTGTATAATCAAACTTAGTAGAGTGAGAGATAGTCAGTTAAAATGATAATGAACATTTTTTAAACAAATGAGAAAGAGAATTTTGATAAGCAATACCCACCAGTAACACTTAAACCATATAGAGTGCAAGGTGTTAGCATTAAAATACCCCAAAGTAAATATAACGCCCTTAATAGTGATAAACACCGATAAGTCAGTGAAAAAAGTTTATAAGTGCATAAAAAGTGAGTGAGAGCTAATAATTGGTAAACACAGGAAGGACTGTGGCGATTAAAAGCAATTATAAGTGAACACCAGTATGTAACAAAATAAACTAAAGTGTAGTAGAATTAAGTTAGCAGTAGTAGTAACTACATATCATGTTTTAAATTTTGAACAATTAATATTCTAAGTGACAATTCATATTATTACCTATGAGTTTAAGAAAAATGGACTATTATGTGTTAATACACAGCATAGAGAATTCGTAATATACAGAGGTATAAAACTAAATATTATTAACCCAAAATGATAAGGGAAAGACAACTGATAATAAAATAATCATTAAAAGATTTTAATAAAAAATATAGTAAATTGTTATTAGAGTGTGATGTTAATGACCCAATGTCGTATAGGATTAGTAATAAGGATGTTGTTTATACTGTGTAATAATTGTTACTCACCAAAGAGTATGAGTACATGATGGAAATGAATATTGTGGGTAATGAAAAGTAAATAATTATGTTTTAATGAATAGAATTATGTCTGTGGGAATTGTTAGACCATAAGATTCAATGTTATATGTTAAGTAATAAATAATAAGAAATAATAATTAAAAACAAACAAAAACAGTAAACAAGAAACAAAATACAGACAAATACAATGATACTGAAAGGCAGTTATGACAATAGACAAGCCAGGATATGAAACCAGTAAAATCACATATAATTACAAGAACAGGCATAAACCCTAGATCAAATAAATAAAATCATATATTAAACCAATCAGAACCCATACAAGGGGAAAATAAAATATAATCTCTGTAATTAAATAAAAATAGCCAATTGCTGTTTAGGCCTAGGCAAATGCCTAACTGTAAAACTACAAAAAACTTCAATTTTGAGAATTAAACAACAAAATTAGCAAAACTAAGGCATATAAACAATGAAAGCCGATTAGACAATCATGTTAAGAAGGAAATATTAAAGTAATCATGTAAATTAAGAAAACAGTGTAATTAAACAAAATCAACATAACTATCAAAATGTTAATACCTAAGTAAACACAATAGTATTGCATGTCAAATTAATCCTTGAACCAAAATACGAACAGTGGTAATGATATTTAATACTTAAAAGGGAATACTGAAGATTAATTGCATTCAGAAGATCTGTAACCATTTTAAATAAAAATTCAAATCTCCTAACAATGGTCTTAAGCCAATTTTAACCAATCAGAAATTTTGAGTTACCATGAGAACAGCAGAATATTGACTATTTTAAGTTAGGTACATTAGAATCTGTAGTGACGCTTAACTGAAGAGACGCCACGTTTGCGAAGGGCCCAAAATTTTCAAATAAAACATTAAAAGTGACCATAATTTTATGAAGAAAAGGACCAGACCAACTGAGGAGAGGATGTTACAATCAACCAGACCAAGGACCAGTTCAAATTAATCCAGATGCAGTGAAAATAAAGAAATTAAGAAGAAGAAGATGCCAGACGTACCTGAAGCCCAAGATTTGAAGAAAGAAGAATAGACATCGACGAACTAACCTATGTTAACTACTGACAATACACTTCCTATCAACTGACGATAAGTATTGCTGAATTCATTGAACTTTTAAAATAAATTCTCTTTCAAATTTCGAAATAAACCGTAAACTCTCACTATTACTGGAGGTATTCATTTTCAAGGGTTGATGAACAAACATAATTTGTAAACACTAAATAACTGATGATAACCTATGTATTACAGCAACGACACTGTCACACACTTTAACACCACAACATTGAATTTAAAGTAAACCTTGTTTGATTTTAATGATCACGAACATAAAGTGAATATATTGTAATTTATCATCTTGTTTTTAATACTTCTTTGTCTTACTTAAAAGGACTCTATTTTGGCAAATTTATTTTGTAAATAATAATCAACGCTGTCTTGTGGCGAAATGAAACATTGTATTGCCAACCCAGCCATCCGCTGAGTGAACGACTATTTACTGCCGAGGCTAAAATTATTATATTGATTACTATTTTTGTACAAGCGTTAACAAGAATTAACAGTTCTGAGCCTAATAAAAAAGTGTGTACCATTAACAACTGTCCAGTAATTATTTATAGAAAAATATTATGTATGTTTTGTTTAATAGCAGTGAGTCAACCTAACCGATATTATTTCAAGTTGGTAACACGTTCCCCCACTCAAACGAGATTCGAGTTCATGCCAGTCGGCGAACTATTTGAATTTACACTAATACACTGTAAAACCAGCCAGGTAAAAACTTTTAATTGTTTTCTCGCAAAACAATTTGGCGCCTATCGGGAAGTACAAAAGAGTGAGAAGGGACAGGTAAGGCACACAGGCTACTAGACGATCTTATATCACCGAACGAACAATTAATAACGTTCGCTAAAACTCAATACTGAACAATATTAAAGCTTCTAAACCAGTACGACCGCCTCTTTTAACAAAGTGGCGCACCAACTAGTGAGGGTAGAGTTACGAGCAGATATCTAGCTGCAAGTACGACAGAAGGCGAACAAGATGAAGAGGGCATCATCACTGAGGCGGACGAAGGAGGCCGAAAAGGAAGTTAAAGCGGAAGAGAAGGAAGTGACTTCGGTCGAGGATGCCGAACAAATGTTACCTCCCATGGAACCAGTCAAACCCGTGCAGCCACAGAATCAACCGGAGAAACCCGCACGACCAGAGGACGGGAGTTTACTGGAAATGATGAGAATAATGATGGAAGAAACCTTGAAAAAAGTATAGAGTCATTGAGTAAGAAAATTGAGGACGGAAAGGAAGAATTTAAGAAAAATAAAGAGGATGTTAATGAAAAATTGGACCACAACAGGGAAGAAACCAATAAAAATATAGCATCACTAAAAGGAGATAACCAGAAAATAAGCCAGCAAATGCCCGAAAATAATAAGGAGATGGCAGTGAACATGGAAAGCTTAAAGGAAGAATTGAAACTGAACAACCAGAAAAAATTGGAGGAGTTGAAGGAAGAGTTGAGCAGAACTATTGAAAATAATAATGAGCAGATCAATAAGAAGATCGAGGAGGAGATGACGAGTATGCGGCAAGAGATTTCCGAAATACACGGGAAATGGGAAATTACGAGCCATGACCTGCAACAAACGAAAGAAGACTTCGGCGAACGAATGACCAACATGGAAGAAGACAGCCAGATCCGGATAGAATCTATGAGAACCGCAACCGAACATAATATAACACAGGTACGGACAGATTTCGGAGAGAAGTGCCGGTAGATCGACACCGCCGTAAGCGAAGTTCGCGGACAAGGCCAACAAAACAAAAACAAAATTGAAGAAATCCAGCAACGAGAGATTGCCAAAATCAGGGAGGAGCTGGAAGTAATTAACAACAGACCGCCAATAATGACACAGTACCAGCACATGGACAACCGGGAAGTAATTAACTTCAAACAATACCGGCGAAACCCGATGGAGTTCTTGGAGAGAGTGGACGAACAACTGGCCAAAACTCGGGAGAACAGATGGACCATTATCCGAGGGTACCTGGACGAGAATTTTCGTGATATAAACGATAATTGGTGGACGGCCACGAGACACGACCTCACGAATTACGAGGAATTTAAAGACGTGTTCAAAAGGAAATACTGGTCGGAGGCAACGCAAAACATCGTGCGGGACAGTATATGTTTCGGCAGATATGACGCCACCAGAGGGACGACTTTCACGGCATATTTCCTGGGAAAGGTATGTCTAGCAAGGAACCTGGAGGCGAAAATCCCAGAAGAAAGTTTAGTGACGAAACTCGCCTTTCATTACGAAGAGGGTGTCTCCAGAGCGCGGCTGGGTAGCCAAATTAAGACCATCCAATCCATGGCAGCTCTACTAGAAGATTACGAAAGGGAGAGGTATTACCGTAGGAGTCGACAGCGGGACGATAGGGGCGAAAACAAAAATTTCCAGAACGGCTACCAATATAACAACAATAACTACCGTTCAAATTATAACAGTCGTAACAACGTGAATAACCCGCCAAACGAGTCACATAATAGACCTAATAATAACCCGGCCAGCCAACCAAATAACGGCTATAATAATAATAGTATGCCGAACAATCAGAATAATCAATACAATCGGCCAAATAACACACAACATCAACCATATAGGCCGAATAACACCAATTACAACCGGGCAAATTTCAACAACAACCCAAATGACAATAGAAATCGCAACAACACAGATCGTAACTATCGTCAAGTGCATTATGTGAGGGCCGAAAGTGACGGGAGAAATAGGTCATATTATCAGGGACGACGAAGTGCTGACCGAAATGCCTACGGACACCGGTACAGTGATAGTAACTACGGACGTGACACCAGAACCAACACGGGCCGAAGTCGTAGCCAAGAAGTGTACAGGCGTGACTGATACGAAGAGGATCACAACCAGCCTGAACCCCGACCGTCAACGAGCGGAAATCAGCCAACTAGTCAACAAGATGGGCGTAACGAACAGTCCGAGATGACGTTAAACTAGGAGCGGCAGTGAAAAAGCTACTTGTACCCTCACTGAACCAGTCTATTGGGTTAAATCGCAACGTTGCACAAACCAACGGCGAACGCACAATTACAATAGTGCGAATTAACTATTTGAAAAATATTGTAGAGGAATTGCTCGAGGAAAGTAATAACCAATCTGATAGTAAACACAGCGAAATTGCTTATATCTCAACACAAGTTAACGGAGTACCGACACAAATTATGATAGACACGGGATCAAATATTTCGTTAATCGACAGTATCGAACTTCAAAAGATCCAAGAAGCGAGTAAGACAATTATACTTACGCTACCCATCAGTAACATTGTCCTTGTAGGAGCGACCGGACGACAAAATAGAACCGTCCGAAAACAAGTCCAACTCGAACTGACAAGCGACGGACAAACAGTAACAATGACGTTTTTAGTAGCCAGCGGATTACCATTCCAGATGCTAATTGGTTGCGATATGCTGCGCCAGTACTCAGCCATTATTGACTTGAGCAAATACAAGCTAATTTTGAAGAAAGGTGACATACAATGGCTAACCGAGTTGACCAATAGTGACGAAATACAGCCAAATAAAACAGTGTACCATATCCAGAAATACAGGAATACTGGAGAACATACACCGAATAATGGAATTTATTACGAGACCGATAATGAAGAACTATGGCAAGAAAAAATCGAAGAAATCCGAACTTTCCAGAGAGAGAAAACGAGCGCACAATTAACAGTTCAACAAGCTGAACAACTGATAGAAGTGTATAATCGCTACAAGCACGTATTTTCAGATACACCTGGGAAGGTCAGAGATTATCAGTGCGAAATTCAATTCCGAGAGCCTGTCAACTTGATAAAAAAATCTTACCCGATCGCAATTTTATTAAAGGAAGCGGTGAGAACAGAGATCAATCGGCTAATAGCAGAATACATAATTGAACCAAGCTACTCACCCTACACCAGCTCTATCCTTGCAGTTCCAAAGAAACACGGGAAGGTGAGAATATGTCTAGACGCCCATGAGATCAATAAGCACATAATAAATGATCGTACGTGCCCAGGAGAAATAGAAGAGATCCTGAAAAAGTTCTATGGGACCATATTCATCAGTATATGGGATACTCTCTGCGGCTATTGGCAGGTCGAGTTACACCCATCCAGTAGAAAATACATGGCATTTATATTCGAAGGACGGAACTTCCAATTCCAAAGATTACCCTTCGGATTGGTGAATTCGGTAGCAGTATTTGTAAAAATTATGGACCAGATACTTGGACCAGATGCATTACAGTTTACAACAGTCTATGTAGACGATTTATTAATAACTTCAGATGTGTGGGACGAACATTGTCACCGAGTAGAGTATGTACTGGAAAAACTATCAAATAACCATATAACCCTCAAGCTGGAAAAATCCAAATTTTTGTCTGATGAAGTGCAATTTTTAGGATTCAACTTGTCTGGAAATGGGATAACACCATCACAGGAAAAAATTAAATGCATACAGAGGTTTCCAACACCTAAAAATAAGAAACAACTCCAATCATTTCTCGGTCTATGCAATTATTACCGAAAGTTCCAAAAGAATTATTCTGAAATGACAGCCAAATTTTCACACCAACTGTCATCCAAGAACAAATGGACGTGGGGAGTCGAACAAGACATAACACTCCAAATGATTAAAAACAAATTCATTGAGTCAGTAATGTTACGTCATCCTAATTTCACTAAACCATTCTATTTAATTTTATGAAGTTGCTAAACTGCTACAATTTTTTGTTCAGACAAAGCTTTTCGTCATCTCTGACATCATCAGGTCTTGAACAACTAAAGGTCATATAAAAATGGCATCTTGTGAGTCTGAGTTCGAAGTAGGTGCTTGTGATTTATCAAAGTCTCCAGTGTTTACTATTGAAGATATAGAAAAATTAAGAAATAAGGAGACAGAAGGAGTGCCTTTACAAACTCCGTGGACGTTTTGGGTAGATAGATCTATCCGAGGTACATCAGCCGCCGAATATGAAGCCACCATGAAGAAGATATACACAGTGAGTACACTTCAAGAGTTCTGGGCTGTTTTCAATCACATTCCGCCACTAGAAAAAATACCGGTTTGTTGTAGTTACCATTTAATGAGAGATCTGTTACGCCCTTTATGGGAAGACGGTAGTACCCAGATGGGTGGCACATGGAAACTGAAATGTTCAAAAAAAGATACGCCAAGAGTATAGCAAGAGCTACTGTTAGCTGCAATAGGTGAACAGGTGAACAGTTCTCAGAGTGTGTAGCAGACGGAGACTCAGTTTGTGGAGTTACTGTAACTGTGAGGGAAAAAGATGATGTGGTACAGGTCTGGAACATGGTTGCAGCATATGCAGACAATGCTAAGCTCATACCAAAAATTCATCACCTCGTACCAGATGTCAACTTTTCCAAAATTTTCTATAAACTTCATCAAACACACCATGCTTACGAAGGCGGAGGACAAGCATCAAGATAGAATTCTACACTATTTGTTGAACAGCTGTTACGTATGTTTAAATACAATACTATTTCCTTTATTTTTGTATCAAAACAAAGATAAGAGAGATCAAAGTAACACGTACAGTTGATGATGTCATATCAGTTCTCAGATAATCGGTTCTTATACATACGTTGCGTTGCGTGTACAGATAAAATATTTGTAAACAAGTGTACAGTACAATTGGCATAAGCATATCGTTAGTGAGATAAAAAAAAAGGGTTGTTACAAAAAATTGTAGCAGTTTAGCAACTTCATAAAAGAAATAGTAAGGATGGCTGCTAACTCAAATAATACGAAGAACATTCTATTTAAATTGCGACGCCAGTGACGTTAGCCTTGGATCCGTTTTGTACCAGGAGGATGAATAGGGGAATCATTGCGTGATCAGTTTCGCAAGTAGAGTGCTAAACAGCAGTGAAAGAAATTATAACGTCACTGAGAAGGAATTGCTGAGCGTTGTATTTTCCTGTGGAAAATTTAGAACCTACATATTGGGGTTCCCAATTACAGTAAGGACTGACCACAAGTCCATATTATTTCTCAGAAATTGTAAGTTAAGTCATGGAAGATTGACTAGATGGAGTTTGGTATTACAGGAGTACGATTTAAATTGGGAATATATTCCAGGCAAAAAAATGTTGTAGCAGATACCCTGTTCAGAGTAAACATTAAAGATCAGACGTACGAAGGAGAAAAGGAAACTATTATCAAAATATACCACAGAATTAAAAGCAGAATTGTCTTGGCAAACATCATGAAAGAAATGGAACGACAACAAGAACAAGATCCCAAACTAAGCAAAATTCTATCACGCTTAACAGACAAAGACGACCACATATCCCAATTATACTGCAAACACCAAGGAATACTTTTCATAAAAACACAAAATAAATTCGAAACATGGAAGGTAGCAACACCTCAAGCCACAGAGAAAGACCTAATTCTCGATTATCATGAGAGATATGGGCACATGGGCGCACTAAAAGTGGTAAAGGCCTTACAAGAGCATGTATACATGAAAGATGCTAAAAGAAAGGTACGCAAATGCATAAAGCAATGTCACATCTGCCAACTAGTGAAGGTCAACAATGACAGAAAGGAGGGCACCATGATACCGATAACCACCTCTTGTAAATTGGGGGAAGTCTTCGTTGATATATGCGGACCATTTCCGCGTAGTGGAGGAAAGCACCAATACAAATACCTGATTATTGTATTTGACCACTACACAAGGTTCAAAAGGCTTTACCCCATCAATCGTGCCACTACCCAGAAAATTTTAAAATTAATACTAGAACCATACGTTAGTGAAGTGGGAATACCCAAATGCATCATTACCGATCATGGAACGCAATTAAAGGGAAATAAATGGAAGAACACTTTACTAACTCATGGAATAAAAACGTACAAGACATCAGTGTACCATCCCAGCAGCAACCCTGCAGAGCGAGTCTTGAGAGAAGTGGGGAGAATTCTCCGTATATATTGTTACGAGCAGCACAATGAGTCGTCTAAATACATACCAGCAGTTGAAAACTTAATAAATTTATCGCACCACCAATTTATTGAAACAACTCCGTATACTGCAATGTTCCAAAGACCACCACCAAGAGAAATTACTTCTCTAATTCAATTCCCAAATGGAGAAGAATATCAGTTCGATAACGTGCAATTTCACCATAAGATACTAGAAAAGACGGACAAGATCAGACAAAAATATAAGCAAATGCAACCGAAACCCATACAATATCAGATTGGAGAGCAAATACTACTTAAAAACAGAGGATTACCAAGCACCATGGAAGGGATAGCCAAGAAGCTATTATTACTTTACACAGGACCTTACATAGTAAGTAAAGACAATCAAAATAACACATATGAGATCGTAGACCCAAAGACACAAAGAAGGAAGGGGACATATAACCAATCCTCTATGAAAAAATATTATTAAGCACAAGAGAAACATCCTGAAACCAATTAAAAAGTAACTAGTGTTAAATAAGGAGGAAATATATACAGAACAAATAATAAAAAGATCATGTATACCATACCCACTAATAATATCGCATCGCTAAGAGCTAAAGAGTATGAATAAAAGAAAAAGATTATAATTTGAAAAAATGTATTGGATAAACTAAATGATAATAATGTGGAGAATCCTACAAATGATATTTATTTTATAGTCGCACTAAGACTACTTTTATAATTTTATTAATGATTGACTGTAGATAAGTCCGGCAATCAAATGTGTATTTGACGGCGGAGCAATGGAGTCAAAAGTACCCCTCCGATCCGATTCAATATAATGTTAGGGAAGAAATGTTAGGGAATTAGATATCAAAGGGATAAGAACATTAAACTAAAATATGATACAAAACTCAAGAAGAATACTGACACTCAAAAATAGTAAGAATTAATAGCTCAAAATTAACCAGTGATTAAGAAAATAAAATGAAATAATGATTGATAATTTCAATTAAAAAAACTGGACGATAATTGCTGAAACAATCAATTTTAGTGGCAGGGCAATAAGTAATGGTACATATCTTGATTGATATATTGATTGTAAACACAGACAAACCATCTATAAATAGAAGTGTTAAATGTTAATGACTTAAATTGTATAAGGGTACACTAACCCAAATAAATAGAGATAACTATGACAAATCAAACTAGCACGACACAAACTTATTAATTGTATAATCAAACTCAGTAGAGTGAGAGATAGTGAGTTAAAATGATAATGAACATTTTTTAAACAAATGAGAAAGAGAATTTTAATAAGCAATACCCACCAGTAACACTTAAACCATATAGAGTGCAAGGTGTTAGCATTAAAATACCCCAAAGTAAATATAACGCCCTTAATAGTGATAAACACTGATAAGTCAGGGAAAAAAGTTTATAAGTGCATAAAATGCGAGTGAGAGCTAATAATTGGTAAACACAGGAAGGACTGTGGCGATTAAAAGCAATTATAAGTGAACACCAGTATGTAACAAAATAAACTAAAGTGTAGTAGAATTAAGTTAGCAGTAGTAGTAACTACATATCATGTTTTAAATTTTGAACAATTAATATTCTAAGTGACAATTTATATTATTACCCATGAGTTTAAGAAAAATGGACTATTATGTGTTAATCACAGCATAGAGAATTTCTAATATACAGAGGTATAAAACTAAATATTATTAACCCAAAATGATAAGGGAAAGGCAATTGATAATAAAATAATCATTAAAAGATTTTAATAAAAAATATAGTAAATTGTTATTTGAGTGTGATGTTAATGACCCAATGTCGTATAGGATTAGTAATAAGGATTTATCATTATAGTCAAAATATTTAATTAATATTTATATGTTTGTTGTTTATACTGTGTAATAATTGTTACTCACCAAAGAGTATGAGCACATGATGGAAATGAATATTGTGGGTAATGAAAAGTAAATAATTATGTTTTAATGAATAGAATTATGTCTGTGGGAATTGTTAGACCATAAGATTCAATGTTATATGTTAAGTAATAAATAATAAGAAATAATAATTAAAAACAAACAAAAACAGTAAACAAGAAACAAAATAAATACAGACAAATACAATGATACTAAAAGGCAGTTATGACAATAGACAAGCCAGGATATGAAACCAGTAAAATCACATATAATTACAAGAACAGGCATAAAACCCTAGAAAAAATGAATAAAATCATGTATTAAACCAATCAGAACCCATACAAGGGGAATATAAAATATAATCTCTGTAATTAAATTAAATAGTAAACACAATAGTATTGGATATCAAATTAATCCTTGAACCAAAATACGAACAGTGGTAATGATATTTAATACTTAAAAGGGAATACTGAAGATTAATTGCATTCAGAAGATCTGTAACCATTTTAAATAAAAATTCAAATCTCCTAACAACGGTCTTAAGCCAATTTTAACCAATCAGAAATTTTGAGTTACCATGAGAACAGCAGAATATTGACTATTTTAAGTTAGGTACATTAGAATCTGTAGTGACGCTTAACTGAAGAGACGCCACGTTTGCGAAGGGCCCAAAATTTTCACATAAAACATTAAAAGTGCCCATAATTTTATGAAGAAAAGGACCAGACCAACTGAGGAGAGGATGTTACAATCAACCAGACCAAGGACCAGTTCAAATTAATCCAGATGCAGTGAAAATAAAGAAATTAAGAAGAAGAAGACGCCAGACGTACCTGAAGCCCAAGATTTGAAGAAAGAAGAATAGACATCGACGAACTAACCTATGTTAACTACTGACAATACACTTCCTATCAACTGACGATAAGTATTGCTGAATTCATTGAACTTTTAAAATAAATTCTCTTTCAAATTTCGAAATAAACCGTAAACTCTCACTGTTACTGGAGGTATTCATTTTCAAGGATTGATGAACAAACATAATTTGTAAACACTAAATAACTGATGATAACCTATGTATTACACCAACGACACTGTCACACACTTTAACACCACAACATTGAATTTAAAGTAAACCTTGTTTGATTTTAATGATCACGAACATAAAGTGAATATATTGTAATTTATCATCTTGTTTTTAATACTTCTTTGTCGTACTTAAAAGGACTCTATTTTGGCAAATTTATTTTGTAAATACTAATCACCGCTGTCTTGTGGCGAAATGAAACATTGTATTGCCAACCCAGCCATCCGCTGAGTGAACGACTATTTACTGCCGAGGCTAAAATTATTATATTGATTACTATTTTTGTACAAGCGTTAACAAGAATTAACAGTTCTGAGCCTAATATAAAAGTGTGTACCATTAACAACTGTCCAGTAATTATTTATAGAAAAATATTATGTATGTTTTGTTTAATAGCAGTGAGTCAACCTAACCGATATTATTTCAAGTTGGTAACACGTTCCCCCACTCAAACGAGATTCGAGTTCATGCCAGTCGGCGAACTATTTGAATTTACACTAATACACTGTAAAACCATCCAGGTAAAACTTTTAATTGTTTTCTCGCAAAACAATTTGGCGCCTATCGGGAAGTACAAAAGAGTGAGAAGGGACAGGTAAGGCACACAGGCTACTAGACGATCTTAAAATACCGAACGAACAATTAATAACGTTCGCTAAAACTCAATACTGAACAATATTAAAGCTTCTAAACCAGTACGACCGCCTCTTTTAACAATGTGTATATTTGTTATTTTATTGATTATGTATATTTATGTCTATATGTTTGTGGCTGTATGTGGGGGTGTATTGGGGTGTATTGAGAAGTACTTAACGATTTTGGTTTAAATAGTTTTTCTCAGTTATTAGTGACAGATGTCCTAGAACGTACACTGAACCAATTGATATTTTATAAAAAGTGTTTCCTTTACGTGTGAGTGCGTCAGAGTGCGAGTGAGATATACACGGGCGCGCGCGAGATAGAGAGAGAGAGAGAGAGAGAGAGAGAGAGAGAGAGAGAGAGAGAGAGAGAGAGAGAGAGAGAGAGAGAGAGCGAGAGAGAGAGAGAGAGAGTGAGAGGGAGAGACATTTCATGCTTGTTCACACTTTGTCGCTAATGAACACATTCGGTAAGCGCTATCCTAGTCACAGTGAATTATTGTTTCAAAACTATTGTGTTTTTCTAAAATCCACCGTTATGGTTTAAATTAATTATGTTTCTATATTATGTCGTACACCATTAGATTACACTTTCTGCAATTAGTACATCACTTACAACACATTTTGTGCTTAATAAATAAAAATGTCAAACACTTTAATTTAAATGTCTCGTTATAATTAATAATATTTTAATAATAATAATTTTTGTTATTACAATTATCATTAGTAGCTTTTGTTGGTTTTACGCCTGTATGCCCATGATGCACGCCTGTAAAATGCGAAATATTGTCGATATCATGCATCCAGTAAGACCCAGTGAATATGTCGTAACCTCTATAGAGGAATTTCTACTTTTCAGCGAGGAAAAGTTGAGACAGGCTGTAAGCGCTATGAGATTTAAGACGCCGCCAGGACCTAACGTAGTTCCTGCAGAGGCGAGGAAGTCGATGGAGTGAGCTTGCCCTCAATTGCTTCGAAATGTATACAATCGGTGTCAAAAGGCGTCCGACTCCCCAAACCATGGAAGGTGCAACAGTTAGTACTGATCAGTAAGGGTTAAGATGATTTGGGCCCTTACAAGCCACTGCGCAAGTTGGACACGGAAACGACTTTACTATATAAGACGCGAGATACTACTATTGTACAAAGTAAGTTTTATTATTGTTTTATTATGCACTTGTAAAATTGACTTGTTTATAAAAATTTTAACCTGATCGCTTTTATATATATTTTTTAATGAAATAACAATATCGTTTCTTCTTACTAATATCAAGTTATACGTTATAAATTTTTGTTTAAACTGAAGTACAAAGAGTAACAGGTTTAAATTTTCGTGAATGAAAAATATAGCTTTTAATTTGTTTTCATGATAGTAATAAAGAAATAAATGTAAAAAACAATTTCCTTTAACGCCTGATATTAAAAAGTATATCAATGAAAACGGAAAATTGATTCAGTTCCTAGTAAAAACTATCGGCACAGCGTACATTTTGGTTCAATGAATGGTAAGGTAGCCGGAATCACAACGATGGATGTCGGTAAATTAGTGAACCACGGTACCAACAGTACCAGGTGCTACGTGCTGAACAGAGATCACCTTGGAAATCAGATACCGATATCGTTGGACGACCTCGGTAATGTGAAGCAGTTTTAGTAGAATTATAGTGGAACTTTCTTGTCAGTATTACACGTCACCGGTGCTTTTGTCTGATTACAATTAACTACAAAACCGGACAGCTGCCAGAAAACAGTGAGCAGTCTGAATTCAAGAGCTTGAGAACATGAGCCTTACCTTTCAACGCCAATGTTATGTCTCCTGTCCACTGCCATCTCAGTGTAACTCCTCACATTCATTCTCCTTAGTTTTTCTAGCACATCATCTAACCATCTTATCCTAGGTCGATCCCTCTTTCTGCTTTTATAGACTTGTCCCTTCAGGAGTTACGTTGGCATACGCTGATCATCCATCCGATCTAGTTGACCTACCCATTGTATCCGTTGAACCTATACAAATCCTACGATATCCTCATGCTTTAATACTTCATCTGTCGCTTGGTTATTTCTTATACTCTATTTCTGTCACCTTGTTTGACCGGGCCACAAACACGTCTTACAGTATTTATTTCAAACTTTCTTAGTGCTTCTTATTCCTTTTCTGTCATCCGTGTCCAGGTCTCGTCTCCATTAGTAACAACCGGTCCGATAAGGTCTTATATATTTGTTGTTTTTGTGTTAGGAGTAGTAGCCTACTGTTAGCATAATATGTCATATTTCCTATTTGTATCCTGTCATGTATTGTCGTGTTTATGGACCCTTCATTACCTATCATGTTACCCAGGTATCTGAGCTTATTACCTGGATCAATTGTATTATCCTCTATGATTAAATTGTTTGGATTTCTTCTCCTTTCTGATGCAAAAATTAGCATGTATTTAGTTTTACTGATATTTACATTCACTTCCATTCCAGTGGAATTTTTATTGAACTCCTTGTTTACCTCAACTAGCCATTGTCTTGATCTGGCTATTATCGCAACATCGTTAGTGTAAGCACATATTTAGCTTGTATTATTTAATATTATTATTACTTTAGAATATTTTAAAATAAATAAAATAAAATTTGAGGTTTTCATATGTTTATATTTTTACATCAGGAAATACTGACGTAAGTTTACTGAGGTACGTTTAAAGGTTACTACAGAATACTTGAGCATCATAACGAAACGGTGTCACGCCGATGCTATAAATTATTTTTAAGACAATTTTCCGTCGTTCGAATTCTACGGTATTTGTAAAGCTTTATCGGCGTACGTGCTGTGAGGTGTACGTGCTGTGAGGTGTAAGTATAAACAAACATAAAATTACGATTCAATTTTCTTCGTGGCTGAGACATCACCGCATTTCCCAGTATGCTGACGAGTCACAACACTATTTACTAAACAAGAAAGAAAAAGTAACTTGGGATATAAGCGTAAATAAACTTTTTTTCAAAAACGTACGTTAATAGTTCCGTCAGTGACTTACTTTTTTGTCGTTACGACGCGTTTCAAGACGTATGTCTCATCATCAGGTGTTTCACTCGATAGGAGAGGTCGTCAATACATTAAAATAAAATAAATAAACGAACACATAAAAACACAAACGTGAACGGAACATATACGGCCGGTGCGCACCGCGTTGAAGTCGAGCCCACACTGTTGTTATTACTGTACGTTATTTACTCAGTAGTCCGAGTGTTTTCAATCTTATCTTGGATACTAATAACTACGTCATATAGTGAGTTTGATTGGAACTGCAGTTCATTTAATAGGAACTCAGAGATATTCTTTTATAAACATTTGAGTTCCTCTTTCAGCCATAATATTTGGGCACGATTTTTTATATTTATGGCGGTATTTGATTTATTATTTATCATTATAATGGCGTAATTTGGTGTTAAATTGTTTCTGATGCATTCCTTGTTAAGCATAATGTTGTAATAAAACGTAATTGATGTGTTTGTGATTATTGATTATTAATGTGTAGTTCGTTCAAAAGGTTTAAAAGTAATGTTTAAATTCTCTTGGAGCCCGTGTAATTGTTGTTACCGTTGTTGTTCCCATTGTTTGGCCGGTAATTGCCACTATTATTATTATTAGGCCGGTAGTAATTATTATTAGGTCTGTAGTTGTTATTATTATTATTTACCCTGTAATTATTATTATTACCGTGGTAATTATCTGGCCTGGGGTTATTATTGTCGCGACCATTGTTATTAGTATTATTACTATTATTATTTGGCCGCGGATTCTGGTCATTATTAAATCTGTTTGGGTTGTTGAAATTTCCCCTATAGTTGGGTCTATCATTGTTATTGTTGTGGTTATTATTACCGGGTCCACTCCGGTCATAATATGGTCCTGGCCTCTGTCGATTCCTTTGGTAGTATCATTCCTGTTCGTGGTTCTCCAGGAGTGCGGACATTGCTTGAATTGTTTTTATTTGTCCATTTAACTTCCCTTGCGAAACTCCTTCGTGAAAGTGATATGCCAATTTGGTCACTAGGCACTCTTCTGGTATTATTGGCTCAAGATTTCTAGCCAGGCATATCTTACCTAAAACGTACGCTGTCATTGATAGTCCAGTACTGTAATCATATTTTCCGTTACTGATGTCGTCCCGGACAATATTTTGTGTTGACTCGGACCAGTACTTTGTTTTGAAGGCCGTTTTGAACGCTGCATAGCTTTGCACTTCGTGCCTGGTCACCGTCCACCAGTTATCGTAGACGTTTTTGAAGTATTCATCCAGCATTCCCTTGATGACCGTCCATCGAATTTCTCTATTTCTGGTTAATGTCTCGTCGACCCTTTCCGGAATTCTGTTGAGTTCCTCATGTCCTGAAGTCAATGCTCTCCCGGCTGTTTATGTGTGGTATTCCTGTCATCGTAACTGTGTATGTTCTAATGTTATTTATTTCATCTCGGAGATTGTTGAATTCTCGCTGCTGTTGTTCGGTCAGCCGTTTTTTGTCACTGTTTACCTGGACTTTTACTGCAGTTACTGTTGTGTTTATTGCTTCACACTTCTCTACTAAGGTTATGTGTGTTAGTGCCACGTCTGCTTGTCTAAGTTCGACAAGCTTCTAGCTGTCTCGTTCGGATTTCTTCAATAGTATTTATTCTCTCGTTGATGTCTGCTTTAGTCTGCGTGATTTCTCGTTTATTTTGTTCGCATTCTTGTTGTATTTCAGAGATCTCCTTTCTGATTTCCGTCACGGCCATCTCCATCTTTTCCTGCGTTGCTTCCTTATTTTCTTCCATCTTCTTATTTATTGTCTCGATGGTTTTCTTAGCAATCTCTTCTGTCCTGCTGTTATTATCGGCCATCTGTTGCCATATTTTCTGGTTATCGAATTGGATTTCCACTGTGGTTAAAATTTCTTCTACATTTTCAGCTGATGTTGCTTCCTTCTCCTCCATCCCAGTTTCTTTTTCGGCTTTCGCCGCTCGCCTCTTGGAAGTCGCTCTCTTATGCATCTTTGTAGCCTTGTAATGTAACTGCTGTTCGAATTAGGTTTAAAAATATTTGGTATTTATTTATTTAATTAGGTATTATCGACCTAATTCGCTGCTCAGACGTTGGGCGCCACGTTGAAATAAAACTAGTTATGATGTGTTTGTAATTATTGATTATTAATGTGTAGTTCGTTCAAAAGGTTTAAAAGTAATGTTTAAATTCTCTTGGAGCACTGGTAGATTTACCTTTCACTTACCACCGATTATTGTTGTCAATCTTCCAAAATAGGTTCTGTAATACACTGAAATGGCACAACACAGTTTATAAAATATGTCACAAGTGTATATGTGTTTGCACAGTTCCCTCACTTATATGATCTATTGGGTCCTGGTTGCTAACGTATTTGTTCGGTTTATATTTTTCCTCTTCTGATAATATTGATGATGCATTCAATTATAATTCTTCGTTCTACGGTCTTGACTTACTTTGACATTATTTATCCATGGATATACGCTTGGTTTTGATATTTTAGAGGTTTTTGATCATTTTGGTTTAGACATGTACATGCTAGATTGTTATTCTAAGTATTTTATATCATTTATATGTAACTACAATTTTGATACGTTACAATGTGTAGGTTCGTTTTCATTAGTTTTATCTTAATGTTTTGATATTTAAATACTGTTCTTGCTTGACAAGCTTCTAATTTAAGATTCATTTTTCACAAGTAACCAAGTCACTTGAAATTATATTCAAAACTTACGTTAATAATTCCGTCAGTGACTTACTTTTTTGTCGTTACGACGCGTTTCAAGACGTCTCATCATCAGGTGTTTCACTCGATAGGAGAGGTCGTCAATACATTGAAATAAAATAAATAAACGAACACATAAAAGCACAAACGTGAACGGAACATAATGCCAAGAATTGTAACTAGTGTATTGAATAATAACAATACAACCGTAATAATTAAAACCAACGAGAATCGTAAGAATATACGCCGTAATAAAATACCTATGCCTTTAGAAAAGGAAACGGGGGTTTATAAATTATCATGCGACGACTGTAAATGCTTTTACATAGGCCAAACGGGAAGGGGTTTCCAAAAACGTTTCACAGAACACACACCAAAGCACAATTTGAAGGGTCAGACAACACTACCTAACATAAATTCGAACTACGCACGTCACTCGATAAATGAAGATCATATATATACGAGCTTTAATTCCAACTTGAAACCCATATATTTTTCTAATAAAGGCGCTTACATAAACGCCTTAGAAGAATTCGAGATATATAGAGCGTACAATGACGTACACAATCGTGACTTCGTGCTAAACGATCATTTAAATTTCAAATCAAACCTGCTCTACGATTCCGCAATAAATCTGTTTACACAATAACTATTAACAGGCAGTGTCCGATCGGTCCGACTCGAGTGCGCATTCATGTAACGCGGTTATGTGCAGAATTGTTTTCAATATTTGCAATTTTAATATTTAACGACATCACTTTGAATGATTTTTTATTTCTGAAGACGGAACATATGTTACGAAACGCGTAAACCAATTGAACACAACACGAAGTCACACGACGGATAAAATACGGTAAATATTATACAGATTTTGTCAACAAGTGACATGGATACCAATTCAAACATGTTTTACAATAATATTTGGATAGCTACGTTAACAAACATAGGTTTGGCAGACAGTTATTGAATTTTTAGAACGGTTTAGTAGTTTTAATTATTATGCATTGGGAACATAGTTACATTAATATTAAAAACAATTTATACCATAAGCAAATATTGTAAATTCAAGTCAACATATTGTTGTGTTAATAGTTTTTAATTTGACTAATTCGATTATCTTATATTCTAAAACAGTTGTTACAATATATTGTACGAAACTATAAATGATTTCTTCCAATAACATCTCATCGAATTTAGTATAGGCCTATATTAAACGGTGAATGTCGTTTATGTGATGTTTCAATACACTAATACACTATTATTTTATTCTCCGATTTATTTATTTTTCTTATTATACAATAAAGGACAAATTTGTACAGACTTTTATTAAAAGGTGATTACGACTCCGATACACCATGTAAAAAGTAATCCTTTCATCGCATAAAACAATCTAAACAACGGTACATGAAATGGTGCATTCACCATTCGATTTACCGTGTGATTGTATACTTATTCTACTTTCATTAGGAATAAACAGGATGTGTGGATGTGAACAAGAAAGTGAATGTTGTAAGCATCTCTTAGCGCTCCACTTGAAGAAGAAAGGTGTAAGTGGTGGGGATCTAAACCACTCCTACTTCTCTAATAAAGTGTAAGGGCAGTCGTATAAGTTCCCCTCTGTTCGCGTCTGTGCGATGAAGGAGAAATATACAGAATGTTTACGACGTGTGCGCACCTACTTTGAAATTTGGAGACGGTTGACGATCAAACGTTAGCGTTCAATTTACCCAAATGGTTGCCAGAGCCCTCAAACTATGGCACGCGCCAGATTTGTGTACGAGGCTGACGGCAACACGGTACGAGTACTCTGTAGTTCGTGCCGCATTAGGTTCGATAAGTGGACGGTTGAAGATTGCCCGGTCGCTTTACATACGACGGTGATGCCTCACTGTTATTTCGTCACATTGAATTTAAAATGACGAAGTCAAACGGTTCGTATCAAACGGTCCATTTCAGAACTATCGTAACTCAGCCTCGCGGTACTTGAATTTTTTCTTTGTTTACACAACAAATAACATTTTCATTGAACCTCAAGCTGGTCGCAACCCTAAAGAAATGAGGAAGGCGGTATATTACACAAAAAACACTATTTGTCGTTAATCAAATGTTTTCTAATGGTTTCCAGCGCAAACGTACGTACCTATGATCATTTTAAATATATAGGCCTACAAACATTATTCGGCGTGTAACATATTCGTCTTGCAGAAAAATACAAGGCGTACGTTCAGTAATATTTGGATAGCTAAATTAACCAACATAGGTTTGGCAGACAGTAATTAACTATTTAGGAAGTTTTTAATAGAATTAGTTATTACGTATCGGAAACATAGACATTATCTATCTATTTAAATTTAAATAACAGAAATATACATTCTGGCACGCACCGGTTTTGTGTGTGAGGGGGACAGTGATACACTTCCCTGTAGTTCCTGTCGAAAAAACACAAGAAAGTAAAAAAAAAAATAGTAATAATAGGTATTCAGTGCAATATTTTTACTGCCGACAGCACTATATAAAAAGGTTCTACCCGTAGATAGTTTGGAAAAGAAAGTTCATTTTTCCCTTTAATTTAACGTAGGCCTACTCTAATTCTTTATTAAAATATTTCTGAGTATTGTTACAAAAACGCTTAAAATCTGTAATCTATAATAAAATCTATAATGGGAAGACTTAATCAATAAAGGTGGAAGTCTTGGTCCTAGTAAAACATACATAAACACAAATGAATACAAATTCCAGTTGACTGATGGAAACAGCAACTCAGCATCTGACGTCATCACTGTCTCTGTTACCCAAAACAGTAATGCTCCACCAAAAGCGGATGCAGGTGGTGATCAGGTTGTAACATTGCTTGTCGACGTTCTGGTCCTGAATGGTTCTAAGGGTAGTGATGACTTGGATATTGCCAAGTGGCAGTAGACAAGAGAACCTACTGGCCTGGCCATGGGCTCAATTATTGAAGGCAATGATACATCCCCTGTTCTTGTGCTCACAATTATATTTGAAGGAAGATAAGTGTTCAGATTACGTGTCACTGATGACCAAGGTGAATTTGATGAAAACACTGTTTCTTTCATTGCTAAACCAATCCGCACTTACTCCATCTAGTTGAGTTAACATTAAATGTAAAATCTAGCAAGCTGAGAAAATCACAAAGCGACTCTGTGGTAATGAGGATAGTCTTGTTGTTAAGGGATGCTGCAAATCTAGTTGTACGTTCTTTGCGAACAGAAGTTGAAACTGGACGTGCTGTGCTACTGTTTAATGTTCAGACGTCCTCATGTGCTCTGCCAGGACCACATGTTGTTCGCACATTAAAAAATAAGCTAGCTCACGATTCTGTACTACTTCAGTTGTCTGTTGCCATTATACAGACTGCAGTGTGACAGAATAATTGTTCAGCCATCGTGTATGTGAACAAGCAACAAGGAATTGTTTATATTTGGATTAAATATGTTAATGATGTTTGTTTAAATATTTTATTTATTTAGAAGGAATTTTAAGTTGATTAAAGTAAAAAAAAATTATTATTTGTAAAAAAAATTTTTTTTTAACCCAGTCGGGGTGTATATGTAATAGGTGAGATTTGCATATAAAATAATAATTTCACTCTTTACATATGATAGCATGTTTCAATAAGAATTAGTCAAAGTAAAAGTTGCATGTTGAACATTGTAATATAGACAATAAAAACCATATCAAAATTGTTAGATTAAGATGATTTTTTACTGTATAAAAAATATGAGTGTTGTGAAATAGTGCGAACCTATGGATAGGCATACTGCGAGTGCGCGTGTGCGCGTGTAAATAACTGTCTTACGAAATAACAATAAAAAACAAATTAAATTAAATAACTTTGGTGTAAATCAAATGTCCGACATAAGACTTATACCCGAATGTGCATAAAATAAAGACCAATCTGGTAGTAATGTTTGGTAATAATATAAAGAACAAAATATATGAGTTTTTTTATGAAAAAGTTTTATCACCCACAAGAAAAGCAATAAAATTATACCGGTTATATTTGCACGTTTTACATTGCCCATATGCGATTTCTTACATGCTGTGAAATGCAGCCATTTTTGCGATATGGTATGATATATAGACTTTTATCTTTACCCCTTGGTAACAAAGATTTTCTTACCGAGTTAAATACCATCAAGTATGTCTCAGTCGCAAATGGTTACAATACCAACGTCGTAAACAACATTCTCAAGAAACATAAAAATAGAATAAGGACCATTAACCAATTATCAATGACTGCACGGGAGAAAAATCCACATAGATATATCGCCGCAACATATACCAATTTCATGCCGAACATTTTAAAATCTCTCATAAACAAAAACACTGATATCATAGTCACTTACAAGACTACAAATAATATCTTAAATAATCTTCGTACCCACGAATCTACTTGTATTGAGAATAAAACGGGCATTTATAAATTGTCATGCAATGATTGTGACGCTTTCTATGTGGGCCAGACGGGCCGTGGTTTTCTCAAAAGATTCAATGAACACAAACCACCCACTATCTGTCGTAACTATGATACTATCAAATCAAGTTTCGCCAAACATCGTATTAATGAAAATCATTGTTATACTGATTTCAGAACTAATTTAAAACCCCTCCACTTTTGCAGTAAAGGACGTTATATGAACACACTCGAGGAATTTGAGGTGTACAAAGCGTTCAGGGACACTAATACCAAGCCACACATTTTGAAAGATCAGTTATTATTCAAGTATAATGTATTGTATGACACCGCGTTGAGATATTGATATAAGAATCAGTTGCGGTTAATGCGCGGTAGGTCGCTGTGCAGTGTACACTGTTCGCCCGATGCGCGTATTCAAGTTACAAATTAGTATAGTTCGTTATTTTAATAATCCGTTATTTGTGGACATTATGACATGGTTTTTAACGTTTGACAAACATATCTGATATGTGCTACAAATTTTATGCTTGACAATGGGACAAGAGCCTCGAAACATGTCGTAATAAGAAGGGACATCAAATACGAGAAGTCACAAAAGGTTAGTACAATATATTTTTCATATATTTAACGGAAACGTGGCTTGGTACTAAAACAGGTTTATTCCTACTATAATATGTCAAAATGTTGATACCTAAGTAAACACAATAGTATTGGATGTCAAATTAATCCTTGAACCAAAATATGAACAGTGGTAATGATATTTAATACTACAAATGGAATACTGAAGATTAATTACATTCAGAAGATCTGTAACCATTTTAAATAAGAATTTAAATATCCTAATAATGGTCTTAAGCCAATTTCAACCAATCAGAAATTTTGAGTTACCATGACAACAACCGAATATTGACTAATTTCAGTTAGGAACAAAGAATTAGTAGTGACGCTTAACTAGAGAGACGCCACGCCGTGAAGGGCCCAAATTTTTGACTTAAAACAGTATAAGTGCCCATAATTTTATGAAGAAGGACCATTACAACCGATGAGAGGACGTTCCAACCAACCTAGACCAAGCACCAGCTCAAAATTAATCCAGATGAGTGTAATATATGGAAATTAACAAGAAGAAGACGCCGGACATCCATGAAGCCCAAGATTGAAGAAAGAAGACTCGACATCAACCAATTAACCTACGTTGACTACTGACAATACACCTCCTATCTACTAACGTTAAGTATTGCTGAAAAAACAAATTCTCTTTCAAATTTATGACATAAACCGTGAAACTCTCACTATCACTAAAAGTATTATTTTTCAAGGATTAATAAATAAAAAGTAACTTGTAAACACTGAATAACTAATGCTAACCTATGTACTACACCAACGACACTGTCACACATTTCAACACAACCACATTGAATATAAAGTAAACCTTGTTGATTTTAATGCTCACGAACATTAAGTGATATATTATAATTTGTAATCTTGTTATAAAAACTTCTGTGTCGTACTTAAAAGGACTCTGTATAGGCAGATTTATTTTGTAAATAATAACCAACGCTGTCTTGCATCTAATAGAAACATTGTACTGCGAACCCAGCAATCCACTGACTGAACGACTATATATTGCCGAGGCTAAAATTATTATATCAATTACTATTTTGTATAAAGCGTTAACAAGAATTAACAAGTCAGAGCCTAATAAAAAAGTGTGTACCGATAACAACTGTCCAGTATTTACTTATAGAGAATATTATGTATGTTTTGTTTAATAGCAGTGAGTCAACATAACCAACATTATTCAAGTTGGTAACACGTTTCCCCCACTCAAACGAGATTCGACTTCATGCCAGTCGGCGAACGATTCGAATTTACCCTAGTACATTGTCAAACCATCTAGGTAAAAACTTTTAATTGTTTTCTCGTAAAACGATTTGGCGCCTATCGGGAATTATAAAAGAGTGAGAAGGGACAGGTAAGGCACACAGGCTACCAGACGCTTCCGAACGAACCACTAATTACGTTCGCTAAAACTCAGTAGTATTTACAATTCAAATTCTAAAACTTATATTAAAGACCGACACCAGGCTCTTTCTACAATATTAATTAATAAGCGGTTGTGTGTGTATTACGTTTATATTTGTGTGTGTGTGTGTGTGACTCACCATGTTACGTCTGGTG
Organism: Magicicada septendecula; assembly: GCA_034769895.1. Classification (NCBI taxonomy): domain Eukaryota; kingdom Metazoa; phylum Arthropoda; class Insecta; order Hemiptera; family Cicadidae; genus Magicicada; species Magicicada septendecula. The sequence goes on along the minus strand of CM068374.1, from coordinate 114,269,506 downwards.
TAGGTGAGAACACGTGGCCGCCTTGCACTCAATTGCTTGAAAATTAAATGTAAAATGTCGATTGAATTTAAAATCAAATGTAAAGTAACAAATTTATGTAACGAATACTTAAAGGTAAGTGTAAAGGAATTTGTAAAGGCAAATGTATTTTAATATATGTTGAAATTTGAAATAAAATAATTTGAAAATATGAGCTTTACTATTACTAGTAACAGGTAGTCGTCGGAATAAAATTATGACAGTGTGTGTGTCGTCTGGGTTTACGGGGGCGAGAAAGAGTTGGGGTTAAGGTATTTTTTCTGACGGCAAACTACAGATAATATTTTTTCCAGGGTTCCCGCATAGTCGGGAGGAAAGGGGTTGAGAGGATGGTACATGCCATCTGTCTTCATCTGCAGAGCATAGCTACAAGCTCCCCAACGCCATCAGACCTACAGAGATCCCACCAAAACCAAGCGGAACAGCTGCCCAGAAGAAGTAAACGACCCGGAGTTCGAGCTTACCAGTTACATCACCACAGTCATCGTCATCTCCAGTTTTACATAGCATGTATTCTTCTAAGTACAGGTGGAAAAATTCCTTTCATTAAACCACAAACACAGCACTCCACCAGTTTTAACGCATTAAATGAAATACACATTTATAAACAGTAAATTCATACTTCTAATAATTAAAATTTTGTTGTAACGTGTCCTATGGAGACATATTTGTGAATTACGTGATTAACTGTGTAAAAGGGATCTACCTGTTATACAGTTTGAGTGATTTTATTTGCTAATAGTATTGCCAATTGTTATTAGTACAACTTGGAAGATAGCTGTATAAAATGAAAATTAAGAACAGGTTACGAAGTATATAAGAATTCAATCGTGTGCACACTGTTTTAGAAATGTTATGATGATAAAATGAAAAAAATAATAAAAATGTTGTTACTGTTATATAAGTGTTTTATTGCAAGTCCTGTTACTCTGGGCTCAGCGAATTTTTTCCATCTAGGCCAAGTGTTTAGTTTTTAAAATTAAGTAACGACCCCACAAACAAAGGGTCGTTTCAATTTGTATTAAACTGTCTATTAATTTTTGTTATGCTAACATAAATTTTAGTACATTCTGTGCAGTCTAAAATTAAGAAAATCGTTAAAAAAAGCCAAACATTTCCATATCTAAATATAGACTACTTAATTCTATGTGACCTTGTACAACGCAATACATATATATATATATATATATATAATGAATTTATTATATAATTTAAATTTGTGGAGCCCCACGACCTTGGAGCGCCAAAATTATACAACGTTACATTTACATGTGGGCATGTCAGGCCTCACGTTCAAGGGATACAAATTATACAACGAATTTATATGTAAATTCGATATACAGTAATTCATCAAGGTTGTATAATTATACCAGGTGTATTTATAATAAGAGTATTTTTATTTATCAATATTTAAAACTCGTATTTATTGTTTATTCATTATTATAAATATTCACAAACATCATTAATAATTGTCGGTCACGATATTTCTCATTAATAAATTTTTATATCTTATGATATGCAACATTACACATATTTAAAAAAAATCTCTTATATCTAAACATGTTAATAATCTTATATCTGTACATGTTAAATAATTGGTTTATTAATTTATTATAAACTAAAATATTCTTATATTGAAATAAATTGTCTTATCTCAGATCTGACCTCTACTCGCTCAGTCTAAACCATGTTTAAAATTCAATTTAAATTTATATTAATTTCTTGTAGACTGGCCTTTGTTTTAATATTCAACTTTAATTTAATCTTTCTATACTTCAAATATCTAATCACTTTACTATCTATTTTGATAATAAACTCTACTCTCTTTACTTTAAATCCTCTTTCATTTATTAATGCTTTTATATATATGCAATAGCTACATTCTTACGACTAAACATTTATTTACATTTTAACATATTATTACTAAGTATAAATTTTACTTTGTTTTAATTTACTGTCTTTTGAAATCGTCTTTATGAGCTCTTTTTTTACAAATCATTTAAAATACATTACGCATGTCACCTCGATTTCTGATGATCTTACGACTGTTGCCAGGGGTCCAGCGTTGTACAGAGTTAGTTTTCCATTCCTCTTCTCCTGGCGTGATCCTGCATACGTCTAGAGTCCAGCGTCGTTCTACGGCAGCATGTGTTCCTGGATACGTCTAGAGTCCAGCGTCGTTCTACGGCAGCATTTTCCTGGATACGTCTAGAATACAGCGTCGTTCTATGGCAGCATGTTCCTGTATATACTCTTGGTAGACTTATTATTGCGGTATTTACTTTTTCCGTAATATTGTCGTGAATTTAACGAACGTTATTTCGTTTGTTACTGCGACTTGTAATAGAATAAAAATGAGCTGTTTTGCCGACGGACAGCATGTCCGTCTGCAACTGTGTCTTGAAAAGAAGAGAAGGGTTTTTGGTCCAACCCTTAATTTATACAATCTCGAGATTCCGCGCCAGTCGGCTCCAAAATCGTCCTGCCGATACCTGCATATCTCCTGACAGCCCCCACTCCCGAACCTTTCATCTACTTGCAATTACAGTATTAGCAAATAGCAACGTTTTGCATAGAATCGATATAGCACAAATCATAGCTAATTCGATTAAGCACTCACTATATTAATTTGAGCGTCTAAGGGTAATTTGCGTATTTTTAGCACGTTTATTTTGCACTGTTTTCGCATAACGTGTTCTATTAACGTCATCATTTCACTCAGGATAACTATAAATTTTACACACACTTTGGTGCCTTTGGTTTGATCATACACTAACTAGTTTTCGCACAGTGAATTAAAATATTTATTTTATTAAATACTTGGGCGGGTTGCTGAGATTCCTGTCTTTGCCTGCATCACTAACACACACAAGATACACGTGTAACACACATACAATTGAGCAGGTGTTCACTGCTTGTCGAAACAGGTTAATCTCTCCCCTAATCTAACAATGAAATATTTTTGCAATCTCAGACCTGTCCATTTACCCGTAACTTATACAAATTATACAAAATTTATATTTATTTAAATTAATGCCTAATACAGCGTATGGCTGTATCGTTGCATTATTCCTCTGCGTGAGAAAAAAATTTTATAAATATTTATATATTACATTTTTGTCTATTTGTTCTAGACAAATATAATCATGTTATATTAACTTAACTTAAGTGTACACATCGGTAAACAAACACATAATAATGAGTAAGTCAGTCTAACGTTCACCGTGGTGGTATGCAATATTCACCCCCATTATACAGCTGATCGGTGTGTTGACCTTGTACTAATTCAGTGGCCTTGTCCCACCCTTACTCTCTCTTCTCATTATTCATACGTAGAAATTTTTTTCTATCGTTCTCCTTTAATCTAGTCCCATCGACCTATTTATATATTTTTTTATTTACGTGTAGCACTTCCTGCACGAATTTGCATTCTTGCACTGGTAAACGTTTTGCATCTTAAATTATTATGTCATTCTTCAATCTAAAATTTTACCATATGCAGGATTATATTTCTACTACAACTTTAGTTGTGGATCGCCTAATTGTATACAGATGGACGGCTTTGGAAAATACATCTATACAAACAAGTATGTTTTTCACACCCCGACTTTATATCGGAAGTGGTCCAGGAAAATCCACTGCAATTAGCTTTCCTTATGGTCCTCTGCATTTCCACATAGGTATGTAGATTCGCTCTGTACTTTTACATTTCCTTACTCATACATTCTTACCTTCGCTTCTTAACTCTTTTCTTAACATGAACATTACCTTATCTTTCTTAACTTTTCTTATATTATTTATACAATACATTAAAATTTCTTACCTTAATATTATACAATACATTAATCTTCATTACCTTTAATTATTAACTTTCTTTACTATTACCTTTCTGATCGCTAATAATTTTCTTCATCCTTACCATTACTTCCTGAAATACACCTTTTTCGTTAGCTTCGTAGTGAGTCCTTATCGGCTACAGATGACTACCTTAGAAACACGTCTATATCCAGACTTTATGTGCTTAACTCTACTCGATGTTTTAATCGTAGTATTTGGAGCTCTAAATAATCTCTGCCCTTGACTTTCACTATCGCTAAGGTATGAAGATTTCGCTTGATCCGCCATTCTGAAAATTAACCTTGATTTCTCATTCTAATTATTTCTTCATATTAAAAACACATCAATAATAACATTCCTTTACCATTACTTCCTTAAATATTTCTTTACATATTTCATTTCGTGCCATTCTTTCTATTATTAATTCTTTACTCTTTTTACACATATTATTTCTTATTAATTAACTCCTTTTTTTATTAATAATAATTAACAGTAATATTTTTCTTTTAACAATAATTAATCATTTCTATAGAGCATTGAGTGCGGTGTCGTTTGATTTCCACCCCTCACTATTATGACAATTACATTGGGTCCGTCAACAGGAAATTCACTGCATTTTGACGTGTAGTCGCCGTTGTCGTATATTAACCGACATGTACAGTTATTTCCGTCTCGCACCCTCATTGTGTTAACGTCCCATTGTAACATAGCGACTGTGAGCTCATCTGACGTCATTGCGTAACTCACCTGTTTGTACGGCATGAATTTGTTTCTTAGCTGCGACGAATAACCGTATTGTTTCTCTCTCCTCTCATAGTACGTTCCATAATTCTCTTGTTACTAATGCATTGTATAAGGTCAGTCCGTTTGAAGCCTATATAAACAGCTGTTGACTGTTTTTTCATTCGCCGTTTATGATAACCTCTGTAGTTTTTGTATTTATTGTGATTATCATTATGATTATCGTTCAAGCGATACTTACTGTGCGTACCCTTGTCGCGTGTGATTTGTTTCAATCGTGTTACCTTTTTAACTTGTTTTATTTGTGTGTGAGTGTAACCACTACTTTGAATACTTCCGCTAGCACGGTACGTTTGTTTAATTAAATGTATTTTACATTCTTCCTTAGAGTTAATTATTGTTTTAGAATTATCATCAGTAATTATGCAAGTCTGTTCTCTCTTACTTTCAATTACAATTGTTTGTTCAGAAACCATCATTTCACATATTTGTTCCGTTTGCTTAACAATTCTTTCACATACATTTTCTGTGATAGTCTCAATATGTGAGTTGGTATCACCAACATTTTCTGTTAATTCTTTTACGCTCTCCGTCATTTTTATGGTATCCTGTTTAAAATTTTCAGTCTGTTGTTCTAATTTATTATTAAAATTTTCAGTCTGTTGTTCTAATTTGTTTTCTAAACTTTCTGTTTGTTCTTTAAGTTTAGTATTCAAATTCTCTGTCTGTTTTGTAACTACTTCCTCCATCATGGCCCACATCATTTTTCGAAAGGCCTCCATATCCAAATTTCCTGGAGTCGTCATGTTGAATTATTTTGTATTTAAATATTTATTTATAATTTATTATTATTAGTGAACCGTATGCAAGCTTTTATTTATTTATCGTTGAACTGTTATTATTTATTTACTTTTATTTTCTCATGTTACAATTACCCCTGTTTATTTTGTTGAGCGCCAGTTGGGTTTTAGTACACTACAATTAACATAACATACAGTTAATGTTTAATGTCAATAATTATTACATATAATATATTTTTCATTTAACAGATTTTTATTTTTAGAGCAACCATATAACTACAAAATTTCTAATAGTTAAATGGTGGGGATTGGGCCACACGTTCATGTGCGCCAAAATTATACAACGAATTTATTATATAATTTAAATTTGTGGAGCCCCACGATCTTGGAGCGCCAAAATTATACAACGTTACATTTACATGTGGGCATGTCAGGCCTCACGTTCAAGGGATACAAATTATACAACGAATTTATATGTAAATTCGATATACAGTAATTCATCCAGGTTGTATAATTATACCAGGTGTATTTATAATAAGAGTATTTTTATATATCAATATTTAAAGCACATATTTATTGTTTATTCATTATTATAAATATTCATAAACATCATTAATAATTGTCGGTCAGGATATTTCTCATTATTAAATGTTTATATCTTATGATATGCAACATTACACATATTTAAAAAAATCTCTTATATCTAAACATGTTAATAATCTTATATCCATACATGTTAAATAATTGGTTTCTTAATTTATAATAAAATTAAAATATTTTTATTTTGAAATAAATTGTCTTACCTCAGATCTGACCTCTACTCGCTCAGTCTATACCATGTTTAAAATTCAATTTAAATTTATATTAAATTCTTGTAGACTGGCCTTTGTTTTAATATTCAACTTTAAATTAATCTTTCTATACTTCAAATATCTACTCACTTTACTATCTATTTTGATAATAAACTCTACTCTCTTTACTTTAAATTCTCTTTCATTTTTTAATGCTTTTATATATATGCGATAGCTCATTGTTACGACTAAACATTTATTTACATTCTAACATATTATTACTAAGTATAAACTTTTCTTTTATTTTAATTTACTGTGTTTTTAAATCGTCTTTATGAGCTCTTTTTCTTTTACAAATCATTTAAAATTCATTACGCATGTCATCTCTATTTCTGATGATCTTATGACTGTTGTCCGGGTTCCAGCGTTATCCAGAGTTAGTTTTCCATACCTCTTGTCCTGGCGTGGTCCTGGATATGTCTAGAGTCCAGCGTCGTTCTACGGCAGCATGTGTTCCTGGATACGTCAAGAGTCCAGCGTCGTTCTACGCCAGCATGTTCATGGATACGTCTAGAGTCCAGCGTCGCTATACAGCAGCATGTGTTCCTGGATACGTCTAGAGTCCAGCGTCGTTCTACGGCAGCATGTTCCTGGATACGTCTAGAGTCCAGCGTCGTTCTACGGCAGCATGTTCCTGGACACGTCTAGAGTCCAGCGTCGTTCTACGGCAGCATGTTCCTGTATATACCCGTGGTAGATTTACTATTGCGGTATTTACTTTTTCCGTAATAATGTCGTGAATTTAACGAACGTTATTTCGTTTGTTACTGCGACTTGTAATAGAATAAAAATAAACTGTTTTGCCGACGGACAGCAACTGTATCTTGAAATGAAGAGAAGGGATTTTAGTCGAACCCTTCATTTATACCCTCTCGAGATTCCGCGCCAGTTGGCTCCAAAATCGTCCTGTCGATACCTGCATATCTCGTTACAGCCCCCATTCCCGAACCTTTTCATTTATTTGCAATTATTACCAAATAGCAATATTTTGCACAGAATCGAGATAGCACAAATCATAGCTAATTCGATTAAGCACTCACTATATCAATTTGAGCGTCTTAGGGTAATTTGCGTATTTTTTAGCAAGTTTATTTTGGACTGTCTTCGCATAACGTGTTCTATTAACGTCATCTTTTCACTGTGGATAACTATAAATTTTACACACACTTTGGTGCCTTTGGTTTGATCATACACTAATTAGTTTTCGCACAGTGAATTAAAGTAATTATTTTATTAATTACATGGGGCGGGTTGCTGAGATTCCTGTCATTGCCTGCATCATTAACATACACAAGATACACGTGTAACACACATACAATTGAGCATTTGTTCACTGCTTGTCGAAACAGGTTAATCTCTCCCCTAACCTAACAATGAAATATTTTTGCAATCGCAGACCTGTCCATTTACCCGTAACTTATACAAATTATACAAAATTTATATTTATTTAAATTAATGCCTAATACAGAGTATGGCTGTATCGTTGCAATATATATATATATATATATATATATTCCAATAGAACATTGCAGTAAAGAAAATTGTAGCAAGGACTACATGCTGATATAGCAGGTTTATGACGTTGTAGACAATATAAAATTTGATTTTTGTTTGAGTATGTAAATTAGATGTAAGTATTGAAATAAGAATTGGGTTAAAGACTATTATGTATCAAAATGCCCATAAATGTATTTGTTATCATGTCATGTGCTACTTAATGTGCGAGTGCGCGAGTGCGCGTGTCATTCGTATGTTATGAATAGCTCCATTATAAATGAACGTACCGAACGGAGATTTGGGAAGCGCAAGCATCTTAAATAGCTTAATATCGCAAAAACGAAGTCACTGACGGTTACAAGGTAATTAAATTATTTTGAAAATAGTGACTTGGATAATTACAAAGCAAAATACAAAGCAAAATAAAATCTTAAATAGCGCTATATTTTCTGGGTGTCACAGACTTGTTACGTAATATACTGTATTAATAGGGATTTGGTTAGTAAAAAGCAACTTCTATAAATTCCTTATCTTTTAGAAGTCCGAAAATTTATAGATAAAATAAATCTGCAAATCTTTTCAAGAAGTCGTCTGTCAGTTTTATTCATCAATCACGTGATAGCTGTTTCGACCAATCAGCGGCCCCAATTTGCATTAATATTGGGTCTCCGCCGACGAATATCGTGTCAGTTCCATCCTGCAGCTCGAATATTACGGACGTGCTCCCTGTGCGAATTTTTTCGAACAGAAACGGTCTTGTGAAAGAGTGATTAATGACAATATAGCGAGGAGTTACCCGTTAGCTAATACATTGCCTTGGTACGAACTCAAAATTAGCTCAAAGAATAAAATATTTAAGTTTTTAAACAGTGCTAATCTCGCGTGAGTGAAGATTTCCGCATAGGAAAGGTTTATCCATCCGGGATACTCCTGTTTATCGCGAGGACACCTCAAGACGCGGGAATGTCCACGCTTAAAGCACCAAAATAAATAATAGTAAATTACAGCCCAGTTTCTGTGCCCTGAGATAAGAGTACACTGGTTATCGGTGTGTCGGCGTGCGTGCGTACTTGAGGAGTGTCAGCGAAGCGGCAGTGTGCAGAATGGAGGAGACGAGAGAGGAGCAAATTGCGGCGAATCACAGGACCAGCAGTGAGACGAATCACACACTTGAAATCAACGTCCAAATAACAAATTGACACTTTTTTTTACAACAAATCAGTCTGATATTCAGAGATAATTTTTGAAGTAAAATAAATATTTTTGTGAATTACAAACCATTTAAAAATTTTGTTTTAATATATGCAACCTTGCTCCAGATAACTGAATATATTGTTCAATTATTACTATGCCTAATATATGTTTTGTCGCAATATATCATATTGCAACGATACAGGTTATTATTTTTGCATAGGATATAGTGTGTGTGAAGAAATTACAAACAAGTCTTTATTGGAGGTAATGAAGAATTATTTATTACACACAAGAAATTATCGTTTAAAATTATCGTTTATACGATTTATATTAAATTACATAATTGTCATGCATTTTATATTTTAAATAAAGCTTATATAGTTCGATTTTAGATCGATTTTACTTGTTAGATAATATCCGTAACACTTGGTGAGACGTCCACCTGCGTGCGTGTCCTCCTCCTGGCGTCCTCTTTGTTGCCGAGTTGCTCCAATTGCGAATCCTCTGCGCGTCTCGCTGACGATTCCTTCGAACTGCTAACACCAAATAGATTTCACACACCAATTTTCACTCTCACAAATATTAGCGTTTTTGCTTACAAAAGTTATTATAAATTTTAGAATGTTACTGGTTATTTAATCTCAGGGTTATGAGCAATTATTTAAAAGCGGTGTATTGAGCTTACACCTTCCGGCAAAGCTTGAAGTGTTCAGTAACTCCCTATGAGGATATCTTGCACTAACGCGAAAAAGCACTTTACATAATAGTAATAATTATACTGGGGTAGTTAAACAGCTTGGTTCTTTCCGAAAAGCTCGCAAAGAGTTCCAAGTTTTTTTGTTTTTTTAGATTTCTATAAGTCCATACGAGAAAAACTCTCGTAGACGGACACGTTTACAAGGCGGATGCTATGGACGGAATGCGCCGATGCGTGCCCCACAGAGTACGAATATTAATGAAAGTAGTTGTTTCTGATTGGTCAATCAGCAGTCACATGGTTGATGAAATAAAAGATAGTTGGGTTACATTAAAATCTTTGTATAAATTAGCAAAAACTTGTATAGATTTTATCTATAATTTTTATTACTCTCTCAAGGCAAAAAATTGAGTTTTTCTTTATTTAAAAAACAATATTTAACACGTAATTTAGGACAACAGAGTATATAGAAAATGTACCTATTTCCCTAACTAATTCACTGGTAATGTTTCAAGTCGATGGGTTAATTTACACGGGAGATATAGCAAAAAGGTTTATCACACGCGCACGCGCGCACAATTTCACACACAAAGTACATGACACAAAAGAACAAAATTTTATGAAGAGTTTGGTATAACCTACGTCCTTATCCAACACTAAATACAAAACTTACAGCTAATTGACAAAAAATTTAATAAATCCATTTCAAACATGTTAATGTTCGTCATCCATGCTCACATACGCTTAATACAGCTCATCATCCTGTGTTTTGTTGTTTAACACCACCACGTGTAAAAAAAACATTTGTTTACGTGGAAAACAAATTTTTTTTTCTTCCTAACATTCATGAAATATCCTTCTTCTAATAATAATCAAAATAATAACAATAAATCCAAAATCAAAATAACTAAATAACTTCTTTCAAAACAACATCCCTCAAATGTCACTTTTACAGCAATAATATAAACGTATACACGTGGTTGAATTTGACCTATATTCTCTAACACAGATAAGCTTATCAACACTTCTGACGTCATTCTGATAATTGAAATGAATACACAGTTCCATCGAAAACATTTATCCTGACATGTTAGCAATTATTCTGTACTTTACATATTGTTCACATAATTCTTTAAAAAAATTCATACCACCTATACACTGGCATATTAGGTACAACTATCTTTGACATAATACTTTCTTAAGGATGCTGCATGGAATTTCCCTATCACACGGTTAGTATTAGGGTTTGTGACAATGTATGTGTTTTTACTCACTTGCTCCGATAAAATATATGGACCGTTGTATAACCTAAAGAATTTGGCTGCGGTGTTATCCTCCCTGTGACCTACATTCAAAGCCCGCAGGAGTCCCCTCTCGCCCGTTTTGAATGTTACCAGTTTGTGATCAGCATTAAATTTCTCAGTCCGTTCTTCGGCACATTCCTTGATGCGTCTCCTGGCTTCTATTCGTTTCGCCTCATTTGGAATAGGCAAATTCTGCGTTGCAATCCTCCTGATGCACCTATCCCAGACACGCTTGGGCATTTCTCCGCTTTGCAAATCCTGTCGTGTCATTGTAATTTCCGTTGATGGACGCCTCGAAAAACTGGAGATAATCCGGCCACCTACTTTGGTTGGTATTACAATAAGTAAGAAACAGTCGACCTAACTCCCTGTTGACCCTTTCGGGGAGGTTGCCTTGGGATCTCCGGATCGCTGTCAACACCGTCTGGATTTTGTGCTTTTCCAATTCGGACTGCCACCTCCTATTGGTGAATTGCTTACCCTGGTCAGATAGAATTTTTTTTCACATGCCACATTTTGGGATGTATTTATTCAATATTACATTTAATACTGCCTTCGTGGTGGTCGTCCAATTGCATACAAGCTTACGGTGTTTAGAGAACCCATCCGTGCATACTACCAGATTCTTCATACCTCTCGATGCACGTGGTAGCGGACCTAAAAAATCAATACACACTAGATCGTTTTTGTTTTTAGTAATGATATTCCCCATTTCCACATAGATATGTTGATTTGGGTACTTCGCTGTTTGGCATATGTGGCAGGTACGCAAAATATATTTAATCTTCCTAGCCATATTCAACCATACAAAGTCTTCACGCATAGCTAAATAGCATTTATACGCTCCCGCGTGAGCAAGACTCTCATGGCACGCCCAAATTAAGTCTTCCACAAGTTCATCCGGTACCATAATTTTCCACTGCCCGTCAATGATCTTATACAGCACATTCTTGTCGATCTTATATTTCGGGTTGTCTTGAATTATTATCTCCTCACTGATTTTTTTTAACTTTGCATCCGCTGCTGTTCAACATTTACACATTTTAATCTATATTTTAACTCATTAGGTAATGTATATTAAATTGCCAGAATTTTTAAAACCGATTCAAGTTTGCTAGATACCATATTTAATTGTTTCTCTTGACCAGCTGTCTGTTTATCGCCAGTGCACTGCCAGTTCCTCGTTATCTTATCTTCGAGATTAAAAACTGGCTTCTGTAGACTAACATTCTGCTCGCATTGATTTATATTACTCTGGGTATGACCCAAGTTTATAGTACGAAGTTTATTTGAACTACGCATGTCAGTGTTTTGTTAGCAAAATCGATTGTGGCGTGTATTTTTCTTAAAGTGTCAGTGCCCAATATAACATCATAAACTAGATTCTTAACTATAAGAACTGGTACTTCCATTTCTATACCTTGTGAAAATATTGTGATAAGTACTTGTTTACCCATAATTTGTGAGTCGCCCGTCACCGTAGTGACCATTGTATTATTTACAGGTAATATCGGTTTTTTCTTAAATTGGTGCTTATGTTTGTTAATAAACTTTTCATTAATTAGGGATACTTGTGCCCCACTAGCTAATAATACATTTCCAACACAACCATTAATTTTCGCGCTCACAACAATGTCATTATCATCCTTAATCCTAGTATTTTCTACACATTCATCACCATATTCATTACATATTATTTCATCTCTAACGCCTACAGGGTATAGGCCAGATGCAATGTACACATTACTACCACTAATATAGCTAAAACATGATTTCTGATACTGCCGTTTGTTATTGTAAGTTTTACTTGTATTTTTATTCTTATTTTTATTTATACTATAAATTGTATTGCACTCTTCATTAGCATTTATCTTGGTAATTGTCGACACGTGGCTTTGATTAAATCTTTGGAAATTTGGTTTGTTTTTTAACTGTTGTTGTTGTTTTTGTTGTTGTTGCGGCTGGAATTGTTTACGAGCTGATTCATTATTATTATTACCGCTACTTTGGCTATCTACATTATCCCATTTAGTTAATAATAGGAGTAATTCTTCTAAGGATTTAACTCCTTGAGTAATGACCGCGATTTGATTTCCGCGGCCAAAATGGTGAGCCAATTTGTTTACTATCTCTGGTTCTGACATTTCAGGTTCCAGATATTTTGCTCGTGATATCAGCTGAATTTAAGCCTTTTGATCCTTTTAAGCTTGAATATTTGCCAAATTCAAACTGTACACGGATCTTTCTCTGTATTTCGCTGTTCCAGTATCTAGCCCTAAGTGTTGTACCAGATCTTGATATGTACCTACCTTATCCTGTATGACGGTGAACCATTCAGCTGCAGTACCTTTTAATCTTCTTACTACATAGTTTACCTTATCCATTTCGCTCAGGCTGTCACCTATTGCTTCCATATCTCTCTCGCAAATTTTGAGAAAATGGAGGGGATTCGCAGGGTCTCTACCGTAGAATTTCAATTGCGAATTGGTTTCATCCAGAGTTCTATAAATACTGTATATGTAGTCTGGTTTGCTGGTGTCGAGGTATTCTGGAGTCGGGTCAGCTGTTATTTTAACTCCTGTATTCGCTGATTTGTAACATATTGATTTGTACAAAATTACTAGTAGAAATATTTGAGACCACTACCACTCCAATACAACAATAAATTAATAGATTGACAAATCTAAGGAGTAGAAGAATAATGGAGCAGAGAGGTTGACAAATGACCTGAAGATGGCTTGACTGCTGAAAGCGCTCGTCAATACCAAAGACAACATAGTGGTTTGTACAAAATTAATAGTAGAAATATTTGAGACCACTAACACTCCAATACAACAATAAATTAGGTGTAAGTTTTGTATTTAGTGTTCGATAAGGTCGTAGATTATACCAAATCTATATGGATTTGTATATGTCAGCTAGACATATGTTAAATCAATTTCCATAAATGTGTAGATTAAGATTATTAACATATCTAGAGGTAAGAGTGTTTTAAATGTGTGTAACACCGTATAGCTTAAGAGATGAACTTAATAATGAGTGATATCTGATCGAAGATTATTAACAATGTTTTATTATTTATAATGCTTGTTAAAACAATAAACATGAAATTTTAACTACTCATAAATTTACTACTCTTATTATAGTTACACCTGGTATTGGTATAATTATTTAGAACCTGCATATATGTTATGTATCGTTGTATATTTTTGGCGCTCCACAAATCGTGGGGCTCCACAAATTTAAATTACATTATATAATTTGTTACGTTATAATATATATATATATTTTTTTTTTGCAACGAAAAAATATAAGGCATAGTCAATTATCAGAGTCTTTTATCTGGAGTTAGATATTTATTTTAAAACAAATTTAATATGGTCTGTGATTTGAACTTAAATTATTTATTCTTAAATTTTAATAGAATCTGTGAAATGGTTTGAATAATTTTCTTTCTTGTTCGACGAAATCCCTTGATGAACCGTTGAACTGCTCCACCGCCACACTCATCGCCCGCTGGTTTCGCTGCAGTGATGACACGCAGAACTCTCGCGACACACGCCGTTTCACAGATAGAGTTTATCTAATTTATCTCAGGGCTTGATAATAGGTTTAACTATTATTAATTCAATTTCGGTGTGTTTTACGTACACCTTCCGGCATCTTGACGTGTCCTCGCGTTCACCCAGATGTATTTCGGCCAATAAACCTGATTCCTATGCGGAAAATCATGACTCTCGCGAGCACTTTTTAATTCATAATTAAATTACTTTGAGTTCTAATACTCAATCGATTTAGCAAACTGGCAACTCGTTTCTAAGACCCAGTACTCGTAACCCCTTATGTAGAACGTATACTGATACGTCAAACTCGCACGGAGACAACGTCTGTTAAGGCCGAGCTGTTAGGTTGAACTGCGCAAAGCTTCTTTCATGAGGGACCAAACTGAATGAAAATTGGTGCCTCCGATTGGTTAAAACCTATAGCACGTGATTGATGGGTTAGATAAATAGACACATGTCCTGATCAATTTTGCTGAAGACTGCAAAAACATGTCTAGATTTTATCTAAACATTTTATGACTTTCAGAAGAATTTTTAGAAAAGTGAATTCTGTTAAAAAATACATATAAAATAATATGTTTTGAGTCTTTGACACATGAAAAATGTAGCGCTACTTCAGAAGTATGAGCTGTCCAAGTTCAAATTTGATAAGTTAATTTACACCAGAGTTATTCATGTAAATACGAATAACACGCGCACACGCGCACTAAATTCTTTGACATGACAGTAAATAAATTTATGGGCATTTTGACATGCAACAGTCAATTACACATTTCTTATTTCAAAACTTATAACAACATTTTAACAAAATTCAATTTTCAACATGTCTATAACCTCATAAATTTTACAAAAGCATGTATTCATAGCTACAAAGACCCTTTTCTGCAATGTCCAATGCATGAATATCCCCTCCACGTAGAAAAAAAAGTTTGTTTACATGTCCAAACATTTTTTTTCATAACATAAAATAATATCACCTCCAATTTTAGAACAATATAATAAAACTCAAAATAAATAAATAATACTTTTCAAACTAAAAAATCTCTGTTCTCCGATAAGTATGACATCTGTCAATTTGAATGGAAACAAATCCATACGCGTGGTTGATATCTCTGTTATCATTTGACCCACAAAGAACAGCTAATATAAACACAAAGAACGTCATACTACTCCCAGACACCAACGCTGATCACATCTTTGATGATATTTTTTCCAATCATACATGAATTTAGAGATTTTCATTTAATTTAAAAATTCGTTTATTACACTCATTTTTTATATACCCAGATATACGTGAACACATTAACTTTTGACATAATATTTTCGTAATGACTACGCATGGAACTTCCCAATATTTTTGTTTATAATATGATTTGTAACAACGTAAGTATGTTTTCCCACCTGTTCAGATAACATGAATGGACCATTATATAGTCTATGGAACTTTGCTGTTGTATTTTCAATACTACGACCGATGTTTAAAGCTCTGAGGAATATTGATTCACCGACTCTAAATGTTTGCAGCTTATGCTCGGAATTGAATTTTTCTGTACGCTGTTCTGCAAACTTCTTTATCCGCTCTTTCGCATCCAAACGCTTAATCTCGATTGGAGTAGGCAAATTCAGAGTGGCTATACCTTTTACACACTCACTCCAAACACGCTTTGGTTGAAAATCCGATTGCAGCTCTAACGGTGTATATCCAGTAGTTGTATTGTAACTACCATGTATGGCGTTCACGAAGAACTCAAGATACTCCGGCCATTTGCTTTGGTTTGTGTTACAAAACGTTCTGAATAAAGGCTAAAAATTAAAGGCTCTTTCTAAAGGCTGATTATGGGTCTGATACACGATGTAAAAAACAACACATTCATCGTTTAAAACAAACAATACAACGGTATATCAAATGGTGCATTCAACTTCTGATTTACCGTCTGTTAGTATGTTTAGTCTACATTCATTAGGAATAAACAGGTTGTGTCGGGGTGAACCAGAAAGTGAATGTTGTAAGCGTCTCTTCACCCTCCACTTGAAGAAGAAAGGCGTAAGTGGTGGCAATCTTAACCACTCCTAGTTCTCTATAAAAGTGTACGGGCAATCGTATAAGTTACGCTCTGATCGCGTCTGAGCCATGAAGGACAATCGTACAGAATATTTGCGACGTGTGCGCACGTACTTTAAAGTTACAAGAGTGGTTACGACTAAACATTACCGTTTAATTTACCCAAATGGCTTCCAGAGCCCTTACACTCTCGCACGCGATAGTTTTGTGTACGAGGGAGATGGCGACACGGTACGCTGAAGTTAGTGCCGCGTTAGGTTCGAAAAGTGTACGGTTGAGGATTTCCCCGTCGGTTTACTTACGCCGGTAATGCCTCACTCTCATTTCGTCACTTCGAATTTAAAATGACGAAATGAAACGGATCTTATCAAACGGTTCTTTTCAGAACCACCACCACTCAGGTCGAAAAAACACAAAAAAAAAGTAAAAATAGGTATTCAGTGCAATATGGATACTAGCGACAGTACTATAAAAGTAACGCATCCACCTTCCACATCGTAGGTGGTGTAGAAAAGAAGATTCATTTTTCCCAACAATTTAACGTACTCTAATTCTTTAATAATTTATTCGTGTGTATTGTTACGAAACGTTTGAAAATCTATAATCAGGCACTAATCCATAAATTTCTTCAAATATTTCTTGTAATAATAAAAACAATTTATACCATAAGCAAATATCGTAAATTCAGGTCATCATATTATTGTTTTAATCGTTTAAAATAATTTTTAAATTTATCTATTTTGATTACCTTATACTCTAAAATGGTTGTTAGTATATATTGTACAAAACTATAAATGTTTTTATCCAAAAACTTTTAATCGAATTTAGTATTTTGTAATTTGTGATTATGGTCTCCAAGTGGTGTTATTGAAATAAAACTTATAGTTTTACCTTATTTATTTTCCATCTTGCGACTTCGTTATATGTCATACACGACATGTTTCGGGAAACATGTTCCAATCTTCAGGTTTAAAAACTTTTCGTTCTCACATGAAGAACTTGTCAACGTAAACAACGTAAACGCGAAGTTGGAGATCATTGCCGTAACGCGATTTCATTGCCGTAAGGAATGGATATAAAGACACAGTTATAGACAAACTAATTCGTAAACACAAATCCAAAGCAAATAAAGTGATTAAATCTAATAATACAGCGAACGCTTTCATCGCGACTGAATATACTAATCGTCTTCCACACATTATAAAAAACATATTTAAAAAACTAAACATTAATGTATTTTTTTGAAACCACGAATAACTTGCGGAATTTCTTCAGATATAATAAATATTCAGAACTTGAAAATAACTCGGGTGTGTATAAAATTGTGTGCGATGATTGTGGCATGTTTTACATTGGCCAGACAGGGAAAAAATTTAAAGATAGATTTCGTGAAAACATACCGAAGGGCAGCATTAGATATACTACCTCCAACTTCGCGTTACATTTGATTATTAATAACCACAGGTACACTAGTTGCGCCAAAAATTTGAAACCGTTACATATTTGCAACAAAGGGCGAATTATGAGCGCTTTAGAAGAATTCGAAATCTACAAAGCATCGAGAACACAAAAAAACCTAGTGCTCAACGATCAATTGTCGTTTAACTCGAACAGCTTGTACGATACTGCGTTACAACATGTTTATCACATTATAGACGAATGAGATATCAACAGTTGCGATTATGAACCCGAACAGTGCGCACTGATTCTTCGCGCGATACGTTATTAATGTAGTGTGTTTTTGATGATGTTAGTAAAAGTTTTTATTTACGTTGACAAGTCCTTCATGTGAGAACGAAAAGTTTTTAAACCTGAAGCTGGGAATATGTTTCCCGAAACATGTCGTGTATGACATATAACGAAGTCGCAAGATGGAAAAGAAATAAGGTAAAACTATAAGTTTTATTTACTATTTTGTAAAGATACGGTTTATTATGTTACAAAAATAAATGAGAATATTCCTTCTGTGTATAGTCTGGAATTTATTTCTATCTTCCTTCTTGGTAGCGGATTCCTTCAAAATGATGTCCCACGTTTGGACGCCACTTTTTAACGAAACGTTTTTATCTCATCAATTAAAGATAATGAAAAATTTAGTTTAAATTAATTTATTGAGAACAAAAAGAAAATTGTTTATTTTTTATTATTTATTAGTTTATTATTTATTGTATTAATCCTCGTTGTGATATTAATCCCTTTCTTATTTTACGTATTTTGGTTGGTGATGATTAATTGTTTAAAGCGTTAAATAGATTATGTGATTTGAATAATCAATTTATTGTATTTGTACATTCGGGGTTTTTACTCCTTTTCGATGTCGTTCCCATCCTCCTTGACGTCCAAGTTTCAATTAATATCTGAAATTCTTTTAATTAGATACTTTGTAAAGAAATAAAACTCAAATATGGAATATTTAATTTAATTTATTGATCTCGTTGCGATTAGTCGACTTTGAGTCGAAATACTTATTCACAGCTCGAAACTCTTATCTCAGGTCGATTTGGTTTCTTTTTTAAATTAACAACTTTTTAAAATTAATAGGTTCTTTTAAGTGTTATCAGAAGTCAGAAAAGGGCAATGCTGAAAAGTACAATACTTACAATTAAAAGTTCTTACTTAATTAAATAGAAATAATATTTATCATTAAAATGTTAGTAAAAAATGCAAATATTCGAACCACAGGCTAAGCTCGGGCTGACGTCATCACAGCTGATTGAAGTCGTACACCAAATTATTGCATCAAAGATGGCCGCCTTCTTCGCCTCGGATTTACACAAAGAACTTCTCAACGATTTTCCTCCAAATATATGTTTCTTCTTTAAGTGTCCCTCATCAGAGCAGTAGTTATTAATTTTCTTCGTTGTAGTGTGATGATTCAGTGTCCGTAATCCGTTTTAGTTTTGGTAATAGGTATTCGTTAGAAGTGTCTTCTTTTCAAATAGTTCATCCAGAATGTCATGATAATATTCACATTGGAAATTTCTCGATTTGTGCCTGGACTGTTCCGATATCTGGTTTATAATTGCCAATCTTCATAAAAGTAATGGTTTGGTTTCTTTTATTTAACTTTTGTATGAACAACTCATATGTTAAACTTCCCTTCTGAAGCTTAATTCTTGTCAAAAAATATTTTATCTTTTTTAGCTATATCGTTCTGATGTGTTCACCTTGACGTTTAACAATCAACTCCCAGTTTTTTCTTCATCATACAAAAGGTCCTGGCTGATTTATTAGTAAATTTACATTGTTTTCAGTCAGCTGATACTTAAGTCTCAAGTTTGATTTTGTTCAAAAGAATTGAATTTTACATTATATTAAAAATTACATTTTTATTATCATCTATTCTTATTAAATTCTAATTAGATAATCAAATAACTTATTTAATTCTGCGTAATTTAATACCATACATGATATATTTTATAGTATTTTTTAACTCAAAAGTCATATTTACATTATATTTGCTGGTACGCCTAACCTACTTTACTTCCTTACAAATTAAATGGTTTACAGTATACAGTATGTTAGATTCCAATTATCATTAAACAAGATCATTGATTGAATTATTATGATTTGGTTTCTGTAATTCTCAGTAATTTGATGATTTACTTAGCTAATTTGAACACTATCTTCAATTTAGGCTTTCCTCTAGGCACCAGTGTTATTACACTTGCCTTTTTTCTAATAATATCCTATACATTCCTTAATTACTTTCACAAAGTGTTGTTACATTTATAATAAATTGTTATTGTGTTAAATTCAACAATTTTCCTTCATTTAATTTGTATCATTAACTTATTTACTATTAATTTAAAATGTTAGTGAGGTTTACAATTTCGTCTATGTATTAATGTTAGTTCTATTACTCAGTTTACAAATATTTCAGATTGCTATTACCCTTTCTGACGTACAATTCTAATAAAATCCTAACAACCAAATTGCCCTTACTTACTTACAACATAGTTTATGATTAATTGACATTATTAACACAATAAAGATTTTCTCTTAAAATAAATTTAATCCCAAGCATTCTATGTTATGGGTTCAATGAACTTCTAACACAACAAAACAAATCTGTTTTTATTTAAACAGTTTATTAAAGTTAACTTTTATTCAGTCTATTGCTGTTTTTGTTTTGATTTAGGGATTTACCCTGGTTCCCCTCACTATTCACTGTATTCCCTAAACTTATCTCTAGTAATTTTAACTAGTCTTGGGGAATAAGGAACATCACTTAATTTGCATTATTAGTAGTCATTTTTCACAATAAAAATAAATTACACTTGTCCACCATTAGTCACATAATCTTGTGACATAATTGCTTTTATCTTTTGTCTTGAGGTTGTCTTATAACTAACATCTTTACTTACACTTAATTTACATTATTTTTATTTAATTGTATTGTATTTATCTTATGTTATCTTTTTGGGTTTTCATTTTTATAATGTGGTATTGTTTATTAATAGATATTTTCCTATTCAGTGGGTTGGTTTATCCATGGTTTTTTCTTACCTGCTCCTATTCTACCTGGGTATATCTACACTATACGTTGGACTATCATCATCTTCCTATTATTTATTATAGATTGTATGTTTGGTTTTAATGAACTTGATTTCTTTGGATCTAGAATTTCAGTTTATTGTTGTTCTTGATTAATTTTTATATTAACTATTCTTTATGGCAGTTTGCTTTTATTTTATATCTGCTTATTTTTGGAATTATAATAAGGTAGATTTTTTGTCATGCTACAATATATTAAACGGTAAATTTTGTTTAGGTGATGTTCCAAAATACTATTAATTTTCACGAGTGAAATCGTATCGTCTCCCACGGTCCTATACTTTATTCTAGTTTCGTTTCGTCACAATTATCTTTTACATATCATTTTATTATTCGATTTATTCTTTTTCTTTATTGAATAATAACGGATAGATTTGTACCGACTTTTTTTAAAACGTGTTTATTTGCCTGGTACACCATGTAAGAAGTAATCAATTCATCGTTTAAAACAAACTATAAAACGGTATATCAAATGGTGCAGTCACCTTCTGATTTACCATCTGTTAGTATGCTTACCCTACAATCATTACGAATACACAGGATGCGTCGTGGTGATCCAGAAGATGAATGTTCTACGCATGTATCTACACCCTCCACTCGAAGAAGGAAGGTGTTAGTGATGGAAAGCTTAAACCACTCCGAGTTTTACATAAAAATGCAAGGACAGTCATAAGTTACACTATGATCGCGTCTGAGCCATGAAGGACTATGGTACAGAATATTTATGATGTATGCGTACGTGCTATAATATTAGGAGAGTGGTTACGACTAAACATTACCGTTTAATTTACCCAAATGGTTGCCACAGCCCGTACACTCTGGCACGCGTCAGGTTTGTGTACGAGGGTGACGGCAACACGGTACGCTGTAGTTCGTGCCGCGTTAGGTTCGAAAATGGACGGTTGAGGATTGCCTCGTCGCTCTACATGCGACGGTAATGCCTCACTGTCATTGAGATAATTGATAGTGATTGAGGTACAGCATAATACAGCATAATATGTATAGCGATTTAAAAAAATAACCCTGGCTGTGAGGTCGCTTTATTTGGGATTCCTAGCAAAAGAACTATAATTGAACCATTTCGAGAATAAATTTATGTTGACAAATTTTAACAAATTAAACCATACCAAATCAAACTATATTTTTTATATATAAACTGATGCTTTCTGCTATTCACTGTAACCTTCAGACAACTAAAGAATTTACAGAAGTATCTGAATAGTATCACGCTAAAATTCTCTTACTCTAGAACGAAAACCCCACGATAACAACGTAATCAACGCTAACACTAGAAATGGAGAATAATAACAGCCTAAACTTCCTTGATCTCACAATCAGTAAAAATGGTAACCATTTTAAACACGAAACCCATTTTATGAAAAACCTACAACCGCGGAAACTACGATTTACACAATTCTTATTCTCAAACAATGGCAGTATTTAATGTTGAATTCTTTCTCTAGCTCTTGAACAAAAATACATAGTAGAAGAAACAAATATTATCTATTGCTGATGGGTGCAACATCAAACTCACAGACGGGCTAATAAGGGGACACTTAATAAAAATTAATAATAAATGCAAATTGGTTAACACAGTTAAAGAATATAATAGGTTTACACAGAATACACAAATATGACACCGCTCATAAAAAAAATGAATTGCGGAAACAAAATAACACAATGGATTTTAAAACTACAAACACTGGGGCAAAAAACTAACATCCCTGACTAGGAAAAACCCGGAGTTTATTCAATTTTATGAGACGTCGCTGACAGAATTTATGTAGGAGAAAGAGGCAGACTATCAATCAAACGGATCAAAGAAAATCTGCTAAATAGTGAGATTTTGAAGACTAGATCTAGTTTTTCTCAACATCTAATTCTATTTAATCATAACTATATGGATTTCCACACAAACGTTAAAAAGGCTTTGTAAGTTGCTTTACAATTTTCAAACAGGAGCATACATCAACGACATGGAAACACACAAGATTTATAAAGTTTTAAAACTCTTAGCGGACCAGCTCCTTACAGATAAACTCTCATTTAAAAACAACCACTCAAACAATACTGTCATAGATATTGACGTATGTACGGGAAATGGAAGTACAGCAACAATATCGACAGATAACGACGTAACAGTCAACCGACCGTAGCGGAATGGTGAGCAAAAATTGTGTCGCGACGCGAAATGCTGTAATAGTGTTTACAACTTAACCGGAATTGTTTGTTTTAAAGTTTGTTGACGATTTATCTCGAGGAATGTATGTTTTGACCTACTATCTGATGGTGAATATTTATCTTCGAAACGCACCATTTTAAACGATGTTAAAAGAAGTCACCTGACGCAGAGTGGTCAGTTGGTTGCTAGTATTAACATGCGCAATACATGATTTTGAAGGTAACGAATAAGTCATCACTACTAAAGGAATAGCAAGCATCAAATTACTTAGTGTTATGTTTTGGGGTATTCATACAAAATTTGTTACAAAACTGAATGTTAACCACTGGAAACGATGAAAATTTCGAAACAATTTGCTTAGAGAACGAATAAGCTACAACATTACAAGCGCATATGCCACACTAGGACCTGACCTGACATGTTGACAGGAATTATTTTTTTGATTCACACGACTAACCAACAAGTTTGTTTATATAACTTTCTGAAATGAAAAATTTTGGTGTAGTATAGTATGATCTAATAAAAGCAATCTCAATTCCCTGCAGACAAATATCATACTGACGAAACAACATTTTTAACATGTATTTCAAAATTTCCAATGTTATTATTACCACATTCTACAATTCCAAAACGTTGAAAATTTAACATTCGTATTTCTAATATAGTGTCATTGTAAAAGTCGCATATTAAATATCGAAAGTTGGAATGTAACTAGGTTTTCCAGTTGCGTTTATATCATGTTAATCTACTTTCCTCATAGGAAATATTCAAATCATTTTTTTTTTGTACTTCAACACACAAATATACTCTGTGAAAAAAAATAATTAGCTCATTGCTGTTTTCGGTATATAACACAGTTACTCGTTTTATAAACAGACATAAGTTACTCTTAGTCTAGTTTAATATTTCCTTAGATTTTCCATAGACTGTATTTCTAGGCATCTTCCGGTACCCACCGACTCCTAGGTAAAAGCCACATGAACCCTATGATGATGATGTGACAAGGCGTGCAGTTCTTGAACGGCATCGTAATTATTTTTGCCCTTACATAAAGAGGTTTGGTTTGAGGGACAGTGATCTCTGTGCGTGTTGTCAAGTCGTTGACTGTGTGGAGATACCAGACACCCAAGTTTAGAGAAAAACCAGGGTATATCGGCATAAGGCTGAATCTCAGAGTTATAATCGAGAATTCAAATGCTGCTAGTATGTCAATAGGCAGTATATCAATGCTGCTACATAGGTGAGGTCAATAGGGAGAGCACGTGAGAATAGAGAGAGATGATGAACCTCGGGCGGGAGTAATAACTGGGGATAAAACACGTAAGTCAATGGCCGCTCTTAATTAGGTCATCCTAGTTGGGTTGGTTTCTTAACGTCTAATGCAAGTTTGTAGAACCTGGGAAATAATCGTGGTGTGGTCGGATAATCACACCACCTCGGTCTAGGCACGTTAAATATCTGGGAACACCATTGTGAGACGCGCGTGAAGGGCAGGACGCAATTGCTCATTAATGATGGGCTCCACCAAGGCCCGGGCGTGCAGGCTTGTAAGATGTTCAATGGCTGCCACTGGCTTATTCTAGTTTTAAGAAATGGGAAGGTCGACCCTTGGTCAGTGGGAGGTGTCCCTCTTAGTAACGGGGTATCTAAACTGACTCCTCAGAAGATCGGGGAGCCCCAGGAGACGAGTACGTCTGTCATCTGCCCCATAGTTGGAAGAAATTGGCCGTCAACTGTGAATTCAGCGATGAACAGTATCATCACTCTGACTACATTAAAAAAGTAGGCGAAACTTCATGTGATGCAGACAATGTGCAAGACAATGTAAAGCCATTCGCAGTGCGATAACCAGTAGTTCATCGAGTAGCTACCCTGCCAACTTGTAAAAGAACAGCGTTTTGCCATTTATTTCAAGAAATGGTTTTTAAATATAAAAAAAGAGAGAACAAAGGAATCTTAGTTGAACGGGACGATATATCTGTTTTGCGACAATCCTGTTTGAGAAAAATGAAACGTTACAGGGCATAAAATAAGAATATCCCTTTCATCGATGAAACGTGGGTGAATGTAAGCCACTCTGTAACAAAAGCGTGGAGAGATGAAAAAATTAATTTATGGAAAGATGCCTTTGCAGCTGGACTGGCTGTGGGTCTTAACCATCCAATTTGAAGGGGGCCTCGTTTTATTCTTTGCTATGCTAAACAGCGTAACGAATTTGTTCAAAATGCAAAATTTATTCCTTTCAATTAAAATATACTACCAAGTGCCATAACGAAATTGACGGAATTATTTAAAAATTGGTTTTTGGAGCAGTTGCTAATGAATTTGGAGAAGGGAAGTGTCATTGTAATGGAAAATGCACCCTACCACTCCAGACGCGTTGAGAAATTGCCAACAACAGTATGGACTGTTGGAAACATTGAGAAATGGCTGTCTTAAAAAAACACAGAATTCACCAAGGATAGTTTAAAGAGAGAATTTCTGGAACTCGTAAACGACGTGAGAGAACAATTTTCCATCTACGAAATTGTCAGTCTGGCCGAAGAGATACGTTTTATGTTATTTAGGCTACCACTGTATTATTGTGAACTGAATCCCATTGAATCAATCGGGAGCCAAGGAAAACCGTTAGTGGAATTTAGAGAAAAGTTAGTGGAAGACCTCATAATTGATGCTCTTTCCCAGTGGAAGTTACTGAAGACCAGTGAATGTTACTCTGACTACATTAAAAAAGTAGAAGAGACTTCATCGGATCCAGACAACGTCCAAGACAATGTAGAGCCCTTCGCAGTGCAGTAACCAGTAGTTCATAGATTAGCATACGCTTCAGCAGACGTTCTTTAAGTACTGGGGAAAGTGAAAATCCAACGGAGGGAACATCAATGGAGGGTATTCACCCAATGTCATAAATTCAGCACTGCACAGCATATTACTGTAGTACTGTACATCTGTAGAGGCGCAAATGTAAGATATATGCTGGCCCCCAATAAGTTTATTGTTTGCTATATGCAGATTTACCCATAAGTATTCCGTCTTCTTGACTGTAAAATTCCTTGTAAATTCAAAATAATTCTGTTATACGATTTTCGTTAACGTGTATTTATTTATTTACTTTTCCTCGGATTTTGTTTTTTATGAGGATTATTGTTTCATTGATAGATATGGGTGTACATATTTGTAATTTAGAATGATGCAAATTTTGTGTCTTCGTTTATTTTAGTGCTTTTCAGTTTGTCAATTAGCTGTGTCGTGTTTTTTATATTATTTTAGTTTTTAGTGTGATATGGTTTTTTTATGATTTGTCCATGTGCTTTGTTATTTTGTAAGCTGGTGCTGATTTTCAGTTGATGAGTGGTCTTATAGGATATCCTGTTTTATGTATCTTTACAATTATTTTTAGTGGTGGGGTTTTTAGGTTTTTGTTGATGAATTCGGTTGTTTTTTTAGTAAGTATTGTTTTGCTTTCTTTCATTAGCTTATTTATTTTGATTTGGTTGTATTCTAGTTTTGTGCATTTGTTTCTTGTTATCAAGTCTTTGGTTTTATTTATATATTTGTTTATCTTTATAGCAATCAATGCGTTGCTTTTGTCTGTCTTTTGGGTTAAACCAATCGATGAAGAATACAATGAGTATACAACGGAGAATCTCTGGTTTCCGCCAATTTGAAAACTGAATCCGACAGCAACTCTGTTGACTATTAATGTTTTTTTTTAGGCGATTTAATTACGGCTGGCGCCGCTTCTCGCATCCTAGCTTCCACAGGCGCCGGTCTAAACAGTCCTGTTCTGTAGGTTCTCTTGCATTCATTCCATCTTCGACGTCCATTTTCCATGAATGTTTAGGTCTTTCTTCTAGAGGGTGGAGTTCATTCCCATACTTTCTTTGGCCATATCTCAGCCGACATTCTTTTTAGGTGTCTAAACCAACTCAGTCTTCTTGCTTCTAGTGTTTCTATAATATCAAGGTCGATTCTCATCGCTTGTCATATATCTACGTTTTTCACTCTATCTAGTTTTGTTAGTATACAGCACCTCCGCCAGTAATCCATCTCCATAGCTCTTATTATTTATTTATTTCTTTTATTTATTTTCCACACTTCTGATCCATATAGGCCTATATGTTCGACTATAGTTTTATATATTCTGATTTAATTTTTTTTGTTATTCGTGGACTCCAAAGCAAACTGTATAAATGTTTTGTTGCTGTCTTAGCTTGTCCTATTGTTACTTTTATTTCTTGTTGCTGTCACTACTGTGACGATTTAAATTGTAACAATAATCAAAAAAATAAAAAATTTTAAAAATTAAGGTTGCGAGCTATTAAGCCATTTAAATCTCACTATAGTAACACAAAAACCTGTATGTACTCAGTATGAGAGGAAGAAGTAATTAATAAGCCCAAAGAAACTTTAATAAAAAGACAAATTGTAAATAGTTATTATTGTCGTATTTAACCCTTTGGTGTTATCAGGCGCTGACCTGTTAATTCCGGACTCGACATGTCTCCCGAGTCGTCTGGAATTTAGATTAAGATAAAAAAACATAAGGTTAATAATTAAAAAATCGGAAGACACAGATAGTCGCTAAAACAATTTATTTAAATTATGTATATTTATTTAGGTATAGTTTGTGTAAATAAAAATGTTTACTTAAAGAGAGGCAGGGACTATATTCTCGCGCAATAGTTGCCCCTCTACCTCTTGTTATGTACCAGTCGAAGCGAACAGAAAATCGCTCTCTCGCTATGTTGACTTCATGCAGTGCAGACGTACGAGCGAAAGCTTTAACACTATGTTGCCGATACTTTTGTTTTACTTTAATGTTGTATACAAGAAATTGCTGCTGAAAGCATATGTTATGTATTAATCAGTATAGTTATGTGAAAACAAGAGACTTAACTTATAATACGAAATATAAAAATTGTGTAAAACAAGATGACTGCTAACTTCAAGAACTAACAACACTTCCAACATCATACCTGGAGATGTGAACTACCAGAACTTACAAACTCTAGTAGACCCGACAGAATATGCAGATCAAGACACCCGAGAATCTACAAGTACCATCGTAGAAGGTTCAATCTACCCTGCGGACTATTGCACCCTTTAATGACGAAGACCAGACCGAGATGATGACGGCGCTTTTAAGGATTCCCAAGACGGACACCCCAGGACGAGGTTTCTACATACCAGTTTAAAGGTGACTCGATAGCCTGTCTATCGAGGGTTACTAATATTTGTTACACAACACACTTTAAAAGAGACTTTTCAGAGACTATTAACTTTGTAAAGATTAAAAGATTAAATCTAAGAGTTTTAATGTAACTATTCAAACATCATACGTTGTAACAGTTTATATGTTAATGTATCGTAGTATAATTCAAGTAATAATAGCATTCTTCAAATGGAATAATAATAAAGAAAAAACAAAAGGTCTTGCAAGCTAATATCATGAATTGAGTATAACTAAAAGTTTTAATGACTAAATACCGAAGGTTACCCGGATCCGAGGTATAGCTAAATAGAATCAATTTTGATCCCAAAGTTTAAAGAAAGCATTCAAACAACTTTAGTTTAATTAGTAAGGTCATGGGATCTGTCAGTAAATGTTTTTAAATGTTAAATAAAGAGAAGTCGTCTTGTTACACACATATAATGAGTGCGTAAATCAATAGTATACCTTCCCTTGTTTCCTTACACAGTTAGTAAGTAAATTTGTTAAGTTAATTATTTGTGGATACATTTCGTTACAACGTAGGCAGCCCATCTAATTGACGGAGCTTAGTTAAGATGGGTTCCCTGGATTTGTAACGCGGCAAACGTTACAAAATTGCGCCACTCTGCTTTAGTTAAACAAGGAGAGAGATTTATTCGTGAACAGAGTGTCACAATACAAAATTCCGCCACTCTGCTAAAGATAAAAGGTTGTGTAAGCATCGTGACACGTAAACAAAGTTGCAGCACTATGCTGGGTTAAATTTTACATTCAGTTATTGATCTATGCACTCAGAAAGTTACCTTAATAACTTTAATTTTCAAAACATATTTAATATTTTACTAAGTTACGTAAATGATAGTATGTATAAGTTGAAATATCATTACCGTCATACAATGCAAATAAGCTATATGCAGGTACCTACTTGCATAAATGAATTGTGAGTAAACATTACAATTTTGCTCAGCTGACAATCTGTAACAGGTTTGTTTACGACAATTCATGACCTGTTGTTTCCTGAATCATTCTGCACAGTATATGTTGGACATACACTAGTATGTGTCAAAAAAAAAAATTAAAAATAACTTTGTTAATTATAATGCACGTAATGTACACCCAGGTAATTAAGTAGAAGGTCGTAATTTGTAATTGTGAACAAAATAATTAATTAATTTAATTGGGAAAATATAAGAATGAATGGAGTCAAAGTGTTACCAAGCGTAATAATAATAGAGTAGTTGAATAAGATTCACCCTAGCGTCTGCGCTCCCCTTCTCCTGTTTATACCGGTCGTTGGTGTTATTCAGTCGCATTGTGTAGACAATAATAAGTAAAAGCAAACCCCCATTCTCACACACGCTCAACCTTCCTTTGTCAACTAAATACAGAGGGTGACCTACATTCCAGAAAACAGCTGATCGGCTATTTAACTTGATAAATATGTGTGTGGAATTTCTGTCTCTCCCTTAGAAGAGAAATTGTTCTTTTCTAATTTGTGTAAATTAATTACTTAAGAATTTATTATATATATGTGTAATATATGTGTAGTGCAGTAGTATTAATTTTAAGTACGTGCTTATGTGTTAGAACAAAAATGGCCCAATTCAACCCGGATTTGTTATTAAAAGACGAGCTGTCTTACGAAGCTCTTTTGCGTGGACTACCCCATGCGAATGTAACAGTCGGGGAATTACGTAGGTCTATTCGCGAATGTGGATTTGATGCCCCCGTGCAATTAAACTATCTAAGCGAACTCGATTATGAAAGCGAGAAAGAAATTTGTAATGCCAAGTATAGTGAACTATACTTATTGTCTCAAACCCTCCAAGACGAGAAATCTCCGGCAATAATTTTGCGGACTACCCAGAGAATAGAGCATTTAACCAGGCGAATAAAAAATTTGTCGATCTGGCCGAATCTCACAGAAATACCCGTTGAGGTACAAAATCTAGCAGACGAAGCTCTACGCCGTTTACTTTCTATTATTAACGATTTAAGACGAAAATCCGACTCATTCAGGATGGACGAAATAGAGAAGTCATTAATGAAATTACACATCTCTCCAGTACAATCCCCCGCCACTGGTTTACCTCCGCCTAACACGGATCGGAACTCACCCATCGTATCGCAAGTGCAAGCGAACCAAGAACAAAATACTGATAAAGATGTAAATGCCCCTCCTCCTGAGCATTTTCAGTTTCGTCCCGGAAATCATGAATTTACCACCACCTCCAATGAATCCAATCGCCCTCATCGAGGAATTACACCTATGAACTATAACGCGGACCTATACGATAAAATACTCATCCAGTGGAGAAAATCTTAACCGAAATCCCTTACACAGATGGCTTAAATGTTTCCAAACTATTAACATTCATTAGTTATCTTCTCCAGATAAAAGATCTACAGCAGCTGAATGACTGGCAAATTTTGCAAGTTCTGTTACCAAAGTGTAAACCCCCGTTGAAGAATCGTGTTCTAGAAGCCCTAACCACTAAATTCCCAGCAGATGAGCTACATAGCTCTATAATAAAATACTTTATTCCCACCGGCATCTATGAGGAAATAAAAAGAAAGACAGTACTCCGAGTACAAGGACATCAGGAGAGATTAGCTCACTACATCTCCGACATTAGGGAGTCATCTCGACTACTACGTGTAGACTGGAATGAAACACAACTGGTGGACACCATTTTAATAGGAGTGTCACCTGAAGAAAGGTCTCGTCTATCATTGATGAATAGACCCAATACAATTGCTGATCTAGAACAGTGCAGTATCCATTCTTCAAGTGTATGGTACTCCGATCAAAATAGAGAAGCAATGAAACCCACTGGAACTAATAGAAATGAATTGCGAGCACTAGTGCCTGATGTAACAACCTCGTATGAAAGACAAGTTTTTAGTAGACCTCACCAAGTGCGCAAATCTGGTAAGTTAAGTGTAACCTCATATAAAGCGGAAACCAAGTACCCACCTCGCAAAAAACCCACCTGTTATAATTGTGGCAAATATGGGCACATAAGAAAAGAGTGCAAAAGTAAGCCATTGGAACGGAATAACCCCAATTCAAAAAACATGTAAGGCAGGGAGACCCGAAATCCTGTGTCTTCCGCAGCTACTCGAAATTGGGTGAACAAAAGGAAATTAATAATAATAATAATGAAATATTTTGTAACCAAGAAAAAAAAAAGGTTCGAAAGAAATCGATCCCTATGTGAGAGAATTTCGTGAAAAATGTAATGCGATTAATAAATGTAAATGGAGTAAAAATCTATTACCATTAATACGAGTTGACTTAGGCGTTACATCCACCATCGCCTTAATTGATTCGGGATCTAGTAGAACTTTAATCAGCCAAGAATTAGCGGACATGTTAGCTACACACCATCTAGTAAAACGGAACCAACCAGTGAATATAAAGTGTGCTACCGCTGATAAACGTAAAATAAACATAAACCTGAGTATTACCGTTAAGGTTAAAATAAAAAACCTAACTTGGATGTTTACAATGTTAGTATGTAAAGAATTAGGACCTGATTTAATATTAGGTGCAGACTTTATTAGTAAGACAGGAATGATTCTTGACATCTATGAGCAAGTATATTATTTCAGATTTGACCGTACACGGAAACATAAATTTGATAGTAATAAGGATAAATATTGTTCATCTACTGCACATGTAAAACACCAAGACTCAGATTTATCTCACCTAGAAAGAAGAGATAGAGTGAAAATACTAAAACTAATAAAAGAATTTTCCTCGGTTCTTACACCTAAACTAGGACGTACGAACCTAATAGAGTATAAAATTAATCTGAGCGATCAGAAAGTAATACGACTACCTCCGTACAAGTTGTCGCCTCCCAAGATGGAAGTCATGCGAAACCATATCAACAAGTTGTTGGACCAAGGAGTTATAGAACCCTCTACGTCCCCATATTCTTCACCCTCCTTTTTAGTACCAAAAGGACAAGATAAACACAGACTAGTTGTAGACTATAGGCAATTAAATAAAAGAATAGAATTTGAATCAATCCCTCTTCCAGACATCCATAGTGCCTTTCATTATTTCACTAAAGCTATGGTCTTTACGGTAATGGATCTGAATCAAGCTTTTCACCAAATACCTCTTTCAGAAGAATCAAAACGTCTAACCGCGTTTGCAGTTCCTTTTAACTTGTACCAATTTACTAGGGTACCCTTTGGAATATCTCAAGGAAGTTCCGTATGTAGTAGACTATTAGAAAAGATATTTCACGACATTAAATTTAAATATGTGTATCACTATTTGGACGACATCGTTATATACAGTGAATCAATGGAACAACATCTCAAACATTTGCGTGAAGAGTTATCTCGGTTACTAAGAGCAGGATTAACGGTGAACCCAAATAAGGTAAGTTTTGCCGTCCCGCAGTTTTCTTTCTTAGGTCACATCGTGAAAGCGAATGGAAAGGTGAGCATTGACCCCGAACGAACCCGCGCTATTAGAGAATTTGCACCCCCACGAGATGCAAAAGGTATAGCCCGATTTTTGGGTATGGTGAATTATTTCCACAAATATATCCCCCATCTTGCCGAAATAGCAGCACCCCTAAACTCCTTACGAAAGAAGGGAACGAAGTTCGAATGGAGCTCAATATATCAAAACGCGTTTGAGCAACTTAAAGAAAGTATTATATCTCCCCCAGTTTTGCAACTAGCGGATTTCACAAAACCATTCGTTGTGCAAACCGACAGTTCCAGTGTAGCGTTAGGTGCAGTGATATATCAAGAGATAGATAACTGTAGACTACCAATTAGTTATGCATCACGAACACTGAGCGATCAGGAAAGAAAGTATTCCGCATATGAATTGGAATGTTTAGCAATTGTTTTTGCGTTCGAGAAGTTTAAACCCTTCCTAGAACATAAAGAATTCCTTTTGGAAACCGACAATCAGGCGTTATCGTGGTTATTGAATCACCCTAAACAGTTAGGACGAATTGGCAGATGGATATTGAAATTAAATTGCTACAAATTCAGAGTGCAGCATATTAAAGGTACTCAAAATGTAGTCGCTGATACCCTGTTCCGTATGTTCCAGTCACCCACTAAAACTTCCGAAAACATAGTGAAGCCGGAAATAGCACGTGCTAACGCCATAATTACTGAATTCCCCCTTGCCTTTACAAACATTGCCCTGTATCAACAACAAGACCCCTTACTGAAGCCTATTATAGAACAACTTATGCAAGGTATTAAATCCGAGAAGTACGTATTGAGTAAAAATGTATTGTGTCACAAGATAAGAAACGGAAAGGAATTAAGAATAATAGCCCCTGATGTAATTAAGCCTATGCTGATGGAATACTTCCATTCATATACCATTGGAGTCCACATGGGTATCAATAAGACAATACATCCTGTTCGAAAGGAATATCATTGGAACAATATGAACTGCGAAATAGCCAACTTCGTAAAGAAATGTTCATTATGCGCCCTTAGTAAACCCGCCAGAAATACTCAAGTAAGCCAATTGATTTCAGAAATCCTAAAGACCCCTTTTTCGAAACTTTATCTAGATTTCTCAGGTCCGTATCCACGATCCAAATCAGGAAATACCATGTTGCTGATCTGTGTAGATTCGTTCACCAAATTTGTTTGGATGTATCCCATGCGACAAGCATTAGCGTCGCCAACTGTTAAAATACTACAGGAAAGACTATTTAAAGACTACGGTACTCCAGTACGTATAGTATCTGATAACGGTCCACAGTTTAAAGCGAAAGAATTTAAGAATATGTGTTTCAAGTTAGGGATAGACCATATAACCACTACAGAGTATCGACCGCAAGGCAATATTGCTGAAAGGTATCTACGAAACCTCAAATCTGCGCTAATCGCCTATCATGCGAACGATCACACGTCGTGGGACCAAAATCTATCCTGGATTCAATACGCTTTTAATTCAGCTTACCACGAAGGTCACAAGTCGACCCCGTTCGAGTTACTATACAAGTACCGACCAAACCACCCTTTGTCCACAAGATGGAATATACACGATCTGCTGCCTCCTCAAATAACGGATAAGCAGATAAAGCGAATATGGAACAAAGCCCGCTCTAACTTAAGAGCAAGCTTAGAAAAATCCAGAAGATACCACGAGAAAGGTAATCATAGCAATTCAATTAGGTACCAAGTAGGTGACTTAGTAATGTACAAGACTCACCCCATTAGTAGTGCGATTGATAAGACCACCTCTAAACTATCATTCCGATGGTGTGGCCCTTACCAAATCCAGAAGTACCTAACTCCAGTTACAGTAGCCCTGTGCGAACCTGCGACTCAGAAATATGTGCGGAGAACGCATATTTCACAGCTAAAGTTGTATAAGAAGAAGAGACGGAATAGTATAACCCGAAATAGAAAAGGGAATACTAGGCAGTAAAGAAAATTATATTTTTGAAACCACGTGGAAAATGTAAAACGTAGAGTTTGGAAACGAGGCCTGATCAACCTGAGTTCCAGTTCTGCGAAGCATACATTAATGAATACTCATTAACTAGATGGGAACTAACACTCATTAACTACATGAGTTATCTAGGACTCACAGAAGACAAGATAGAATTCTAAATAGTAAAAATTTAGAAAGTTACTCTACAGAAGAGAGAGTAAGACAACCAGAAACAAAAAAACCGGTAGTAGATTTAAGTGATAGAGATAAGAAAGAGTTTAGTGTTTTAATTGTGTAAATATTAAGTGTAAATAGTATGTATAAAAAAAAGGTAGTTAATAAGAATATATAAAGTATACTGTGTTGTAACTATATGAAATAACTATGTGGACAACGTTGTAAAGTGTCCAACAACTATGTGAAAGAAATTACACACACTGACCCCATTCATAATCCAAGTCCCCAGTAAAAAAAAAAGGAAAACTCAACCGTAACGTGCAAATTAAGCGGTGGAGTCTGTGACGATTTAAATTGTAACAATAATCAAAAAAAATAAAAAATTTTAAAAATTAAGGTTGCGAGCTATTAAGCCATTTAAATCTCACTATAATAACATAAAAACCTGTATGTACTCAGTATGAGAGGAAGAAGTAATTAATAAGCCCAAAGAAACTTTAATAAAAAGACGAATTGTAAATAGTTATTATTGTCGTATTTAACCCTTTGGTGTTATCAGGCGCTGACCTGTTAATTCCGGACTCGACATGTCTCCCGAGTCGTCTGGAATTTAGATTAAGATAAAAAAACATAAGGTTAATAATTAAAAAATCGGAAGACACAGATAGTCGCTAAAACAACTTATTTAAATTATGTATATTTATTTAGGTATAGTTTGTGTAAATAAAAATGTTTACTTAAAGAGAGACAGGGACTATATTCTCGCGCAATAGTTGCCCCTCTACCTCTTGTTATGTACCAGTCGAAGCGAACAGAAAATCGCTCTCTCGCTATGTTGACTTCATGCAGTGCAGACGTGCGAGCGAAAGCTCTAACACTATGTTGCCGATACTTTTGTTTTACTTTAATGTTGTATACAAGAAATTGCTGCTGAAAGCATATGTTATGTATTAATCAGTATAGTTATGTGAAAACAAGAGACTTAACTTATAATACGAAATATAAAAATGGTGCAAAACAAGATGACTGCTAACTTCAAGAACTAACAACACTTCCAACATCATACCTGGAGATGTGAACTACCAGTACTTACAAACTCTAGTAGGCCCGACAGAATATGCAGATCAGGACACCCGAGAATCTACAAGTACCATCGTAGAAGGTTCAATCTACCCTGCGGACTATTGAACCCTTTAATGACGAAGACCAGACCGAGATGATGACGGCGCTTTTAAGGATTCCCAAGACGGACACCCCAGGACGAGGTTTCTACATACCAGTTTAAAGGTGACTCGATAGCCTGTCTATCGAGGGTTACTAATATTTGTTACACAACACACTTTAAAAGAGACTTTTCAGAGACTATTAACTTTGTAAAGATTAAAAGATTAAATCTAAGAGTTTTAATGTAACTATTCAAACATCATACGTTGTAACAGTTTATATGTTAATGTATCGTAGTATAATTCAAGTAATAATACCATTCTTCAAATGGAATAATAATAAAGAAAAAAACAAAAGGTCTTGCAAGCTAATATCATGAATTGAGTATAACTAAAAGTTTTAATGACTAAATACCGAAGGTTACCCGGATCCGAGGTATAGCTAAATAGAATCAATTTTGATCTCAAAGTTTAAAGAAAGCATTCAAACAACTTTAGTTTAATTAGTAAGGTCATGGGATCTGTCAGTAAATGTTTTTAAATGTTAAATAAAGAGAAGTCGTCTTGTTACACACATATAATGAGTGCGTAAATCAATAGTATACCTTCCCTTGTTTCCTTACACAGTTAGTAAGTAAATTTGTTAAGTTAATTATTTGTGGATACATTTCGTTACAACGTAGGCAGCCCATCTAATTGACGGAGCTTAGTTAAGATGGGTTCCCTGGATTTGTAACGCGGCAAACGTTACACTACCAGATGACATTCTTACACCCAAATACTTGAAGGTTTTAATATTTTTTATTGTTTTTGTTCTTAGTTTAAGGTCTTGACCTTCACCGCCTATAAGGTCACCATTTTTTGAGGTATTTATTTCGAGACCCCATTTCGCATATTCTTCTGCTAGTTTTCTAAGCATATTACTTATATCAATTTCGTACTCTGCAATTACAGCCTGATCGTCTGCAAAGTGTATTGTAAACATCTTGTCACTTTCAACTGGTACACCCATATTACGCCATTTTTTCCTCCATGATGATAGAGCTTCATTTAGATAGATCTTAAACAAAATCGGAGCTATGCAACAACCCTGTTTTAAGCCCTTACTAACACTTATCTTGCTGGATATCATTTTCCCTATTTTAACTTGAGCTGTCATATCTTTATATAGTTAAGTGTTTTTAATAACTAAAATATTTCAAATATTATTTCTTTTTTAATAGTGGTCAGTGACTGTTGGAAGACTTACAATTGCATTCAGTTTGAAGGGCGTTAGCACGTGACTGTTAACTTTTCTTACAGTTTTGTTAATCGTGACACCGTTGCCCACACACAAAGTAGTGTCAAAGTGGCGTGCCTAGGTTCAGGAACACAAAACACCGCCTTATTAGGCATTTAGCCAAACTTATATTTGATTTAGTCTCCCTTTTAGGTTAAACCAATAGGTCAAGAATACAATGAGTATACAACGGAGAATCTCTGGTTTCCACCAATTTGAAAACTGAATCCGACAGCAACTTTGTTGACTCTTAAAGTGTTTTTAATAACTAAAATATTTCAAATATTATTTCTTTCTTTATAGGTGATAGCAAATATATACCGTATTAAGTTTGTGTAGACACTCGTGGTCACGAAACTCTTCTACAGATTATCAGATACTATATAGTGCCCGGTACAACAATAGTCGGTGATTGCTGGAAGACTTACAATTGCATTCAGTTTGAAAGGCATTAGTACGTGACTGCTAACTTTTCTTATAGTTTTGTTAAACGCGACACCGGTTCCCACACACAAAGTAGTGGCAAAGTGGCGTGCCTAGATTCATGAACACAAAACACCGCCTTATTGG
The DNA here is from genome assembly GCA_034769895.1 of Magicicada septendecula. Taxonomy (NCBI): domain Eukaryota; kingdom Metazoa; phylum Arthropoda; class Insecta; order Hemiptera; family Cicadidae; genus Magicicada; species Magicicada septendecula. Next base: position 114,231,339 of record CM068374.1, on the reverse strand, counting down.
GCATTTAGCCAAATTTATACTTAAAAGAACGGTATGTGACTACAAAGGTAGGAATTAACATGTATTTACAGCAATCGGTCAAGTGTACAACGGGGAATCTGTTGTTTCCGGCAATTTGACCACTGAATCCGACCGAAGCTCTGATAATTAATAACGTAAGTTTTAGTTTTTTAATAATTATAATATTTCAGATATTATTTTGTTCTTAATATGCCTTTTTTGTGGAACTGATCCCGAATGGGCAAAAATTGTTTTAGATGGTACTGTCCTGAAACAAGATAGCAGTTTTGAATACCTGGGCTACAGTGTGTCTTATATGCAAGCAACAACGTGGTTCATAAATTGCATAAGTTCAACCTTATGTGCGGGACCATCAGGCGAACCCTTAAGTCAGCAAGTAAAGGAACACGCCTAAAATTCTACAATTCTGATGGATCTTCTCACATTTCTTTATGTGTCTGAGAATTGGACTTTAACAAAAGGCCAGGCCAGTCGCATCCAAGAGCCTGAAATGAGAGTTCTCAGACACGTGGCAGGGTATACTCTCCATGGTCATTGAAGAAACACAGATATACGGCAGGAACTTAATTTTACGGAACGCCCAGTATCTGCTGAATTGGTGGGAACATTTTTTCCGAATGGATGACTGCCGCATCCCCAAACAACTTTGGAACTATAAGCCGAGAGGATGGAGAGGTGTGGGACGTCTGAGGAAGCGCTCGAGTAACCAGCTGTAATATTTGACTATTTGAGACCGGAACAGACCATTCATGGTTTAAACCTTGAGGATGAAGAAGAAAAAAATTTTGTCCTCAATAGTTTGTAAGAATTTATATATTACTTTGGACAAAATAAAAGGTGACATACAATTATAACTCATAATTGTTTAAAGCCTGTAATGTTTATGATACAGCAATTATCCTTTCGGAACGAACACAAAAATCCTACAACCTCGCCGGTGGTTTAAACGATACAGTTCGTTCAGTATTAACATAGAGACATAATAATTGTAATGCTGCAGTATATGTAAAAATAAGAGCTTCATTCTTATACTTCTGTGGACAATGGAATAAGTCTCACCATCACACATCAATAACTACTTCAAGAAATTCTATCGTACTTGTTGTATACACCGTGAATAATATAATGAATTCTATGACGCTACAAATAGATTTAAGAAAACTTTGCTAAATTAAAAAATTAATAGTTCTATTATGTAATACCGTTGAAACAGAAAGAATTGTATCTGAGCGTAGCGTAGCGGATTGATATGTTGTCGAGATTGTTACTATTTTAATTTATTTTACTGCATCTGCATGAGAATTTCTGTATGATTTACATATTCATTTATATACTTTTTGTGGTTGGTAATGGCCGATGCTGTTGGAGCGGCCTTATAAATAAATAAACGTGAAATAAAAAACAAACTGAGGAAACTTAAAAAAACTGTAGCCATTTACAAAGAAGAATAAGCAACAAAAACCAAATATTATTAAATGACAAATAAACATATAAACAAGTTCCACGAAACCGCCACGTAGCCTAATGCGTGATACCAATAAACGCTTTCCATTATTATGCAAAAACAAATACATAGACGAATTAATTCTTAAAGAACTTATAAGAAATTCTCTCATCTTTCCGAAGTTATATTCCCTAATGAAAAATCATAAGCAATGTAATCCGGTTAGAAAAACAGTTTCGTTATAAATTCTCCTACATATGAATTGACCCGATATCTTTCTGCAATTCTATAACATATTTCCAACATAAAGTATAAAGATTCATGTGATTTTCATGCAAAAATGTGTGTTCAATTACCACTTAATTATCAACTTGGCTCTTGCATTATTGAAACGCCATGTCCCATAATCTTCATAGGGTTTATATGGTTTTTACCTAAGAGTCGGTGAATACCGGGATAGGCGTTGGTATACAGTCCTTCGAAAAAACTTATTGATAAACTCAATCATGATTGGTTTCCCAAAGTTAGGAGAAGTAAAGTCCTACACAAAACGAAGGCCAGGCTCCTTCTATATGTAGAGGAAGCATATAGGAAACCTATAGTAAACAGTCTACGTAAATAATAGCAGTGGTAGAGGAATAGTACTGTATTCTTTATTGTTGAATTTATCTGCAGTTATCAAATAATATGGGGGAATGTAATTAATGTAAGGAACTACTTCTCATATTATTAAAATTTTAACATTTTACTTTACTTGTAATGTTACTTAAAATAACATCCGCTGTTAAAATAACGATACAAAATAAAGTAATAATTGTAGGACTTCAGATATACTTTACATGTATTTGGAAAATTGTAAATATATTTCATAAAAAATTAAAAAACAATTTTTATTATATAAATAGGTATTTTCTATTTCTTTATGAGCAACATCACGAGTTAATTTGAAATAATATTGAATAATATTATATATTATTAAATTAAATTACTTCTGCAAGTTGTTGATATTATTTTAATTAATTATCCTGGCGTACATTTCACTGATAGATTCGGTATCTTCTGAGGCTATACAATATTATAATATACAGGTTGTCAGTATTATAATGGACATCCTAATTACGTCCAAAACGTAGCAAACAATATTACCATAGGATACCATATAAAGACACTGTATGAATAAGTAGAGATCGCAAGTTCCAACATTGTAAAATAGTTGTTGAGGAACCTTGTAAAAATGTTAGTTTCAAGTATTTTTAGACTTGTGAAGCAACTTTAAGTGCAGTGAAATTATGCGTAATGATAATTAGTCGCGTAAGTAGTGCGCGTGTGCGAGGGTACCTAATTATTTTTTTAGATATTCTTAAAACACACGTTAATTGGAATAAATATAAAAATATAAAAATGTTGATATTCTTCAGGAAATATGGGAATCGAACGTCTTGTAACAAAAACAACTTCCTGATGACTGTAGTTGTTTTTAAAATTATTTACTGTTGTTTCAGTATTTACCGAGAACAGCTCCTAGAGTTGGCCTGATCAATTGTGGAGTACGACAAGGGTGTCGATTATCACCTTCCCTTTTTAATTTATATATTGACAATGTCACATGAAACTGGCAGATGTTTCGTCCAGAAAATTTTATGATTGGTCACTCTACATTTGACACTTTGTTGTTTGCCGACGATCAGGCTATTCTGTCGGACTCTGAAAAACAGACTGCAGATGGGTATACATTTGATAAATCGAATCTGCATAGACTCTGGATTACAAGTATCCACACTTAAGACCAAGGTGTTGGCTTTTCGTGGAACTGATCCCGTACGGGCAAAAATTGTTATAGATGGTACTCTTTTGGAACAAGTTAGCAATTTTGAATACCTGGGCTGCAGTGTGTCTTATAATGCATGCAACGATGTTGTGAATAAGTTGGATAAGTTCAACTTTATGTGCGGGACCATTAATCAAACTCTTAAGTCAGCAAGTAAAGAAACACGCCTAAAATTCTACTCGGTGATGACTCTTCCCACACTTCTTATTGGGTCTGAGAATTAGACTTTAACGAAATGCCAGGCCAGTCGCATCAAAGCGGCTGAAATGAGATTTGTCAGGCACATAGCAGGGTACACTCTCCATGATCATAAAAGAACAGAGATATACGGCAGGAACTGGATATTATGAGTATACTCAACAGGATTGCCCAGAATCGGCTGAATTGGTGGGAACATCTTTGCAGAATGAATCCCCAAACAACTATGGAACTATAAGCCTAGGGGACGAAGAGGTGTGGGATGTCCGAGGAAGCGCTGGAGTGACCAGCTCTAATCTTTGCCTATTTGAGACCGGAACAAACCATCCTTGGTTTATTCCTTGAAGAAGATGATCAGGACCGGCCCCAGCGCTTCTGCCTCCCTGTGCAGTATTTATGAGTGCCGCTCCCTTCCTATTTTACTTCTGAACACATTCACGCACATAGATCTACTCTAAAGATACGGCGATTGTCTTCAAATGACAACTAGGAATGTTTGCATTGTTGTGTTTATCAAATAACTAGAACTTTTTCGCGTTCACGAATGCGGCGAACGGCTACAATAAAAATTGTGGATACAATACAACGAATCGTGATACAATAAAAATGCATGCCTATGTAATGACTTAAAATTAAAATACTAAATAAATTCATTATGATTGAAATGTAACAAAAATAATGTATCATATACCTTAGTCTATTCCACATTCAGATGAAACTAGGTATATGGACAAAAAATTAACGTTCAAAAAACACATAATCAACAAAAAAGGAAGGAATTGGAGCTCAAGATGAGAAAACTGTACTGGTTACTTGAGACAGTGTTTTATTTATAATTTTATAAAGAAATTTGATTTAGAAAAAAAAAGATATCAGAAATTTTTTTTTTTTTTACCCGGTCGGGGTGTATGTGAGACGGACATTCTAACTGCATATCAAATGTAGTAAACAATATTGCCATAGGATAGCGAGTAAAGATGTCTTCCATTTAATACAGACTGTTGCGTCAAGATAACCAATCCATGATTTTGAAGGTGACGAATAAGACATCACCACTAAAGGAACACCAAGCGTCAAATTACGTAGTGTTACTTTTGGTGTAGGCGACTCAAATTCCTTAAAAAACTGAATGAAAAGATAACGTTAACAAATGGAAATGGTAAAAGTTTTAAGCCAATTTGCTTAGAGGACGAATATGCTGCAGCTTGCTAGCGCATACACCACAATAGAACCTGACGTGACATGTTGACAGGAATTACTTGTGTGATTCATACGATCAACCAAGAGGTACGTTTATATAACATTCTGTGAAGAGGAGGTGTAGTACTGTATTATCTATCAAAAGCAATCCAACTTTTCTGTAGACAAATATCATACAGGCAGAACAACAGTTTTAACATTATCAGTTCCAAAACTACCATTTCTATCACTGCCACATTCTGCAATTCCAAGTTTTTGAAAAATAATAATTCGTATTTTTAATAAAGTGTCATTCTAAACATAGCATATTCAATAGGTTTTTAACCTAGATAAATTTAGAAGGTATCTAGGTTTTCTGTTTTGCGTTTATATTGTTACTCTACTTGTCTCATAGGAAATATTCAAATCAATTTTTGTATACTTCTACACACAACTAGGCCAATACAATGTACAGAAAACGAATTAGCTTACTGTGTTTTTTTGAATATATCGTAGTAACACATTTTCGTAAACAGATATGAGTTACAAAACTTTAGCACAATCTAGTTCCATGCTACCTGAAATTTTGTTAAGTTTTTTTCCAAGGAATCCACCGACTCCTAGGAAAAACCCACATAAACCCTATGACGATGATGCGACAAATTGTATTTCGCATCCACTGACTCCTAGGGAAAACCATATAAACCCTATGACGATGATGTGACAAGGTGTGTCAGTGCCCCAATAAGCATTGCCCCGTACCCCCTTGCCTAATATATAACTGATTGGTTTCCCAAAGTTAAGGGAAAAATCCGCTACATTAACGCCAGGCTCTAAGCTGTAGAAGAGGCAGCTGTTGGTAGGAAACTCCTAGTCCTCCCGCTCCTAGTAAGCCGTTTATGTAAATAAATTAATATGGTTGCAGTAGTCTAGATATAGTACTGTATTTTTTGTTGTTCATTTTATATACAATTATCAAACTAGAATTAAAGAACTACTTCTAATATTATTGTACCCTTGAATACTTTACTTTAACATTAATTAAAATCTTTTAAAACCTTATATTGAATGTATAAGTACATTAATGAAAACGAAAAGTTTTACAGTTCCTATCAAAATCATTGGCACAGTGAACCCTTTGGTACAATAAATGGCGAGGTAGCCTGAATCGCGACGATGGATGTCGGTAAAATATTGAACCATGGCACAAGCATTACCAGGTGCTACGTGCCGAACAGAGAACACCTTGGAAATCAGGTGTCGATATCGTTGGACGATCTTGGTGATTTGAAGTAGCTGTGATTTTATAACTTTATTATCACAATTTATAAGATATAATTTAATTATGTGGTGTAAAATGCCGATAATAAAAAATTAATAATTGTTAGATATTCAGATATAGTTTACATGCTCTTAACGCATAATTGTAATTATATTTTATAGTATTTAAATATTTTTTTCTGTTTTATGTGTGTGTGTGTGTTTTATATTTGTATATTTGTTATTTTGTTGATTATGTATATTTATGTCTATATGTTTGTGGCTGTGTGTGGGGATGTATTGAGAAGTACTTAACGATTTTGGTTTAAAGAGTTTTTCTCAGTTATTGGCGACAGATGTCGTAGAACGTACACTGAACCAATTGCTATTTTATAAAAAGCGTTTCCTTAACGTCTGAGTGCGTCAGAGTGCGAGTGAGATATACACGGGCGCGCGTGCGAGAGAGAGAGAGAGAGAGAGAGAGAGAGAGAGAGAGTTTTTCATGCTTGTTCACACTTTGTCGCTAATGAACACATTCGGTAAGCGCTATCCTAGTCACAGTGAATTATTGTTTCAAAACTATTGTGTTTTTCTAAAATCCTCCGTATTGGTTTAAATTAATTATGTTTCTATATTATGTCGTACACCAATAGATTACACTTTCTGCAATTAATACATCATTTACAACACATTTTGTGCTTAAAAATAAAAATGTCACACACTTTATTTTACATAACAATATTCCTATATAACTAATAATATTTTAATAACAATGATTTTTTGTTATTACAATTATCATTAGTAGCTTTTATTGGTTTTACGCCTGTATGCCCATGATGTACGCCTGTAAAATGCGAAATATTGTCAATATCATGCATCCAGTAAGACCCAGTGAATATGTCGTAACATCTCTAGAGGAAGTTCTACACTTCAGCGAGGAAACTTTGAGACAGGCTGTAAGCGCTATGAGATTTAAGACGTCGCCAGGACCTGACTTAGTTCCTGCAGAGGCGAGGAAGTCGATGGAGTGAGCTTGCCCTCAATTGCTTCGAAATGTATACAATCGGTGTCGAAAGGCGTCCGACTCCCCAAACCATGGAAGGTGCAACAGTTAGTACTGATCAGTAAGGGTTAAGATGATCTGGGCCCTTTCAGGCCACTGCGCAAGTTGGACACGGAAATGACTTTATTATATAAGACGCGAGATACTAGTATTGTACATAAGTAAGTTTGATTATTGTTTTTATTATGCACTTGTAAAATTGACTTGTTTATAAAAAATTTTAACCTGATCGCTTTTATATATTTTTTTTTAATGAAATAACATTAAATCGTTTCTTTTTACTAATATCAAGTTATACGTTATAAACTTTTGGGTAAACTAAAGTACAAAGATTATCAGGTTTAAATTTTCATGAATGAAAAATATAGCTTTTAATTCGTTTTCATGGTAGTAACAAGGAATAAATGTAAGTAACAATTTCTTTTAACGCCTGACATTAAAAAGTGTATCAATGGAAACGGAAAGTTGATTCAGTTCCTAGTAAAAACTATCGGCACAGCGTACATTTTGGTTCAATAAATGGTAAGGTAGCCGGAATCACAAGGATGGATGTCGGTAAATTAGTGAACCACGGCACCAGCAGTACCAGTTGCTACGTTCTGAACAGAGAACACCTTGGAAATCAGATGCCGATATCGTTGGACGACCTCGGTAATGTGAAGCAGTTTTAGTAGAATTATAGTGGAACTTTCTTGTCAGTATTACACGTCACCGGTGCTATTGTCTGATTACAATTAACTACAAAACCGGACAGCTGCTAGAAACAGTGAGCAGTCTGAATTCAAGAGCTTGAGAACATGAGCCTTAGCTATCAACGCCAATGCCATGTCTCCTGTCCACTGCCATCTCAGTGTAACTCCTCACGTTCATTCTCCTTAATTTTTTAGCACGTCATCTAATCATCTTATTCTAGGTCGATTCCTCTTTCTGCTTTTATAGACTTGTCCCTTCAGGAGTTACGTTGGCATACGCTGATCATCCATCCGATCTAGTTGACCTACCCATTGTATCCGTTGAACCTATACAAATCCTACGATATCCTCATGCTTTAATACTTCATCTGTCGCTTGGTTATTTCTTATACTCTATTTCCGTCACCTTGTTTGACCGGGCCACAAACACGTCTTACAGTATTTATTTCAAACTTTCTTAGTGCTTCTTATTCCTTTTCTGTCATCCGTGTCCAGGTCTCGTCTCCATTAGTAACAACCGGTCCGATAAGGTCTTATATATTTGTTATTTTTGTGTTAGGAGTAGTAGCCTACTGTTAGCATAATATGTCATATTTCCTATTTGTATCCTGTCATGTATTGTCGTGTTTATGGACCCTTCATTACCTATCATGTTACCCAGGTATCTGAGCTTATTACCTGGATCAAATGTATTATCCTCTATGATTAAATTGTTTGGATTTCTTCTCCTTTCTGATGCAAAAATTAGCATGTATTTAGTTTTACTGATATTTACATTCAGTCCCATTCCACCGGAATTATTGTTGAACTCCTTGTTTACCTCAACTAGCCATTGTCTTGATCTGGCTATTATCGCAACATCGTTAGTGTAAGCACATATTTAGCTTGTATTATTTAATATTATTATTACTTTAGAATATTTTAAAATAAATAAAATAAAATTTGAGGTTTTCATATGTTTATATTTTTACATCAGGAAATACTGACGTAAGTTTACTGAGGTACGTTTAAAGGTTACTACAGAATACTTGAGCATCATAACGAAACAGTGTCACGCCGATGCTATAAATTCTTTTTAAGAAAATTTTCCGTCGTCCGAACTCTACGGTATTTGTAAAGCTTTGTCGGCGTACGTGCTGTGAGGTGTACGTGCTGTGATGTGTACGTATAAACAAACATAAAATTACGATTCAATTTTCTTCGTGCCTGAGACATCAGCGCATTTCCCAGTATGCTGACGAGTCACAACACTATTTACTAAACAAGAAAGAAAAAGTAACTTGGGATATAAGCGTAAATAAACTTTTTTTCAAAAACGTACGTTAATAGTTCCGTCAGTGACTTACTTTTTTGTCGTTACGACGCGTTTCAAGACGTATGTCTCATCATCAGGTGTTTCACTCGATAGGAGAGGTCGTCAATACATTAAAATAAAATAAATAAACGAACACATAAAAGCACAAACGTGAACGGAACATATACGGTCGGTGCGCACCGAGTTTGAAGTCGAGCCCGCACTGTTGTTATTACTGTACGTTATTTACTCAGTAGTCCGAGTGTTTTCAATCTTATCTTGGATACTAATAACTACGTCATATAGTGAGTTTGATTGGAACTGCAGTTCATTTAATAGGAACTCAGAGATATTCTTTTATAAACATTTGAGTTCCTCTTTCAGCCATAATATTTGGGCACGATTTTTTATATTTATGGCGGTATTTGATTTATTATTTATCATTATAATGGCGTAATTTGGTGTTAAATTGTTTCTGATGCATTCCTTGTTAAGCATAATGTTGTAATAAAACGTAATTGATGTGTTTGTGATTATTGATTATTAATGTGTAGTTCGTTCAAAAGGTTTAAAAGTAATGTTTAAATTCTCTTGGAGCCCGTGTAATTGTTGTTACCGTTGTTGTTCCCATTGTTTGGCCGGTAATTGCCACTATTATTATTATTAGGCCGGTAGTAATTATTATTAGGTCTGTAGTTGTTATTATTATTATTTACCCTGTAATTATTATTATTACCGTGGTAATTATCTGGCCTGGGGTTATTATTGTCGCGACCATTGTTATTAGTATTATTACTATTATTATTTGGCCGCGGATTCTGGTCATTATTAAATCTGTTTGGGTTGTTGAAATTTCCCCTGTAGTTGGGTCTATCATTGTTATTGTTGTGGTTATTATTACCGGGTCCACTCCGGTCATAATATGGTCCTGGCCTCTGTCGATTCCTTTGGTAGTATCGTTCCTGTTCGTGGTTCTCCAGGAGTGCGGACATTGCTTGAATTGTTTTTATTTGTCCATTTAACCTCCCTTGTGAAACTCCTTCGTGAAAGTGATATGCCAATTTGGTCACTAGGCACTCTTCTGGTATTATTGGCTCAAGATTTCTAGCCAGGCATATCTTACCTAAAACGTACGCTGTCATTGATAGTCTAGTACTGTAATCATATTTTCCGTTACTGATGTCGTCCCGGACAATATTTTGTGTTGACTCGGACCAGTACTTTGTTTTGAAGGCCGTTTTGAACGCTGCATAGCTTTGCACTTCGTGCCTGGTCACCGTCCACCAGTTATCGTAGACGTTTTTGAAGTATTCATCCAGCATTCCCTTGATGACCGTCCATCGAATTTCTCTATTTCTGGTTAATGTCTCGTCGACCCCTTCCGGAATTCTGTTGAGTTCCTCATGTTCTGAAGTCGATGCTCTCCCGGCTGTTTATGTGTGGTATTCCTGTCATCGTAACTGTGTATGTTCTAATGTTATTTATTTCATCTCGGAGATTGTTGAATTCTCGCTGCTGTTGTTCGGTCAGCCGTTTTTTGTCACTGTTTACCTGGACTTTTACTGCAGTTACTGTTGTGTTTATTGCTTCACACTTCTCTCCTAAGGTTATGTGTGTTAGTGCCACGTCTGCTTGTCTAAGTTCGACAAGCTTCTAGCTGTCTCGTTCGGATTTCTTCAATAGTATTTATTCTCTCGTTGATGTCTGCTTTAGTCTGCGTGATTTCTCGTTTATTTTGTTCGCATTCTTGTTGTATTTCAGAGATCTCCTTTCTGATTTCCGTCACGGCCATCTCCATCTTTTCCTGCGTTGCTTCCTTATTTTCTTCCATCTTCTTATTTATTGTCTCGATGGTTTTCTTAGCAATCTCTTCTGTCCTGCTGTTATTATCGGCCATCTGTTGCCATATTTTCTGGTTATCGAATTGGATTGCTTCGATTTTCTTGTCGATTTGTTCGTTCAATTCATCGATTTTCTTATTGGTTTCTCCGATCTTATTTCCCAATTCTTCAGATAAATTTTCTTTGATTAAATCTATATTTTTTGTCAGTAATTCTTCCGTCTTTTTATTGGTTTGGTCTAAAGCGTCTTCCATCTTTTTCTGGCCGTCTTCCATTTTCATGTTTATTGATTTCTCAGTCTTCTTATTGGTTTCGTCTATTTTAATATTTCAATATTCCTTCAAAGATTCTATGTTCTTCTGGCTCTCCTTTTGGCCTACTTCCATCTTCTTCTGGCCTTCTTCTATTCTCTTACTTAATTCTTCCTCTGTGGATCGGCTGTTCTCATTCAATTCCTTTATCGCCCTCAGTATTTCCAGGATGTTGGCGTCCGCTGTTTGCATTGGTTTCTCAGGTTGGTTTTCTGGTTGCTGGAATTCCTCCACCTGTTCGGGTTGTCTAGTTTCCACTGTGGTTAAAATTTCTTCTACATTTTCAGCTGATGTTGCTTCCTTCTCCTCCATCCCAGTTTCTTTTTCGGCTTTCGCCGCTCGCCTCTTGGAAGTCGCTCTCTTATGCATCTTTGTAGCCTTGTAATGTAACTGCTGTTCGAATTAGGTTTAAAAATATTTGGTATTTATTTATTTAATTAGGTATTATCGACCTAATTCGCTGCTCAGACGTTGGGCGCCACGTTGAAATAAAACTAGTTATGATGTGTTTGTAATTATTGATTATTAATGTGTAGTTCGTTCAAAAGGTTTAAAAGTAATGTTTAAATTCTCTTGGAGCACTGGTAGATTTACCTTTCACTTACCACCGATTATTGTTGTCAATCTTCCAAAATAGGTTCTGTAATACACTGAAATGGCACAACACAGTTTATAAAATATGTCACAAGTGTATATGTGTTTGCACAGTTCCCTCACTTATATGATCTATTGGGTCCTGGTTGCTAACGTATTTGTTCGGTTTATATTTTTCCTCTTCTGATAATATTGATGATGCATTCAATTATAATTCTTCGTTCTACGGTCTTGACTTACTTTGACATTATTTATCCATGAATATACGCTTGGTTTTGATATTTTAGAGGTTTTTGATCATTTTGGTTTAGACATGTACATGCTAGATTGTTATTCTAAGTATTTTATATCATTTATATGTAACTACAATTTTGATACGTTACAATGTGTAGGTTCGTTTTCATTAGTTTTATCTTAATGTTTTGATATTTAAATACTGTTCTTGCTTGACAAGCTTCTAATTTAAGATTCATTTTTCACAAGTAACCAAGTCACTTGAAATTATATTCAAAACTTACGTTAATAATTCCGTCAGTGACTTACTTTTTTGTCGTTACGACGCGTTTCAAGACGTCTCATCATCAGGTGTTTCATTCGATAGGAGAGGTCGTCAATACATTGAAATAAAATATTAAACGAACACATAAAAGCACAAACGTGAACGGAACATAATGCCAAGAATTGTAACTAGTGTATTAAATAATAACAATACAACCGTAATATTTAAAACCAACGAGAATCGTAAGAATATACGCCGTAATAAAATACCTATGCCTTTAGAAAAGGAAACGGGGGTTTATAAATTATCATGCGACGACTGTAAATGCTTTTACATAGGCCAAACGGGAAGGGGTTTCCAAAAACATTTCACAGAACACACACCAAAGCACAATTTGAAGGGTCAGACAACACTACCTAACATAAATTCGAACTACGCACGTCACTCGATAAATGAAGATCATATATATACGAGCTTTAATTCCAACTTGAAACCCATATATTTTTCTAATAAAGGCGCTTACATAAACGCCTTAGAAGAATTCGAGATATATAGAGCGTACAATGACGTACACAATCGTGACTTCGTGCTAAACGATCATTTAAATTTCAAATCAAACCTGCTCTACGATTCCGCAATAAATCTGTTTACACAATAACTATTAACAGGCAGTGTCCGATCGGTCCGACTCGAGTGCGCATTCATGTAACGCGGTTATGTGCAGAATTGTTTTCAATATTTGCAATTTTAATATTTAACGACATCACTTTGAATGATTTTTTATTTCTGAAGACGGAACATATGTTACGAAACGCGTAAACCAATTGAACACAACACGAAGTCACACGACGGATAAAATACGGTAAATATTATACAGATTTTGTCAACAAGTGACATGGATACCAATTCAAACATGTTTTACAATAATATTTGGATAGCTACGTTAACAAACATAGGTTTGGCAGACAGTTATTGAATTTTTAGAACGGTTTAGTAGTTTTAATTATTATGCATTGGGAACATAGTTACATTAATATTAAAAACAATTTATACCATAAGCAAATATTGTAAATTCAAGTCAACATATTGTTGTGTTAATAGTTTTTAATTTGACTAATTCGATTATCTTATATTCTAAAACAGTTGTTACAATATATTGTACGAAACTATAAATGATTTCTTCCAATAACATCTCATCGAATTTAGTATAGGCCTATATTAAACGGTGAATGTCGTTATGTGATGTTTCAATACACTAATACACTATTATTTTATTCTCCGATTTATTTATTTTTCTTATTATACAATAAAGGACAAATTTGTACAGACTTTTATTAAAAGGTGATTACGACTCCGATACACCATGTAAAAAGTAATCCTTTCATCGCATAAAACAATCTAAACAACGGTACATGAAATGGTGCATTCACCATTCGATTTACCGTGTGATTGTATACTTATTCTACTTTCATTAGGAATAAACAGGATGTGTGGATGTGAACAAGAAAGTGAATGTTGTAAGCATCTCTTAGCGCTCCACTTGAAGAAGAAAGGTGTAAGTGGTGGGGATCTAAACCACTCCTACTTCTCTAATAAAGTGTAAGGGCAGTCGTATAAGTTCCCCTCTGTTCGCGTCTGTGCGATGAAGGAGAAATATACAGAATGTTTACGACGTGTGCGCACCTACTTTGAAATTTGGAGACGGTTGACGATCAAACGTTAGCGTTCAATTTACCCAAATGGTTGCCAGAGCCCTCAAACTATGGCACGCGCCAGATTTGTGTACGAGGCTGACGGCAACACGGTACGAGTACTCTGTAGTTCGTGCCGCATTAGGTTCGATAAGTGGACGGTTGAAGATTGCCCGGTCGCTTTACATACGACGGTGATGCCTCACTGTCATTTCGTCACATTGGATTTAAAATGACGAAATCAAACGGTTCGTATCAAACGGTCCATTTCAGAACTATCGTAACTCAGCTTCGCGGTACATGAATTTTTTCTTTGTTTACACAACAAATAACATTTTCATTGAACCTCAAGCTGGTCGCAACCCTAAAGAAATGAGGAAGGCGGTATATTACACAAAAAACACTATTTGTCGTTTATGAAATGTTTTCTAATGGTTTCCAGCGCAATCGTACGTACCTGTGATCATTTTAAATATATAGGCCTACAAACATTATTCGGCGTGTAACATATTCGTCTTGCAGAAAAATACAAGGCGTACGTTCAGTAATATTTGGATAGCTAAATTAACCAACATAGGTTTGGCAGACAGTAATTAACTATTTAGGAAGTTTTTAATAGAATTAGTTATTACGTATCGGAAACATAGACATTATCTATCTATTTAAATTCAAATAACAGGAATATACATTCTGGCACGCACCGGTTTTGTGTGTGAGGGAGGCAGTGATACACTTCCCTGTTGTTCCTGTCAAAAACAAAAGAAAGTAAAAAAAAAAAATAGTAATAATAGGTATTCAGTGCAATATTTTTACTGCCGACAGCACTATATAAAAAGGTTCTACCCGTAGATAATTTGGAAAAGAAAGTTCATTTTTCCCTTCAATTTAACGTAGGCCTACTCTAATTCTTTATGAAAATATTTCTGAGTATTGTTACAAAAACGCTTAGAATCTGTAATCTATAATAAAATCTATAATGGGAAGACTTAATCAATAAAGGTGGAAGTCTAGGTCCTAGTAAAACATACATAAACACAAATGAATACAAATTCCAGTTTGACTGGCACTGATGGAAACAGCAACTCAGCATCTGACGTCATCACTGTCTCTGTTACCCAAAACAGTAATGCTCCACCAAAAGCGATGCAGGTGGTGATCAGGTTGTAACATTGCTTGTCGACGTTCTGGTCCTGAATGGTTCTAAGTGTAGTGATGACTTGGATATTGCCAAGTGGCAGTAGACAAGAGAACCTACTGGCCTGGCCATGGGCTCAATTATTGAAGGCAATGATACATCCCCTGTTCTTGTGCTCACAATTATATTTGAAGGAAGATAAGTGTTCAGATTACGTGTCACTGATGACCAAGGTGAATTTGATGAAAACACTGTTTCTTTCATTGCTAAACCAGATCCGCACTTACTCCATCTAGTTGAGTTAACATTAAATGTAAAATCTAGCAAGCTGAGAAAATCACAAAGCGACTCTGTGGTAATGAGACTAGTCTTGTTGTTAAGGGATGCTGCAAATCTAGTTGTACGTTCTTTGCGAACAGAAGTTGAAACTGGACGTGCTGTGCTACTGTTTAATGTTCAGACGTCCTCATGTGCTCTGCCAGGACCACATGTTGTTCGCACATTAAAAAATAAGCTAGCTCACGATTCTGTACTACTTCAGTTGTCTGTTGCCAATATACAGACTGCAGTGTGACAGAATAATTGTTCAGCCATCGTGTATGTGAACAAGCAACAAGGAATTGTTTATATTTGGATTAAATATGTTAATGATGTTTGTTTAAGTATTTTATTTATTTAGAAGGAATTTTAAGTTGATTAAAGTAAAAAAAAATTATTATTTGTAAAAAAAAATTTTTTTTAACCCAGTCGGGGTGTATATGCAATAGGTGAGATTTGCATATAAAATAATAACTTCACTCTTTACATATGATAGCATGTTTCAATAAGAATTAGTCAAAGTAAAAGTTGCATGTTGAACATTGTAATATAGACAATAAAAACCATATCAAAATTGTTAGATTAAGATGATTTTGTACTGTATAAAAAATATGAGTGTTGTGAAATAGTGCGAACCTATGGATAGGCATACTGCGAGTGCGCGTGTGCGCGTGTAAATAACTGTCTTACGAAATAACAATAAAAAACAAATTAAATTAAATAACTTTGGTGTAAATCAAATGTCCGACATAAGACTTATACCCGAATGTGCATAAAATAAAGACCAATCTGGTAGTAATGTTTGGTAATAATATAAAGAACAAAATATATGAGTTTTTTTATGAAAAAGTTTTATCACCCACAAGAAAAGCAATAAAATTATACCGGTTATATTTGCACGTTTTACATTGCCCATATGCGATTTCTTACATGCTGTGAAATGCAGCCATTTTTGCGATATGGTATGATATATAGACTTTTATCTTTACCCCTTGGTAACAAAGATTTTCTTACCGAGTTAAATACCATCAAGTATGTCTCAGTCGCAAATGGTTACAATACTAACGTCGTAAACAACATTCTCAAGAAACATAAAAATAGAATAAGGACCATTAACCAATTATCAATGACTGCATGGGAGAAAATCCACATAGATATATCGCCGCAACATATACCAATTTCATACCGAACATTTTAAAATCTCTCATAAACAAAAACACTGATATCATAGTCACTTACAAGACTACAAATAATATCTTAAATAATCTTCGTACCCACGAATCTACTTGTATTGAGAATAAAACGGGCATTTATAAATTGTCATGCAATGATTGTGACGCTTTCTATGTGGGCCAGACGGGCCGTGGTTTTCTCAAAAGATTCAATGAACACAAACCACCCACTATCTGTCGTAACTATGATACTATCAAATCAAGTTTCGCCAAACATCGTATTAATGAAAATCATTGTTATACTGATTTCAGAACTAATTTAAAACCCCTCCACTTTTGCAGTAAAGGACGTTATATGAACACACTCGAGGAATTTGAGGTGTACAAAGCGTTCAGGGACACAAATACCAAGCCACACATTTTGAAAGACCAGTTATTATTCAAGTATAATGTATTGTATGACACGGCGTTGAGATATTGAGATAACAAGAATCAGTTGCGGTTAATGCGCGGTAGGTCGCTGTGAGTGTACACTGTTCGCCCGATGCGCGTATTCAAGTTACAAATTAGTATAGTTCGTTATTTTAATAATCCGTTATTTGTGGACATTATGACATGGTTTTTAACGTTTGACAAACGTATCTGATATGTGCTACAAATTTTATGCTTGACATTGGGACAAGAGTCTCGAAACATGTCGTAATAAGAAGGGACATCAAATACGAGAAGTCACAAATGTTAGTATAATATATTTTTCATATATTTAACGGAAACGTGGCTTGGTACTAAAACAGGTTTATTCCTACTATAATATGTCAAAATGTTGATACCTAAGTAAACACAATAGTATTGGATGTCAAATTAATCCTTGAACCAAAATATGAACAGTGGTAATGATATTTAATACTAAAAAGGGAATACTGAAGATTAATTACATTCAGAAGATCTGTAACCATTTTAAATAAAAATTTAAATATCCTAATAATGGTCTTAAGCCAATTTCATCCAATCAGAAATTTTGAGTTACCATGACAACAACCGAATATTGACTAATTTCAGTTAGGAACAAAGAATTAGTAGTGACGCTTAACTAGAGAGACGCCACGCCGTGAAGGGCCCAAATTTTTGACTTAAAACAGTATAAGTGCCCATAATTTTATGAAGAAGGACCATTACAACCGATGAGAGGACGTTCCAACCAACCTAGACCAAGCACCAGCTCAAAATTAATCCAGATGAGTGTAATATATGGAAATTAACAAGAAGAAGACGCCGGACATCCATGAAGCCCAAGATTGAAGAAAGAAGACTCGACATCAACCAATTAACCTACGTTGACTACTGACAATACACCTCCTATCTACTAACGTTAAGTATTGCTGAATTCATTGATTTCTAAAAAACAAATTCTCTTTCAAATTTATGACATAAACCGTGAAACTCTCACTATCACTAAAAGTATTATTTTTCAAGGATTAATAAATAAAAAGTAACTTGTAAACACTGAATAACTAATGCTAACCTATGTACTACACCAACGACACTGTCACACATTTTAACACAACCACATTGAATATAAAGTAAACCTTGTTGATTTTAATGCTCACGAACATTAAGTGATATATTATAATTTGTAATCTTGTTATAAAAACTTCTGTGTCGTACTTAAAAGGACTCTCTATAGGCAGATTTATTTTGTAAATAATAACCAACGCTGTCTTGCATCTAATAGAAACATTGTACTGCGAACCCAGCAATCCACTGACTGAACGACTATATATTGCCGAGGCTAAAATTATTATATCAATTACTATTTTGTATAAAGCGTTAACAAGAATTAACAAGTCAGAGCCTAATAAAAAAGTGTGTACCGATAACAACTGTCCAGTATTTACTTATAGAGAATATTATGTATGTTTTGTTTAATAGCAGTGAGTCAACATAACCAACATTATTCAAGTTGGTAACACGTTTCCCCCACTCAAACGAGATTCGACTTCATGCCAGTCGGCGAACGATTCGAATTTACCCTAGTAGATTGTCAAACCATCTAGGTAAAAACTTTTAATTGTTTTCTCGTAAAACGATTTGGCGCCTATCGGGAATTACAAAAGAGTGAGAAGGGACAGGTAAGGCACACAGGCTACCAGACGCTTCCGAACGAACCACTAATTACGTTTGCTAAAACTCAGTAGTATTTACAATTCAAATTCTAAAACTTATATTAAAGACCGACACCAGGCTCTTTCTACAATATTAATTAATAAAGGGTTGTGTGTGTATTACGTTTATATTTGTGTGTGTGTGTGTGTGACTCACCATGTTACGTCTGGTGTAGGTGAGAACACGTGGCCGCCTTGCACTCAATTGCTTGAAAATTAAATGTAAAATGTCGATTGAATTTAAAATCAAATGTAAAGTAACAAATTTATGTAACGAATACTTAAAGGTAAGTGTAAAGGAATTTGTAAAGGCAAATGAATTTTAATATATGTTGAAATTTGAAATAAAATAATTTGAAAATATGAGCTTTACTATTACTAATAACAGGTAGTCGTCGGAATAAAATTATGACAGTGTGTGTGTCGTCTGGGTTTACGGGGGCGAGAAAGATTTGGGGTTAAGGTATTTTTTCTGACGGCAAACTACAGATAATATTTTTTCCAGGGTTCCCGCATAGTCGGGAGGAAAGGGGTTGAGAGGATGGTACATCCCATCTGTCTTCATCTGCAGAGCATAGCTACAAGCTCCCCAACGCCATCAGACCTACAGAGATCCCACCAAAACCAAGCGGAACAGCTGCCCAGAAGAAGTAAACGACCCGGAGTTCGAGTTTACCAGTTACATCACCACAGTCATCGTCATCTCCAGTTTTACATAGCATGTATTCTTCTAAGTACAGGTGGAAAAATTCCTTTCATTAAACCACAAACACAGCACTCCACCAGTTTTAACGCATTAAATGAAAGACACATTTATAAACAGTAAATTCATACTTCTAATAATTAAAATTTTGTTGTAACGTGTCCTATGGAGACATATTTGTGAATTACGTGATTAACTGTGTAAAAGGGATCTACCTGTTATACAGTTTGAGTGATTTTATTTTTTAATAGTATTGCCAATTGTTATTAGTACAACTTGGAAGATAGCTGTATAAAATGAAAATTAAGAACAGGTTACGAAGTATATAAGAATTCAATCGTGTGCACACTGTATTAGAAATGTTATGATGATAAAATGAAACAATAATAAAAATGTTGTTACTGTTATATAAGTGTTTTATTGCAAGTCCTGTTACTCTGAGCTCAGCGAATTTTTTCCATCTAGGCCAAGGGTTTAGTTTTAAAATTAAGTAACGATCCCACAAACAAAGGGTCGTTTCAATTTGTATTAAAATGTCTATTAATTTTCGTTATGCTACCATAAATTATAGTACATTCTGTGCAGTATAAAATTAAGAAAATCGTTAACAAAAGCCAAACATTTCCATATCTAAATATCGACTACTTAATTCTATGTGACCTTGTACAACGCAATACATATATATATATATATATATAATGAATTTATTATATAATTTAAATTTGTGGAGCCTCACGACCTTGGAGCGCCAAAATTATACAACGTTACATTTACATGTGGGCATGTCAGGCCTCACGTTCAAGGGATACAAATTATACAACGAATTTATATGTAAATTCGATATACAGTAATTCATCCAGGTTGTATAATTATACCAGGTGTATTTATAATAAGAGTATTTTTATTTATCAATATTTAAAACTCGTATTTATTGTTTATTCATTATTATAAATATTCACAAACATCATTAATAATTGTCGGTCACGATATTTCTCATTAATAAATTTTTATATCTTATGATATGCAACATTACACATATTTAAAAAAAATCTCTTATATTTAAACATGTTAATAATCTTATATCTTTACACGTTAAATAATTGGTTTATTAATTTATTATAAAGCTAAAATATTCTTATATTGAAATAAATTGTCTTATCTCAGATCTGACCTCTACTCGCTCAGTCTAAACCATGTTTAAAATTCAATTTAAATTTATATTAATTTCTTGTAGACTGGCCTTTGTTTTAATATTCAACTTTAAATTAATCTTTCTATACTTCAAATATCTAATCACTTTACTATCTATTTTGATAATAAACTCTACTCTCTTTACTTTAAATTCTCTTTCATTTATTAATGCTTTTATATATATGCAATAGCTCATTCTTACGACTAAACATTTATTTACATTTTAACATATTATTACTAAGTATAAATTTTACTTTGTTTTAATTTACTGTCTTTTGAAATCGTCTTTATGAGCTCTTTTTTTTACAAATCATTTAAAATACATTACGCATGTCACCTCGATTTCTGATGATCTTACGACTGTTGCCAGGGGTCCAGCGTTGTACAGAGTTAGTTTTCCATTCCTCTTCTCCTGGCGTGATCCTGGATACGTCTAGAGTCCAGCGTCGTTCTACGGCAGCATGTGTTCCTGGATACGTCTAGAGTCCAGCGTCGTTCTACGGCAGCATTTTCCTGGATACGTCTAGAGTACAGCGTCGTTCTACGGCAGCATGTTCCTGTATATACTCTTGATAGACTTATTATTGCGGTATTTACTTTTTCCGTAATATTGTCGTGAATTTAACGAACGTTATTTCGTTTGTTACTGCGACTTGTAATAGAATAAAAATAAACTGTCTGCAACTGTGTCTTGAAAAGAAGAGAAGGGTTTTTGGTCCAACCCTTAATTTATACAATCTCGAGATTCCGCGCCAGTCGGCTCCAAAATCGTCCTGCCGATACCTGCATATCTCGTGACAGCCCCCACTCCCGAACCTTTCATCTACTTGCAATTACAGTATTAGCAAATAGCAACGTTTTGCATAGAATCGAGATAGCACAAATCATAGCTAATTCGATTAAGCACTCACTACATTAATTTGAGCGTCTAAGGGTAATTTGCGTATTTTTAGCACGTTTATTTTGCACTGTTTTCGCATAACGTGTTCTATTAACGTCATCATTTCACTCAGGATAACTATAAATATTACACACACTTTGGTGCCTTTGGTTTGATCATACACTAACTAGTTTTCGCACAGTGAATTAAAATATTTATTTTATTAAATACTTGAGGCGGGTTGCTGAGATTCCTGTCTTTGCCTGCATCACTAACACACACAAGATACACGTGTAACACACATACAATTGAGCAGGTGTTCACTGCTTGTCGAAACAGGTTAATCTCTCCCCTAATCTAACAATGAAATATTTTTGCAATCTCAGACCTGTCCATTTACCCGTAACTTATACAAATTATACAAAATTTATATTTATTTAAATTAATGCCTAATACAGCGTATGGCTGTATCGTTGCATTATTCCTCTGCGTGAGAAAAAAATTTTATAAATATTTATATATTACATTTTTGTCTATTTGTTCTAGACAAATATAATCATGTTATATTAACTTAACTTAAGTTTACACATCGGTAAACAAACACATAATAATGAGTAAGTCAGTCTAACGTTCACCGTGGTGGTATGCAATATTCACCCCCATTATACAGCTGATCGGTGTGTTGACCTTGTACTAATTCAGTGGCCTTGTCCCACCCTTACTCTCTCTTCTCATTATTCATACGTAGAAATTTTTTTCTTTCGTCCTCCTTTAATCTAGTCCCATCGACCTATTTATATATTTTTTTATTTACGTGTAGCACTTCCTGCACGAATTTGCATTCTTGCACTGGTAAACGTTTTGCATCTTAACTTATTATGTCATTCTTCAATCTAAAATTTTACCATATGCAGGATTATATTTCTACTACAACTTTAGTTGTGGATCGCCTAATTGTATACAGACGGACGGCTTTGGAAAATACATCTATACAAACAAGTATGTTTTTCACACCCCGACTTTATATCGGAAGTGGTCCAGGAAAATCCACTGCAATTAGCTTTCCTTATGGTCCTCTGCATTTCCACATAGGTATGTAGATTCGCTCTGTACTTTTACATTTCCTTACTCATACATTCTTACCTTCGCTTCTTAACTCTTTTCTTAACATGAACATTACCTTATCTTTCTTAACTTTTCTTATATTACTTATACAATACATTAAAATTTCTTACCTTAATATTATACAATACATTAACTTTCATTACCTTTAATTATTAACTTTCTTTACTATTACCTTTCTGATCGCTAATAATTTTCTTCATCCTTACGATTACTTTCTGAAATACACCTTTTTCGTTAGCTTCGTAGTGAGTCCTTATCGGCTACAGATGACTACCTTAGAAACACGTCTATATCCAGACTTTATGTGCTTAACTCTACTCGATGTTTTAATCGTAGTGTTTGGAGCTCTAAATAATCTCTGCCCTTGACTTTCACTATCGCTAAGGTATGAAGATTTCGCTTGATCCGCAATTCTGAAAATTAACCTTGATTTCTCATTCTAATTATTTCTTCATATTAAAAACACATCAATAATAACATTCCTTTACCATTACTTCCTTAAATATTTCTTTACATATTTCATTTCGTGCCATTCTTTCTATTATTAATTCTTTACTCTTTTTACACATATTATTTCTTATTAATTAACTCCTTTTTTTATTAATAATAATTAACAGTAATATTTTTCTTTTCACAATAATTAATCATTTCTATAGAGCATTGAGTGCGGTGTCGTTTGATTTCCACCCCTCACTATTATAACAATTACATTGGGTCCGTCAACAGGAAATTCACTGTATTTTGACATGAGTCGCCGTTGTCGTATATTAACCGACATGTACAGTTATTTCCGTCTCGCACCCTCATTGTGTTAACGTCCCATTGTAACATAGCGATTGTGAGCTCATCTGACGTCATTGCGTAACTCACCTGTTTGTACGGCATGAATTTGTTTCTTAGCTGCGACGAATAACCGTATTGTTTCTCTCTCCTCTCTTAGTACGTTCCATAATTCTCTCGTTACTAATGCATTGTATAAGGTCAGTCCGTTTGAAGCCTATATAAACAGCTGTCGACTGTTTTTTCATTCGCCGTTTATGATAACCTCTGTAGTTTTTGTATTTATTGTGATTATCATTATGATTATCGTTCAATCGATACTTACTGTGCGTACCCTTGTCGCGTGTGATTTGTTTCAATCGTGTTACCTTTTTAACTTGTTTTATTTGTGTGTGAGTGTAACCACTACTTTGAATACTTCCGCTATCACGGTACGTTTGTTTAATTAAATGTATTTTACATTCTTCCTTAGAGTTAATTATTGTTTTAGAATTATCATCAGTAATTATGCAAGTCTGTTCTCTCTTACTTTCAATTACAATTGTTTGTTCAGAAACCATCATTTCACATATTTGTTCCGTTTGCTTAACAATTCTTTCACATACATTTTCTGTGATAGTCTCAATATGTGAGTTGGTATCACCAACATTTTCTGTTAATTCTTTTACGCTCTCCGTCATTTTTATGGTATCCTGTTTAAAATTTTCAGTCTGTTGTTCTAATTTATTATTAAAATTTTCAGTCTGTTGTTCTAATTTGTTTTCTAAACTTTCTGTTTGTTCTTTAAGTTTAGCATTCAAATTCTCTGTCTGTTTTGTAACTACTTCCTCCATCATGGCCCACATCATTTTTCGAAAGGCCTCCATATCCAAATTTCCTGGAGTCGTCATGTTGAATTATTTTGTATTTAAATATTTATTTATAATTTATTAATATTAGTGAACCGTATGCAAGCTTTTATTTATTTATCGTTGAACTGTTATTATTTATTTACTTTTATTTTCTCATGTTACAATTACCCCTGTTTATTTTGTTGAGCGCCAGTTGGGTTTTAGTACACTACAATTAACATAACATACAGTTAATGTTTAATATCAATAATTATTACATATAATATATTTTTCATTTAACACATTTTTATTTTTAGAGCAACCATATAACTACAAAATTTCTAATAGTTAAATGGTGGGGATTGGGCCACACGTTCACGTGCGCCAAAATTATACAAAGAATTTATTATATAATTTAAATTTGTGGAGCCCCACGATCTTGGAGCGCCAAAATTATGCAACGTTACATTTACATGTGGGCATGTCAGGCCTCACGTTCAAGGGATACAAATTATACAACGAATTTATATGTAAATTCGATATACAGTAATTCATCCAGGTTGTATAATTATACCAGGTGTATTTATAATAAGAGTATTTTTATTTATCAATATTTAAAACTCGTATTTATTGTTTATTCATTATTATAAATATTCAGGAACATCATTAATAATTGTCGGTCACGATATTTCTCATTAATAAATTTTTATATCTTATGATATGCAACATTACACATATTTAAAAAGAAATCTCTTATATCTAAACATGTTAATAATCTTATATCTGTACATGTTAAATAATTGGTTTATTAATTTATTATAAAGCTAAAATATTCTTATATTGAAATAAATTGTCTTATCTCAGATCTGACCTCTACTCGCTCAGTCTAAACCATGTTTAAAATTCAATTTAAATTTATATTAATTTCTTGTAGACTGGCCTTTGTTTTAATATTCAACTTTAAATTAATCTTTCTATACTTCAAATATCTAATCACTTTACTATCTATTTTGATAATAAACTCTACTCTCTTTACTTTAAATTCTCTTTCATTTATTAATGCTTTTATATATATGCGATAGCTCATTGTTACGACTAAACATTTATTTACATTCTAACATATTATTACTAAGTATAAACTTTTCTTTTATTTTAATTTACTGTGTTTTTAAATCGTCTTTATGAGCTCTTTCTTTTACAAATCATTTAAAATTCATTACGCATGTCACCTCTATTTCTGATGATCTTATGACTGTTGTCCGGGTTCCAGCGTTGTCCAGAGTTAGATTTCCATACCACTTGTCCTGGCGTGGTCCTGGATATGTCTAGAGTCCAGCGTCGTTCTACGGCAGCATGTGTTCCTGGATACGTCAAGAGTCCAGCGTCGTTCTACGCCAGCATGTTCATGGATACGTCTAGAGTCCAGCGTCGCTCTACAGCAGCATGTGTTCCTGGATACGTCTAGAGCCCAGCGTCGTTCTACGGCATCATGTTCCTGGATACGTCTAGAGTCCAGCGTCGTTCTACGGCAGCATGTTCCTGGATATGTCTAGAGTCCAGCGTCGTTCTACGGCAGCATGTTCCTGGACACGTCTAGAGTCCAGCGTCGTTCTACGGCAGCATGTTCCTGTATATACCCGTGGTAGATTTACTATTGCGGTATTTACTTTTTCCGTAATAATGTCGTGAATTTAACGAACGTTATTTCGTTTGTTACTGCGACTTGTAATAGAATAAAAATAAACTGTCTGCAACTGTATCTTGAAATGAAGAGAAGGGATTTTAGTCGAACCCTTCATTTATACCCTCTCGAGATTCCGCGCCAGTCGGCTCCAAAATCGTCCTGTCGATACCTGCATATCTCGTTACAGCCCCCATTCCCGAACCTTTTCATTTATTTGCAATTATTAGCAAATAGCAATATTTTGCACAGAATCGAGATAGCACAAATCATAGCTAATTCGATTAAGCACTCACTATATCAATTTGAGCGTCTTAGGTATATTTTTTAGCAGGTTTATTTTGGACTGTCTTCGCATAACGTGTTCTATTAACGTCATCTTTTCACTGTGGATAACTATAAATTTTACACACACTTTGGTGCCTTTGGTTTGATCATACACTAATTAGTTTTCGCACAGTGAATTAAAGTAATTATTTTATTAATTACATGGTGCGGGTTGCTGAGATTCCTGTCATTGCCTGCATCATTAACATACACAAGATACACGTGTAACACACATACAATTGAGCATTTGTTCACTGCTTGTCGAAACAGGTTAATCTCTCCCCTAATCTAACAATGAAATATTTGATTTCTCATTCTAATTATTTCTTCATATTAAAAACACATCAATAATAACATTCCTTTACCATTACTTCCTTAAATATTTCTTTACATATTTCATTTCGTGCCATTCTTTCTATTATTAATTCTTTACTCTTTTTACACATATTATTTCTTATTAATTAACTCCTTTTTTTATTAATAATAATTAACAGTAATATTTTCCTTTTAACAATAATTAATCATTTCTATAGAGCATTGAGTGCGGTGTCGTTTGATTTCCACCCCTCACTATTATAACAATTACATTGGGTCCGTCAACAGGAAATTCACTGTATTTTGACATGTAGTCGCCGTTGTCGTATATTAACCGACATGTACAGTTATTTCCGTCTCGCACCCTCATTGTGTTAACGTCCCATTGTAACATAGCGACTGTGAGCTCATCTGACGTCATTGCGTAACTCACCTGTTTGTACGGCATGAATTTGTTTCTTAGCTGCGACGAATAACCGTATTGTTTCTCTCTCCTCTCTTAGTACGTTCCATAATTCTCTCGTTACTAATGCATTGTATAAGGTCAGTCCGTTTGAAGCCTATATAAACAGCTGTCGACTGTTTTTTCATTCGCCGTTTATGATAACCTCTGTAGTTTTTGTATTTATTGTGATTATCATTATGATTATCGTTCAATCGATACTTACTGTGCGTACCCTTGTCGCGTGTGATTTGTTTCAATCGTGTTACCTTTTTAACTTGTTTTATTTGTGTGTGAGTGTAACCACTACTTTGAATACTTCCGCTAGCACGGTACGTTTGTTTAATTAAATGTATTTTACATTCTTCCTTAGAGTTAATTATTGTTTTAGAATTATCATCAGTAATTATGCAAGTCTGTTCTCTCTTACTTTCAATTACAATTGTTTGTTCAGAAACCATCATTTCACATATTTGTTCCGTTTGCTTAACAATTCTTTCACATACATTTTCTGTGATAGTCTCAATATGTGAGTTGGTATCACCAACATTTTCTGTTAATTCTTTTACGCTCTCCGTCATTTTTATGGTATCCTGTTTAAAATTTTCAGTCTGTTGTTCTAATTTATTATTAAAATTTTCAGTCTGTTGTTCTAATTTGTTTTCTAAACTTTCTGTTTGTTCTTTAAGTTTAGCATTCAAATTCTCTGTCTGTTTTGTAACTACTTCCTCCATCATGGCCCACATCATTTTTCGAAAGGCCTCCATATCCAAATTTCCTGGAGTCGTCATGTTGAATTATTTTGTATTTAAATATTTATTTATAATTTATTAATATTAGTGAACCGTATGCAAGCTTTTATTTATTTATCGTTGAACTGTTATTATTTATTTACTTTTATTTTCTCATGTTACAATTACCCCTGTTTATTTTGTTGAGCGCCAGTTGGGTTTTAGTACACTACAATTAACATAACATACAGTTAATGTTTAATATCAATAATTATTACATATAATATATTTTTCATTTAACACATTTTTATTTTTAGAGCAACCATATAACTACAAAATTTCTAATAGTTAAATGGTGGGGATTGGGCCACACGTTCACGTGCGCCAAAATTATACAAAGAATTTATTATATAATTTAAATTTGTGGAGCCCCACGATCTTGGAGCGCCAAAATTATGCAACGTTACATTTACATGTGGGCATGTCAGGCCTCACGTTCAAGGGATACAAATTATACAACGAATTTATATGTAAATTCGATATACAGTAATTCATCCAGGTTGTATAATTATACCAGGTGTATTTATAATAAGAGTATTTTTATTTATCAATATTTAAAACTCGTATTTATTGTTTATTCATTATTATAAATATTCAGAAACATCATTAATAATTGTCGGTCACGATATTTCTCATTAATAAATTTTTATATCTTATGATATGCAATATTACACATATTTAAAAAAAATCTCTTATATCTAAACATGTTAATAATCTTATATCTGTACATGTTAAATAATTGGTTTATTAATTTATTATAAAGCTAAAATATTCTTATATTGAAATAAATTGTCTTATCTCAGATCTGACCTCTACTCGCTCAGTCTAAACCATGTTTAAAATTCAATTTAAATTTATATTAATTTCTTGTAGACTGGCCTTTGTTTTAATATTCAACTTTTAATTAATCTTTCTATACTTCAAATATCTAATCACTTTACTATCTATTTTGATAATAAACTCTACTCTCTTTACTTTAAATTCTCTTTCATTTATTAATGCTTTTATATATATGCGATAGCTCATTGTTACGACTAAACATTTATTTACATTCTAACATATTATTACTAAGTATAAACTTTTCTTTTATTTTAATTTACTGTGTTTTTAAATCGTCTTTATGAGCTCTTTTTCTTTTACAAATCATTTAAAATTCATTACGCATGTCACCTCTATTTCTGATGATCTTATGACTGTTGTCCGGGTTCCAGCGTTGTCCAGAGTTAGTTTTCCATACCACTTGTCCTGGCGTGGTCCTGGATATGTCTAGAGTCCAGCGTCGTTCTACGGCAGCATGTGTTCCTGGATACGTCAAGAGTCCAGCGTCGTTCTACGCCAGCATGTTCATGGATACGTCTAGAGTCCAGCGTCGCTCTACAGCAGCATGTGTTCCTGGATACGTCTAGAGCCCAGCGTCGTTCTACGGCAGCATGTTCCTGGATACGTCTAGAGTCCAGCGTCGTTCTACGGCAGCATGTTCCTGGACACGTCTAGAGTCCAGCGTCGTTCTACGGCAGCATGTTCCTGTATATACCCGTGGTAGATTTACTATTGCGGTATTTACTTTTTCCGTAATAATGTCGTGAATTTAACGAACGTTATTTCGTTTGTTACTGCGACTTGTAATAGAATAAAAATAAACTGTTTTGCCGACGGACAGCAACTGTATCTTGAAATGAAGAGAAGGGATTTTAGTCGAACCCTTCATTTATACCCTCTCGAGATTCCGCGCCAGTCGGCTCCAACATCGTCCTGTCGATACCTGCATATCTCGTTACAGCCCCCATTCCCGAACCTTTTCATTTATTTGCAATTATTAGCAAATAGCAATATTTTGCACAGAATCGAGATAGCACAAATCATAGCTAATTCGATTAAGCACTCACTATATCAATTTGAGCGTCTTAGGTATATTTTTTAGCAGGTTTATTTTGGACTGTCTTCGCATAACGTGTTCTATTAACGTCATCTTTTCACTGTGGATAACTATAAATTTTACACACCCTTTGGTGCCTTTGGTTTGATCATACACTAATTAGTTTTCGCACAGTGAATTAAAGTAATTATTTTATTAATTACATGGTGCGGGTTGCTGAGATTCCTGTCATTGCCTGCATCATTAACATACACAAGATACACGTGTAACACACATACAATTGAGCATTTGTTCACTGCTTGTCGAAACAGGTTAATCTCTCCCCTAATCTAACAATGAAATATTTGATTTCTCATTCTAATTATTTCTTCATATTAAAAACACATCAATAATAACATTCCTTTACCATTACTTCCTTAAATATTTCTTTACATATTTCATTTCGTGCCATTCTTTCTATTATTAATTCTTTACTCTTTTTACACATATTATTTCTTATTAATTAACTCCTTTTTTTATTAATAATAATTAACAGTAATATTTTCCTTTTAACAATAATTAATCATTTCTATAGAGCATTGAGTGCGGTGTCGTTTGATTTCCACCCCTCACTATTATAACAATTACATTGGGTCCGTCAACAGGAAATTCACTGTATTTTGACATGTAGTCGCCGTTGTCGTATATTAACCGACATGTACAGTTATTTCCGTCTCGCACCCTCATTGTGTTAACGTCCCATTGTAACATAGCGACTGTGAGCTCATCTGACGTCATTGCGTAACTCACCTGTTTGTACGGCATGAATTTATTTCTTAGCTGCGACGAATAACCGTATTGTTTCTCTCTCCTCTCTTAGTACGTTCCATAATTCTCTCGTTACTAATGCATTGTATAAGGTCAGTCCGTTTGAAGCCTATATAAACAGCTGTCGACTGTTTTTTCATTCGCCGTTTATGATAACCTCTGTAGTTTTTGTATTTATTGTGATTATCATTATGATTATCGTTCAATCGATACTTACTGTGCGTACCCTTGTCGCGTGTGATTTGTTTCAATCGTGTTACCTTTTTAACTTGTTTTATTTGTGTGTGAGTGTAACCACTACTTTGAATACTTCCGCTAGCACGGTACGTTTGTTTAATTAAATGTATTTTACATTCTTCCTTAGAGTTAATTATTGTTTTAGAATTATCATCAGTAATTATGCAAGTCTGTTCTCTCTTACTTTCAATTACAATTGTTTGTTCAGAAACCATCATTTCACATATTTGTTCCGTTTGCTTAACAATTCTTTCACATACATTTTCTGTGATAGTCTCAATATGTGAGTTGGTATCACCAACATTTTCTGTTAATTCTTTTACGCTCTCCGTCATTTTTATGGTATCCTGTTTAAAATTTTCAGTCTGTTGTTCTAATTTATTATTAAAAATTTCAGTCTGTTGTTCTAATTTGTTTTCTAAACTTTCTGTTTGTTCTTTAAGTTTAGCATTCAAATTCTCTGTCTGTTTTGTAACTACTTCCTCCATCATGGCCCACATCATTTTTCGAAAGGCCTCCATATCCAAATTTCCTGGAGTCGTCATGTTGAATTATTTTGTATTTAAATATTTATTTATAATTTATTAATATTAGTGAACCGTATGCAAGCTTTTATTTATTTATCGTTGAACTGTTATTATTTATTTACTTTTATTTTCTCATGTTACAATTACCCCTGTTTATTTTGTTGAGCGCCAGTTGGGTTTTAGTACACTACAATTAACATAACATACAGTTAATGTTTAATATCAATAATTATTACATATAATATATTTTTCATTTAACAGATTTTTATTTTTAGAGCAACTATATAACTACAAAATTTCTAATAGTTAAATGGTGGGGATTGGGCCACACGTTCACGTGCGCCAAAATTATACAAAGAATTTATTATATAATTTAAATTTGTGGAGCCCCACGATCTTGGAGCGCCAAAATTATGCAACGTTACATTTACATGTGGGCATGTCAGGCCTCACGTTCAAGGGATACAAATTATACAACGAATTTATATGTAAATTCGATATACAGTAATTCATCCAGGTTGTATAATTATACCAGGTGTATTTATAATAAGAGTATTTTTATTTATCAATATTTAAAACTCGTATTTATTGTTTATTCATTATTATAAATATTCAGAAACATCATTAATAATTGTCGGTCACGATATTTCTCATTAATAAATTTTTATATCTTATGATATGCAATATTACACATATTTAAAAAAAATCTCTTAT
The DNA here is from genome assembly GCA_034769895.1 of Magicicada septendecula. Taxonomy (NCBI): domain Eukaryota; kingdom Metazoa; phylum Arthropoda; class Insecta; order Hemiptera; family Cicadidae; genus Magicicada; species Magicicada septendecula. The sequence goes on along the minus strand of CM068374.1, from coordinate 114,199,411 downwards.
ATCTAAACATGTTAATAATCTTATATCTGTACATGTTAAATAATTGGTTTATTAATTTATTATAAAGCTAAAATATTCTTATATTGAAATAAATTGTCTTATCTCAGATCTGACCTCTACTCGCTCAGTCTAAACCATGTTTAAAATTCAATTTAAATTTATATTAATTTCTTGTAGACTGGCCTTTGTTTTAATATTCAACTTTAAATTAATCTTTCTATACTTCAAATATCTAATCACTTTACTATCTATTTTGATAATAAACTCTACTCTCTTTACTTTAAATTCTCTTTCATTTATTAATGCTTTTATATATATGCGATAGCTCATTGTTACGACTAAACATTTATTTACATTCTAACATATTATTACTAAGTATAAACTTTTCTTTTATTTTAATTTACTGTGTTTTTAAATCGTCTTTATGAGCTCTTTTTCTTTTACAAATCATTTAAAATTCATTACGCATGTCACCTCTATTTCTGATGATCTTATGACTGTTGTCCGGGTTCCAGCGTTGTCCAGAGTTAGTTTTCCATACCACTTGTCCTGGCGTGGTCCTGGATATGTCTAGAGTCCAGCGTCGTTCTACGGCAGCATGTGTTCCTGGATACGTCAAGAGTCCAGCGTCGTTCTACGCCAGCATGTTCATGGATACGTCTAGAGTCCAGCGTCGCTCTACAGCAGCATGTGTTCCTGGATACGTCTAGAGCCCAGCGTCGTTCTACGGCAGCATGTTCCTGGATACGTCTAGAGTCCAGCGTCGTTCTACGGCAGCATGTTCCTGGACACGTCTAGAGTCCAGCGTCGTTCTACGGCAGCATGTTCCTGTATATACCCGTGGTAGATTTACTATTGCGGTATTTACTTTTTCCGTAATAATGTCGTGAATTTAACGAAAGTTATTTCGTTTGTTACTGCGACTTGTAATAGAATAAAAATAAACTGTTTTGCCGACGGACAGCAACTGTATCTTGAAATGAAGAGAAGGGATTTTAGTCGAACCCTTCATTTATACCCTCTCGAGATTCCGCGCCAGTCGGCTCCAACATCGTCCTGTCGATACCTGCATATCTCGTTACAGCCCCCATTCCCGAACCTTTTCATTTATTTGCAATTATTAGCAAATAGCAATATTTTGCACAGAATCGAGATAGCACAAATCATAGCTAATTCGATTAAGCACTCACTATATCAATTTGAGCGTCTTAGGTATATTTTTTAGCAGGTTTATTTTGGACTGTCTTCGCATAACGTGTTCTATTAACGTCATCTTTTCACTGTGGATAACTATAAATTTTACACACACTTTGGTGCCTTTGGTTTGATCATACACTAATTAGTTTTCGCACAGTGAATTAAAGTAATTATTTTATTAATTACATGGTGCGGGTTGCTGAGATTCCTGTCATTGCCTGCATCATTAACATACACAAGATACACGTGTAACACACATACAATTGAGCATTTGTTCACTGCTTGTCGAAACAGGTTAATCTCTCCCCTAATCTAACAATGAAATATTTGATTTCTCATTCTAATTATTTCTTCATATTAAAAACACATCAATAATAACATTCCTTTACCATTACTTCCTTAAATATTTCTTTACATATTTCATTTCGTGCCATTCTTTCTATTATTAATTCTTTACTCTTTTTACACATATTATTTCTTATTAATTAACTCCTTTTTTTATTAATAATAATTAACAGTAATATTTTTCTTTTCACAATAATTAATCATTTCTATAGAGCATTGAGTGCGGTGTCGTTTGATTTCCACCCCTCACTATTATAACAATTACATTGGGTCCGTCAACAGGAAATTCACTGTATTTTGACATGAGTCGCCGTTGTCGTATATTAACCGACATGTACAGTTATTTCCGTCTCGCACCCTCATTGTGTTAACGTCCCATTGTAACATAGCGATTGTGAGCTCATCTGACGTCATTGCGTAACTCACCTGTTTGTACGGCATGAATTTGTTTCTTAGCTGCGACGAATAACCGTATTGTTTCTCTCTCCTCTCTTAGTACGTTCCATAATTCTCTCGTTACTAATGCATTGTATAAGGTCAGTCCGTTTGAAGCCTATATAAACAGCTGTCGACTGTTTTTTCATTCGCCGTTTATGATAACCTCTGTAGTTTTTGTATTTATTGTGATTATCATTATGATTATCGTTCAATCGATACTTACTGTGCGTACCCTTGTCGCGTGTGATTTGTTTCAATCGTGTTACCTTTTTAACTTGTTTTATTTGTGTGTGAGTGTAACCACTACTTTGAATACTTCCGCTAGCACGGTACGTTTGTTTAATTAAATGTATTTTACATTCTTCCTTAGAGTTAATTATTGTTTTAGAATTATCATCAGTAATTATGCAAGTCTGTTCTCTCTTACTTTCAATTACAATTGTTTGTTCAGAAACCATCATTTCACATATTTGTTCCGTTTGCTTAACAATTCTTTCACATACATTTTCTGTGATAGTCTCAATATGTGAGTTGGTATCACCAACATTTTCTGTTAATTCTTTTACGCTCTCCGTCATTTTTATGGTATCCTGTTTAAAATTTTCAGTCTGTTGTTCTAATTTATTATTAAAATTTTCAGTCTGTTGTTCTAATTTGTTTTCTAAACTTTCTGTTTGTTCTTTAAGTTTAGCATTCAAATTCTCTGTCTGTTTTGTAACTACTTCCTCCATCATGGCCCACATCATTTTTCGAAAGGCCTCCATATCCAAATTTCCTGGAGTCGTCATGTTGAATTATTTTGTATTTAAATATTTATTTATAATTTATTAATATTAGTGAACCGTATGCAAGCTTTTATTTATTTATCGTTGAACTGTTATTATTTATTTACTTTTATTTTCTCATGTTACAATTACCCCTGTTTATTTTGTTGAGCGCCAGTTGGGTTTTAGTACACTACAATTAACATAACATACAGTTAATGTTTAATATCAATAATTATTACATATAATATATTTTTCATTTAACAGATTTTTATTTTTAGAGCAACCATATAACTACAAAATTTCTAATAGTTAAATGGTGGGGATTGGGCCACACGTTCACCTGCGCCAAAATTATACAAAGAATTTATTATATAATTTAAATTTGTGGAGCCCCACGATCTTGGAGCGCCAAAATTATGCAACGTTACATTTACATGTGGGCATGTCAGGCCTCACGTTCAAGGGATACAAATTATACAACGAATTTATATGTAAATTCGATATACAGTAATTCATCCAGGTTGTATAATTATACCAGGTGTATTTATAATAAGAGTATTTTTATTTATCAATATTTAAAACTCGTATTTATTGTTTATTCATTATTATAAATATTCAGAAACATCATTAATAATTGTCGGTCACGATATTTCTCATTAATAAATTTTTATATCTTATGATATGCAACATTACACATATTTAAAAAAAATCTCTTATATCTAAACATGTTAATAATCTTATATCTGTACATGTTAAATAATTGGTTTATTAATTTATTATAAAGCTAAAATATTCTTATATTGAAATAAATTGTCTTATCTCAGATCTGACCTCTACTCGCTCAGTCTAAACCATGTTTAAAATTCAATTTAAATTTATATTAATTTCTTGTAGACTGGCCTTTGTTTTAATATTCAACTTTAAATTAATCTTTCTATACTTCAAATATCTAATCACTTTACTATCTATTTTGATAATAAACTCTACTCTCTTTACTTTAAATTCTCTTTCATTTATTAATGCTTTTATATATATGCGATAGCTCATTGTTACGACTAAACATTTATTTACATTCTAACATATTATTACTAAGTATAAACTTTTCTTTTATTTTAATTTACTGTGTTTTTAAATCGTCTTTATGAGCTCTTTTTCTTTTACAAATCATTTAAAATTCATTACGCATGTCACCTCTATTTCTGATGATCGTAAGACTGTTGTCCGGGTTCCAGCGTTGTCCAGAGTTAGTTTTCCATACCACTTGTCCTGGCGTGGTCCTGGATATGTCTAGAGTCCAGCGTCGTTCTACGGCAGCATGTGTTCCTGGATACGTCAAGAGTCCAGCGTCGTTCTACGCCAGCATGTTCATGGATACGTCTAGAGTCCAGCGTCGCTCTACAGCAGCATGTGTTCCTGGATACGTCTAGAGCCCAGCGTCGTTCTACGGCAGCATGTTCCTGGATACGTCTAGAGTCCAGCGTCGTTCTACGGCAGCATGTTCCTGGACACGTCTAGAGTCCAGCGTCGTTCTACGGCAGCATGTTCCTGTATATACCCGTGGTAGATTTACTATTGCGGTATTTACTTTTTCCGTAATAATGTCGTGAATTTAACGAACGTTATTTCGTTTGTTACTGCGACTTGTAATAGAATAAAAATAAACTGATTTGCCGACGGACAGCAACTGTATCTTGAAATGAAGAGAAGGGATTTTAGTCGAACCCTTCATTTATACCCTCTCGAGATTCCGCGCCAGTCGGCTCCAACATCGTCCTGTCGATACCTGCATATCTCGTTACAGCCCCCATTCCCGAACCTTTTCATTTATTTGCAATTATTAGCAAATAGCAATATTTTGCACAGAATCGAGATAGCACAAATCATAGCTAATTCGATTAAGCACTCACTATATCAATTTGAGCGTCTTAGGTATATTTTTTAGCAGGTTTATTTTGGACTGTCTTCGCATAACGTGTTCTATTAACGTCATCTTTTCACTGTGGATAACTATAAATTTTACACACACTTTGGTGCCTTTGGTTTGATCATACACTAATTAGTTTTCGCACAGTGAATTAAAGTAATTATTTTATTAATTACATGGTGCGGGTTGCTGAGATTCCTGTCATTGCCTGCATCATTAACATACACAAGATACACGTGTAACACACATACAATTGAGCATTTGTTCACTGCTTGTCGAAACAGGTTAATCTCTCCCCTAATCTAACAATGAAATATTTTTGCAATCTCAGACCTGTCCATTTACCCGTAACTTATACAAATTATACAAAATTTATATTTATTTAAATTAATGCCTAATACAGAGTATGGCTGTATCGTTGCAATATATATATATATATATATATATATATATATATATTGCAATAGAACATTGCAGTAAAGAAAATTGTAGCAAGGACTACATGCTGATATAGCAGGTTTATGACGTTGTAGACAATATAAAATTTGATTTTTGTTTGAGTATGTAAATTAGATGTAAGTATTGAAATAAGAATTGGGTAAAAGACTATTATGTATCAAAATGCCCATAAATGTATTTGTGATCATGTCATGTGCTACTTAATGTGCGAGTGCGCGTGTCGTTCGTATGTTATGAATAGCTCCATTATAAATGAACGTACCGAACGGAGATTTGGGAAGCGCAAGCATCTTAAATAGCTTAATATCGCAAAAACGAAGTCACTGACGGTTACAAGGTAATTAAATTATTTCGAAAATAGTGACTTGGATAATTACAAAGCAAAATACAAAGCAAAATAAAATCTTAAATAGCGCTATATTTTCTGGGTATCACAGACTTCTTACGTAATATACTGTATTAATAGGGATTTGGTTAGTAAAAAGCAACTTCTATAAATTCCTTGTCTTTTAGAAGCCCGAAAATTTATAGATAAAATAAATCTGCAAATCTTTTCAAGAAGTCGTCTGTCAGTTATATCCATCAATCACGTGATAGCTGTTTCGACCAATCAGCTGCCCCAATTTGCATTAATATTGGGTCTCCACCGACGAATATCGAGTCAGTTCCATCCTGCAGCTCGAATATTACGGACGTGCTCCCTGTGCGAATTTTTTCGAACAGAAACGGTCTTATGAAAGAGTGATTAATGACAATATAGCGAGGAGTTACCCGTTAGCTAATACATTGCCTTGGTACGAACTCAAAATTAGCTCAAAGAATAAAATATTTAAGTTTTTAAACAGTGCTAATCTCGCGTGAGTGAAGATTTCCGCATAGGAAAGGTTTATCCATCCGGGATACTCGTGTTTATCGCGAGGACACCTCAAGACGCGGGAATGTCCACGCTTAAAGCACCAAAATAAATAATAGTAAATTACAGCCCAGTTTCTGTGCCCTGAGATAAGAGTACACTGGTTATCGGTGTGTCGGCGTGCGTGCGTACTTGAGGAGTGTCAGCGAAGCGGCAGTGTGCAGAATGGAGGAGACGAGAGAGGAGCAAATTGCGGCGAATCACAGGACCAGCAGTGAGACGAATCACACACTTGAAATCAACGTCCAAATAACAAATTGACACTTTTTTTTACAACAGATCAGTCTGATATTCAGAGATAATTTTTGAAGTAAAATAAATATTTTTGTGAATTACAAACCATTTAAAAATTTTGTTTTAATATATGCAACCTTGCTCCAGATAACTGAATATATTGTTCAATTATTACTATGCCTAATATATGTTTTGTCGCAATATATCATATTGCAACGATACAGGTTATTATTTTTGCATAGGATATAGTGTGTGTGAAGAAATTACAAACAAGTCTTTATTGGAGGTAATGAAGAATTATTTATTACACACAAGAAATTATCGTTTAAAATTATCGTTTATACGATGTATATTAAATTACATAATTGTCATGCATTTTATATTTTAAATAAAGTTTATATAGTTCGATTTCAGATCGATTTTACTTGTTAGATAATATCCGTAACACTTGGTGAGACGTCCACCTGCGTGCGTGTCCTCCTCCTGGCGTCCTCTTGGTTGCCGAGTTGCTCCAATTGCGAATCCTCTGCGCGTCTCGCTGACGATTCCTTCGAACTGCTAACACCAAATAGATTTCACACACCAATTGTCACTCTCACAAATATTAGCGTTTTTGCTTACAAAAGTTATTATAAATTTTAGAATGTTACTGGTTATTTAATCTCAGGGTTATGAGCAATTATTTAAAAGCGGTGTATTGAGCTTACACCTTCCGGCAAAGCTTGAAGTGTTCAGTAACTCCCTATGAGGATATCTTGCACTAACGCGAAAAAGCACTTTACATAATAGTAATAATTATACTGGGGTAGTTAAAAAGCTTGGTTCTTTCCGAAAAGCTCGCAAAGAGTTCCAAATTTTATTGTTTTTTTAGATTTCTATAAGTCCATACGAGAAAAACTCTCGTAGACGGACACACGTTTACAAGGCGGATGCTATGGACGGAATGCGCCAATGCGTGCCCCACAGATTACGAATATTAATGAAAGTAGTTGTTTCTGATTGGTCAATCAGCAGTCACATGGTTGATGAAATAAAAGATAGTTGGGTTACATTAAAATGTTTGTATAAATTAGCAAAAACTTGTATAGATTTTATCTATAATTTTTATTACTCTCTCAAGGCGAAAAATTGAGTTTTTCTTTATTTAAAAAACAACATTTAACACGTAATTTAGGACAACAGAGTATATAGAAAATCTACCTATTTCCCTAACTAATTCACTGGTAATGTTTCAAGTCGATGGGTTAATTTACACGGGAAATATAGCAAAAAGGTTTATACACGCGCACGCGCGCACAATTTCACACACAAAGTACATGACATAAAAGAACAAAATTTTATGAAGAGTTTGGTATAACCTACGTCCTTATCCAACACTAAATACAAAACTTACAGCTAATTGACAAAAAATTGAATAAATCCATTTTAAACATGTTAATGTTCGTCATCCATGCTCACATACGCTTAATACAGCTCATCATCCTGTGTTTTGTTGTTTAACACCATCACGTGTAAAAAAAACATTTGTTTACGTGGAAAACAAATTTTTTTTTCTTCCTAACATTCATGAAATATCCTTCTTCTAATAATAATCAAAATAATAACAATAAATCCAAAATCAAAATAACTAAATAACTTCTTTCAAAACAACATCCCTCAAATGTCACTTTTACAGCAATAATATAAACGTATACACGTGGTTGAATTTGACCTATATTCTCTAACACAAATAAGCTTATCAACACTTCTGACGTCATTCTGATAATTGAAATGAATACACAGTTCCATCGAAAACATTTATCCTGACATGTTAGCAATTATTCTGTACTTTACATATTGTTCACATAATTCTTTAAAAAAATTCATACCACCTATACACTGGCATATTAGGTACAACTATCTTTGACATAATACTTTCTTAAGGATGCTGCATGGAATTTCCCTATCACACGGTTAGTATTAGGGTTTGTGACAATGTATGTGTTTTTACTCACTTGCTCCGATAAAATATATGGACCGTTGTATAACCTAAAGAATTTGGCTGCGGTGTTATCCTCCCTGTGACCTACATTCAAAGCCCGCAGGAGTCCCCTCTCGCCCGTTTTGAATGTTACCAGTTTGTGATCAGCATTAAATTTCTCAGTCCGTTCTTCGGCACATTCCTTGATGCGTCTCCTGGCTTCTATTCGTTTCGCCTCATTTGGAATAGGCAAATTCTGCGTTGCAATCCTCCTGATGCACCTATCCCAGACACGCTTGGGCATTTCTCCGCTTTGCAAATCCTGTCGTGTCATTGTAATTTCCGTTGATGGACGCCTCGAAAAACTCGAGATAATCCGGCCACCTACTTTGGTTGGTATTACAATAAGTAAGAAACAGTCGACCTAACTCCTTGTTGACCCTTTCGGGGAGGTTGCCTTGGGGTCTCCGGATCGCTGTCAACACCGTCTGGATATTGTGCTTTTCCAATTCGGACTGCCACCTCCTATTGGTGAATTGCTTACCCTGGTCAGATAGAATTTTTTTTCACATGCCACATTTTGGGATGTATTTATTCAATATTACATTTAATACTGCCTTCGTGGTGGTCGTCCAATTGCATACAAGCTTACGTGTTTAGAGAACCCATCCGTGCATACTACCAGATTCTTCATACCTCTCGATGCACGTGGTAGCGGACCTAAAAAATCAATACACACTAGATCGTTTTTGTTTTTAGTAATGATATTCCCCATTTCCACATAGATATGTTGATTTGGGTACTTCGCTGTTTGGCATATGTGGCAGGTACGCAAAATATATTTAATCTTCCTAGCCATATTCAACCATATAAAGTCTTCACGCATAGCTAAATAGCATTTATACGCTCCCGCGTGAACAAGACTCTCATGGCACGCCCAAATTAAGTCTTCCACAAGTTCATCCGGTACCATAATTTTCCACTGCCCGTCAATGGTCTTATACAGCACATTCTTGTCGATCTTATATTTCGGGTTGTCTTGAATTATTATCTCCTCACTGATTTTTTTTAACTTTGCATCCGCTGCTGTTCAACATTTACACATTTTAATCTATATTTTAACTGATTAGGTAATGTATATTAAATTTCCAGAATTTTTAAAACCGATTCAAGTTTGCTAGATACCATATTTAATTGTTTCTCTTGACCAGCTGTCTGTTTATCGCCAGTGCACTGCCAGTTCCTCGTTATCTTATCTTCGAGATTAAAAACTGGCTTCTGTAGACTAACATTCTGCTCGCATTGATTTATATTACTCTGGGTATGACCCAAATTTATAGTACGAAGTTTATTTGAACTACGCATTTCAGTGTTTTTTAGCAAAATCGATTGTGGCGTGTATTTTTCTTAAAGTGTCAGTGCCCAATATAACATCATAAACTAGATTCTTAACTATAAGAACTGGTACTTCCATTTCTATACCTTGTGAAAATATTGTGATAAGTACTTGTTTACCAATAATTTGTGAGTCGCCCGTCACCGTAGTGACCATTGTATTATTTACAGGTAATATCGGTTTTTTCTTAAATTGGTGCTTATGTTTGTTAATAAACTTTTCATTAATTAGGGATACTTGTGCCCCACTAGCTAATAATACATTTCCAACACAACCATTAATTTTCGCGCTCACAACAATGTCATTATCATCCTTAATCCTAGTATTTTCTACACATTCATCACCATATTTATTATATATTAGTTCATCTCTAACGCCTACAGGGTATAGGCCAGATGCAATGTACACATTACTACCACTAATATAGCTAAAACATGATTTCTGATACTACCGTTTGTTATTGTAAGTTTTACTTGTATTTTTATTCTTATTTTTATTTATACTATAAATTGTATTGCACTCTTCATTAGCATTTATCTTGGTAATTGTCGACACGTGGCTTTGATTAAATCTTTGGTAATTTGGTTTGTTTTTAAACTGTTGTTGTTGTTTTTGTTGTTGTTGCGGCTGGAATTGTTTACGAGCTGATTCATTATTATTATTACCGCTACTTTGGCTATCGACATTATCCCATTTAGTTAATAATAGGAGTAATTCTTCTAAGGATTTAACTCCTTGAGTAATGACCGCGATTTGATTTCCGCGTCCAAAATGGTGAGCCAATTTGTTTACTATCTCTGGTTCTGACATTTCAGGTTCCAGATATTTTGCTCGAGATATCAGCTGAATTTAAGCCTTTTGATCCTTTTAAGCTTGAATATTTGCCAAATTCAAGCTGTACACGGATCTTTCTCTGTATTTCGTTGTTCCAGTATCTAGCCCTAAGTGTTGTACCAGATCTTGATATGTACCTACCTTATCCTGTATGACGGTGAACCATTCAGCTGCAGTACCTTTTAATCTTCTTACTACATAGTTTACCTTATCCATTTTGCTCAGGCTGTCACCTATTGCTTCCATATCTCTCTCGCAAATTTTGAGAAAATGGAGGGGATTCGCAGGGTCTCTACCGTAGAATTTCAATTGCGAATTGGTTTCATCCAGAGTTCTATAAATACTGTATATGTAGTCTGGTTTGCTGGTGTCGAGGTATTCTGGAGTCGGGTCAGCTGTTATTTTAACTCCTGTATTCGCTGATTTGTAACATATTGATTTGTACAAAATTACTAGTAGAAATATTTGAGACCACTACCACTCCAATACAACAATAAATTAATAGATTGACAAATCTAAGGAGTAGAAGAATAATGGAGCAGAGAGGTTGATAAATAACCTGAAGATGGCTTGACTGCTGAAAGCGCTCGTCAATACCAAAGACAACATAGTGGTTTGTACAAAATTAATAGTAGAAATATTTGAGACCACTAACACTCTAATACAACAATAAATTAGGCGTAAGTTTTGTATTTAGTGTTCGATAAGGTCGTAGGTTATACCAAATCTATATGGATTTGTATATGTCAGCTAGACATATGTTAAATCAATTTCCATAAATGTCTAGATTAAGATTATTAACATATCTAGAGGTAAGAGTGTTTCAAATGTGTGTAACACCGTATAGCTTAAGAGATGAACTTAATAATGAGTGATATCTGATCGAAGATTATTAACAATGTTTTATTATTTATAATGCTTGTTAAAACAATAAACATGAAATTTTAACTACTCATAAATTTACTACTCTTATTATAGTTACACCTGGTATTGGTATAATTATTTAGAACCTGCATATATGTTATGTATCGTTGTATATTTTTGGCGCTCCACAAATCGTGGGGCTCCACAAATTTAAATTACATTATATAATTTGTTACGTTATAATATATATATATTTTTTTTTTGCAACGAAAAAATATATGGCATAGTCAATTATCAGGGTCTTTTATCTGGAGTTAGATATTTATTTTAAAACAAATTTAATATGGTCTGTGATTTGAACTTAAATTATTTATTCTTAAATTTTAATAGAAGCTGTGAAATGGTTTGAATAATTTTCTTTCTTGTTCGACGAAATCCCTTGATGAACCGTTGAACTGCTCCACCGCCACACTCATCGCCCGCTGGATTCGCTGCAGTGATGACACGCAGAACTCTCGCGACACACGCCGTTTCACAGATAGAGTTTATCTAATTTATCTCAGGGCTTGATAATAGGTTTAACTATTATTAATTCAATTTCGGTGTGTTTTACGTACACCTTCCGGCATCTTGACGTGTCCTCGCATTCACCCAGATGTATTTCGGCCAATAAACCTGATTCCTATGCGGAAAACATGACTCTCGCGAGCACTATTTAATTCATAATTAAATTACTTTGAGTTCTAATACCCAATCGATTTAGCAAACTGGCAACTCGTTTCTAAGACCCAGTACTCGTAACCCCTTATGTAGAACGTATACTGATACGTCAAACTCGCACGGAGACAACGTCTGTTAAGGCCGAGCTGTTAGGTTGAACTGCGCAAAGCTTCTTTCATGAGGGACCAAACTGAATGAAAATTGGTGCCTCCGATTGGTTAAAACCTATAGCACGTGATTGATGGGTTAGATAAATAGACACATGTCCTGATCAATTTTGCTGAAGACTGCAAAAACCTGTCTAGATTTTATCTAAACATTTTATGACTTTCAGAAGAATTTTTAGAAAAGTGAATTCTGTTAAAAAATTCATATAAAATAATATGTTTTGAGTCTTTGACACATGAAAAATGTAGCGCTAATTCAGAAGTATGAGCTGTCTAAGTTCAAATTTGATAAGTTAATTTACACCAGAGTTATTCATGTAAATACGAATAACACGCGCACACGCGCACTAAATTCTTTTGACATGACAGAAAATAAATTTATGGGCATTTTGACATGCAACACTCAATTACTCATTTCTTATTTCAAAACTTATAACAACATTTTAACAAAATTCAATTTTCAACATGTCTATAACCTCATAAATTGTACAAAAGCATGTATTCATAGCTACAAAGACCCTTTTCTGCAATGTCCAATGCATGAATATCCCCTCCACGTAGAAAAAAAGAGTTTGTTTACATGTCCAAACATTTTTTTTCATAACATAAAATAATATCACCTCCAATTTTAGAACAATATAATAAAACTCTAAATAAATAAATAATACTTTTCAAACTAAAAAATCTCTGTTCTCCGATAAGTATGACATCTGTCAATTTGAATGCAAACAAATCCATACGCGTGGTTGATATCTCTGTTATCATTTGACCCACAAAGAACAGCTAATATAAACACAAAGAACGTCATACTACTCCCAGACACCAACGCTGATCACATCTTTGATGATATTTTTTCCAATCATACATGAATTTAGAGATTTTCATTTAATTTAAAAATTCGTTTATTACACTCATTTTTTATATACCCAGATATACGTGAACACATTAACTTTTGACATAATATTTTCGTAATGACTACGCATGGAACTTCCCAATATTTTTGTTTATAATATGATTTGTAACAACGTAAGTATGTTTTCCCACCTGTTCAGATAACATGAATGGACCATTATATAGTCTATGGAACTTTGCTGTTGTATTTTCAATATTACGACCGATGTTTAAAGCTCTGAGGAATATTGATTCACCGACTCTAAATGTTTGCAGCTTATGCTCGGAATTGAATTTTTCTGTACGCTGTTCTGCAAACTTCTTTATCCGCTCTTTCGCATCCAAACGCTTAATCTCGATTGGAGTAGGCAAATTCTGAGTGGCTATACCTTTTACACACTCACTCCAAACACGCTTTGGTTGAAAATCCGATTGCAGCTCTAACGGTGTATATCCAGTAGTTGTATTGTAACTACCATGTATGGCGTTCACGAAGAACTCAAGATACTCCGGCCATTTGCTTTGGTTTGTGTTACAAAACGTTCTGAATAAAGGCTGAAAATTAAAGGCTCTTTCTAAAGGCTGATTATGGGTCTGATACACGATGTAAAAAACAACACATTCATCGTTTAAAACAAACAATACAACGGTATATCAAATGGTACATTCAACTTCTGATTTACCGTCTGTTAGTATGTTTAGTCTACATTCATTAGGAATAAACAGGTTGTGTCGGGGTGAACCAGAAAGTGAATGTTGTAAGCGTCTCTTCACCCTCCACTTGAAGAAGAAAGGCGTAAGTGGTGGCAATCTTAACCACTCCTAGTTCTCTATAAAAGTGTACGGGCAATCGTATAAGTTACGCTCTGATCGCGTCTGAGCCATGAAGGACAATCGACAATCGTACAGAATATTTGCGACGTGTGCGCACGTACTTTAAAGTTACAAGAGTGGTTACGACTAAACATTACCGTTTAATTTACCCAAATGGCTTCCAGAGCCCTTACACTCTCGCACGCGATAGTTTTGTGTACGAGGGAGACGGCGACACGGTACGCTGAAGTTAGTGCCGCGTTAGGTTCGAAAAGTGTACGGTTGAGGATTTCCCCGTCGGTTTACTTACGCCGGTAATGCCTCACTCTCATTTCGTCACTTCGAATTTAAAATGACGAAATGAAACGGATCTTATCAAACGGTTCTTTTCAGAACCACCACCACTCAGGTCGAAAAAACACAAAAAAAAAAGTAAAAATAGGTATTCAGTGCAATATGGATACTAGCGACAGTACTATAAAAGTAACGCATCCATCGTAGGTGGTGTAGAAAAGAAGATTCATTTTTCCCAACAATTTAACGTACTCTAATTCTTTAATAATTTATTCGTGTGTATTGTTACGAAACGTTAGAAAATCTATAATCAGGCACTAATCCATAAATTTCTTCAAATATTTCTTGTAATAATAAAAACAATTTATACCATAAGCAAATATCATAAATTCAGGTCATCATATTATTGTTTTAATCGTTTAAAATAATTTTTAAATTTATCTATTTTGATTACCTTATATTCTAAAACGGTTGTTAGTGTATATTGTACAAAACTATAAATGTTCTTATCCAAAAACCTTTAATCGAATTTAGTATTTTGTAATTTGTGATTATGGTCTCCAAGTGGTGTTATTGAAATAAAACTTATAGTTTTACCTTATTTATTTTCCATCTTGCGACTTCGTTATATGTCATACACGACATGTTTCGGGAAACATGTTCCAATCTTCAGGTTTAAAAACTTTTCGTTCTCACATGAAGAACTTGTCAACGTAAACAACGTAAACGCGAAGTTGGAGATCATTGCCGTAACGCGATTTCATTGCCGTAAGGAATGGATATAAAGACACAGTTATAGACAAACTAATTCGTAAACACAAATCCAAAGCAAATAAAGTGATTAAATCTAATAATACAGCGAACGCTTTCATCGCGACTGAATATACTAATCGTCTTCCACACATTATAAAAAACGTATTTAAAAAACTAAACATTAATGTATTTTTTTGAAACCACGAATAACTTGCGGAATTTCTTCAGATATAATAAATATTCAGAACTTGAAAATAACTCGGGTGTATATAAAATTGTGTGCGATGATTGTGACAGGTTTTACATTGGCCAGACAGGGAAAAAATTTAAAGATAGATTTCGTGAACACATACCGAAGGGCAGCATTAGATATACTACCTCCAACTTCGCGTTAAATTTGATTATTAATAACCACAGGTACACTAGTTCCGCCAAAAATTTGAAACCGTTACATATTTGCAACAAAGGGCGAATTATGAGCGCTTTAGAAGAATTCGAAACCTACAAAGCATCGAGAACACAAAAAAACCTAGTGCTCAACGATCAATTGTCGTTTAACTCGAACAGCTTGTACGATACTGCGTTACAACATGTTTATCAGATTATAGACGAATGAGATATCAACAGTTGCGATTATGAACCCGAACAGTGCGCACTGATTCTTCGCGCGATACGTTATTAATGTAGTGTGTTTTTGATGATGTTAGTAAAAGTTTTTATTTACGTTGACAAGTCCTTCATGTGAGAACGAAAAGTTTTTAAACCTGAAGCTGGGAATATGTTTCCCGAAACATGTCGTGTATGACATATAACGAAGTCGCAAGATGGAAAAGAAATAAGGTAAAACTATAAGTTTTATTTACTATTTTGTAAAGATACGGTTTATTATGTTACAAAAATAAATGAGAATATTCCTTCTGTGTATAGTCTGGAATTTATTTCTATCTTCCTTCTTGGTAGCGGATTCCTTCAAAATGATGTCCCACGTTTGGACGCCACTTTTTAACGAAACGTTTTTATCTCATCAATTAAAGATAATGAAAAATTTAGTTTAAATTAATTTATTGAGAACAAAAAGAAAATTGTTTATTTTTTATTATTTATTAGTTTATTATTTATTGTATTAATCCTCGTTGTGATATTAATCCCTTTCTTATTTTACGTATTTTGCTTGGTGATGATTAATTGTTTAAAGCGTTAAATAGATTATGTGATTTGAATAATCAATTTATTGTATTTGTACATTCGGGGTTTTTACTCCTTTTCGATGTCGTTCACATCCTCCTTGACGTCCAGGTTTCAATTAATATATGAAATTCTTTTAATTAGATACTTTGTAAAGAAATAAAACTCAAATATGGAATATTTAATTTAATTTATTGATCTCGTTGCGATTAGTCGACTTTGAGTCGAAATACTTATTCACAGCTCGAAACTCTTATCTCAGGTCGATTTGGTTTCTTTTTTAAATTAATAACATTTTAAAATTAATAGGTTCTTTTAAGTGTTATCAGAAGTCAGAAAAGGGCTGAAAAGTACAATACTTACAATTAAAAGTTCTTACTTAATTAAATAGAAATAATATTTATCATTAAAATGTTAGTAAAAAATGCAAATATTCGAACCACAGGCTAAGCTCGGGCTGACGTCATCACAGCTGATTGAAGTCGTACACCAAATTATTGCATCAAAGATGGCCGCCTTCTTCGCCTCGGATTTACACAAAGAACTTCTCAACGATTTTCCTCCAAATATATGTTTCTTCTTTAAGTGTCCCTCATCAGAGCAGTAGTTATTAATTTTCTTCGTTGTAGTGTGATGATTCAGTGTCCGTAATCCGTTTTAGTTTTGGTAATAGGTATTCGTTAGAAGTGTCTTCTTTTCAAATAGTTCATCCAGAATGTCATGATAATATTCACATTGGAAATTTCTCGATTTGTGCCTGGACTGTTCCGATATCTGGTTTATAATTGCCAATCTTCATAAAAGTAATGGTTTGGTTTCTTTTATTTAACTTTTGTATGAACAACTCATATGTTAAACTTCCCTTCTGAAGCTTAATTCTTGTCAAAAAATATTTTATCTTTTTTAGCTATATCGTTCTGATGTGTTCACCTTGACGTTTAACAATCAACTCCCAGTTTTTTCTTCATCATACAAAAGGTCCTGGCTGATTTATTAGTAAATTTACATTGTTTTCAGTCAGCTGATACTTAAGTCTCAAGTTTGATTTTGTTCAAAAGAATTGAATTTTACATTATATTAAAAATTACATTCTTATTATCATCTATTCTTATTAAATTCTAATTAGATAATCAAATAACTTATTTAATTCTGCGTAATTTAATACCATACATGATATATTTTATAGTATTTTTTAACTCAAAAGTCATATTTACATTATATTTGCTGGTACGCCTAACCTACTTTACTTCCTTACAAATTAAATGGTTTACAGTATACAGTATGTTAGATTCCAATTATCATTAAACAAGATCATTGATTGAATTATTATGATTTGGTTTCTGTAATTCTCAGTAATTTGATGATTTACTTAGCTAATTTGAACACTATCTTCAATTTTGGCTTTTCTCTAGGCACCAGTGTTATTACACTTGCCTTTTTTCTAATAATATCCTATACATTCCTTAATTACTTTCACAAAGTGTTGTTACATTTATAATAAATTGTTATTGTGTTAAATTCAACAATTTTTCTTCATTTAATTTGTATCATTAACTTATTTACTAATAATTTAAAATGTTAGTGAGGTTTACAATTTCGTCTATGTATTGATGTTAGTTCTATTACTCAGTTTACAAATATTTCAGATTGCTATTACCCTTTCTGACGTACAATTCTAATAAAATCCTAACAACTAAATTGCCCTTACTTACTTCCAACATAGTTTATGATTAATTGACATTATTAACACAATAAAGATTTTCTCTTAAAATAAATTTAATCTCAAGCATTCTATGTTATGGGTTCTATGAACTTCTAACACAACAAAACAAATCTGTTTTTATTTAAACAGTTTATTAAAGTTAACTTTTATTCAGTCTATTGCTGTTTTTGTTTTGATTTAGGGATTTACCCTGGTTCCCCTCACTGTTCACTGTATTCCCTAAACTTATCTCTAGTAATTTTAACTAGTCTTGGGGAATAAGGAACATCACTTAATTTGCATTATTAGTAGTCACTTTTCACAATAAAAATAAATTACACTTGTCCACCATTAGTCATATAATCTTGTGACATAATTGCTTTTATCTTTTGTCTTGAGGTTGTCTTATAACTAACATCTTTACTTCACTTAATTTTCATTATTTTTATTTTATTGTATTGTACTTATCTTATGTTATCTTTTTGGGTTTTCATTTTTATAATGTGGTATTGTTTATTAATAGATATTTTCCTATTCAGTGGGTTGGTTTATCCATGGTTTTTTCTTACCTGCTCCTATTCTACCTGGGTATATCTACACTATACGTTGGACTATCATCATCTTCCTATTATTTATTATAGATTGTATGTTTGGTTTTAATGAACTTAATTTCTTTGGATCTAGAATTTCAGTTTATTGTTGTTCTTGATTAATTATTATATTAATTATTCTTTATGCCAGTTTGTTTTTATTTTATATCTGCTTATTTTTGGAATTATAATAAGGTAGATTTTTTGTCATGCTACAATATATTAAACGGTGAATTTTGTTTAGGTGATGTTCCAAAATACTATTAATTTTCACGAGTGAAATCGTATCGTCTCCCACGGTCCTATACTTTATTCTAGTTTCGTTTCGTCACAATTATCTTTTACATATCATTTTATTATTCGATTTATTCTTTTTCTTTATTAAATAATAACGGATAGTTTTGTACCGACTTTTTTTAAAAGGTGTTTATTTGCCTGGTACACCATGTAAAAAGTAATCAAGTCATCGTTTAAAACAAACTATAAAACGGTATATCAAATGGTGCAGTCACCTTCTGATTTACCATCTGTTAGTATGCTTACCCTACAATCATTACGAATACACAGGATGCGTCGTGGAGATGCAGAACATGAATGTTCTACGCATGTATCTCCACCCTCCACTCGAAGAAGGAAGGTGTTAGTGATGGAAAGCTTAAACCACTCCGATTTTTACATAAAAATGCAAGGGCAGTCATAAGTTACACTATGATCGCGTATGAGCCATGAAGGACTATGGTACAGAATATTTATGATGTATGCGTACGTGCTATAAAATTAGGAGAGGGGTTACGACTAAACATTACCGTTTAATTTACCCAATGGTTGCCACAGCCCGTACACTCTGGCACGCGACAGGTTTGTGTACGAGGGTGACGGCAACACGGTACGCTGTAGTTCGTGCCGCGTTAGGTTCGAAAATGGACGGTTGAGGATTGCCCCGTCGCTCTACATACGACGGTAATGCCTCACTGTTATTGAGATAATTGATAGTGATTGAGGTACAGCATAATACGCATAATACAGCATAATATGTATAGCGATTTAAGAAAATAACCCTGGCTGTGAGGTCTCTTTATTTGGGATTCCTAGCAAAAGAACTATAATTGAACCATTTTGAGAATAAATTTATGTTGACAAATTTTAACAAATTAAACCATACCAAATCAAACTATATTTTTTATATATAAACTGATGCTTTTTGCTATTCACTGTAACCTTCAGACAACTAAAGAATTTACAGAAGTATCTGAATAGTATCACGGTAAAATTCTCTTACTCTAGAACGAAAACACAACGATAACAACGTAATCAACGCTAACACTAGAAATGGAGAATAATAACAGCCTAAACTTCCTTGATCTCACAATCAGTAAAAATGGTAACCATTTTAAACACGAAACCCATTTTATGAAAAACCCACAACCGCGGAAACTACGATTTACACAATTCTTATTCTCAAAAAATGGCAGCATTTAATGTTGAATTCTTTCTCTAGCTCTTGAACAAAAATGCATAGTAGAAGGAACAAATAGCGGACCAGCTCCTTACCGATAAACTCTCATTTAAAAACAACCACTCAAACAATACTGTCATAGATATTGACGTATGTACGGGAAATGGAAGTACAGCAACAATATCGACAGATAACGACGTAACAGTCAACCGACCGTAGCGAAATGGTGAGCAAAAATTGTGTCGCGACGCGAAATGCTGTAATAGTGTTTACAACTTAACCGGAATTGTTTGTTTTAAAGTTTGTTGACGATTTATCTCGAGGAATGTTTATACCTTGACGATGGTGAATATTTATCTTCGAAACGCACCATTTTAAACGATGTTAAAAGAAGTCACCTGACGCCGAGTGGTCAGTTGGTTGCTAGTATTAACATGCGCAATACATGATTTTGAAGGTAACGAATAAGTCATCACTACTAAAGGAATAGCAAGCGTCAAATTACTTAGTGTTATGTTTTGGGGTAGTCATACAAAATTTGTTACAAAACTGAATGTTAACCACTGGAAACGATGAAAATTTCGAAACGATTTGCTTAGAGAACGAATATGCTACAACATTACAAGCGCATATGCCACACTAGGACCTGACCTGACATGTTGACAGGAATTATTTTTTGATTCACACGACTAACCAACAAGTTTGTTTATATAACTTTCTGAAATGAAAAATGTTGGTGTAGTATAGTATGATCTAATAAAAGCAATCCCAATTCCCTGCAGACAAATATCATACTGAAGAAACAACATTTTTAACATGTATTTCAAAATTTCCAATGTTATTATTACCACATTCTACAATTCCAAAACATTGAAAATTTAACATTCGTATTTCTAATATAGTGTCATTGTAAAAGTCGCATATTAAATATCGAAAGTTGGAATGTAACTAGGTTTTCCAGTTGCGTTTATATCATGTTAATCTACTTTCCTCATAGGAAATATTCAAATCATTTTTTTTTTGTACTTCAACACACAAATATACTCTGTGAAAAAAAATAATTAGCTCATTGCTGTTTTCGGTATATAACACAGTTACTCGTTTTATAAACAGACATAAGTTACTCTTAGTCTAGTTTAATATTTCCTTAGATTTTCCATAGACTGTATTTCTAGGCATCTTCCGGTACCCACCGACTCCTAGGTAAAAGCCACATAAACCCTATGATGATGATGTGACAAGGCGTGCAGTTCTTGAACGGCATCGTAATTATTTTGGCCCTTACATAAAGAGGTTTGGTTTGAGGGACAGTGATCTCTGTGCGTGTTGTCAAGTCGTTGACTGTGTGGAGATACCAGACACCCAAGTTTAGAGAAAAACCAGGGTATATCGGCATAAGGCTGAATCTCAGAGTTATAATCGAGAATTCAAATGCTGCTAGTATGTCAATAGGCAGTATATCAATGCTGCTACATAGGTGAGGTCAATAGGGAGAGCACGTGAGAATAGAGAGAGATGATGAACCTCGGGCGGGAGTAATAACTGGGGATAAAACACGTAAGTCAATGGCCGCTCTTAATTAGGTCATCCTAGTTGGGTTGGTTTCATAACCTCTAATGCAAGTTTGTAGAACCTGGGAAATAATCGTGGTGTGGTCGGATAATCACACCACCTCGGTCTAGGCACGTTAAATATCTGGGAACACCATTGTGAGACGCGCGTGAAGGGCAGGACGCAATTGCTCATTAATGATAGGCTCCACCAAGGCCCGGGCGTGCAGGCTTGTAAGATGTTCAATGGCTGCCACTGGCTTATTCTAGTTTTAAGAAATGGGAAGGTCGACCCTTGGTCAGTGGGAGGTGTCCCTCTTAGTAACGGGGTATCTAAACTGACTCCTCAGAAGATCGGGGAGCCCCAGGAGACGAGTACGTCTGTCATCTGCCCCATAGTTGGAAGAAATTGGCCGTCAACTGTGAATTCAGCGATGAACAGTATCATCACTCTGACTACATTAAAAAAGTAGGCGAAACTTCATGTGATGCAGACAATGTGCAAGACAATGTAAAGCCATTCGCAGTGCGATAACCAGTAGTTCATCGAGTAGCTACCCTGCCAACTTGTAAAAGAACAGCGTTTTGCCATTTATTTCAAGAAATGGTTTTTAAATATAAAAAAAGAGAGAACAAAGGAATCTTAGTTGAACGGGACGATATATCTGTTTTGCGACATTCCTGTTTGAGAAAAATGAAACGTTACAGGGCATAAAATAAGAATATCCCTTTCATCGATGAAACGTGGGTGAATGTAAGCCACTCTGTAACAAAAGCGTGGAGAGATGAAAAAAATAATTTATGGAAAGATGCCTTTCCAGCTGGACTGGCTGTGGGTCTTAAGCATCCAATTTGAAGGGGGCCTCGTTTTATTCTTTGCTATGCTAAACAGCGTAACGAATTTGTTGAAAATGCAAAATTTATTCCTTTCAATTAAAATATACTACCAAGTGCCATAACGAAATTGACGGAATTATTTAAAAATTGGTTTTTGGAGCAGTTGCTAATGAATTTGGAGAAGGGAAGTGTCATTGTAATGGAAAATGCACCCTACCACTCCAGACGCGTTGAGAAATTGCCAACAACAGTATGGACTGTTGGAAACATTGAGAAATGGCTGTCTTAAAAAAACACAGAATTCACCAAGGATAGTTTAAAGAGAGAATTTCTGGAACTCGTAAACGACGTGAGAGAACAATATTCCATCTACGAAATTGTCAGTCTGGCCGAAGAGATACGTTTTATGTTATTTAGGCTACCACTGTATTATTGTGAACTGAATCCCATTGAATCAGTCGGGAGCCAAGGAAAACCGTTAGTGGAATTTAGAGAAGAGTTAGTGGAAGACCTCATAATTGATGCTCTTTCCCAGTGGAAGTTACTGAAGACCAGTGAATGTTACTCTGACTACATTAAAAAAGTAGAAGAGACTTCATCGGATCCAGACAACGTCCAAGACAATGTAGAGCCCTTCGCAGTGCAGTAACCAGTAGTTCATAGATTAGCATGCGCTTCAGCAGACGTTCTTTAAGTACTGGGGAAAGTGAAAATCCAACGGAGGGAACATCAATGGAGGGTATTCACCCAATGTCATAAATTCAGCACTGCACAGCATATTACTGTAGTACTGTACATCTGTAGAGACGCAAATGTAAGATATATGCTGGCCCCCAATAAGTTTATTGTTTGCTATATGCAGATTTACCCATAAGTATTCCGTCTTCTTGACTGTAAAATTCCTTGTAAATTCAAAATAATTCTGTTATACGATTTTCGTTAACGTGTATTTATTTATTTATTTTTTCCTCGGATTTTGTTTTTTATGAGGATTATTGTTTCATTGATAGATATGGGTGTACATATTTGTAATTTCGAATGATGCAAATTTTGTGTCTTCGTTTATTTTAGTGCTTTTCAGTTTGTCAATTAGCTGTGTCGTGTTTTTTATATTATTTTAGTTTTTAGTGTGATATGGTTTTTTTATGATTTGTCCATGTGGTTTGTTATTTTGTAAGCTGGTGCTGATTTTCAGTTGATGAGTGGTCTTATAGGATATCCTGTTTTATGTATCTTTACAATTATTTTTAGTGGTGGGGTTTTTAGGTTTTTGTTGATGAATTCGGTTGTTTTTTTAGTAAGTATTGTTTTGCTTTCTTTCATTAGCTTATTTATTTTGATTTGGTTGTATTCTAGTTTTGTGCATTTGTTTCTTGTTATCAAGTCTTTGGTTTTATTTATATATTTGTTTATCTTTATAGCAATCAATGCGTTGCTTTTGTCTGTCTTTTGGGTTAAACCAATCGATGAAGAATACAATGAGTATACAACGGAGAATCTCTGGTTTCCGCCAATTTGAAAACTGAATCCGACAGCAACTCTGTTGACTATTAATGTGTTTTTTTAGGCGATTTAATTACGGCTGGCGCCGCCTCTCGCATCCTAGCTTCCACAGGCGCCGGTCTAAACAGTCCTGTTCTGTAGGTTCTCTTGCATTCATTCCATCTTCGACGTCCATTTTCCATGAATGTTTAGGTCTTTCTTCTAGAGGGTGGAGTTCATTCCCATACTTTCTTTGGCCATATCTCAGCCGACATTCTTTTTAGGTGTCTAAACCAACTCAGTCTTCTTGCTTCTAGTGTTTCTATAATATCAAGGTCGATTCTCATCGCTTGTCATATCTCTACGTTTTTCACTCTATCTAGTTTTGTTAGTATACAGCACCTCCGCCAGTAATCCATCTCCATAGCTCTTATTATTTATTTATTTCTTTTATTTGTTTTCCACACTTCTGATCCATATAGGCCTATATGTTCGACTATAGTTTTATATATTCTGATTTAATTTTTTTTGTTATTCGTGGACTCCAAAGCAAACTGTATAAATGTTTTGTTGCTGTCTTAGCTTGTCCTATTGTTACTTTTATTTCTTGTTGCTGTCACTACTGTGACGATTTAAATTGTAACAATAATCAAAAAAATAAAAAATTTTAAAAATTAAGGTTGCGAGCTATTAAGCCATTTAAATCTCACTATAGTAACACAAAAACCTGTATGTACTCAGTATGAGAGGAAGAAGTAATTAATAAGCCCAAAGAAACTTTAATAAAAAGACAAATTGTAAATAGTTATTATTGTCGTATTTAACCCTTTGGTGTTATCAGGCGCTGACCTGTTAATTCCAGACTCGACATGTCTCCCGAGTCGTCTGGAATTTAGATTAAGATAAAAAAACATAAAGTTAATAATTAAAAAATCGGAAGACACAGATAGTCGCTAAAACAACTTATTTAAATTATGTATATTTATTTAGGTATAGTTTGTGTAAATAAAAATGTTTACTTAAAGAGAGACAGGGACTATATTCTCGCGCAATAGTTGCCCCTCTACCTCTTGTTATGTACCAGTCGAAGCGAACAGAAAATCGCTCTCTCGCTATGTTGACTTCATGCAGTGCAGACGTACGAGCGAAAGCTTTAACACTATGTTGCCGATACTTTTGTTTTACTTTAATGTTGTATACAAAAAATTGCTGCTGAAAGCATATGTTATGTATTAATCAGTATAGTTATGTGAAAACAAGAGACTTAACTTATAATACGAAATATAAAAATTGTGTAAAACAAGATGACTGCTAACTTCAAGAACTAACAACACTTCCAACATCATACCTGGAGATGTGAACTACCAGAACTTACAAACTCTAGTAGACCCGACAGAATATGCAGATCAAGACACCCGAGAATCTACAAGTACCATCGTAGAAGGTTCAATCTACCCTGCGGACTATTGAACCCTTTAATGACGAAGACCAGACCGAGATGATTACGGCGCTTTTAAGGATTCCCAAGACGGACACCCCAGGACGAGGTTTCTACATACCAGTTTAAAGGTGACTCGATAGCCTGTCTATCGAGGGTTACTAATATTTGTTACACAACACACTTTAAAAGAGACTTTTCAGAGACTATTAACTTTGTAAAGATTAAAAGATTAAATCTAAGAGTTTTAATGTAACTATTCAAACGTCAAACGTTGTAACAGTTTATATGTTTATGTATCGTAGTATAATTCAAGTAATAATACCATTCTTCAAATGGAATAATAATAAAGAAAAAACAAAAGGTCTTGCAAGCTAATATCATGAATTGAGTATAACTAAAAGTTTTAATGACTAAATACCGAAGGTTACCCGGATCCGAGGTATAGCTAAATAGAATCAATTTTGATCCCAAAGTTTAAAGAAAGCATTCAAACAACTTTAGTTTAATTAGTAAGGTCATGGGATCTGTCAGTAAATGTTTTTAAATGTTAAATAAAGAGAAGTCGTCTTGTTACACACATATAATGAGTGCGTAAATCAATAGTATACCTTCCCTTGTTTCCTTACACAGTTAGTAAGTAAATTTGTTAAGTTAATTATTTGTGGATACATTTCGTTACAACGTAGGCAGCCCATCTAATTGACGGAGCTTAGTTAAGATGGGTTCCCTGGATTTGTTACGCGGCAAACGTTACAAAATTGCGCCACTCTGCTTTAGTTAAACAAGGAGAGAGATTTATTCGTGAACAGAGTGTCACAATACAAAATTGCGCCACTCTGCTAAAGATAAAAGGTTGTGTAAGCATCGTGACACGTAAACAAAGTTGCAGCACTATGCTGGGTTAAATTTTACATTCAGTTATTGATCTATGCACTAAGAAAGTTACCTTAATAACTTTAATTTTCAAAACATATTTAATATTTTACTAAGTTACGTAAATGATAGTATGTATAAGTTGAAATATCATTACCGTCATACAATGCAAATAAGCTATATGCAGGTACCTACTTGCATAAATGAATTGTGAGTAAACATTACAATTTTGCTCAGTTGACAATCTGTAACAGGTTTGTTTACGACAATTCATGACCTGTTGTTTCCTGAATCATTCTGCACAGTATATGTTGGACATACACTAGTATGTGTCAAAAAAAAAAAATTAAAAATAACTTTGTTAATTATAATGCACGTAATGTACACCCAGGTAATTAAGTAGAAGTTCGTAATTTGTAATTGTGAACAAAATAATTAATTTATTTAATTGGGAAAATATAAGAATGAATGGAGTCAAAGTGTTACCAAGCGTAATAATAATAGAGTAGTTGAATAAGATTCACCCTAGCGTCTGCGCTCCCCTTCTCCTGTTTATACCGGTCGTTGGTGTTATTCAGTCGCATTGTGTAGATAATAATAAGTAAAAGCAAACCCCCATTCTCACACACGCTCAACCTTCCTTTGTTAACTAAATACAGAGGGTGACCTACATTCCAGAAAACAGCTGATCGGCTATTTAACTTGATAAATATGTGTGTGGAATTTCTGTCTCTCCCTTAGAAGAGAAATTGTTCTTTTCTAATTTGTGTAAATTAATTACTTAAGAATTTATTATATATATGTGTAATATATGTGTATTGCAGTAGTATTAATTTTAAGTACGTGCTAATGTGTTAGAACAAAAATGGCCCAATTCAACCCGGATTTGTTATTAAAAGACGAGCTGTCTTACGAAGCTCTTTTGCGTGGACTACCCCATGCGAATGTAACAGTCGCGGAATTACGTAGGTCTATTCGTGAATGTGGATTTGATGCCCCCGTGCAATTAAACTATCTAAGCGAACTCGATTATGAAAGCGAGAAAGAAATTTGTAATGCCAAGTATAGTGAACTATACTTATTGTCTCAAACCCTCCAAGACGAGAAATCTCCGGCAATAATTTTGCGGACTACCCAGAGAATAGAGCATTTAACCAGGCGAATAAAAAATTTGTCGATCTGGCCGAATCTCACAGAAAAACCCGTTGAGGTACAAAATCTAGCAGACGAAGCTCTACGCCGTTTACTTTCTATTATTAACGATTTAAGACGAAAATCCGACTCATTCAGGATGGACGAAATAGAGAAGTCATTAATGAAATTACACATCTCTCCAGTACAATCCCCCACCACTGGTTTACCTCCGCCTAACACGGATCGGAACTCACCCATCGTATCGCAAGTGCAAGCGAACCAAGAACAAAATACTGATAAAGATGTAAATGCCCCTCCTCCTGAGCATTTTCAGTTTCGTCCCGGAAATCATGAATTTACCACCACCTCCAATGAATCCAATCGCCCTCATCGAGGAATTACACCTATGAACTATAACGCGGACCTATACGGTAAAATGACTCATCCAGTGGAGAAAATCTTAACCGAAATCCCTTACACAGATGGCTTAAATGTTTCCAAACTATTAACATTCATTAGTTATCTTCTCCAGATAAAAGATCTACAGCAGCTGAATGACTGGCAAATTTTGCAAGTTCTGTTACCAAAGTGTAAACCCCCGTTGAAGAATCGTGTTCTAGAAGCCCTAACCACTACATTCCCAGCAGATGAGCTACATAGCTCTATAATAAAATACTTTATTCCCACCGGCATCTATGAGGAAATAAAAAGAAAGACAGTACTCCGAGTACAAGGACATCAGGAGAGATTAGCTCACTACATCTCCGACATTAGGGAGTCATCTCGACTACTACGTGTAGACTGGAATGAAACACAACTGGTGGACACCATTTTAATAGGAGTGTCACCTGAAGAAAGGTCTCGTCTATCATTGATGAATAGACCCAATACAATTGCTGATCTAGAACAGTGCAGTATCCATTCTTCAAGTGTATGGTACTCCGATCAAAATAGAGAAGCAATGAAACCCACTGGAACTAATAGAAATGAATTGCGAGCACTAGTGCCTGATGTAACAACCTCGTATGAAAGACAAGTTTTTAGTAGACCTCACCAAGTGCGCAAATCTGGTAAGTTAAGTGTAACCCCATATAAAGCGGAAACCAAGTACCCACCTCGCAAAAAACCCACCTGTTATAATTGTGGCAAATATGGGCACATAAGAAAAGAGTGCAAAAGTAAGCCATTGGAACGGAATAACCCCAATTCAAAAAACATGTAAGGCAGGGAGACCCGAAATCCTGTGTCTTCCGCAGCTACTCGAAATTGGGTGAACAAAAGGAAATTAATAATAATAATAATGAAATATTTTGTAACCAAGAAAAAAAAAAGGTTCGAAAGAAATCGATCCTTATGTGAGAGAATTTCGTGAAAAATATAATGCGATTAATAAATGTAAATGGAGTAAAAATCTATTACCATTAATACGAGTTGACTTAGGCGTTACATCCACCATCGCCTTAATTGATTCGGGATCTAGTAGAACTTTAATCAGCCAAGAATTAGCGGACATGTTAGCTAAACACCATCTAGTAAAACGGAACCAACCAGTGAATATAAAGTGTGCTACCGCTGATAAACGTAAAATAAACATAAACCTGAGTATTACCGTTAAGGTTAAAATAAAAAACCTAACTTGGATGTTTACAATGTTAGTATGTAAAGAATTAGGACCTGATTTAATATTAGGTGCAGACTTTATTAGTAAGACAGGAATGATTCTTGACATCTATGAGCAAGTATATTATTTCAGATTTGACCGTACACGGAAACATAAATTTGATAGTAATAAGGATAAATATTGTTCATCTACTGCACATGTAAAACACCAAGACTCAGATTTATCTCACCTAGAAAGAAGAGATAGAGTGAAAATACTAAAACTAATAAAAGAATTTTCCTCGGTTCTTACACCTAAACTAGGACGTACGAACCTAATAGAGTATAAAATTAATCTGAGCGATCAGAAAGTAATACGACTACCTCCGTACAAGTTGTCGCCTCCCAAGATGGAAGTCATGCGAAACCATATCAACAAGTTGTTGGACCAAGGAGTTATAGAACCCTCTACGTCCCCATATTCTTCACCCTCCTTTTTAGTACCAAAAGGACAAGATAAACACAGACTAGTTGTAGACTATAGGCAATTAAATAAAAGAATAGAATTTGAATCAATCCCTCTTCCAGACATCCATAGTGCCTTTCATTATTTCACTAAAGCTATGGTCTTTACGGTAATGGATCTGAATCAAGCTTTTCACCAAATACCTCTTTCAGAAGAATCAAAACGTCTAACCGCGTTTGCAGTTCCTTTTAACTTGTACCAATTTACTAGGGTACCCTTTGGAATATCTCAAGGAAGTTCCGTATGTAGTAGACTATTAGAAAAGATATTTCACGACATTAAATTTAAATATGTGTATCACTATTTGGACGACATCGTTATATACAGTGAATCAATGGAACAACATCTCAAACATTTGCGTGAAGAGTTATCTCGGTTACTAAGAGCAGGATTAACGGTGAACCCAAATAAGGTAAGTTTTGCCGTCCCGCAGTTTTCTTTCTTAGGTCACATCGTGAAAGCGAATGGAAAGGTGAGCATTGACCCCGAACGAACCCGCGCTATTAGAGAATTTGCACCCCCACGAGATGCAAAAGGTATAGCCCGATTTTTGGGTATGGTGAATTATTTCCACAAATATATCCCCCATCTTGCCGAAATAGCAGCACCCCTAAACTCCTTACGAAAGAAGGGAACGAAGTTCGAATGGAGCTCAATATATCAAAACGCGTTTGAGCAACTTAAAGAAAGTATTATATCTCCCCCAGTTTTGCAACTAGCGGATTTCACAAAACCATTCGTTGTGCAAACCGACAGTTCCAGTGTAGCGTTAGGTGCAGTGATATATCAAGAGATAGATAACTGTAGACTACCAATTAGTTATGCATCACGAACACTGAGCGATCAGGAAAGAAAGTATTCCGCATATGAATTGGAATGTTTAGCAATTGTTTTTGCGTTCGAGAAGTTTAAACCCTTCCTAGAACATAAAGAATTCCTTTTGGAAACCGACAATCAGGCGTTATCGTGGTTATTGAATCACCCTAAACAGTTAGGACGAATTGGCAGATGGATATTGAAATTAAATTGCTACAAATTCAGAGTGCAGCATATTAAAGGTACTCAAAATGTAGTCGCTGATACCCTGTTCCGTATGTTCCAGTCACCCACTAAAACTTCCGAAAACATAGTGAAGCCGGAAATAGCACGTGCTAACGCCATAATTACTGAATTCCCCCTTGCCTTTACAAACATTGCCCTGTATCAACAACAAGACCCCTTACTGAAGCCTATTATAGAACAACTTATGCAAGGTATTAAATCCGAGAAGTACGTATTGAGTAAAAATGTATTGTGTCACAAGATAAGAAACGGAAAGGAATTAAGAATAATAGCCCCTGATGTAATTAAGCCTATGCTGATGGAATACTTCCATTCATCTACCATTGGAGCCCACATGGGTATCAATAAGACAATACATCGTGTTCGAAAGGAATATCATTGGAACAATATGAACTGCGAAATAGCCAACTTCGTAAAGAAATGTTCATTATGCGCCCTTAGTAAACCCGCCAGAAATACTCAAGTAAGCCAATTGATTTCAGAAATCCTAAAGACCCCTTTTTCGAAACTTTATCTAGATTTCTCAGGTCCGTATCCACGATCCAAATCAGGAAATACCATGTTGCTGATCTGTGTAGATTCGTTCACCAAATTTGTTTGGATGTATCCCATGCGACGAGCATTAGCGTCGACAACTGTTAAAATACTACAGGAAAGACTATTTAAAGACTACGGTACTCCAGTACGTATAGTATCTGATAACGGTCCACAGTTTAAAGCGAAAGAATTTAAGAATATGTGTTTCAAGTTAGGGATAGACCATATAACCACTACAGAGTATCGACCGCAAGGCAATATTGCTGAAAGGTATCTACGAAACCTCAAATCTGCGCTAATCGCCTATCATGCGAACGATCACACGTCGTGGGAACAAAATCTATCCTGAATTCAATACGCTTTTAATTCAGCTTACCACGAAGGTCACAAGTCGACCCCGTTCGAGTTACTATACAAGT
This sequence comes from Magicicada septendecula, assembly GCA_034769895.1. Lineage (NCBI taxonomy): Eukaryota > Metazoa > Arthropoda > Insecta > Hemiptera > Cicadidae > Magicicada > Magicicada septendecula. The sequence continues at coordinate 114,168,049 of CM068374.1, read as the reverse complement.
ACCGACCAAACCACCCTTTGTCCACAAGATGGAATATACACGATCTGCTGCCTCCTCAAATAACGGATAAGCAGATAAAGCGAATATGGAACAAAGCCCGCTCTAACTTAAGAGCAAGCTTAGAAAAATCCAGAAGATACCACGAGAAAGGTAATCATAGCAATTCAATTAGGTACCAAGTAGGTGACTTAGTAATGTACAAGACTCACCCCATTAGTAGTGCGATTGATAAGACCACCTCTAAACTATCATTCCGATGGTGTGGCCCTTACCAAATCCAGAAGTACCTAACTCCAGTTACAGTAGCCCTGTGCGAACCTGCGACTCAGAAATATGTGCGGAGAACGCATATTTCACAGCTAAAGTTGTATAAGAAGAAGAGACGGAATAGTATAACCCGAAATAGAAAAGGGAATACTAGGCAGTAAAGAAAATTATATTTTTGAAACCACGTGGAAAATGTAAAACGTAGAGTTTGGAAACGAGGCCTGATCAACCTGAGTTCCAGTTCTGCGAAGCATACATTAATGAATACTCATTAACTAGATGGGAACTAACACTCATTAACTACATGAGTTATCTAGGACCCACAGAAGACAAGATAGAATTCTAAATAGTAAAAATTTAGAAAGTTACTCTACAGAAGAGAGAGTAAGACAACCAGAAACAAAAAAACCGGTAGTAGATTTAAGTGATAGAGATAAGAAAGAGTTTTGTGTTTTAATTGTGTCAATATTAAGTGTAAATAGTATGTATAAAAAAAAAGGTAGTTAATAAGAATATATAAAGTATACTGTGTTGTAACTATATGAAATAACTATGTGGACAACGTTGTAAAGTGTCCAACAACTATGTGAAAGAAATTACACACACTGACCCCATTCATACTCCAAGTCCCCAGTAAAAAAAAAGGAAAACTCAACCGTAACGTGCAAATTAAGCGGTGGAGTCTGTGACGATTTAAATTGTAACAATAATCAAAAAAATAAAAAATTTTAAAAATTAAGGTTGCGAGCTATTAAGCCATTTAAATCTCACTATAATAACATAAAAACCTGTATGTACTCAGTATGAGAGGAAGAAGTAATTAATAAGCCCAAAGAAACTTTAATAAAAAGACAAATTGTAAATAGTTATTATTGTCGTATTTAACCCTTTGGTGTTATCAGGCGCTGACCTGTTAATTCCGGACTCGACATGTCTCCCGAGTCGTCTGGAATTTAGATTAAGATAAAAAAACATAAGGTTAATAATTAAAAAATCGGAAGACACAGATAGTCGCTAAAACAACTTATTTAAATTATGTATATTTATTTAGGTATAGTTTGTGTAAATAAAAATGTTTACTTAAAGAGAGACAGGGACTACATTCTCGCGCAATAGTTGCCCCTCTACCGCTTGTTATGTACCAGTCGAAGCGAACAGAAAATCGCTCTCTCGCTATGTTGACTTCATGCAGTGCAGACGTGCGAGCGAAAGCTCTAACACTATGTTGCCGATACTTTTGTTTTACTTTAATGTTGTATACAAGAAATTGCTGCTGAAAGCATATGTTATGTATTAATCAGTATAGTTATGTAAAAACAAGAGACTTAACTTATAATACGAAATATAAAAATAGTGCAAAACAAGATGACTGCTAACTTCAAGAACTAACAACACTTCCAACATCATACCTGGAGATGTGAACTACCAGTACTTACAAACTCTAGTAGGCCCGACAGAATATGCAGATCAGGACACCCGAGAATCTACAAGTACCATCGTAGAAGGTTCAATCTACCCTGCGGACTATTGAACCCTTTAATGACGAAGACCAGACCGAGATGATGACGGCGCTTTTAAGGATTCCCAAGACGGACACCCCAGGACGAGGTTTCTACATACCAGTTTAAAGGTGACTCGATAGCCTGTCTATCGAGGGTTACTAATATTTGTTACACAACACACTTTAAAAGAGACTTTTCAGAGACTATTAACTTTGTAAAGATTAAAAGATTAAATCTAAGAGTTTTAATGTAACTATTCAAACATCATACGTTGTAACAGTTTATATGTTAATGTATCGTAGTATAATTCAAGTAATAATACCATTCTTCAAATGGAATAATAATAAAGAAAAAAACAAAAGGTCTTGCAAGCTAATATCATGAATTGAGTATAACTAAAAGTTTTAATGACTAAATACCGAAGGTTACCCGGATCCGAGGTATAGCTAAATAGAATCAATTTTGATCTCAAAGTTTAAAGAAAGCATTCAAACAACTTTAGTTTAATTAGTAAGGTCATGGGATCTGTCAGTAAATGTTTTTAAATGTTAAATAAAGAGAAGTCGTCTTGTTACACACATATAATGAGTGCGTAAATCAATAGTATACCTTCCCTTGTTTCCTTACACAGTTAGTAAGTAAATTTGTTAAGTTAATTATTTGTGGATACATTTCGTTACAACGTAGGCAGCCCATCTAATTGACGGAGCTTAGTTAAGATGGGTTCCCTGGATTTGTAACGCGGCAAACGTTACACTACCAGATGACATTGTTACACCCAAATACTTGAAGGTTGTAATATTTTTTATTGTTTTTGTTCTTAGTTTAAGGTCTTGACCTTCACCGCCTATAAGGTCACCATTTTTTGAGGTATTTATTTCGAGACCCCATTTCGCATATTCTTCTGCTAGTTTTCTAAGCATATTACTTATATCAATTTCGTACTCTGCAATTACAGCCTGATCGTCTGCAAAGTGTATTGTAAACATCTTGTCACTTTCAACTGGTACACCCATATTACGCCATTTTTTCCTCCATGATGATAGAGCTTCATTTAGATAGATCTTAAACAAAATCGGAGCTATGCAACAACCCTGTTTCAAGCCCTTACTAACACTTATCTTGCTGGATATCATTTTCCCTATTTTAACTTGAGCTGTCATATCTTTATATAGTTAAGTGTTTTTAATAACTAAAATATTTCAAATATTATTTCTTTTTTAATAGTGGTCAGTGACTGTTGGAAGACTTACAATTGCATTCAGTTTGAAGGGCGTTAGCACGTGACTGTTAACTTTTCTTACAGTTTTGTAAATCGTGACACCGTTGCCCACACACAAAGTAGTGTCAAAGTGGCGTGCCTAGGTTCAGGAACACAAAACACCGCCTTATTAGGCATTTAGCCAAACTTATATTTAAAAGAAATATATGTGACTTTAAAGATAAGACTCACCACGTATTTACAGCAATCGGTCAAGTCTACAACGGGGAATCTGTGGTTTCCGCCAATTTGATCACTTAATCCGACAGAATCTCTGATTTTATTGGTCGGTACAAACAATTTCCAAAGAATATGTGGAACATTACGAAGGACACAATAATGTAAGTTTTAGTTTTCTTATTTCAGATATTACATATGAAGAAGACAAAAATATTCTTAATAAAACAAACAACTTCCAAAGTATATGTGGGACTTGACGGAGGACACAATAATATAAGTTTTAGTTTTCTTATTTCAGATATTATTTCTTACTTAATAGGTTATAATCAATATATTGTAATGAAACACAGGATCCTGATAAGCAGTGCAGGCTTGTGTAATACACAGACGATAAACATTCATATCTAAGTTGGTAGTTTGTTAGATTTGGTTTTTTTTGGTATGAGTTTTGTATTATAGAAAGGATAAGGAATTAGGCTTAGTCAAACTGTGTATTATTTTATGTGTTATTTATTCATGTACTATGTTTGTGGAAATGTGCGCGCGTGCGCGAGTGATAAACGTTTCCCCGGCTGTGCGTGATATAATTGTCATATCGTTGTGACACCTGAGCTGAACATAAACTACTGTATTAGCTACAGTTCCTGTATTTTCCCTATCTGTTAAATGACGTTAAAATATGATTTCATTAAAATATAAAATTGTTGTAAAACGCATTTCTGCGTGAGATAAAGGTATTCAGAGATTACCATCTATGCATGCTCTTCCAAAGTCGATGCACTTTACGGCATGAAAAATTGGTGAGTCATGTTCAAAGTAACCATGTGACTTCCTTCCACCAATTAAAAGCTGGAGGGCAGTCGAAATTTTTCTTCAGCCTGTTGCTACACAGGCAGTTCTTCTCATCCAGCTATCACGCTCGGAACGTGCAATTCTTGTGCAAGATTTTCCGCCTGCAACAATTTTTTAAGTCTTTTCGGTGGTAGTAACGAGTGCGAAGGCTCAGAACTGTTGGTGTAATACATAGCTACACAGTATTGTTATTAGAATACAGCGTGTGTAAATAAGTGATCTTGAACTGTGTTACTGTGTGAGGTATTCTGCAGTAGCAGTAGTATTTCATAATTACTTAGTAATAAAATTTTGTCATCATTAGTCTCCGCGTGAGTGGAAGATTTCCGCATAGGGAGGTCTGCTGATCGAGGTAGACCCAGTGTTTCGCGTGAACACTTGAAGAGTCCGGATTGGTATAAGCCTAATATACCGTTTCTAAGTAAAACTCACTGTGACCTGAGATACTTATAAATTATAAATTCTGTATAAAGTTTTAGAAGTAGTATCAATAGAACCGTTGTGGTGTGCGAAGCGTCAGTGTCAACGTTGGAACTCCAGGACACCAGCTCAGCTGGAAGCGTCACCAGGGTGAACCATCTGTCATCGTACGCCACGCCTGACGACTCAACGACACAGCAAAGCCCCCCCCTTTTCCATCAACATCGCCGTGGGAATCATCATCATCACATACGTAATGTACCACATCACGTATATGAACAATAATTATCAATTTAAAAGATTATAACTGAAACACTACCATTATTATGCTTGTCAAATATATCATATAAACAATTACATATGTCTTGTGTGCAATAAATAATCTTAAACCCTCCAATATAGACTTTTGCGTTAAGATACACATACTACCATATCCTATGCGCCAATAGTTGTTATTTGTGTTGTCGCAAAATATATTAATTTTGACAAAATGAAAGGTGACACAGCGTTATAATTCATTAGTACTGTACGTTTATGACACAGCAATTATCCTTGGTGCAACAAACACCTAAATCCTACAACCTCGCCGGTGGTTTAAACGATACAGTTACATTCAGTATTAACATAGAGATGTATTTACAATACTTGTGATGCTGCAATATATATAAAAAGAATGGCCTCATTCTTCCTCTTCTGCGCACAATGGGAAAAGTCTCACCATCACACATCAATAACTACTTTACGAAATTCCATCGTACTTTTTGTATAATTATTATACACCGTAAATATTATAAGGTATTCTATAAAGCTACAAACAGATTTAAAAAAACTTTGTTAAATTTAAAAATTAACAGTTCTATTAAGTAATACCGTTGAAATAGGAAGAATCGTAGCTAAGCGTAGATAAAAATGTAAGTCATTTTTACCATCCACCGTAATGGAAGAATTGTAACTTAAACAGAAAACAATTGTTGTAAAGAACATTAGCAATAAAAAAACTGCAAACTAAATAAATTGTTAAAATACCGTAAATGACGATTACTGGTTTTTTGAATTTCACCAACGTAGGTATACCAGTAGATATAAAATATTTTTTATCATTAGGGCTAAAATATTTGTTTCCAATGATAATAACAAAATTCCTACAGAAAATATAATTAGTGATGTAGAACATACCATTCAACACATTGTAAAGGAAGAGAAGACAGAGACAGTTAGGGGCCAGTGTGTGAAGGCTATAACTAATTTCTGAAACCGAAATAAAAATAAAACTCACAGAAAGCATATCAATAAATTAGTGAAACGATGAAAACAATATCTACGTATTAACCCAGACATATACGTAACTAAAACTGAGAAAATCCTAAAACTAAAACTGGCTTAAGTCACCACCCGTCAAGCTATTCTGAGTGCGGAAAAATTTTTAAAAATAACCCTTATTTCGTACAGACTCCAGAAGAAATCAAGTAGCCGTAACAAGTCCCCATCGGCCACACGCTGCTAACTCTCAAGCTCATCTTCAGGAACGAGCCTCCTGCTAGATGCAATCACTTTGACACGGTTTTGACAACTTTCCATCTCGTTTCAGAGTGTCCTGCTCTCCATCATCTGCGAACCAAATTTAATATCCCTTCAGATGTTAGAAGAAATTTAAACGATAAAACTGCAACCGCCGGAATACTCCTCATCATAAAGGAGAATCAGTTGATAGCAAAAATATGGGTACGGACTATTAAATTTATAAGAAATTGATGTAATTTGTAGGACGTTTAACTTAATAGATTGATATTGGTTGAGATTGTTATTACTGTTTTATTTATTGTATATACGAGTTGTTGTTACATTTATTGTTATATATAAAACTGATAACATGTGCTGCCACAAATAAATATAATAAAAATAAAATAATAATTGCTGAATACTCTATGTCAGCCGTCCCAACTATGTGTTGTGAAGCTGATCACAAGTCTTAATATTTGGTGTTAACGACAACGACGAAAACAACATACTAAGGCTGGAGAACAGTTCTATCGAATTTGTCCTTTTTTTCCCTAATGAGTGTCTTAAATTTGTTCCTCTAGTGGTTAAATCATGAGTGTATGAAAGTTATTCAGAATCCTGCATTTAAACTATTATTACACTAAGTGTGTAGTATTGATTTTGCACAAAAAAAATATTATTTTTAACATAAACTTTTAAAATTAATTTCCTTACAAAATTTTATGTATACCCAGATTTTTATTTTATGACAAAACACATAAGTAAATTATTATAAATAAATCACCTTATATCCGTCGTGTGACTTCGTTACGTCGATTAAAATGACGCGTTTCGGAACATCTGTTCCATCATCAGATAAAATCGCTCTATTGAGGTCGTTAAAGGTTAAAAACACATGTTACACATAATTGTCCACTATGTAATTCACTTGCTTCCTAAATGGATATAAGGTGATTTATTTATAATAATTTACTGTTCATACGTGACTTGGATACCAAGAACTAATATGCACATAATAAGTGTTGTGTGCTATACAGTTCTTGGTAAACTGAATTAAAAACCTGGAGAAAAAGTCTTAAACATAGCTTACGATTCTTACTCTTAATGGCAACAAATACATAAATCGAAATAATAAGCAATAACTTTTATAACATTTATTTTAAATGTATAAGTTTATCAATGAAAAGCAAAGTTGTAATAGGTCTTAGGAAAAACAAACACCACGCTGTAGTGCCGGTTAAATAAGTGGTGAGGTAGGCGGAACCACGAAGAAGAATTTCAACAAACAAACAAACCGCGACACCTACACTACCTGATGTTTTGTGTCGAATGACAATGCCTCAGAAATCGGGAGTCAAAATTGTCAAAAAAAATTGCGTGCCGTCCAAAATGTATGTGCTAAAAGTAACTGTGAGCCCTTCAGATTCATGTTTTGGAAAAAGTTTGATACGTGGCAGCAAATGTTCGTGACTTATCTGAAGTCTTTCAGTTTTCTGTCTTTCAGTTTGTCAAATAGCTGTGTGGGGTGTTTTATATTATTTTAGTTTCTAGTGTGATTTCGTATTTTAATGATTTGTACATGTGTTTTATTATCTTGTAAGCTGGTGCTAATTTTCAGTTGATGAGTGGTCTTATAAGGTATCCTGTTTTATGTATCTTTACAATTATTTTCAGTGGTAGGGCTTTTAGCTTGTTGTTGGTGAATTAGGTTGTTTTTGTTAAGTATTGTTTGTTTTCTTTTATTAGCTTATTTATTTGCTTTAGGTATTTTTGTGTTGGTTGTATTCTAGTTTTGTGCATTTGATTTTTGTTATCAAGTCTTTGTTTTATTCATATATTTGTTTATATTTATAGCAATTAATTCGTTGATTTAGTCTCCCTTTTAGGTTAAACCAATAGGTCAAGAATACAATGAGTATACAACGGAGAATCTCTGGTTTCCACCAATTTGAAAACTGAATCCGACAGCAACTTTGTTGACTCTTAAAGTGTTTTTAATAACTAAAATATTTCAAATATTATTTCTTTCTTTATAGGTGATAGCAAATATATACCGTATTAAGTTTGTGTAGACACTCGTGGTCACGAAACTCTTCTACAGATTATCAGATACTATATAGTGGCCGGTACAACAATAGTCGGTGATTGCTGGAAGACTTACAATTGCATTCAGTATGAAAGGCATTAGTACGTGACTGCTAACTTTTCTTATAGTTTTGTTAAACGCGACACCGGTTCCCACACACAAAGTAGTGGCAAAGTGGCGTGCCTAGATTCATGAACACAAACCACCGCCTTATTGGGCATTTAGCCAAATTTATACTTAAAAGAACGGTATGTGACTACAAAGGTAGGAATTAACATGTATTTACAGCAATCGGTCAAGTGTACAACGGGGAATCTGTTGTTTCCGGCAATTTGACCACTGAATCCGACCGAAGCTCTGATAATTAATAACGTAAGTTTTAGTTTTTTAATAATTATAATATTTCAGGTATTATTTTGTTCTTAATGTTCCTTTTTGTGGAACTGATCCCGAATGGGCAAAAATTGTTTTAGATGGTACTGTCCTGAAACAAGATAGCAGTTTTGAATACCTGGGCTACAGTGTGTCTTATATGCAAGCAACAACGTGGTTCATAAGTTGCATAACTTCAACCATATGTGCGCGACCATCAGGCGAACCCTTAAGTCAGCAAGTAAAGGAACACGCCTAAAATTCTACAATTCTGATGGACCTTCTCACATTTCTTTATGTGTCTGAGAATTGGACTTTAACAAAAGGCCAGGCCAGTCGCATCCAAGAGCCTGAAATGAGAGTTCTCAGACACGTGGCAGGGTATACTCTCCATGGTCATTGAAGAAACACAGATATACGGCAGGAACTTAATTTTACGGAACGCCCAGTATCTGCTGAATTGGTGGGAACATTTTTTCCGAATGGATGACTGCCGCATCCCCAAACAACTTTGGAACTATAAGCCGAGAGGATGGAGAGGTGTGGGACGTCTGAGGAAGCGCTCGAGTAACCAGCTGTAATATTTGACTATTTGAGACCGGAACAGACCATTCATGGTTAAAACCTTGAGGATGAAGAAGAAAAAAATTTTGTCCTCAATAGTTTGTAAGAATTTATATATTACTTTGGACAAAATAAAAGGTGACATACAATTATAACTCATAATTGTTTAAAGCCTGTAATGTTTATGATACAGCAATTATCCTTTCGGAACGAACACAAAAATCCTACAACCTCGCCGGTGGTTTAAACGATACAGTTCGTTCAGTATTAACATAGAGACATAATAATTGTAATGCTGCAGTATATGTAAAAATAAGAGCTTCATTCTTATACTTCTGTGGACAATGGAATAAGTCTCACCATCACACATCAATAACTACTTCAAGAAATTCTATCGTACTTGTTGTATACACCGTGAATAATATAATGAATTCTATGACGCTACAAATAGATTTAAGAAAACTTTGCTAAATTAAAAAATTAATAGTTCTATTATGTAATACCGTTGAAACAGAAAGAATTGTATCTGAGCGTAGCGTAGCGGATTGATATGTTGTCGAGATTGTTACTATTTTAATTTATTTTACTGCATCTGCATGAGAATTTCTGTATGATTTACATATTCATTTATATACTTTTTGTGGTTGGTAATGGCCGATGCTGTTGGAGCGGCCTTATAAATAAATAAACGTGAAATAAAAAACAAACTGAGAAAACTTAAAAAAACTGTAGCCATTTACAAAGAAGAATAAGCAACAAAAACCAAATATTATTAAATGACAAATAAACATATAAACAAGTTCCACGAAACCGCCACGTAGCCTAATGCGTGATACCAATAAACGCTTTCCATTATTATGCAAAAACAAATACATAGACGAATTAATTCTTAAAGAACTTATAAGAAATTCTCTCATCTTTCCGAAGTTATATTCCCTAATGAAAAATCATAAGCAATGTAATCCGGTTAGAAAAACAGTTTCGTTATAAATTCTCCTACATATGAATTGACCCGATATCTTTCTGCAATTCTATAACATATTTCCAACATAAAGTATAAAGATTCATGTGATTTTCATGCAAAAATGTGTGTTCAATTACCACTTAATTATCAACTTGGCTCTTGCATTATTGGAACGCCATGTCCCATAATCTTCATAGGGTTTATATGGTTTTTACCTAAGAGTCGGTGAATACTGGGATAGGCGTTGGTATACAGTCCTTCGAAAAAACTTATTGATAAACTCAATCAAATAAGCACTGCTTTGCGTTATATAGAAATGATTGGTTTCCCAAAGTTAGGAGAAGTAAAGTCCTACACAAAACGAAGGCCAGGCTCCTTCTATATGTAGAGGAAGCATATAGGAAACCCATAGTAAACAGTCTATGTAAATAATAGCAGTGGTAGAGGAATAGTACTGTATTCTTTATTGTTGAATTTATCTGCAGTTATCAAATAATATGGGGGAATGTAATTAATGTAAGGAACTACTCATATTATTAAAATTTTAATATTTTACTTTACTTGTAATGTTACTTAAAATAACATCCGCTGTTAAAATAACGATACAAAATAAAGTAATAATTGTAGGACTTCAGATATACTTTACATGTATTTGGAAAATTGTAAATATATTTCATAAAAAATTAAAAAACAATTTTTATTATATAAATAGGTATTTTCTATTTCTTTATGAGCAACATCACGAGTTATCTTGAAATAATATTGAATAATATTATATATTATTAAATTAAATTACTTCTGCAAGTTGTTGATATTATTTTAATTAATTATCCTGACGTACATTTCACTGATAGATTCGGTATCTTCTGAGGCTATACAATATTATAATATACAGGTTGTCAGTATTATAATGGACATCCTAATTACGTCCAAAACGTAGCAAACAATATTACCATAGGATACCGTATAAAGACACTGTATGAATAAGTAGAGATCGCAAGTTCCAACATTGTAAAATAGTTGTTGAGGAACTTTGTAAAAATGTTAGTTTCAAGTATTTTTAGACTTGTGAAGCAACTTTAAGTGCAGTGAAATTATGCGTAATGATAATTAGTCGCGTAAGTAGTGCGCGTGTGCGAGGGTACCTAATTATTTTTTTAGATATTCTTAAAACACACGTTAATTGGAATAAATATAAAAATATAAAAATGTTGATATTCTTCAGGAAATATGGGAATCGAACGTCTTGTAACAAAAACAACTTCCTGATGACTGTAGTTGTTTTTAAAATTATTTACTGTTGTTTCAGTATTTACCGAGAACAGCTCCTAGAGTTGCCCTGATCAATTGTGGAGTACGACAAGGGTGTCGATTATCACCTTCCCTTTTTAATTTATATATTGACAATGTCACATGAAACTGGCAGATGTTTCGTCCAGAAAATTTTATGATTGGTCACTCTAAATTTGACACTTTGTTGTTTGCCGACGATCAGGCTATTCTGTCGGACTCTGAAAAACAGACTGCAGATGGGTATACATTTGATAAATCGAATCTGCATTGACTCTGGATTACAAGTATCCACACTTAAGACCAAGGTGTTGGCTTTTCGTGGAACTGATCCCGTACGGGCAAAAATTGTTATAGATGGTATTGTTTTGGAACAAGTTAGCAATTTTGAATACCTGGGCTGCAGTGTGTCTTATAATGCATGCAACGATGTTGTGAATAAGTTGGATAAGTTCAACTTTATGTGCGGGACCATTAATCAAACACTTAAATCAGCAAGTAAAGAAACACGCCTAAAATTCTACACAGTGATGACTCTTCCCACACTTCTTATTGGGTCTGAGAATTAGACTTTAACGAAATGCCAGGCCAGTCGCATCAAAGCGGCTGAAATGAGATTTCTCAGGCACACAGCAGGGTACACTCTCCATGATCATAAAAGAACAGAGATATACGGCAGGAACTGGATGTTATGAGTATACTCAACAGGATTGCCCAGAATCGGCTGAATTGGTGGGAACATCTTTGCAGAATGAATCCCCAAACAACTATGGAACTATAAGCCTAGGGGACGAAGAGGTGTGGGATGTCCGAGGAAGCGCTGGAGTGACCAGCTCTAATCTTTGCCTATTTGAGACCGGAACAAACCATCCTTGGTTTATTCCTTGAAGAAGATGATCAGGACCGGCCCCAGCGCTTCTGCCTCCCTGTGCAGTATTTATGAGTGCCGCTCCCTTCCTATTTTACTTCTGAACACATTCACGCACATAGATCTACTCTAAAGATACGGCGATTGTCTTCAAATGACAACTAGGAATGTTTGCATTGTTGTGTTTATCAAATAACTAGAACTTTTTCGCGTTCACGAATGCGGCGAACGGCTACAATAAAAATTGTAGATACAATACAACGAATCGTGATACAATAAAAATGCATGCCTATGTAATGACTTAAAATTAAAATACTAAATAAATTCATTATGATTGAAATGTAACAAAAATAATGTATCATATACCTTAGTCTATTCCACATTCAGATGAAACTAGGTATATGGACAAAAAATTAACGTTCAAAAAACACATAATCAACAAAAAAGGAAGGAATTGGAGCTCAAGATGAGAAAAATGTACTGGTTACTTGAGACAGTGTTTTATTTATAATTTTATAAAGAAATTTGATTTAGAAAAAAAAAGATATCAGAAATTTTTTTTTTTTTACCCGGTCGGGGTGTATGTGAGACGGACATTCTAACTGCATATCAAATGTAGTAAACAATATTGCCATAGGATAGCGAGTAAAGATGTCTTCCATTTAATACAGACTGTTGCGTCAAGATAACCAATCCATGATTTTGAAGGTGACGAATAAGACATCACCACTAAAGGAACACCAAGCGTCAAATTACGTAGTGTTACTTTTGGTGTAGGCGACTCAAATTCCTTAAAAAACTGAATGAAAAGATAACGTTAACAAATGGAAATGGTAAAAGTTTTATGCCAATTTGCTTAGAGGACGAATATGCTGCAGCTTGCTAGCGCATACACCACAATAGAACCTGACGTGACATGTTGACAGGAATTACTTGTGTGATTCATACGATCAACCAAGAAGTACGTTTATATAACATTCTGTGAACAGGAGGTGTAGTACTGTATTATCTATCAAAAGCAATCCAACTTTTCTGTAGACAAATATCATACAGGCAGAACAACAGTTTTAACATTATCAATTCCAAAACTACCATTTCTATCACTGCCACATTCTGCAATTCCAAGTTTTTGAAAAATAATAATTCGTATTTTTAATAAAGTGTCATTCTAAACATAGCATATTCAATAGGTTTTTAACCTAGATAAATTTAGAAGGTATCTAGGTTTTCTGTTTTGCGTTTATATTGTTACTCTACTTGTCTCATAGGAAATATTCAAATCAATTTTTGTATACTTCTACACACAACTAGGCCAATACAATGTACAGAAAACGAATTAGCTTACTGTGTTTTTTTGAATATATCGTAGTAACACATTTTCGTAAACAGATATGAGTTACAAAACTTTAGCACAATCTAGTTCCATGTTACCTGAAATTTTGTTAAGTTTTTTTCCAAGGAATCCACCGACTCCTAGGAAAAACCCACATAAACCCTATGACGATGATGCGACAAATTGTATTTCGCATCCACTGACTCCTAGGGAAAACCATATAAACCCTATGACGATGATGTGACAAGGTGTGTCAGTGCCCCAATAAGCATTGCCCCGTACCCCCTTGCCTAATATATAACTGATTGGTTTCCCAAAGTTAAGGGAAAAATCCGCTACATTAACGCCAGGCTCTAAGCTGTAGAAGAGGCAGCTGTTGGTAGGAAACTCCTAGTCCTCCCACTCCTAGTAAGCCGTTTATATAAATAAATTAATATGGTTGCAGTAGTCTAGATATAGTACTGTATTTTTTGTTGTTCATTTTATATACAATTATCAAACTAGAATTAAAGAACTACTTCTAATATTATTGTACCCTTGAATACTTTACTTTAACATTAATTAAAATCTTTTAAAACCTTATATTGAATGTATAAGTACATTAATGAAAACGAAAAGTTTTACAGTTCCTATCAATATCATTGGCACAGTGAACCCTTTGGTACAATAAATGGCGAGGTAGCCTGAATCGCGACGATGGATGTCGGTAAAATATTGAACCATGGCACAAGCATTACCAGGTGCTACGTGCTGAACAGAGAACACCTTGGAAATCAGGTGTCAATATCGTTGGACGATCTTGGTGATTTGAAGTAGCTGTGATTTTATAACTTTATTATCAAAATTTATAAGATATAATTTAATTATGCGGTGTAAAATGCCGATAATAAAAAATTAATAATTGTTAGATATTCAGATATAGTTTACATGCTCTTAACGCATAATTGTAATTATATTTTATAGTATTTAAATATTTTTTTCTGTTTTATGTGTGTGTGTGTGTGTGTGTGTGTGTGTGTGTGTTTTATGTTTGTATATTTGCTATTTTGTTGATTATGTATATTTATGTCTATATGTTTGTGGCTGTGTGTGGGGATGTATTGAGAAGTACTTAACGATTTTGGTTTAAAGAGTTTTTCTCAGTTATTGGCGACAGATGTCGTAGAACGTACACTGAACCAATTGCTATTTTATAAAAAGCGTTTCCTTAACGTCTGAGTGCGTCAGAGTGCGAGTGAGATATACACGGGCGCGCGCGCGCGAGAGAGAGAGAGTGAGAGAGAGAGAGAGAGAGAGTTTCATGCTTGTTCACACTTTGTCGCTAATGAACACATTCGGTAAGCACATTCCTAGTCACAGTGAATTATTGTTTCAAAACTATTGTGTTTTTCTAAAATCCTCCGTAATGGTTTAAATTAATTATGTTTCTATATTATGTCGTACACCATTAGATTACACTTTCTGCAATTAATACATCATTTACAACACATTTTGTGCTTAAAAATAAAAATGTCACACACTTTATTTTACATAACAATATTCCTATATAACTAATAATATTTTAATAACAATGATTTTTTGTTATTACAATTATCATTAGTAGCTTTTATTGGTTTTACGCCTGTATGCCCATGATGTACGCCTGTAAAATGCGAAATATTGTCAATATCATGAATCCAGTAAGACCCAGTGAATATGTCGTAACATCTCTAGAGGAAATTCTACACTTCAGCGAGGAAACTTTGAGACAGGCTGTAAGCGCTATGAGATTTAAGACGTCGCCAGGACCTGACTTAGTTCCTGCAGAGGCGAGGAAGTCGATGGAGTGAGCTTGCCCTCAATTGCTTCGAAATGTATACAATCGGTGTCGAAAGGCGTCCGACTCCCCAAACCATGGAAGGTGCAACAGTTAGTACTGATCAGTAAGGGTTAAGATGATCTGGGCCCTTTCAGGCCACTGCGCAAGTTGGACACGGAAATGACTTTATTATATAAGACGCGAGATACTAGTATTGTACATAAGTAAGTTTGATTATTGTTTTTATTATGCACTTGTAAAATTGACTTGTTTATAAAAAATTTTAACCTGATCGCTTTTATATATTTTTTTTTAATGAAATAACATTAAATCGTTTCTTTTTACTAATATCAAGTTATACGTTATAAACTTTTGGGTAAACTAAAGTACAAAGATTATCAGGTTTAAATTTTCATGAATGAAAAATATAGCTTTTAATTCGTTTTCATGGTAGTAACAAGGAATAAATGTAAGTAACAATTTCTTTTAACGCCTGACATTAAAAAGTGTATCAATGGAAACGGAAAGTTGATTCAGTTCCTAGTAAAAACTATCGGCACAGCGTACATTTTGGTTCAATAAATGGTAAGGTAGCCGGAATCACAAGGATGGATGTCGGTAAATTAGTGAACCACGGCACCAGCAGTACCAGTTGCTACGTTCTGAACAGAGAACACCTTGGAAATCAGATGCCGATATCGTTGGACGACCTCGGTAATGTGAAGCAGTTTTAGTAGAATTATAGTGGAACTTTCTTGTCAGTATTACACGTCACCGGTGCTATTGTCTGATTACAATTAACTACAAAACCGGACAGCTGCCAGAAACAGTGAGCAGTCTGAATTCAAGAGCTTGAGAACATGAGCCTTAGCTATCAACGCCAATGCCATGTCTCCTGTCCACTGCCATCTCAGTGTAACTCCTCACGTTCATTCTCCTTAGTTTTTTAGCACGTCATCTAATCATCTTATTCTAGGTCGATCCCTCTTTCTGCTTTTATAGACTTGTCCCTTCAGGAGTTACGTTGGCATACGCTGATCATCCATCCGATCTAGTTGACCTACCCATTGTATCCGTTGAACCTATACAAATCCTACGATATCCTCATGCTTTAATACTTCATCTGTCGCTTGGTTATTTCTTATACTCTATTTCCGTCACCTTGTTTGACCGGGCCACAAACACGTCTTACAGTATTTATTTCAAACTTTCTTAGTGCTTCTTATTCCTTTTCTGTCATCCGTGTCCAGGTGTCGTCTCCATAAGGAACAACCCGTCCGATAAGGTCTTATATATTTGTTATTTTTGAATTACGACTAGTAGCCTACTGTTAGCATAATATGTTCTATTTCCTATTTGTATCCTGTCATGTATTGTCGTGTTTATGGACCCTTCATTATCTATCATGTTACCCAGATATCTGAGCTTATTAACTGGATCAAATTAATTATCCTCTATGAATCAATTGTATGGATTTCTTCTCCTTTCTGATGTAAAAATTAGCATGTATTTAGTTTTACTGATATTTACATTCACTCCCATTCCAGCGGAATTTTTGTTGAACTCCTTGTTTACCTCAACTAGCCATTGTCTTGTTCTGGCTATTATCGCAACATCGTTAGCGTAAGGAGATATTTACCTTGTATTATTTAATATTATTATTACTTTAGAATATTTTAAAATAAATAAAATAAAATTTGAGGTTTGATATGTTTATATTTTAACATCAAGTAATACTGACGTAAGTTTACTGAGGTACGTTTAAAGGTTACTACAGAATACTTGTACATCATAACATAACGGTGTCACGCCGATGCTATAAATTCTTTTTAAGAAAATTTACCGTCGTACGTATTGTACGGTATTTGTAAAAGCTTTGTCGGCGTACGTGCTGTGAGGTTTAGGTATAAACAAACATAAAATTACGATTCAATTTTCTTCGTGCCTGAGACATTAGCGCATTTTCCAGTATGCTGACGAGTCACAACACTATTTACTAAACAAGAAAGAAAAAGTAACTTGGGATATAAGCGTAAATAAACTTCTTTTCAAAAACGTACGTTAATAGTTCCGCCAGTGACTTACTTTTTTGTCGTTATGACGCGTTTCAAGACGTATGTCTCATCATCAGGTGTTTCACTCGATAGGAGAGGTCGTCAGCACATTAAAATAAAATAAATAAACGAACACATAAAAGCACAAACGTGAACGGAACATATACGGCCGGTGCGCACCGCGTTGAAGTCGAGCCCGCACTGTTGTTATTACTGTACGTTATTTACTCAGTAGTCCGAGTGTTTTCAATCTTATCTTGGATACTAATAACTACGTCATATAGTGAGTTTGATTGGAACTGCAGTTCATTTAATAGGAACTCAGAGATATTCTTTTATAAACATTTGAGTTCCTCTTTCAGCCATAATATTTGGGCACGATTTTTTACATTTATGGCGGTATTTGATTTATTATTTATCATTACAATGGCGTAATTTGGTGTTAAATTTTTTCTGATGCATTCCTTGTTAAGCATAATGTTGTAATAAAACGTAATTGATGTGTTTGTGATTATTGATTATTAATGTGTAGTTCGTTCAAAAGGTTTAAAAGTAATGTTTAAATTCTCTTGGAGCACTGGTAGATTTACCTTTCACTTACCACCGATTATTGTTGTCAATCTTCCAAAATAGGTTCTGTAATACACTGAAATGGCACAACACAGTTTATAAAATATGTCACAAGTGTATATGTGTTTGCACAGTAAATAAAATGATTTTGTATATTTGATCCTGTTTTGAAGTTTCAAATATTGGCCGCTCGTTCGCTGTACTGCCACTTTGTAAAATAATTGCTCTGTTAATATTTTCGTTATTGCCTACTTTGAAATGAAAGACTAATTCAAATGTAAGTAAATTTGTAGTTTATTAACAATAAGTTGATTTCAATTAAAACCCTTTAAAACAATTTATAAACACCAAAAAATAAGTTAGCTCGTCATCGAGGTTCTTAAAGCTCAGGGCTGGTAACACTGATTATTTATGTTGTATGGTACTAACCTTGTTTGGTTAGTTTTTTGTTTACAATTACCAAAAGTCGTGAATTCTTTTAGTTAACAAGATACAGGATACAAAAATGCTAAATACAACAATAATGTATTATAGAGTGATTACAAATCAAAAAAAACTTTAATTATAATATTGAAAATTATCGTATTTGGTCCACCTGATATCAACTCGCAGGTTATGTTGTGGAGTGTACGACACGATTGAAATTGCTGTGTGTCGGAATAATATTACTTGAATGGTTATTAATAACAAAACTATTATAATTATTTCATAAACTCATTTCAATTGAGTATATACAAGCTCGTCTAATTGTAAAGCAAAACTCAGTATGGTTGTTGGGCTCTTTCGTAATACGTAGGTTAGATTGCCATTTACTCTAAGTGAGTTAATAAAATATTTAAATTGATGGCATTGAAATCTTATAACTATAAATAATATTTATTCACGGTACGTTTATTATTGATTAACTGTATTGAGAGTTCTCGGTTATTATCTATAAATGAATTGACTTCGTATTAGTTATAGTCAAGTTAGCATCTACCCCTAGATTTACCTTGTTCACACCAATGTTGGTTAAAATATTATATTCAACTGTCATCTCCTTCGAAAATCAATAATATTTTATTTAAATGATTAAAATTGAGAATTTCTGTTCAAATACTGGTTAATTAACAATTATTATTTAGTTTAGCCATGTACAACTGTACTTGACTAAAGTAGTACCAACGTAAAAAATTTATTATTTGGTAATTATTAGATTTCATTAAAATATCACTAATACTAGGTACTCCCTTAATTTCCCACTCATCATTGCCGATATTTTACACTGGCAATGGTTGGTTTATTATTTCACATCACTCGTTGCACTTCACTCGCTATAGGTTATACACTTTAGTTAGGTTAGATTACGTGTTTATACTAGGGAGCGCGCACATTTTTAAAATCTTGTTCCCGTCGAAGACGCGTTCCGTACACTATGATAGTCAGTTAGCTAGTAGTCCTTTCCTTCGAAGTCGCTGTCGGGGTCTCATGAAATCAGCTCTTTCTATTGGTTGAAAATCTGTTAATCTCGTACCCATATGCCTTAATAAATTCAGAAATTTTATTTCTTAGCATCGGTCTTTGGGTTTGAGAGTACGGCGATGATGCTATCAATTCTTTCGGAATTGAAGGAAAACTTATTATCGTTTATAACTTTCTTAGTACATTTCGGATTAAGAAATTAATGGTATCACTATTTTGCGGATGCTTGGCTCTTTATTTCGAGTCCACTCAAGCTATAAATCCGTCCATAATTAACCTAAATAACTTTCTGATGATGCACCTTCCGTGGTTCTTAATTATACATAAGTTTTTTCCACTTTATTGTAATATATGTTATTTCTAACACTCATTGTAGATATTTGGAGTCCTTTTATCTTAATAACTATCCCGTAAATACTAAATTATGTCCAATTTTTTCAAATGCTTTTCAGGCGTGTAAGCCCTATATGTCCTTGCATTTATATTTACTAATTCTAATACATATCTTATAATAACACATTTCTTTGGGGTTTATCTTGTGCCTTAAATATTCATACATCTTTGGTGAAGCTTCGTTTCCATTAATGGTGCTTCATTTATTTACACTGTATGGTTGTAATACACCATGTCATAGTTCTGTCATATTGATATACATATTTTATTATTATTTGTGCTTTATGGATGTATTTTTATCTATTAAGGTGTTCTTAGGTTTTGTCTACTGTTTGTCTTGTGTGTATAATACTTCCTGCTGTGTTAATTATTCATAATTCTCAGTAGGATTGCTATTTACATCTAGTCCCATTTGACATGTATATTTGTTTATTATTATTTTCATGTAAATTTATGTATTTAATGTCTGTTAAAGGTTCTCAAAGAGGTATTGAGTATTCTAGTTACTACTGTCAAACTATTTTCCTCTCCTTTATTAAGTTTAAGTGAGTGTTTTATGTAACTCTGATAGTCATCTTGTGTTTTGGTAATCTGGCTACGGTTTGTTTAAGCAATATAGAGTATATAATTGTGTTTCTTAATTCATACTGGGTTCACTATGTTACACACTTATCCTAGTTTGGTTGTTGATTTGAATAATTACTTTTGTCTGCATTTTTCTAATTGTTATTTGTGATTCTGTGTTGCAGATTCTGTTCAGTTGAAGTTATGTGTATCCTACTGAATTGACAACAATGCTTATTCGGATTTGTTCAGTTTCTTGCTTAATTCTTATATTTTTACTATGATATGTTATTACTGTTATCTATTACAATATTTTCCTTATTTTACTTGTATTATATACTATTTTTTCAAACATTATGATTTAATTCTAACTTGTTATCGTCATACATATTATGTGTTTACATGTGGTTTTGAGTAAACTGTTTTGTTTTTCTACTACAGGTTGTCTTATCTTTAATACATTAATAATTACATTCTGTATTGATTTTACCCTTCACTCTCTTGATATTTAAACATATATCTCATTAACGATTTTATATTCAATTTCAGTCATTATTGAGCAATTATTTCTCTCTTTATTATCAGTACATTTGTGTTCTTTTTATGTTTTTATTTTATTATATTCTTGTTTCATAAATCATACACTAATTGTTTGTGTTGTTTATTTGGGGTTGCTATCTATCTTTGTTAACACTTCTTATCTTCATATTCCTAAAATATTGCACTTCTATTCTTTGTGTTGTTTCATTTGGGATTGTGATATTTTAGTATTAATCGATGCATTTATATAAGTCATTCACTATTATTGTTTGTGGCTGCTTATTAGTTTGTCGACACTTTGTTCTTGGTCACCTTTCCTTCTTCAGGTTCTTCCTTGTTGGGGGTATTATGATTCACTTATTTGGCATTCTTCATACATGCATTATTATCTTCTTATTAGTTGGTTATTTTCTCCATCTAAAATTTACTTTCCTTATTTGTTGTGTCTTCCTCACACTGGTAATGTTATTGTCTTGTTCCTTGTTAAATAGGTTTCATTGTTTATTAAACATTTTTCTTCTTCTTAAATATATAAACTTCTCCTCTTCTTATATGCAGGTTTCTTCTTCTTCTTATATATATATATATATATATATATATATATATAAGTTTTTTCACTCATATGGTATTTTCCCTCACTTATATTATATGTCGTTTCACTTATATGATATGTTGTTTCACTTGTATGATGGGTTCCCTCACTTATATGATCTATTGGGTCCTGGTTGCTAACGTATTTGTTCGGTTTATATTTTTCCTCTTCTAAAAATACTGATGATGCATTCAATTATAATTCTTCCTTCTACGGTGTTGACTTACTTTGACATTATTTATCCATGGATATACGCTTGGTTTTGATATTTTAGAGGTTTTGATCATTTTGGTTTAGACATGTACATGCTAGATTGTTATTCTAAGTATTTTATATCATTTATATGTAACTAAAATTTTGATACGTTACATATGCCTTCCTATAAGAATTGATTAATTCTGAAACCCTATACTAACTTAATGAAGAATTTATCAATTGTTGTACTCTCTTTCATATTGAATCTTCTGTTCTTCTTATATCCTTCCATTTTCTTGTATGAGTCATATATTATATTTTTTCATTTGTATTTGTCTTCCCTAGACTATTTAATTCCCTAATTCCCTAACATTTTTTAGCTGGGGCAGCTCAGAGTGTTTCGCTTGACCTTCATTCTCTGCTGGCCATACTAACATCAAATAAATTCAGAGGTAAATCATCTCTGTTCAAAATATAAATGATTGCTGGAATAATTCTTCAGTCAATTCATATCATAAAATAAAAGTAGTCAATCTTCCGAATAATAATAAATATTCTTGGGATTACTTCACGCATTTGCGGTTTATACATAATTATATTCTTCTCTTCTTGATTCATCTTAACTTAATCTTCATATATTTCTCTAGGATAATTCCGTTTACAGTTCTTCATTGGTATCTTCTCATGATTCTCTTCTTTAGTATTTTATTTTCATTATTCTTCGGTATCAATTAATCTTTCTTTTGGTAGTCCGCTTTATATCACTTTATATTCTTCTGTATCTTCTTTTACCCACATATCTGTGTCATATTTCACTTAATAGGCTCTCGTTTGGTTTTGTTTCATGCCTCGTATATTGTATATCCATTTTTTAATAATATTCATTTACTTTTGTCTTCCTCCTTCTCTTGTAATCTCATCGTAGATTAAGTACGGGTAAGATGTTATTTACTGGTTGACTGGCTGTTGGAAATATTAATTCATGCCGTGGATGTTGGGTGTCCGTCTCGTATTTTATTCTTCTTTATGTACGGGTAAGATGTTATTTACTGGTTGACTGGCTCTTGGAATTTTGTTTACAGTTCCTGCCGTTGATTTTGGGTGTCGGTCTCGTATATTATTTTCTTTTTGTAAGTACGGGTAAGCTGTTATTTACTTGTTGACTGGCTGTTGGAGATATTAATTCATGCCGTGGATGTTGGGTGTCCGTCTCGTATATTATTTTCTTTTTGTAAGTACAGGTAAGATGTTAATTACTGTTGACTGGCTCTCGGAACTTTATAGTTTATGCCATTGATGGAGTGTGTCGTTCTCGTATGTTATTCTTCTTCTTTTTTAAGTACGAGTAAGATGTTAATTACTGGTTGACTGGCTGTTGGAAATATTAATTCATTTTTATTTTATGCCAAGATGGTGTGTGTCCGTCTCGTATATTATTCTTTTCTTTACTGTACGGGTATTTTGTTATTTATACACATTATTCATCATATTATACACTATTTCTTTGTGTACACATTATTAGATTATTATATTAGTAGCTTGTCAACACTCATTTTTATATTCATAATTATCATTTTCACAATTAATATCATCATTAACTATTTTTCACTATAATATTCGGGTTTTTCATGTTAGTTAATCTTCAATATATTTCTTCAGTGAAGTTTGATTGTAAATCCCCTTGATTCTTTTTGTCATTGGGTCTTGTATTTCATAAGTATTATTCATGTTATCTTTTGTTACAATATATGGGCCCGTGTAAAGCAGTAATAATTTCTTGGCAATTCCTTCAATAGCACTTGGGAGTTCTCTGTTCCTCAATAATACTTTATCTCCCACTTTGTATGTGATTATATTAGGTTGCAATTTTTTGTATTTAACTCTGAGCTTTTCTGCTCGCTCCACTGCATTATTATAAAATTTTAATTGATTAAACTGGTATTCATTTCCTTGCGGAAAATTAACCATCTCGGTTATTTCTCTGGGTGGTCCCTTTTCAAACATAGCTGTGTAGTGTGTTTCGTTTGTCGATTGATGACATGCTAAATTGATAAAATCTTCTGCTGGGGATAAATACTCTTCCCATCTCCGTTGTTGTTTATACCAATATGTCCTCAATATTCTTCCCACCTCTCTTAGGACTCTTTCAGCAGGATTGCTGTTTGGATGGTATACAGAAGTTTTGTATGTTTTTACACCATGGTTTAGTAATGTATCTTTCCATTTTCTTCCTCTGAACTGTGTCCCGTGGTCCGTGATTATGGACTTACGTTTCCCATTATTGTTCACTACGATAGACCCAATAGATGGTTCAGTGAAGGTGATCTCACGGTTTTCACTGCCGTTGTCCATTTAAATGCAGGTCACCATCTTCAGTGTTCCTGTCTGTCGAGTTGGGTGAGCTTCGCTTCCGTGGTTCTGGCCTGTTTCCAGCGTGATAGTCGTTTCCGTGGTCTGGTCCCCGTTGAGTGTCTTCACTGCTACGGCTCCTGTTAGTATTATACCCGGACTCTGGTCTCACACCGTCGCTGCTGCTTCTGCTGTTATGTCCCTGGTAACTTCGACGACCTTGGTTATATGGTCTCCCATTGTTATCACGACTAGCATGGGCATAATGTACTCTTCGGTAATTGTTGTTACCGTTGTTGTTCCCATTGTTTGGCCGGTAATTGCCACTATTATTATTATTAGGCCGGTAGTAATTATTATTAGGTCTGTAGTTGTTATTATTATTATTTGCCCGGTAATTATTATTCTTACCGTGGTAGTTATCTGGCCTGGGGTTATTATTGTCGCGACCATTGTTATTAGTATTATTACTATTATTATTTGGCCGCTGATCCTGGTCATTATTAAACCTGTTTGGGTTGTTGAAATTTCCCCTGTAGTTGGGTCTATCATTGTTATTGTTGTGGTTATTATTACCGGGTCCACTCCGGTCATAATATGGTCCTGGCCTCTGTCGATTCCTTTGGTAGTATCGTTCCTGTTCGTGGTTCTCCAGGAGTGCGGACATTGCTTGAATTGTTTTTATTTGTCCATTTAACTTCCCTTGTGAAACTCCTTCGTGAAAGTGATATGCCAATTTGGTCACTAGGCACTCTTCTGGTATTATTGGCTCAAGATTTCTAGCCAGGCATATCTTACCTAAAACGTACGCTGTCATTGATAGTCCAGTACTGTAATCATATTTTCCGTTACTGATGTCGTCCCGGACAATATTTTGTGTTGACTCGGACCAGTACTTTGTTTTGAAGGCCGTTTTGAACGCTGCATAGCTTTGCACTTCGTGCCTGGTCACCGTCCACCAGTTATCGTAGACGTTTTTGAAGTATTCATCCAGCATTCCCTTGATGACCGTTTATCGAATTTCTCTATTTCTGGTTAATGTCTCGTCGACCCTTTCCGGAATTCTGTTGAGTTCCTCATGTCCTGAAGTCGATGCTCTCCCGGCTGTTTATGTGTGGTATTCCTGTCATCGTAACTGTGTATGTTCTAATGTTATTTATTTCATCTCGGAGATTGTTGAATTCTCGCTGCTGTTGTTCGGTCAGCCGTTTTTTGTCACTGTTTACCTGGACTTTTACTGCAGTTACTGTTGTGTTTATTGCTTCACACTTCTCTCCTAAGGTTATGTGTGTTAGTGCCACGTCTGCTTGTCTAAGTTCGACAAGCTTCTAGCTGTCTCGTTCGGATTTCTTCAATAGTATTTATTCTCTCGTTAATGTCTGCTTTAGTCTGCGTGATTTCTCGTTTATTTTGTTCGCATTCTTGTTGTATTTCAGAGATCTCCTTTCTGATTTCCGTCACGGCCATCTCCATCTTTTCCTGCGTTGCTTCCTTATTTTCTTCCATCTTCTTATTTATTGTCTCGATGGTTTTCTTAGCAATCTCTTCTGTCCTGCGGTTATTATCGGCCATCTGTTGCCATATTTTCTGGTTATCGAATTGGATTGCTTCGATTTTCTTGTCGATTTATTCGTTCAATTCATCGATTTTCTTATTGGTTTCTCCGATCTTATTTCCCGATTCTTCAGATAAATTTTCTTTGATTAAATCTATATTTTTTGTCAGTAATTCTTCCGTCTTTTTATTGGTTTGGTCTAAAGCGTCTTCCATCTTTTTCTGGCCGTCTTCCATTTTCATGTTTATTGATTTCTCAGTCTCCTTATTGGTTTCGTCTATTTTAATATTTCAATATTCTTTCAAAGATTCTATGTTCTTCTGGCTCTCCTTTTGGCCTACTTCCATCTTCTTCTGGCCTTCTTCTATTCTCTTACTTAATTCTTCCTCTGTGGATCGGCTGTTCTCATTCAATTCCTTTATCGCCCTCAGTATTTCCAGGATGTTGGCGTCCGCTGTTTGCATTGGTTTCTCAGGTTGGTTTTCTGGTTGCTGGAATTCCTCCACCTGTTCGGGTTGTCTAGTTTCCACTGTGGTTAAAATTTCTTCTACATTTTCAGCTGATGTTGCTTCCTTCTCCTCCATCCCAGTTTCTTTTTCGGCTTTCGCCGCTCGCCTCTTGGAAGTCGCTCTCTTATGCACCTTTGTAGCCTTGTAATGTAACTGCTGTTCGAATTAGGTTTAAAAATATTTGGTATTTATTTATTTAATTAGGTATTATCGACCTAATTCGCTGCTCAGACGTTGGGCGCCACGTTGAAATAAAACTAGTTATGATGTGTTTGTAATTATTGATTATTAATGTGTAGTTCGTTCAAAAGGTTTAAAAGTAATGTTTAAATTCTCTTGGAGCACTGGTAGATTTACCTTTCACTTACCACGGATTATTGTTGTCAATCTTCCAAAATAGGTTCTGTAATACACTGAAATGGCACAACACAGTTTATAAAATATGTCACAAGTGTATATGTGTTTGCACAGTTCCCTCACTTATATGATCTATTGGGTCCTGGTTGCTAACGTATTTGTTCGGTTTATATTTTTCCTCTTCTGATAATATTGATGATGCATTCAATTATAATTCTTCGTTCTACGGTCTTGACTTACTTTGACATTATTTATCCATGGATATACGCTTGGTTTTGATATTTTAGAGGTTTTTGATCATTTTGGTTTAGACATGTACATGCTAGAT
The DNA here is from genome assembly GCA_034769895.1 of Magicicada septendecula. Lineage (NCBI taxonomy): Eukaryota > Metazoa > Arthropoda > Insecta > Hemiptera > Cicadidae > Magicicada > Magicicada septendecula. The sequence goes on along the minus strand of CM068374.1, from coordinate 114,141,325 downwards.
TGTTATTCTAAGTATTTTATATCATTTATATGTAACTTCAATTTTGATACGTTACAATGTGTAGGTTCGTTTTCATTAGTTTTATCTTAATGTTTTGATATTTAAATACTGTTCTTGCTTGACAAGCTTCTAATTTAAGATTCATTTTTCACAAGTAACCAAGTCACTTGAAATTATATTCAAAACTTACGTTAATAATTCCGTCAGTGACTTACTTTTTTGTCGTTACGACGCGTTTCAAGACGTCTCATCATCAGGTGTTTCACTCGATAGGAGAGGTCGTCAATACATTGAAATAAAATAAATAAACGAACACATAAAAGCACAAACGTGAACGGAACATAATGCCAAGAATTGTAACTAGTGTATTAAATAATAACAATACAACCGTAATATTTAAAACCAACGAGAATCGTAAGAATATAAGCCGTAATAAAATACCTATGCCTTTAGAAAAGGAAACGGGGGTTTATAAATTATCATGCGACGACTGTAAATGCTTTTACATAGGCCAAACGGGAAGGGGTTTCCAAAAACGTTTCACAGAACACACACCAAAGCACAATTTGAAGGGTCAGACAACACTACCTAACATAAATTCGAACTACGCACGTCACTCGATAAATGAAGATCATATATATACGAGCTTTAATTCCAACTTGAAACCCATATATTTTTCTAATAAAGGCGCTTACATAAACGCCTTAGAAGAATTCGAGATATATAGAGCGTACAATGACGTACACAATCGTGACTTCGTGCTAAACGATCATTTAAATTTCAAATCAAACCTGCTCTACGATTCCGCAATAAATCTGTTTACACAATAACTATTAACAGGCAGTGTCCGATCGGTCCGACTCGAGTGCGCATTCATGTAACGCGGTTATGTGCAGAATTGTTTTCAATATTTGCAATTTTAATATTTAAGGACATCACTTTGAATGATTTTTTATTTCTGAAGACGGAACATATGTTACGAAACGCGTAAACCAATTGAACACAACACGAAGTCACACGACGGATAAAATACGGTAAATATTATACAGATTTTGTCAACAAGTGACATGGATACCAATTCAAACATGTTTTACAATAATATTTGGATAGCTACGTTAACAAACATAGGTTTGGCAGACAGTTATTGAATTTTTAGAACGGTTTAGTAGTTTTAATTATTATGCATTGGGAACATAGTTACATTAATATTAAAAACAATTTATACCATAAGCAAATATTGAAAATTCAAGTCAACATATTGTTGTGTTAATAGTTTTTAATTTGACTAATTCGATTATCTTATATTCTAAAACAGTTGTTACAATATATTGTACGAAACTATAAATGATTTCTTCCAATAACATCTCATCGAATTTAGTATAGGCCTATATTAAACGGTGAATGTCGTTTATGTGATGTTTCAATACACTAATACACTATTATTTTATTCTCCGATTTATTTATTTTTCTTATTATACAATAAAGGACAAATTTGTACAGACTTTTATTAAAAGGTGATTACGACTCCGATACACCATGTAAAAAGTAATCCTTTCATCGCATAAAACAATCTAAACAACGGTACATGAAATGGTGCATTCACCAATCGATTTACCGTGTGATTGTATACTTATTCTACTTTCATTAGGAATAAACAGGATGTGTGGATGTGAACAAGAAAGTGAATGTTGTAAGCATCTCTTAGCGCTCCACTTGAAGAAGAAAGGTGTAAGTGGTGGGGATCTAAACCACTCCTACTTCTCTAATAAAGTGTAAGGGCAGTCGTATAAGTTCCCCTCTGTTCGCGTCTGTGCGATGAAGGAGAAATATACAGAATGTTTACGACGTGTGCGCACCTACTTTGAAATTTGGAGACGGTTGACGATCAAACGTTAGCGTTCAATTTACCCAAATGGTTGCCAGAGCCCTCAAACTATGGCACGCGCCAGATTTGTGTACGAGGCTGACGGCAACACGGTACGAGTACTCTGTAGTTCGTGCCGCATTAGGTTCGATAAGTGGACGGTTGAAGATTGCCCGGTCGCTTTACATACGACGGTGATGCCTCACTGTCATTTCGTCACATTGGATTTAAAATGACGAAATCAAACGGTTCGTATCAAACGGTCCATTTCAGAACTATCGTAACTCAGCTTCGCGGTACATGAATTTTTTCTTTGTTTACACAACAAATAACATTTTCATTGAACCTCAAGCTGGTCGCAACCCTAAAGAAATGAGGAAGGCGGTATATTACACAAAAAACACTATTTGTCGTTTATGAAATGTTTTCTAATGGTTTCCAGCGCAATCGTACGTACCTGTGATCATTTTAAATATATAGGCCTACAAACATTATTCGCCGTGTAACATATTCGTCTTGCAGAAAAATACAAGGCGTACGTTCAGTAATATTTGGATAGCTAAATTAACCAACATAGGTTTGGCAGACAATAATTAACTATTTAGGAAGTTTTTAATAGAATTAGTTATTACGTATCGGAAACATAGACATTATCTATCTATTTAAATTTAAACAACAGAAATATACATTCTGGCACGCACCGGTTTTGTGTGTGAGGGAGACAGTGATACACTTCCCTGTTGTTCCTGTCAAAAACAAAAGAAAGTAAAAAAAAAAAATAGTAATAATAGGTATTCAGTGCAATATTTTTACTGCCGACAGCACTATATAAATAGGTTCTACCCGTAGATAGTTTGGAAAAGAAAGTTCATTTTTCCCTTCAATTTAACGTAGGCCTACTCTAATTCTTTATTAAAATATTTCTGAGTATTGTTACAAAAACGTTTAAAATCTGTAATCTATAATAAAATCTATAATGGGAAGACTTAATCAATAAAGGTGGAAGTCTTGGTCCTAGTAAAACATACATAAGCACAAATGAATACAAATTCCAGTTTACTGATGGAAACAGCAACTCAGCATCTGACGTCATCACTGTCTCTGTTACCCAAAACAGTAATGCTCCACCAAAAGCGGATGCAGGTGGTGATCAGGTTGTAACATTGCTTGTCGACGTTCTGGTCCTGAATGGTTCTAAGGGTAGTGATGACTTGGATATTGCCAAGTGGCAGTAGACAAGAGAACCTACTGGCCTGGCCATGGGCTCAATTATTGAAGGCAATGATACATCCCCTGTTCTTGTGCTCACAATTATATTTGAAGGAAAATAAGTGTTCAGATTACGTGTCACTGATGACCAAGGTGAATTTAATGAAAACACTGTTTCTTCATTGCTAAACCAGATCCGCACTTACTCCATCTAGTTGAGTTAACATTAAATGTAAAATCTAGCAAGCTGAGAAAATCACAAAGCGACTCTGTGGTAATGAGACTAGTCTTGTTGTTAAGGGATGCTGCGAATCTAGTTGTACGTTCTTTGCGAACAGAAGTTGAAACTGGACGTGCTGTGCTACTGTTTAATGTTCAGACGTCCTCATGTGCTCTGCCAGGACCACATGTTGTTCGCACATTAAAAAATAAGCTAGCTCACGATTCTGTACTACTTCAGTTGTCTGTTGCCAATATATAGACTGAAGTGTGACAGAATAATTGTTCAGCCATCGTGTATGTGAACAAGCAACAAGGAATTGTTTATATTTGGATTAAATATGTTAATGATGTTTGTTTAAGTATTTTATTTATTTAGAAGGAATTTTAAGTTGATTAAAGTAAAAAAAAATTATTATTTGTAAAAAAAAAAATTTTTTTAACCCAGTCGGGGTGTATATGCAATAGGTGAGATTTGCATATAAAATAATAATTTCACTCTTTACATATGATAGCATGTTTCAATAAGAATTAGTCAAAGTAAAAGTTGCATGTTGAACATTGTAATATAGACAATAAAAACCATGTCAAAATTGTTAGATTAAGATGATTTTTTACTGTATAAAAAATGTGAGTGTTGTGAAGTAGTGCGAACCTATAGATAGGCATACTGCGAGTGCGCGTGTGCGCGTGTAAATAACTGTGTTACGAAATAACAATAAAAAACAAATTAAATTAAATAACTTTGGTGTAAATCAAATGTCTGACATAAGACTTATACCCGAATGTGCATAAAATAAAGACCAATCTGGTAGTAATGTTTGGTAATAATATAAAGAACAAAATATATGAGTTTATTTATGAAAAAGTTTTATCACCACAAGAAAAGCAATAAAATTATACCGGTTATATTTGCACGTTTTACATTGCCCATATGCGATTTCTTACATGCTGTGAAATGCAGCCATTTTTGCGATATGGATGATATATAGACTTTTATCTTTACCCCTTGGTAACAAAGATTTTCTTACCGAGTTAAATACCATCAAATATGTCGCAGTCGCAAATGGTTACAATACCAACGTCGTAAACAACATTCTCAAGAAACATAAAAATAGAATAAGGACCATTAACCAATTATCAATGACTGCACAGGAGAAAAAGCCACATAGATATATCGCCGCAACATATACCAATTTCATGCCGAACATTTTAAAATCTCTCATAAACACAAACACTGATATCATAGTCACTTAAAAGACTACAAATAATATCTTAAATAATCTTCGTACCCACGAATCTACTTGTATTGAGAATAAAACGGGCATTTATAAATTGTCATGCAATGTTTGTGACGCTTTCTATGTGGGCCAGACGGGCCGTGGTTTTCTCAAAAGATTCAATGAACAAAAACCACCCAATATCTGTCGTAACTATGATACTATCAAATCAAGTTTCGCCAAACATCGTATTAATGAAAATCATTGTTATACTGATTTCAGAACTAATTTAAAACCCCTCCACTTTTGCAGTAAAGGACGTTATATGAACACACTCGAGGAATTTGAGGTGTACAAAGCGTTCAGGGACACTAATACCAATAATTACTTTAATTCACTGTGCGAAAACTAATTAGTGTATGATCAAACCAAAGGCACCAAAGTGTGTGTAAAATTTATAGTTATCCACAGTGAAAAGATGACGTTAATAGAACACGTTATGCGAAGACAGTCCAAAATAAACCTGCTAAAAAATATACCTAAGACGCTCAAATTGATATAGTGAGTGCTTAATCGAATTAGCTATGATTTGTGCTATCTCGATTCTGTGCAAAATATTGCTATTTGCTAATAATTGCAAATAAATGAAAAGGTTCGGGAATGGGGGCTGTAACGAGATATGCAGGTATCGACAGGACGATTTTGGAGCCGACTGGCGCGGAATCTCGAGAGGGTATAAATGAAGGGTTCGACTAAAATCCCTTCTCTTCATTTCAAGATACAGTTGCTGTCCGTCGGCAAAACAGTTTATTTTTATTCTATTACAAGTCGCAGTAACAAACGAAATAACGTTCGTTAAATTCACGACATTATTACGGAAAAAGTAAATACCGCAATAGTAAATCTACCACGGGTATATACAGGAACATGCTGCCGTAGAACGACGCTGGACTCTAGACGTGTCCAGGAACATGCTGCCGTAGAACGACGCTGGACTCTAGACATATCCAGGAACATGCTGCCGTAGAACGACGCTGGGCTCTAGACGTATCCAGGAACACATGCTGCTGTAGAGCGACGCTGGACTCTAGACGTATCCATGAACATGCTGGCGTAGAACGACGCTGGACTCTTGACGTATCCAGGAACACATGCTGCCGTAGAACGACGCTGGACTCTAGACATATCCAGGACCACGCCAGGACAAGTGGTATGGAAAACTAACTCTGGACAACGCTGGAACCCGGACAACAGTCATAAGATCATCAGAAATAGAGGTGACATGCGTAATGAATTTTAAATGATTTGTAAAAGAAAAAGAGCTCATAAAGACGATTTAAAAACACAGTAAATTAAAATAAAAGAAAAGTTTATACTTAGTAATAATATGTTAGAATGTAAATAAATGTTTAGTCGTAACAATGAGCTATCGCATATATATAAAAGCATTAATAAATGAAAGAGAATTTAAAGTAAAGAGAGTAGAGTTTATTATCAAAATAGATAGTAAAGTGATTAGATATTTGAAGTATAGAAAGATTAATTTAAAGTTGAATATTAAAACAAAGGCCAGTCTACAAGAAATTAATATAAATTTAAATTGAATTTTAAACATGGTTTAGACTGAGCGAGTAGAGGTCAGATCTGAGTTAAGACAATTTATTTCATATAAGAATATTTTAGCTTTATAATAAATTAATAAACCAATTATTTAACATGTACAGATATAAGATTATTAACATGTTTAGATATAAGAGATTTTTTTTAAATATGTGTAATGTTGCATATCATAAGATTTAAAAATTTATTATTGAGAAATATCTTGACCGACAATTATTAATGATGTTTGTGAATATTTATAATAATGAATAAACAATAAATACGAGTTTTAAATATTGATAAATAAAAATGCTCTTATTATAAATACACCTGGTATAATTATACAACCTGGATGAATTACTGTATATCGAATTTACATATAAATTCGTTGTATAATTTGTATCCCTTGAACGTGAGGCCTGACATGCCCACATGTAAATGTAACGTTGTATAATTTTGGCGCTCCAAGGTCGTGGGGCTCCACAAATTTAAATTATATTTATAAATTCGTTATTTATACATATATCTATACATATATATATATATATGTATTGCGTTGTACAAGGTCACATAGAATTCAGAATTCGATATTTATATATGGAAATGTTTGGCTTTAATTAACGATTTTCTTAATTTTAGACTGCACAGAATGTACTACAATTTATGTTAGCATAACAAAAATTAATAGACAGTTTAATACAAATTTACACGACCCTATGTTTGTGGGGTCGTTACTTAATTTTAAAAACAAAAACTTGGCCTAGATGGAAAAATTTCGCTGAGCCCAGAGTAACAGGACTTGCAATAAAACACTTATATAACAGTAACAACATTTTTATTATTGTTTCATTTTATCATCATAACATTTCTAATACAGTGTGCACACGATTGAATTCTTATATACTTCGTAACCTGTTCTTAATTTTCATTTTATACAGCTATCTTCCAAGTTGTACTAATAACAATTGGCAATACTGTTAACAAATAAAATAACTCAAACTGTATAACAGGTAGATCCCTTTTACACAGTTAATCACGTAATTCACAAATATGTCTCCATAGGACACGTTACAACAAAATTTTAAATATTAGAAGTATGAATTTACTGTTTATAAATGTGTCTTTCATTTAATGCGTTAAAACCGGTGGAGTGCTGTGTTTGTGGTTTAACGAAAGGAATTTTTCCACCTGTACTTAGAAGAATACATGCTATGTACTGGAGATGACGATGACTGTGGTGATGTAACTGGTAAGCTCGAACTCCGGGTCGTTTACTTCTTCTGGGCAGCTGTTCCGCTTGGTTTTGGTGGGATCTCTGTAGGTCTGATGGCGTTGGGGAGCTTGTAGCTATGCTCTGCAGATGAAGACAGATGGCATGTACCATCCTCTCAACCCCTTTCCTCCCGACTATGCGGGAACCCTGGAAAAAATATTATCTGTAGTTTTCCGTCAGAAAAAATACCTTAACCCCAAATCTTTCTCGCCCCCGTAAACCCAAACGACACACACACTGTCATAATTTTATTCCGACGACTACCTGTTTTTAGTAATAGTAAAGCTCATATTTTCAAATTATTTTATTTCAAATTTCAACTTATATTAAAATTCATTTGCCTTTACAAATTCCTTTAGACTTACCTTTAAGTATTCGTTACATAAATTTGTTACTTTACATTTGATTTTAAATTCAATCGACATTTTACATTTAATTTTCAAGCAATAGAGTGCAAGGCGGCCACGTGTTCTCACCTACACCAGATGTAACATGGTGAGTCACACACCCACACACACACAAATATAAACGTAATACACACACAACCCCCTATTAATTAATATTGTAGAAAGAGCCTGGTGTCGGTCTTTAATATAAGTTTTAGAATTTGAATTGTAAATACTACTGTGTTTTAGCGAACGTAATTAGTGGTTCGTTCGGAAGCGTCTGGTAGCCTGTGTGCCTTACCTGTCCCTTCTCACTCTTTTGTAATTCCCGATAGGCGCCAAATCGTTTTACGAGAAAACAATTAAAAGTTTTTACCTAGATGGTTTGACAATCTACTAGGGTAAATTCGAATCGTTCGCCGACTGGCATGAAGTCGAATCTCGTTTGAGTGGGGGAAACGTGTTACCAACTTGAATAATGTTGGTTATGTTGACTCACTGCTATTAAACAAAACATTCATAATATTCTCTATAAATAAATACTGGACAGTTGTTATCGGTACACACTTTTCTATTAGGCTCTGACTTGTTAATTCTTGTTAACGCTTTATACAAAATAGTAATGGATATAATAATTTTAGCCTCGGCAATATATAGTCGTTCAGTCAGCGGATTGCTGGGTTGGCAGTACAATGTTTCTATTAGATGCAAGACAGCGTTGGTTATTATTTACAAAATAAATCTGCCTATAGAGAGTCCTTTTAAGTACGACACAGAAGTTTTTATAACAAGATTACAAATTATAATATATCACTTAATGTTCGTGAGCATTAAAATCAACAAGGTTTACTTTATATTCAATGTGGTTGTGTTAAAATGTGTGACAGTGTCGTTGGTGTAGTACATAGGTTAGCTTTAGTTATTCAGTGTTTACAAGTTACTTTTTATTTATTAATCCTTGAAAAATAATACTTTAGTGATAGTGAGAGTTTCACGGTTTATGTCATAAATTTGAAAGAGAATTTGTTTTTTAGAAATCAATGAATTCAGCAATACTTAACGTTAGTAGATAGGAGGTGTATTGTCAGTAGTCAACGTAGGTTAATTGGTTGATGTCGAGTCTTCTTTCTTCAATCTTGGGCTTCATGGATGTCCGGCGTCTTCTTCTTGTTAAATTCCATATATTACACTCATCTGGAATAATTTTGAGCTGGTCCTTGGTCTAGGTTGGTTGGAACGTCCTCTCATCGGTTGTAATGGTCCTTCTTCATAAAATTATGGGCACTTATACTGTTTTAATTCAAAAATTTGGGCCCTTCACGGCATGGCGCCTCTCTAGTTAAGCGTCACTACTAATTCTTTGTTCCTAACTGAAATTAGTCAATATTCGGTTGTTGTCATGGTAACTCAAAATTTCTGATTGGATGAAATTGGCTTAAGACCATTGTTAGGATATTTGAATTTTTATTTAAAGTGGTTACAGATCTTCTGAATGTAATTAATCTTCAGTATTCCCTTTTTAGTAATAAATATCATTACCCCTGTTCATATTTTGGTTCAAGGATTAATTTGACATCCAATACTATTGTGTTTACTTAGGTATCAACATTTTGACATATTATAGTAGGAATAAACCTGTTTTAGTACCAAGTCACGTTTCCGTTAAATATATGAAAAATATAGTATACTAACCGTCTGTGACTTCTCGTATTTGATGTCCCTTCTTATTACGACTCTTATTATAGTTACACCTGGTATTGGTATAATTATTTAGAACCTGCATATATGTTATGTATCGTTGTATAATTTTGGCGCTCCACAAATCGTGGGGCTCCACAAATTTAAATTACATTATATAATTTGTTACGTTATAATATATATATATATATTTTTTTTTGCAACGAAAAAATATAAGGCATAGTCAATTATCGGAGTCTTTTATGTGGAGTTAGGTATTTATTTTAAAACAAATTTAATATGGTCTGTGATTTGAACTTAAATTATTTATTCTTAAATTTTAATAGAATCTGTGAAATGGTTTGAATAATTTTCTTTCTTGTTCGACGAAATCCCTTGATGAACCGTTGAGCTGCTCCACCGCCACACTCATCGCCCGCTGGGCCCGCTGGATTCGCTGCAGTGATGACACGCAGAACTCTCGCGACACACGCCGTTTGACAGATAGAGTTTTTCTAATTTATCTCAGATCTTGATAATAGGTTTAACTATTATTAATTCAATTTCGGTGTGTTTTACGTACACCTTCCGGCATCTTGACGTGTCCTCGCGTTCACCCAGATGTATTTCGGCCAATAAACCTGATTCCTATGCGGAAAATCATGACTCTCGCGAGATAGCACTATTTAATTCATAATTAAATTACTTTGAGTTCTAATACCCAATCGATTTAGCAAACTGGCAACTCATTGCTAAGATCCAGTACTCGTAACCCCTTATGTAGAACGTATACTGATACTTCAAACTCGCACGGAGACAACGTCTGTTAAGGCCGAGCTGTTAGGTTGAACTGCGCAAAGCTTCTTTCATGAGGGACCAAACTGAATGAAAATTGGTGCCTCCGATTGGTTAAAACCTATAGCACGTGATTGATGGGTTAGATAAATAGACACATGTCCTGATCAATTTTGCTGAAGACTGCAAAAACATGTCTAGATTTTATCTAAAATTTTATGACTTTCAGAAGAATTTTTAGAAAAGTGAATTCTGTTAAAAAATACATATAAAACAATATGTTTTGAGTCTTTGACACATGAAAAATGTAGCGCTAATTCAGAAGTATGAGCTGTCCAAGTTCAAATTTGATATGTTAATTTACACCAGAGTTATTCATGTAAATACGAATAACACGCGCACACGCGCACTAAATTCTTTTGACATGACAGAAAATAAATTTATGGGCATTTTGACATGCAACAGTCAATTACTCATTTCTTATTTCAAAACTTATAACAACATTTTAACAAAATTCAATTTTCAACATGTCTATAACGTCATAAATTGTACAAAAGCATGTATTCATAGCTACAAAGACCCTTTTCTGCAATGTCCAATGCAGGAATATCTCCTCCACGTAGAAAAAAAAGTTTGTTTACATGTCCAAACATTTTTTTTTCATAACATAAAATGATATCACCTCCAATTTTAATCGTATAAGTTACGCTCTGATCGCGTCTGAGCCATGAAGGACAATCGTACAGAATATTTGCGACGTGTGCGCACGTACTTTAAAGTTACAAGAGTGGTTACTACTAAACATTACCGTTTAATTTACCCAAATGGCTTCCAGAGCCCTTACACTTTCGCACGCGATAGTTTTGTGTACGAGGGAGACGGCGACACGGTACGCTGAAGTTAGTGCCGCGTTAGGTTCGAAAAGTGTACGGTTGAAGATTTCCCAGTCGGTTTACTTACGCCGGTAATGCCTCACTCTCATTTCGTCACTTCGAATTTAAAATGACGAAATAAAACGGATCTTATCAAACGGTTCTTTTCAGAACCACCACCACTCAGGATCGCGTTACTTGCTTTTGTTCTTTGTGTAAACAATAGAAAAACATTTTCATGTTGCGTAGAGTGGGTCCTAAGACTGAAGAAATGAGGAAGACTGTATATTAAACGAAAAACAATATTTGGTGTTTACGAAAAGATTTCTAATGTTTTCCAAAGTGTGATCATTTCAAATATATACAAACATTATTCAGCGTGTAACATGTTCGTCTTCCAGAACCATACGAGGCGTTGGTTCAATAATATTTACATAGCTAAGTTAACCAAAATAAATTTGGCAGACAGTTATTAATTTCTTAAGAAGGGTTTAGTAGTTTCAATTATTACGTATTGGTAACCTAGACATATTATCTTTCTATTTAAATTTAAATAACTGACATATACACTCTGGCACTCTCCGGTTGTGTGTATGTGGGAGACAGTAACAGAGCTCGCTGTAGTTCCTGTCGAATAAACACAAAAAAATATAGTAAAAATAGGTATTCAGTGCAATATGGATACTAGCGACAGTACTATAAAACTAACGCGTCCACCTTCCACATCGTAGGTGGTGTAGAAAAGAAGATTCATTTTTCCCAACAATTTAACGTACTCTAATTCTTTAATAATTTATTCGTGTGTATTGTTACGAAACGTTTGAAAATCAATCAGGCGCTGATCCATAAATTTCTACAAATATTTCTTATAATAATAAAAACAATTTATACCATAAGCAAATATCGTAAATTCAGGTCATCATATTGTTGTTTTAATCGTTTAAAATAATTTTTAAATTTATCTATTTTGATTACCTTATATTCTAAAACGGTTGTTAGTATATATTGTACAAAGCTATAAATGTTCTTATCCAAAAACATTTAATCGAATTTAGCATTTTGTAAAGATACGGTTTATTATGTTACAAAAATAAATGAGAATATTCCTTCTGTGTATAGTCTGGAGTATATTTCTATCTTCCTTCTTGGTAGCGGATTCCTTCAAAATGATGTCCCCCGTTTGGACGCCACTTTTTAACGAAACGTTTTTATCTGATCAATTAAAGATAATGAAAAATTTTGTTTAAATTAATTTATTGAGAACAAAAAGAAAATTGTTTATTTTTTATTATTTATTAATTATTTATTAGTTGATTATTTATTGTATTAATCCTCGTTGTGATATTAATCCCTTTCTTATTTTACGTATTTTGGTTGGTGATGATTAATTTGTTTAAAGCGTTAAATAGATTATGTGATTTGAATAATCGATTTATTGTATTTGTACATTCGGGGTTTTTACTCCATTTCGATGTCGTTCTCTTCCTCCTTGACGTCCAGGTTTCAATTAATATATGAAATTCTTTTAATTAGATACTTTGTAAAGAAATAAAACTCAAATATGGAATATTTAATTTAATTTATTGATCTCGTTGCGATTAGTCGACTTTGAGTCGAAATACTTATTCACAGCTCGAAACTCTTATCTCAGGTCGATTTGGTTTCTTTTTTAAATTAATAACATTTTAAAATTAATAGGTTCTTTTAACTGCTATCAGAAGTCAGAAAAGGGCTGGAAAGTACAATACTTACAATTAAAAGTTCTTACTTAATTAAATAGAAATAATATTTATCATTAAAATGTTAGTAAAAAATGCAAATATTCGAACCACAGGCTAAGCTCGGGCTGACGTCATCACAGCTGATTGAAGTCGTACACCAAATTATTGCATCAAAGATGGCCGCCTTCTTCGCCTCGGATTTACACAAAAAACTTCTCAATGATTTTCCTCCAAATATATGTTTATTCTTTAAGTGTCCCTCATCAGAGCAGTAGTTATTAATTTTCTTCGTTGTAGTGTGATGATTCAGTGTTCGTAATCCGTTTTAGTTTTGGTAATAGGTGTTGGTTAGAAGTGTCTTCGTTTCAAATAGTTCATCCAGAATGTCGTGATAATATTCACATTGGAAATTTCTCGATTAGTGCCTGGACTGTTCCGATATCTGGTTTATAATTGCCAATCTTCATAAAAGTAATGGTTTGGTTTCTTTTATTTAACTTTTGTATGAACAACTCATATTTCAAACTTCCTTTCTGAAGCTTAATTCTTGTCAAAAAATATCTTTCTTAGCTATATCGTTCTCATGTGTTCACCTTGACGTTTAACAATCAACTCCCAGTTTTTTCTTCATCATACAAAAGGCCCTGGCTGATTTATTAGTAAATTTACATTGTTTTCAGTCAGCTGATACTTAAGTCTCAAGTTTGATTTTGTTCAAAAGAATTGAATTTTACATTATATTAAAAATTACATTTTTAGTATTATCTATTCTTATTAAATTCTAATTACATAATCAAATAACTTATTAAATTCTGCATAATTTAATACCATACATGATATATTTTATAGTATTTTTTAACTCAAAAGTCATATTTACATTATATTTGCTGGTAGGCCTAACTTACTTTACTTCCTTACAAATTAAATGGTTTACAGTATATGTTAGATTCCAATTATCATTAAACAAGATCATTGATTGAATTATTATTATTTGGTTTCTTTAATTCTCAGTAATTTTATGATTTACTTAGCTAATTTGAACACTATCTTCAATTTTGGCTTTTCTCTAGGCACCAGTGTTATTACACTTGCCTTTTTTCTAATAATATCCTATACATTCCTTAATTACTTTCACAAAGTGTTGTTACATTTATAATAAATTGTTATTGTGTTAAATTCAACAATTTTCCTTCATTTAATTTGTATCATTAACTTATTTAGTAATAATTTATAATGTTAGTGAGGTTTACAATTTTGTCTATGTATTGATGTTAGTTCTATTACTCAGTTTACAATTATTTCAGATTGCTATTACCCTTTCTGACGTACAATTCTAATAATATCCTAACAACTAAATTACCCTTACTTACTTACAACATAGTTTATGATTAATTGACATTATTAACACAATAAAGATTTTCTCTTAAAATAAATTTAATCCCAAGCATCCTATGTTATGGGTTCAATGAACTTCTAACACAACAAAACAAATCTGTTTTTATTTAAACAGTTTATTAAAGTTAACTTTTATTCAGTCCATTGCTGTTTTTGTTTTGATTTAGGGATTTACCCTGGTTCACCTCACTATTCATTGTATTCCCTAAACTTATCTCTAGTAATTTTAACTAGTCTTGGGGAATAAGGAACATCACCTAATTTGCATTATTAGTAGTCACTTTTCACAATAAAAATAAATTACACTTGTCCACCTTTAGTCATATAATCTTGTGACATAATTGCTTTTATCTTTTGTCTTGAGGTTGTCTTATAACTAACATCTTTACTTACACTTAATTTTCATTATTTTTATTTTATTGCATTGTACTTTTCTTATGTTATCTTTTTGGGTTTTCATTTTTATAATGTGGTATTGTTTTATAATTATATTTTTCTATTCAGTGGGTTGGTTTATCCATGGTTTTTTCTTACCTGCTCCTATTCTACCTGGGTATATCCACACTATACGTTGGACTATCATCATCTTCCTATTATTTATTATAGATTGTATGTTTGGTTTTAATGAACTTGATTTCTTTGGATCTAGAATTTCAGTTTACTGTTATTCTTGATTAATTATTATATTAATTATTCTTTATGCCAGTTTGTTTTTATTTTATATCTGCTTATTTTTGGAATTATAATAAGGTAGATTTTCTGTCATGCTACAATATATTAAACGGTGAATTTTGTTTAGGTGATGTTCCAAAATACTATTAATTTTCACGAGTGAAATCGTATCGTCTCCCACGGTCCTATACTTTATTCTAGTTTCGTTTCGTCACAATTATCTTTTACATATCATTTTATTATTCGATTTATTCTTTTTCTTTATTAAATAATAACGGATAGATTTGTACCGACTTTTTTTAAAAGGTGTTTATTGGCCTGGTACACCATGTAAAAAGTAATCAATTCATCGTTTAAAACAAACTATAAAACGGTATATCAAATGGTGCAGTCACCTTCTGATTTACCATCTGTTAGTATGCTTACCCTACAATCATTACGAATACACAGGATGCGTCGTTGTGATCCAGAAGATGAATGTTCTACGCATGTATCTCCACCCTCCACTCGAAGAAGGAAGGTGTTAGTGATGGAAAGCTTAAACCACTCCGAGTTTTACATAAAAATGCAAGGACAGTCATAAGTTACACTATGATCGCGTCTGAGCCATGAAGGACTATGGTACAGAATATTTATGATGTATGCGTACGTGCTATAAAATTAGGAGAGTGGTTACGACTAACCATTTCCGTTTAATTTACCCAAATGGTTGCCACAGCCCATACACTCTGGCACGCGCCAGGTTTGTGTACGAGGGTGACGGCAACACGGTACGCTGTAGTTCGTGCCGCGTTAGGTTCGAAAATGGACGGTTGAGGATTGCCCCGTCGCTCTACATACGACGGTAATGCCTCACTGTCATTGAGATAATTGATAGTGATTGAGGTACAGCATAATACGCATAATACAGCATAATATGTATAGCGATTTAAAAAAATAACCCTGGCTGTGAGGTCGCTTTATTTGGGATTCCTAGCAAAAGAACTATAATTGAACCATTTCGAGAATAAATTTATGTTGACAAATTTTAACAAATTAAACCATACCAAATCAAACTATATTTTTTATATATAAAATGATGCTTTTTGCTATTCACTATAACCTTCAGACAACTAAAGAATTTACAGAAGTATCTGAATAGTATCACACTAAAATTCTCTTACTCTAGAACGAAAACCCCACGATAACAACGTAATCAACGCTAACACTAGAAATGGAGAATAACAACAGCCTAAACTTCCTTGATCTCACAATCAGTAAAAATGGTAACCATTTTAAACACGAAACCCATTTTATGAAAAACCCACAACCGCGGAAACTACGATTTACACAATTCTTATTCTCAAAAAATGGCAGCATTTAATGTTGAATTCTTTCTCTAGCTCTTGAACAAAAATGCATAGTAGAAGAAACAAATATTATCTATTGCTGATACGTGCAACATAAAACTCACAGACGGGCTAATAAGGGGACACTTATTAAAAATTAATAATAAATGCAAATTGGTTAACACAGTTAGAGAATATAATAGGTTTACACAGAATACACAAATATGACACCGCTCATAAAAAAGAATGAATTGCGGAAACAAAATAACACAGTGGATTTCAAAACTACAAACACTGGGGCAAAAAACTAACATCCCTGACTAGGAAAAACCCGGAGTTTATTCAATTTTATGAGACGCCGCTGACAGAATTTATGTAGGAGAAAGAGGCAGACTATCAATCAAACGGATCAAAGAAAATCTTCTAAATAGTGAGATTTTGAAGACTAGATCTAGTTTTTCTCAACATCTAATTCTATTTAATCGTAACTATATGGATTTCCACACAAACGTTGCAAAGGCTTTGTAAGTTGCTTTACAATTTTCAAACAGGAGCATACATGAACGACATGGAAACACACAAGATTTATAAAGTTTTAAAACTCTTAGCGGACCAGCTGCTTACCGATAAACTCTCATTTAAAAACAACCACTCAAACAATACTGTCATAGATATTGACGTATGTACGGGAAATGTAAGTACAGCAACAATATCGACAGATAACGACGTAACAGTCAACCGACCGTAGCGAAATGGTGAGCAAAAATTGTGTCGCGACGAGAAATGCTTTAATAGTGTTTACAACTTAACCGGAATTGTTTGTTTTAAAGTTTGTTGACCACTTATCTCGAGGAATGTATGGCCGAAGAGATACGTTTATGTTATTTAGGCTACCACTGTATTATTGTGAACTGAATCTCATTGAATCAGTCGGGAGCCAAGGAAAATCGTTAGTGGAATTTAGAGAAACGTTAGTGGAAGACCTCATAAATGATGCTCTTTCCCAGTGGAAGTTACTGAAGACCAGTGAATGTTACTCTGTAGAATATTGACAAAGTAGAAGAGACTTCATCGGATCCAGACAACGTCCAAGACAATGTAGAGCCCTTCGCAGTGCAGTAACCAGTAGTTCATAGATTAGCATGCGCTTCAGCAGACGTTCTTTAAGTACTGGGGAAAGTGAAAATCCAATGGAGGGAACATCAATGGAGGGTATTCACCCAATGTCATAAATTCAGCACTGCACAGCATATTACTGTAGTACTGTACATCTGTAGAGGCGCAAATGTAAGATATATGCTGGCCCCGAATAAGTTTATTGTTTGCTATACGCAGATTTACCCATAAGTATTCCGTCTTCTTGACTGTAAAATTCCTTGTAAATTCAAAATAATTCTGTTATACGATTTTCGTTAACGTGTATTTATTTATTTATTTTTTCCTCGGATTTTGTTTTTTATGAGGATTATTGTTTCATTGATAGATATGGGTGTACATATTTGTAATTTCGAATGATGCAAATTTTGTGTCTTCGTTTATTTTAGTGCCTTTCAGTTTGTCAATTAGCTGTGTCGTGTTTTTTATATTATTTTAGTTTTTAGTGTGATATGGTTTTTTTATGATTTGTCCATGTGCTTTGTTATTTTGTAAGCTGGTGCTGATTTTCAGTTGATGAGTGGTCTTATAGGATATCCTGTTTTATGTATCTTTACAATTATTTTTAGTGGTGGGGTTTTTAGGTTGTTGTTGATGAATTCGGTTGTATTTTTATTAAGTATTGTTTTGCTTTCTTTCATTAGCTTATTTATTTTGATTTGGTTGTATTCTAGTTTTGTGTATTTGTTTCTTGTTATCAAGTCTTTTGTTTTATTTATATATTTGTTTATCTTTATAGCAATCAATGCGTTGCTTTTGTCTGTCTTTTGGGTTAAACCAATCGATTAAGAATACGATGAGTATACAACGGAGAATCTCTGGTTTCCGCCAATTTGAAAACTGAATCCGACAGCAACTCTGTTGACTATTAATGTGTTTTTTTAGGCGATTTAATTACGGCTGGCGCCGCTTTTCACATCCTAGCTTCCACTGGCGCCGGTCTAAACAGTCCTGTTCTGTAGGTACTCTTGCATTCATTCCATCTTCGACGTCCATTTTCCATTAATGTTTAGGTCTTCCTTTTTTCTTCTAGAGGGTGGAGTTCATTCCCATACTTTCTTTGGCCATATCTCAGCCGACATTCTTTTTAGGTGTTTAAACCAATTCAGTCTTCTTGCTTCTAGTGTTTCTATAATGTCAAGGTCGACTCTCATCGCTTGTCATATCTCTACATTTTTCACTCTATCTAGTTTTGTTAGTATACAGCACCCCCGCCAGTAATCCATCTCCATAGCTCTTATTATTTATTTATTTCTTTTTTTTATTTTCCACACTTCTCATCCATATAGGCCTATATGTTGGACTATAGTTTTATATATTCTGATTTAATTTTTTTTGTTATTCGTGGACTCCAAAGCAAACTGTATAAATATTTTGTTGCTGTCTTAGCTTGTCCTATTGTTACTTTTATTTCTTGTTGCTGTCACTACCAGATGACATTGTTACACCCAAATACTTGAAGGTTTTAATATTTTTTATTGCTTTTGTTCTTAGTTTAAAGTCTTGACCTTTACAGCCTACTATAAGGTCACCATTTTTTGAGGTATTTATTTCGAGACCCCATTTCGAATATTCTTCTGCTAGTTTTCTAAGCATATTACTTATATCAATTTCGTACTCTGCAATTACAGCCTGATCGTCTGCAAAGTGTATTGTAAACATTTTGTCACTTTCAACTGGTACACCCATATTACGCCATTTTTTCCTCCATGATGATAGAGCTTCATTTAGATAGATCTTGAACAAAATCGGAGCTATGCAACAACCCTGTTTCAAGCCCTTACTAACACTTATCTTGCTGGATATCATTTTCCCTATTTTAACATGAGCTGTCATATCTTTATATAGTTAAGTGTTTTTAATAACTAAAATATTTCAAATATTATTTCTTTTTTAATAGTGGTCAGTGACTGTTGGAAAACTTACAATTGCATTCAGTTTGAAGGGCGTTAACACGTGACTGTTAACTTTTCTTACAGTTTTGTTAATCGTGACACCGTTGCCCACACACAAAGTAGTGTCAAAGTGGCGTGCCTAGGTTCAGGAACACAAAACACCGCCTTATTAGGCATTTAGCCAAATTCATATTTAAAAGAAATATATGTGACTTTAAAGATAAGACTCACCACGTATTTACAGCAATCGGTCAAGTCTACAACGGGGAATCTGTGGTTTCCGCCAATTTGATCACTTAATCCGACAGAATCTCTGATTTTATTGGTCGGTACAAACAATTTCCAAAGAATAAGTGGAACATTACGGAGGACACAATAATGTAAGTTTTAGTTTTCTTATTTCAGATATTACATATGAAGAAGACAAAAATATTCTTAATAAAACAAAAAACTTCCAAAGTATATGTGGGACTTTACGGAGGACATAATAATATAAGTTTTAGTTTTCTTATTTCAGATATTATTTCTTCCTTAATAGGTTATAATCAATATATTGTAATGAAACACAGGATCCTGATAAGCAGTGCAGGGTTGTGTAATACACAGACGATAAACATTCATGTCTAAGTTGGTAGTTTGTTAGTTTTTTTTTTTTTTTGGTATGAGTGTTGTATTTCAGAAAGGATAAAGAATTAGGCTTAGTCAAACTGTGTATTATTTTATGTGTTATTTATTCATGTACTATGTCTGTGGAAATGTGCGCGCGTGCGCGAGTGATAAACGTTTCCCCGGCTGTGCGTGATATAATTGTCATATTGTTGTGACACCTGAGCTGAACATAAACTACTGTATTAGCTACAGTTCCTGTATTTTCCCTATCTGTTAAATGACGTTAAAATATGATTTCATTAAAATTGAAAGTTGTTGTAAAACGCATTTCTGCGTGAGATAAAGGTATTCAGAGATTACCATCTATGCATGCTCTTGCAAAGTCGATGCAATTTACGGCATGAAAAATTGGTGAGTCATGTTCAAAGTAACCATGTGACTTCCTTCTACCAATTAAAAGCTGGAGGGCAGTCGGAATTTTTCTTCAGCCTGTTGCTACACAGGCAGTTCTTCTCATCAAGCTATCACATCGGGACGTGCAATTCTTGTGCAAGATTTTCCGCTTGCAAGAATTTGTTAAGTCTTTTCGGTGGTAGTAACGAGTGCGAAGACTCAGAACTGTTCGTGTATTACATCTCTACACCCAGTGTTGTTATTAAAACATAGCGTGTGCATAAATACGTCAGTTCTTCTCATCTAGCTATCACGATCGGAACGTGCAATTCTTGTGCAAGATTTTCCGCTTGCAAGAATTTGTTAAGTCTTTTCGGTGGTAGTAACGAGTGCGAAGGCTCAGAACTTTTGGTGTAATACATAGCTACACCCAGTGTTTTTATTAGAATACAGCGTGTGTAAATAAGTGAACTTGAACTGTGTTACTGTGTGAGGTATTCTGCAGTAGCAATAGTATTTCATAATTACTTAGTAATAAAATTTTGTCATCATTAGTCTCCGCGTGAGTGGAAGATTTCCGCATAGGGAGGTCTGCTGATCGTGGTAGACCCAGTGGTATGCGTGAACACTTGAAGAGTCCGGATTGGTATAAGCCTAATATACCGTTTCTAAGTAAAACTCACTGTGACCTGAGATACTTATAAATTATAAATTCTGTATAAAGTTTTAGAAGTAGTATCAATAGAACCGTTGTGGTGTGCGAAGCGTCAGTGTCAACGTTGGAACTCCAGGACACCAGCCAAGCTGGAAGCGTCACCAGGGTGAACCATCTGTCATCGTACGCCACGCCTGACGACTCAACGACACAGCAAAGCCCCCCCCCTTTTCCATCAACATCGCCGTGGGAATCATCATCATCACATATGTAATGTACCACATCACGTATATGAACAATAATTAACACTTTAAAAGACTATAACTGAAACACTACCATTATTATGCTTGTCAAATATATCATATAAACAATTAAATATGTCTTGTGTGCAATAAATAATCTTAAACCCTCCAATATAGACTTTTGCATTAAGATACACATACTACCATATCCTATGCGCCAATAGTTAAGTTATTTGTGTTGTCGCATAGTGATATTTGGCGCTTAGCAACGTAGAGCACGAAAAATAGCGGTAAATTTACGCTATTCTATATATGTCAAAGAATATAAAATTTGTTGGTAACATCCGACGTATAATTATAATTAATGTAATATTTGTGTGTGTATGGTTCATATGAAAATCTGAGAGTAGTGGTGTAGGGGGGCTCCTAGAACGTTCCAGGAACCCCCCTACACTGGGGGGGGCTCCTAGATCGTTCTAGGACCCCCCTACACCATAGGGGTAAACTGACAGTTCTACCCCGGATGTGACGTCATATGGCGGAAAATTCAAAAATATATGTGGTGGGGGTAAAAATCTGGTAGTCGGCTTTCGGTCATGTTGTGGGCGGCCAGTATAAAGTGGGGTTATGTGTGCGTTGATTGGTGTATACGTCGGCGACGTTGCCGCTTCGTGCATGTGTTATAGTGTACGGGTTTGTATATGTAAGGTGTTTTTCCGGTCGGCCATGTTGTAAAATTGTCGTGGTCGGCGTTGCCAACTTGTGCTTGTTAATCGCCGTAGTCGACTCTTGCGTGTGTTATAGTGTACGGGTTTGTATATGAACGGCGCTGCGGGCGATGGTCGATGCGGTGTATTGCGTAGTTGGCAACGGCGTGCCTATGTGTAGTCCATATAGATGACGTGTCGGTCGTTGATTGGTCGTAATTTGAAACGGCTTGTTTGTCGTGTCGAACTGTATCGCAAGCCCGTGTAGTGATCCGGTTCGCCGTTCACCGTTCGCCGTTCGCCGTCCGCCGTCGGGTTGATCTGCTGTCGGACGCCGTCCGCCGCCGACGGCGAAGGGCGAACGGCGAACGGCGAACGGGTTCGTGAGGCTGCGTTGTGATCCGGTTGGTGCCGTTCGCCGTTCGCCGGCCGCCGTCGGCGGCCGGCGAGCGTCGAACGGGTTACGCGGTGATCCGGTTCGTCGTCGAGGATTGGTCTGTGTGTCGGTGGTGAGTAAAAAACAAAGTGTTCGGCATTGTTGTAAAGATACGAATGATGACTTTACTTGTGTAAATTGTAGAATGCATATTATGCATGAAAAATTATTTTAATGTGTTTGGTATGTAATAAGTGTATGTTCAGTGGTGAAAATTATTTCGTACAAAAAAAGAATTCACTCATCATGAACGGAAAAAGATAATTGAAAATTAACACAATTGAAAACCGTTTCACTTGTACAAATTGTATAACGCACATTATGCATGGAAAAATTATTTAAAAAAATTATTATCATTTGTATTATTGTGACGGGGTATGTAATAAGTGTCCGTTCGGAGTTGAAAAATATTTTGTACAAAAAAAGAATTTAATTATATATTGTGGTAGTAAGGACGTCTGGGCGTTAGCTGATATTCGGTAGTGGTCGACCTTGTTCTCTGGCGTGGTTAGTCAAACAGGTCTCTAAACATCTACAATCCTGAGTCGTTAACTTTTTTTTGTTCATGACTGCATATCTTCATTTCCTTAAGCGGGCTGTTCAGCGCTGTATAAAAAGCCGAAAGATTTGATCTGTTGAAGTACATATCATCGTCGGATTCTGCTTTGACATCATCGGTGAAACACAGAATATCTCGTACAGGGTAAGTTGCTTTAAAATTATTCTTTAATTTCTGTAATATATCACCATCATGCAATTATTTTAATAAAAATTTGATTTTTTTTTTTAATTGAATGTATGTAATAACGGTCGGTGCGCAACGACCGTTCAAGCTTGTAGATTGAGTGTTGTACTGTTATTTAAAATATGATTGAATGTACTGTTAGTTCAAAGGATTTTTGAAATTAAATACAATGAAATGTTAAGATAATATCGTTTAATTTTATCAAATTAAATACATATAAGCACAATATATTACAAGTTAAAATATTTAAACACACACACACACACACAATGACGTCTAGACAGCGTGATGTCATTGATTCCCGTCGAGCGCGGAAGGGGAAAGGCGACCAGACGACGGTACTAATTTTTTATGCGTCTAGACAGGGTGATGTAATCGAATTCTGACGTGAAGGCAGTAATTTTTATGCAAGCGAAATGATGCTAAATAAAAACAAAAATGTTAATAATTTACAAGAAACCTACTGATGAGTCTAAAATCCGATACAACCCACTCGCGTAAAGCGTGGACTCTATTATTTGAACATATTTCTGGAAATAAACGGTGCGCGAAACATGCTGTTCCGTGCATCGGACGTAATTGT
The DNA here is from genome assembly GCA_034769895.1 of Magicicada septendecula. Taxonomy (NCBI): domain Eukaryota; kingdom Metazoa; phylum Arthropoda; class Insecta; order Hemiptera; family Cicadidae; genus Magicicada; species Magicicada septendecula. Next base: position 114,117,675 of record CM068374.1, on the reverse strand, counting down.
TCGAGTTTAGGACAACCGAAATCTTCTAAATTTATAATATTGTAATGCACGATACGCTTGCCCAGAAATCTTTTTTTCTGTAATCCTTTTACGAACACATAGTTAAAAGGAAACGTGTACTTTACTAATATCGGGACAAGATGTTCGTACGATGTCTCCCCGTCCCTCCACTCTAGTCCGTGAAAATTCTCCGTTAACCATCGGTTCGTCCTCATGTGTTTGTTATTCGAAACGTTCGTGTCCACTGGTGGTGCAAATATCCAATGTCTGCTGGCAAATGCGGTGACATCCATAACGGCCAGTTCCTTGACGAGTTCGTTTCCGTTATCGTCCACGAAACAGTGAAAGTCAAGTATGACTGCTAGCTCGTCGACTGCCATCTTTTTTCGTTACAAACAATGTGTTCGGTGCTACTAGGAACGCTGCCGATCAGTCCGGCTCGCGAAACAGACACGTTGTATGTTGTGAAACGTCCGTAAAGAATTTTTTCGGAACGTTTACTTTGTACCTTATCTCCACGTCACGAATCAGTGCAACAAATTCTTGCTTCAAAACGTTGTATACAAAAAGATCTACAGGGTACAGTACTGCGTGCGTTAAGTCACTGCATCGTCTGTACACGTACGAAGTCAACAGCTCCATGCGTTCGTTCTCGACACGCCCTTCCGAAACACTGAGGAGGTAGTGAGATATCGTTTATTTATAAACACTTCCGTCACAGAAGCAGCATTGTTTTTCAAACAATTTTTACTGGTTTATTTCATGCATTAGACGAAACGTTCTTGCTCTTGCATTAACAGTCGGTAAGCGCGAATATGAATTTGCTGTTCGTTTTCTGACTGCACTTTGTTTAGACGTTCTCAGTGCATGAAAACGAACTAGAAATACGCTCTAATGTAAGCGGTGTATGTGGCTCTACATAAGGGACAGTTATTTAGAGTGATGGCGCAATTCACACATATGACAAAATGGCGACAGGGAATAAGTACGACTTCAACAATGTGTGCGTAACAAACTTTGCACATCGTATCCCGATTCGGACCCCCTTCTTCTTTTTTTTTATTGTCTTTGATCGAGTCGGTGCTTTGTCCGTTCTCTGCTGCCACTGCTGTTGCTGCTGCTCCTGGTTCTTTTTTTTTATTCTCTTTGATCGAGTCGGTGCTTTGTCCGTTCTCTGCTGCCACTGCTGTTGTTGCTGCTCCTGCTGCTGCTGCTCCCGGTTTGGTAATGATACCCAATGCCTTTAGGATGAATTTTTTATCTTTCACTAACATTACGTAAGAGCACACGGGGAAATGACGTGCGTGTTCCGACCAAGCGTTTTCTCCTTGCTCCCATTTGTTTAAACCGCCTCCACAGCAAAAACATATCACTCTATCGTTGCATCCGTTGTAAAAGAAACCCGCTTCGGCTAGTTCTTTAGGCGTTATAGTCAACGATATCGGCCAATCTTCAAAACTCTTTAAACGGTCTTCAATGCTTCTGTAACGCGGATAAGGGGATATGATTCTTTTAATCAGTGCGATCTGCACTTCTTTGTCGTCCGGAGATAAGGACTTGATCGTCACCGCTTCACCGCACTGTCTGAAATAGCGGTTTTCGTTGCGATCGTTATCGTCATCCTTGTGATCGTACGAAAGCATCGTGCACGTCCTCTCACGACTCGCGCTGATGAAACACTGAGCGAAGAATAGGAGGGGAGACTTTTCCCTCTCCCACCGTTCGGAAAGAGGGAGGTTACAGGTATTAAGAAAATAAAATACATGAAAATTGATTACATCTTTTAACATAAAAAAAAACACATACATGAAATACACACACATAATATTGTAAAAAGCAACATAATATTTACAACAAAAAAAACAATAATATACAGAGTACGGTTCGCTAGACTGTTATTTTTACTGTCAGGTTGAATTTTCTTTTCATACAGACATTGATATTGTTGGCTAACACGTGGGCGTCGTTTTCTTCGTTTATGGCTCGCTCGAACGCTGTGATCATTTCTTCGTCGGTGACGACTGTAGTGTCGTTCGTGTCGGCCGGTTTGATGACATTACCGCGAGCGTCCCATCATAGGCAATTACGATACTGTTTTTAACTATATTTCCAATATCCACGGCGTGAGCGACGTCTTTCCATGCGCATAGTTTCTTCGCTGTAGGATTTTTGCGATATATTTTTCTCTCTCCTTCGTTGAAACTTTCCAGTTGTCTGCGCATAATGTACAAAACGTTTTCGGATATTTTGTACAGAGACAGGCAACGAATTTTGTTCCTGTTTATGGGGTTTGGCGCGATCTTCTTAGCCAGTACGTTCCTCAGTTTGTCGACACTGTATTCGATTTTGGACTGTAACAGTCTACTTCGTTCTTCCGCACGTTGCCGTTCTTCTTCCGCGCGACGTCTCTCTTCCTCTGCACGCTGTCGTTCTTCTTCCGCTCGTTGTCTTTCTTCCTCTGCGCGACGTCTCTCTTCTTCGCTAGTTTCTTGAATAGTTTTTATCATAAATTGTAAATTACCCATTTGTGTTGTTAACAAATTATTTTGCATACTAATTAACTCCTTCAAACGAACCTCGTACAATTTTTTATATTGTCTATATTTCATTACAATTTCTTTCATAATGGCATATAATTCACGCAATTCAACAGCTTTAGGGGTTCTCATTTGCATCAACAAAGAAGCGAAATCTATTCCATTTAACACATAATATTTTTTCCGTGCATTATCTTCATCTTGGATTTCGTAATATTCGATGTAATCGTTTTTCTTTTAACCATTTGCTAATTCTGGATTTTTGATTATTATATTTACCTGTATAGCCGAGCCAATTCAATACATCGTCTGTAATTTTTATTTTATCCTGTATGGTGCAGTTCCAGAAAAATCTATTTTTCGTATCGTTTTCAACGTCGATACCGAATTGCAAACAGACCTGATACACCGACAATTTACCTACATTACGTGAAATCAGTTCTTCCGGCGCTAGACATTGTACACGGAGTACGAGTTCCCTGTTATTGTGTGCTACCATGACGGATGCCTAATACATACTAATACGTTCGCACCAACCTGTTTGTCTAGCGCGCGCTATGTCGAGCACACAAGGTCATTCTGCCCAACAGGTTGGTGCGAAAGTCCGGGGGAGGGGATAATATTAAGACTTTTCCCCCAACAAGGTTATGGGTATTAAGAAAGTAAAATACATGAAAATTGATTACATTTTTTTTAATATGAAATTAAAGTCAAAGTACTGTAAACCCTAACAATAAATAACATTAATTCAATCGACTCAATATATACCTAGTTCAAGTGGATGGACAAGTGGATGACTGTTATTTTTACTGTCAGGTGGAATTTTCTTTTCATACAGAGATATTGTTGGCTAACACGTGGGCGTCGTTTTCTTCGTTTATGGCTCGCTCGAACGCTGTGATCATTTCTTCGTCGGTGACGACTGTTCCCTGTTATTGTGTGCTACAATGACGTTCGCACCAAATTGTTGGTCTAGCGCGCGCTATGTCGAGCCCTACAAAGTCATTCTGCCCAACAGATTGGTGCGAACGTACGGGGGGAGGGGATGATAATAAGACGTTTCCCCCTCCAAGGTTATGGGTATTAAGAAAATAAAATACATGAAAATTGATTACATATTTTTTTAATAAAAAAAAATAACATACATGAAATGCATACATAATTGTGCGTTGATAGGCGGAGGCGTGGTGGCGGTATGTTCGCCGTTCGCGGTTCACCGTCCGGCGGTGGCCTGACGGTGTCCTGGTCGCCGCCCGGAGTGGTGGGGTCTGCGTCCACGTTGTCGGGTGGAAGATGATTGGTGTGGTCGGCCATGTTGGAAAAGTGGCGAGGTTGTCAAGTAGTGTAAGAGTGTGCTGGTTAAGCGTCGGTCACGTTGCGAACTCGTGCATGTGTTATAGTGTACGGGTTTGGATATGTAAGCGGTTTTTCCGGACGTGCATCCATGTTGGAAAATCGTCGACGTTGTCGACTCGTGCGTGTGTGCTGGTTAAGCGTCGGCCACGTTGTCAACTCGTGCATATGTTATAGTGTACGGGTTTGGATATGTACGCCGTCGTGTATTGCCAACTTGTGAACTGTGTTATTTTCCATGAGTGATGTGTGTTTTATATAAGTGAATTGACGTTTAATTATGCAGTGCATATCATGTATGTTTCTTACAACAATTCTACACGACACTACACTTTTTTACGTTCGTGCGATAGAAATTACATATCAATAAGAATATAGTATATGTAGACGGGTGGCGCTAACTGTGTTATTCGTACGTTCCCGACCATTAGGTTAGAGTTCGTAACCTTCGGTATGATCTTCGCGTCCACGTATACTTTGGTCGCAGCGTCTCTCGCACGAATTGGATCTCTCAGAGACTGTATGCGATGGTCCCGCGCGTCGACGACAGGGCTGTTCTTCTTGTTCGGTACTGTCGTGAAACGCAAGCACGTGTAGTCTACGTACTGCTTGTTGACAGCGTCCCCAAGATCGACGGGAGCGGCGACGATGACGAGCTTACAACCTTTCATGTCTATTCCTTGCCTCGAATCGTTGACCAGACAGTGGTCACGCACAAACCGCAGTGGAACGGCATCGTTACCGTCGTGCGGTTCGTCCAAGTTGTGTATTTCTTTTTCCCGCTACATCGAAGTGTCAGTCCTCGGTCATCGCGATACCGATATCCTACCGCAGACTGCGTCGCATCTCTCTTCGCGCTCTGACAGCGCTCTGGTGTCTGCCGAACTTGTCAACGCTCATCTCGTGAATGAAGCGCGTGGACCGCTGTGCACGATATTTTATACGATGATGTTGGCTTCACGTAGTTCTTCCACTATGGAAACGATTTCGTTCGTGTGTTCACCGTTTCGGGCGCGTTGTGACGCTATCAACAGTCGCAATCTGTCCACCAGTTCGTTCGGATCGTCCCAGTGCACGTAATCGATTTTGTCGTTTTTTCTCGAGAGCATCATATACGTTCTGTCGGTATTATTATGTCCGTGTCCTGTACGTTTCGGTGGGAACAACCGTGATATTATCTGTTTATACTTTACACCTCTGTTTGTGTTTACCTGCGCGTTCACTAAATAATGATGCTTGTGCGCGTTGGTATCACGTAGTATATCTTTGTACGCATTCAGATCCATCTCGTTGTAAACGTTCTCTTTAGGGTGCTTCATGAACATGAGTTCGTATAGACCCGGTGTACCTTTGTAACGTTTACCGTTGATAAAGATTGAATCGTCTGTTTCGATTTCCAACAGTGAATCACCGATCATCCATTTTCCGCTTTCGTGTCTTACACCGTACGTATAATCCATCAAACGATCGCGTTCAGCCGACACGATCATACGCATGTACTTATTCGCTAACGATTCACTGTCGTATTTTTCCTGAACATATCTACGCGCTTCTCGCCTCCCTTCCGGTGTGTCTAACATTTTTTCGATGTTGAGACTAGGATCGTCCTCGTCAGATGTTTCACCTATCACAGAAGTTTTCAGGAAACGTGGTGTCAACTGCTGTTGCGGTGACGGACGGAGCGGTGTTCCTACATCGATATTACTACTACTTGAACCCATCAGATCCTCCTCCTCTTCTTCCTCCTCCTCCTCGCCACGTTTCATCTTTTTCGCACTCGTAGGCTTTTCATTTGTTGTTTTACGTTTTTTTTCAACCAACGCTTGCGAAATAATTTGTAACGGTTCGAGAATCGGTTTGTAACTTTTGGTTAACGTTTCTTCCTCTTCACGGATCACATGTTTTAACGCACGGTATTTCTTACGTATGTCATTGCTGATAGTGTCGATATCACGGGCTAGTTGTTTCTTCTTTTCGTCCATCTTGATAAACGGCAGTACACCGACTGACGTCGGTGACTCGAGACATCTGTATTTACCTGAACGATCGACGACTGTTTTAGTTAACGGTGAACAGCTGTTAAGTGCATTTATGCGAACAGTCTACAACTGTTTTTCCAGGGCATGTGTATTTACCCGAACGGTCGACGACTGTTTTAGTTAACAGTGAACAGCTGTTACGTGCATTTATGCGAACAGTCTACAACTGTTTTTCCAATACATGTGTGTTTACCCGAACGGTCGACGACTGGATCTTCCTCGTCGTCCTCGTCCGACGTTTCACCTATCATAGAAGTTTTCTGGAAACGTGGTGTCAACTGCTGTTGCGGTGACGGACGGAGCGGTGTTCCTACATCGATATTACTACTACTTGAACCCATCAGATCCTCCTCCTCCTCTCCACGTTTCATCTTTTTCGCACTCGTAGGCTTTTCATTTGTTCTTTTACGTTTTTTTTTCAACCAACGCTTGCGAAATAGTTTGTAACGGTTCGAGAATCAGTTTTTAACTTTTGGTTAAAGTTTCATCCTCTTCACAGATCCCATGATATAACGCACGGTCACGGTATTTCTTACGTATGTCATTGCTGATAGTGTCGATATCACGGGCTAGTTGTTTCTTCTTTTCGTTCATCTTGATAAACGGCAGTACACCGACTAACGTTGGTGACTCGAGACATCTGTATTCACCTGAACGATCGACGACTGTTTTAGTTAACGGTGAACAGCTGTTAAGTGCATTTATACGAACAGTCTACAACTGTTTTTGCAGGACATGAGTATTTACCAGAACGGTCGAGGACTGTTTTAGTTAACAGTGAACAGCTGTTACGTGCATTTATGCGAACAGTATACAGCTATTTTTCCAGGAAATGTGTATTTACCCGAACGGTCGACGCCTGTTTTAGTTAACAGTGAACAGCTGTTACGTGCATTTATGCAAACAGTCTACAGCTGTTTTTGCAGGTCTTGTGTATTTACCCGAACGTTCGACGACTGTTTCAGTTACAGTGAACAGCTGTTACGTGCATTTATGCGAACAGTCTACAACTGTTTTTTATTTTACGCAAACGCTCAAAGACTGGGTTAGTTAACTGTGAACAGCTGTTACGTGCAATTATGCGGACAGTCTACGAGAGTTTCTTTATTTTTCTGAGACACTTATATTTACCTGAACGCTAGTCTACTGTTTTAGTTAACGGTAAACAGTTGTTACGTGCGAACAGCCCACAACTTTTTTTTTCTAACCGTTAGGCGCGACTACTCCTTTCCCGCCCGGTGTACGTCGGCTTCACAGTACTCGATGTCAGTAAATTGATAATGTACGATTTTCATTATCGGTACGCTGTCGCCAAGTATGGTCGACGATTGACATTACTAATGACTGACACGAACAGTTTGCTTTACAGCATACAGACTGACGACGTGTACGCGTATATGAAAGAGGATCTCCACTTTTTTGACACGTCGGACTATCCCGTGGATCATCTTTGTCATTGCGACGACAACAAAAAAGTCGTGGTGAAGTTCAAGGATGAGACCAATGGGAAACCCATCAGGGAATTTGTCGGACTCAGAGCAAAATGTTACTCGCTCCTATTGTCCGACTGCACCGACAAAAAGGTGGCAAAAGGTGTACCAAGGACAGCAATAAAAAAAAGATTACGTCATCGATTGTACAGCGAGTGTCTTTTCGTCAGTCGTACGGTTGTCACCTCTGCCGAGTGTATACGAACCGATCGTCATAAGCTGTACACGCAAAGTGTAACAAAACTTTCCCTGTCACCTTATGACGATAAGAGGTAAGTAACTGGACGACGGCGTAACTACACTCGCGTACGGACACTTCGGGACACGTAAACGTGCGCTATCGGACGACGCTGCTGGTCCTAACGCGAAGAGACAGATGTACACGGACCAATAACTAATGGCAAGAATAAACTCGTATTTCATGTATGCTCTTTACCTAATTATTTTACAACTTTCATTACGTTTTACAGAATGAACAACAAAGTGAATAAACGTCTGTCAGAGGAGCAACGACGAGTACGACGGTAAATACTTTTTTCTTTATTTAATGTGTACAAACAGAATATTCCATTCGACTGACTTACTGTTTTTTTTTTATAGTTAGCAACGGTTACGTCGTGCTCTGCTGGGGAGCACATCTCCTTAACCCGGCTCGAGTCGGTGAGTCCGTTTTCATGAACAATCTCTTGTAGTAATCCGTTTACGTCTGTTTTTAAATTTGTACTTTTTTCCAGCGATGTCGATCATACCGACGACGATGACGATGACGACGTCGAAACCCTCAGCGGGTTCGTGGGAGATGAGGATGAATTGGGATACAATATCGATTTCCTCGAAGCAGAAGATGATGATGATGATGAGGAGGAGGAATATACACCCTCATCGTCATCGACGATTTCCATCTTCGAGGGCAGTATGTAAGTCTTCTTCTTATGCGTATATATTTTTCTTTTTCCACGTCTGTATACGTTTTTTATGTCTTTTTTTTGTCCTCAGTGACATTCAGCCGTGCCCACGTCCTCTGCTGCCGCAGCCACAACCGCAGTTGATACGCCCTCTGCCGCAGCATCCTCATCCTCAACCGCAACCTCAGCCGCAACAGCCGCAGCCTCAGCCTCAACCACAGCCTCATCCACAACAGTAGCACCTTCTGCCGCAGCAGCAACAATGAGATCCCCGTTCGAGACCCCCTCCAGAACCCGCACCGGTCTTCTTTGACATTTTGGAAACCATAGAACCATGGATGGACCGTGAGCCAACCACGATGAGGCTCTTTCTGCGAAGGAACCTACCGACGTGGTGTTGGCACCGAGAACTCTGTCCCGTCCAGGGTATAGTGCCCCATACCTCGTGTAGTATATGTATGGAGGATTACACCGACGGACAGAGGCTCCTCGGTTTGGCGTGTGGACACGCCTATCACTATCGTTGCATCCTGAGTTGGCTCCAGACGGTGGCGTTGGAGGGGGTCCCGCCTAGATGTCCGCATTATCGTCTATACGCATTCGGCAAGACGACACTGACGTTATATCCGCGTATGCATATTTGAGGTATGTTATAGTGTTCATAAACGTTATTCTAATCCATCCTACTCGTATTAACCATACAGCACTAATATTGTTTCTATTTTTCTGTTACAGATGGCTGTGCACAACAACAACAACAACAATCTACTAGAATTGTTTACATTGTATATATTTGATATGTATCGTTTTATTGTATATATTTGTTTCCATTTTTTCTTGCAATGTATATATTTGTTCTATGTATATATATTATTTGATAAGTATCTTTTAATTGTATATATTTGTTTCCATTTGTTTGCAATGTATATATTTGTTGTATGTATATATAAGTTATTGTATTTATTTTCTTACAATACACATGTAAATTTTTCATTGCTTTATTGTTTATTTTCAACTATCCTTTTCCCTGCATGATGCGTGCTACACATATTTTTTCCAAGCATAATGCGTGTTACAAAATGTTTACAAGTCAAGTGATTTTCATTTATACACAATGGACCAAATCAAAGAGAGAAGAGAGTTTCTTACGAGATATGCAGAAGACGTTCCACTATTTTTTTACTACGTCTGCCCGACAGATATTACATACCCATCAGATTTTTTTACTACGTCTGCCCGACAGGAATTACATACCCATCAAAATAATATAAATGGTATATTATTTCCTATGCATGATGTGTGTTAGACAATTTTTACAAGTGAAGTGGTTTTCACTTATGCAGTGCATACACACGGGGTGCATGTCATGTGAATTTCTTACAACAGATGCAGATGACACTACACCTTTCTTTTAATACGTCCTGCGATAGAAATTACATATCAATCAGAATATTATATATGGTAATTCTTATCTTCCGTGCATTATGTGTATATTTTCCATGAACGGATGTGTGATATACAATTTATACAAGTGAATTGGTTTTCAATTATGCGTCGAGGGAAAAATTTAATATCACCTCGACGACGGATGTTGTAAAAGCTCTTTCGTCGGTTTTCAAAAGAATATGTGTACACGTCCATATCTGAAGCAAGAATGTTAGTTTGTCATGCATTTGGATTTTGTGGGAATCGTTGTATGATACCTGTTCATCAGTACGGAACAGCCGACACCGTTCGTCGAGAAGGACATAGCAAAACTGCAACGTCCGTTGTGTGGAATTATTTTCAATGTTTCATTGTCCAAACGTCCGTAGCGAGAATGTTTCAGATCGAAATACTGCCACCACCTCGACGACGGATGTTGTGTAAATACTTTCCTTTGTAAAACATTTTATACTTTTATAAAGATTTGTTGAGCACATACTTCTCCAATTGTCATAGTTATTCGAGTTGGTAAACACGTGTAAATATTCTGACGGTTTACCGTATAGAAAATTGGGAAAATTTATTGTTTCCTCTTTTATTAGTGTTTTTTAAATAGTCCATCCAATTTTGGTGTCCTACATCAGTTGGAATTCTAAATTGTGTTGCATAATTTTTTCGTAGTGTATACTCAACTTTTGGTAAAGTGCTCACATTGACATCGGCAAATTTATATTTTTTACTAAGTGGTAAAAATTGCAGAATTCTTTTTGTATTTTATAGTGTGATGTGCACAATTCGTAGGTCGTTAATTTTGAACATCTTTGTCCGTTACCCATGTTTAGAGTTTCGCATTCTTTGTATTTTTCTTTTAATAGAAACATTCTAATGAAATTATTCTATTTTCTTATGAACGCTCTTTTGAATCGCTTACTCATTGGCACCCTAAAACATATTTATCAAAAATTGTATACAATTGTATTTTGTAATTGTCATTACTGTGTGCGTTTACATATTTGTCATAGTGCACTTGTTTATTTTAACTTGTAATTAGTTTTCCTTAGACAACTGGTTTATCGTGGAGAAAAGGATAGAGCTTACATAGTAGATATTGTAGAGTAGGACCGAATGGACATCTTCATTTATCATGTATAATTTTCATTGCACATACACATAATTGTCATTAGCTGCGCGTACGATTACATATTTATATTAACTTGTACTAAGTTGTATTTCATTTAATTTCTTTTAATTATACATAATATATTTTAACTTATAATATAATGTGCTTAATCATATTTCATTTGATTTAATTGTATTCAATTGTCAATGTGCTTATGTCTAGATAATAAAACAAGGCTTACGTGGTGTACATTTTAGAGTAAGCCCGGATAGACATCTTCAAAATTAACAAATATATTTGTACATATAATACTTATCTTCTATGCACAAATGCGTGATATTCAATTTTTACAAGTGAATTGATTTTCAATTTTGCACCGAAGGACCGAGTCATCGTGAGTTTCGCACTGATCATGTGCACATTTTTTATTTTTATAATATATACTTACCACAAGGGCACACACATTCGAATTTACAGTTCACAAGTTGGCAACAATGCAATACATGTCTCTTCACATCGACGATCTCCGGACGACGGCGGCGTACATATCTAAACCCATACACTAAAACACATGCACGAGTTAACAACGTGGCCGACGCTAAACCAGCACACATGCACAAGTTGACAACATCGACGCTTTTCCAACATGGCCACCGTTCCGGAAAACGCCGTATATATCCAAACCCGTACACTATATATACTTACCACAAAGGCACACACATTCGAATTTACAGTTCACTAGTTGGCAACAATGCAATACATGTCTCTTCACATCGACGATATCCGGACGACGGCGGCGTACATATCTAAACCCATACACTAAAACACATGCACGAGTTAACAACGTGGCCGACGCTAAACCAGCACACATGCACAAGTTGGCAACGTCGACGCTTTTCCAACATGGTCACCGTTCCGGAAAAAGCTGTATATATCAAAACCCGTAGACTATAACACATGCACGAGTTGGCAACCTGGTTGACCCTTAACCAGCACACTCTTACACAACCCGACAACCTCGCCACTTTTCCAACATGGACGACGACCCCACCACTCCTGGCGACGATCAAGCCACGAGGATGATCAACGACGAGATAGCAGTCATAATTGACTTTCACTGTTTCGTTGACGACGATGGAAACGAACTCATCAAGGAACTAGCTATTATGGATATCACCGCAATTGCCAGCAGGCATTGGATATTTGCACCTTCAGTAAACACGATCGTTTCGAATCACAAACACATGAGGACAAACCGTTGGTTAACGGAGCATTATCATAAATTTGAGTGGACGGACGGGGACACATCGTACGAACATCTTGTGTCGATATTAATAAAGTACACGTTTCCTTTTAACTATGAGTTCGTAAAAGAATTACAGAAAAAAAGATTTATGGAGAAGTGTATTGTACATTTCAATATTATAAATTTAGAAGATTTCAGTTGTCCTAAACTTGAACAATTACGTTCAATACACGGAACAGCCTGTCTCGTGCACCGCTTATTTCCGGAAATATATACAAATCAAAGAGTACACGCTTTACGCGAGTGGGTTGTATCGGACTTTAGACTAATTAATAGGTTTCTGGTAAATTACTAATTGCATACATTGTTGTTTTTATTTAGCATCATAAAAATATACTTGTTGCCTTTCTGTCAATTACATCATCCTGTCTACATGCATAAAACAATTAGCACCATCGACTTGTTCCCACACGCTCAAGTGTAGTCGATGATATCATCGTGTCTAAAAAAAAAATAAAAAAAAAATAAGCGAGTCGTCTCACCCCTCCCCCCACCAACCCGCTGAACATAGCGCGAGAAAGCAGCTTGCATCCTGTTTACACGGTTAAAAATACCTGCTTACTGTACGTTGAGTGGATCCCACTCTCCGGTTTCCCCCTCCTCAACTACCTACCTATTTTATACCGCTACAAACTAGTGTTATTCATTCAGACCTTGACAGACGCGCAAGCGAAATTTTCATTGTAAAATGGCATAATTCGTTGCGAAGTTTGCTACCATTAGAGCGATTGAATATAAAAAAATTAAGGAATTAATAATTGGTGTTAAATATCCAATAGAAGAATTACAAAATATAGACGTGAAGTGCGGGAAGGTCGTACTCGCCACTATCCAGGACTACAGGGACCCAAAATTGAAATATCACGTAAATCTACCTAAGAGATACGCAAGCGTTTTCGATGATGAAGAATTAAAAAATTTAGCACCATATTCACTTCAACTGGTTTATCGTGGAGAAAAAGATAGGGCTTACGTGGTAGACATTTTAGAGTAATACCGAATGGGCACCTTCATTTATCATGTATAATTTTCATTGGACACACACACACACACACACACACAATTGACATTGCCTGTAAGTACGATTACATGTGTATTCATTTGATTTAGTTGTACACAATTGTCATTGTGCTTATGTTTATTGTATTGTGTAATTGTCACAGTAATTGTCACTACTGTGTGCGTTTACATAATAGTTATTTTCCTTATACATATTTCATTTTGATTTAATTGTACACATTTGTTATAGTGCACTTGTTTATTTTAACTTGTACTTAGTTTACTTAGATGTATTTCGTGTACATATTATGTATTTTGTAATTGTCACTACTGTGTGGTTTATATATTATGTATTTTAAATTGTAATATATTTTGATTACATGTATTTTAATTGTTTTTAATTAAACGGTATTGCTTTAACATTTTTATTGTTTTTAATTTCAAAAGTCCTTCTAATATATTTTGTCTGTACTTTAAGATATATTTTTTGTTTGTTTAAATTATATATATAAATTTTTCTTTTAACTGTTTATTTTCAACTATCCTTTTTCCATGCATGATGCGTCCTGCATAATCTTTATAAGTGAAGTCTCAGTCTCAATCAGAATATTATGTATATAGTAATACTTATCTACTATGCACAAATGTGTGATATTCAATTTTTACAAGTGAATTGATTTCAATTATGCACCGAAGGACCGAAGTCATCGAGAGTTTCGCAGTGATGATGTGCACATTTTTTTATTTTTATAATATATACTTACCACGAACCCTCGCATTCGAATTTACACAGTTCACATGTTGACAACAATTCAATACACGTCACTCAGTCTCTTCGCATCGACGATATCTGGACGGTGGCGGCGTACATATCTAAACCCGTACACTATAACACTTGCACGAGTTGACAACATGGACGACGCTAAACCAGCACACATGCACAAGTTGGCAACGTCGCGCTTTTATCTTCTATGCACAAATGTGTGATATTCAATTTTTACAAGTGAATTGATTTTTAACTGCAACGATATCCGAACGGCGGCGGTGGCGGTGTACATATACAAACCCGTACACTATAACACACGCACGAGTTGACAACGTCGATAAACCAGCACAAGTTGGCAACGCCGACGACGCTTTTCCAACATGGCCGCACTTCCGGAAAAACCCCTTACATATACAACCCCATACACTATAACACATGCACGGTTTTTACTTACCACCGACACACAGACCAATCCTCGACGACGAACCGGATCACCGCGTAACCCGTTCGACGCACGCCGGCCGCCGACGGCGGCCGGCGAACGGCGAACGGCACCAACCGGATCACAACGCAGCCTCACGAACCCGTTCGCCGTTCGCCGTTCGCCCTTCGCCGTTCGCCCTTCGCCGTCGGCGGCGGACGGCGTCCGACAGCAGATCAACCCGACGGCGGCCGGCGAACGGCGAACGGCGAACCGGATCACTACACGGGTTTGCGATACAGTTCGACACGACAAACACGCCGTTTCAAATTACGACCAATCAACGACCGACACGTCATCAACATGAACTACACATAGACACGCCGTTGCCAACTACGCAATACACCGCATCGACCATCGCCCGCAGCGCCGTGCATATACAAACCCGTACACTATAACACACGCAAGAGTCGACTACGGCGATTAACAAGCACAAGTTGGCAACGCCGACCACGACGATTTTACAACATGGCCGACCGGAAAAACATTACATATACAAACCAGTACACTATAACACATGCACGAAGCGGCAACGTCGCCGACGTATACACCAATCAACGCACACATAACCCCACTTTATACTGGCCGCCCACAACATGACCGAAAGCCGACTACCAGATTTTTACCCCCACCACCTATATTTTTGAATTTCCCGCCATATGACGTCACATCCGGAGTAGAACTGTCAGTTTACCCCTGTGTAGGGGGGCTCCTAGAACGTTCCAGGAACCCCCCCAGATGTAGGGGGGGTTCTGGAACGTTCTAGGGGCCCCCCTACACCACTACTTCTGAGGATATAATTTATCAATTGTGCATATTCTCTTGTGTGTCATATATGAACAATTTTATCAGTATATTGGAGGTAGATTATTAGTTGTTTTGTGTGTTAGATAAGGTTTGTTTACATTTTGATATATTGAACTGCTTACTGTGTGCGTATAAACTGGTTTGCACTGCGATAATAATCTTGTAATAATAATAAGTTTCGTAGCGTTATGTCAAAGAATTTAAATTTTATTAAAATTTTAAATTAAATTTTGATCACTATAGCGGAGTCACCAGGGATAGAGAATGCTTTAGCGGCCATATTAGCTAATATGAAAACCATGGAAGCGGATAGGCAGAAACTTTCACCAGAAGCCGAGAAACGAGACAAATCGCTCCATGACGCAAACAAAAAAATATACGCGGCCGTGCAAGAACAATCTAAGCAGAACAAAGAAATGTTAGAAGCTACGGAAAAGTGAATTAGCGAAACAGTAGAAGCTATGAGAGCTAACATAGAGTCGGGGTTGGAAGCTAATAATTCACGTGTTAGTGAGTGTGAAGCGAAAATCTCAGGACTTGAAGAGAAAGTGGTACAACAGGCATCCACTGTGAATGAATTAGTGGCCGAGCAAGACCTGCGAATCCAAGAGCTGCAACATCAAATGTCACGACTGCAAAATACATCGTCACCGCTCAATTTTACCACATATGTCTGTAAGACCTTGGACGACGTCAATTCGCAGCTGAAGTTCTTTGGACGTGAAAATGAAAACCCCATGAACTTCATTAAAATTTGCCAACGGGATCTGGAAGCGATTGGGTACAATTTAAGTGAGGGCGATAAAATTAATTTCGTAGTGCGGCGACTTAAGGGTACTGCGGCGGAGTGGTTCTCTGTCGTCCAGGATAAGATCAGCACGTATGAAGACCTGGTAAATCATTTCAGGGCCAGATACTGGAATGAGGAGGTCCAGAGGAAGATCCGTGTGCAACTGGAGTTTGGGAAATATTCCAATATCGAAGGTTCCAAAGAATCATACGTGATTCAGTTAATATCAAGGGCTAAGTACCTAGAACCTATCTTAACGGAACCGGACATGGTCAATAAACTGGAACACCATTTCGGACGCGGCATACAAGTTGCCGTCATTACACAAGGGGTAAAATCCTTAGAAGAGCTACTCTTATTGCTCACAAAATGGGAGGGTATTGACAATCAGAGTAATGATAGTAACAGTAATGAAAACCCGCGAAAACAGTTTCAATATCAACCTCAAACAAAGCAATCACAACAACAACAACATAAAATGACAAATAGAAATACAACTCAGAAATTAATACCAACAAGGTAGCAGTAGTGACGGAAAATGATTCAGATGTAGAGCAGTCAAAAAACGTGTAAGGCTGCACGGCGTGGATCCATGCAACAAAGTAACTAGTACCCATAAGAATATAAATGAATTTTCAAAAATCCGAACCAACAGTAAAAAGCAGTTCAATCAATCGAGTCTGAATAATGTTAGTTGTAAGAATAAATTTGTTGTGTCTGGCCTATATCCTGCAAAAATTAGGGATAGTTTAGTTTGCAATGATAATAGTAATAAATGTGAGGTAAATATTAGTATTGAAAATGACACCAACCTTATTGTCGATGCGAAAATCAACGAGTGTGTCGGCGAGGTTTTGTTCGACAGCGGTGCAGAAATCTCGCTGATGGAAGAGCGGTTCCTAGAGAGGCACAAAAAAAACACTTTAAAAAATCCCGATTCTGCCGGTAAATCACAAAATTATAAAATCAGCGACGGGTAAGTCACAGATGGTTGACAAACAAGCACTCATAACAATATACATTCAGGGAGTAGAAATAGTAATCATGGTACTTATTATTAAAAAACGTGTGTATGATGTTATTTTGGGAGTGGACGCATTAAATAAACTGCACGCGACCATTGATTTTCATAACAAAACGTTGAAGTGTACAGTTAATAATAATCGACACAATATCAGATTGGGACGCAGGAGGGGTAAGGAGGGGTCCGTATGTGAGCCGTATACATTAGCCCGACCGGCTGTTCAACAAGCTGATAAGATAACGCATAACTCACTGACCCACAGTAGTCAGATAACGGGCAGTGAGCAAAATAAACTACAACGTGTGCTAGATAAATTCGGATCGGTATTTTCAAATAAACCGACCACAGCAAATGTATACGAGCACAAAATTCAAGTCACCGATGAGAATAAATTTGTGCGGAAAACTTACCCCATTCCTCTACACTATCAACAGCAGGTTGATGCTGAAGTCAAGGACATGCTTGAGAGTGGCGTGATAGAACGCACAGATAGCAACTTTCTGAACCCTATGGTTGTTGTCAAGAAAACGAATAATGACATTAGGTTATGTCTTGACACGAGGAACCTTAACACCATTACGAAAAAATGCTATGACTGTGCTCCGAATGCGGAGAACCTGTTTGTTAAATGCCAGGGGGGTTATACATGTCCCGCCTCGATGTTAAAAGTGGATTCTGGCAGATTCCCTTGATAAAGAATCAAGGAAGTACACAGCATTTCTGTATCGGAATAAATGCTACCAATTCAAAGTAGTTCCCTTTGGATTAATAACAAGTTTAGCCGCCATGGTCCGGTGTTTGGAATTAGCTTTGGGTCCTGAGGTGGAAGATTTTGTTAGCATATTTGTGGATGATATTTTGATTATATCTAAATCTTTTGAGGAACATATCGAACATCTCAAAATCGTATTTCAAAAATTAAAAGACGCTAACCTGACCCTCAACCTTGAAAAGTGCGAGTTTGGTAAATCGCAGATTAAATTTTTAGGACATATAATTTCGGCGGAGGGTATAACAACAGATCCTGAAAAAATACGAGCAATTATGGTGTTCCCGAACCCCACGAAACTTAAGGACATCAGAGCGTTCCTCGGGCTGACGAGTTATTCCGACGTTTTACTCCTGAGTATTCTGAAACATTTGAGCCGTTACTAGAACTGCTAGGTAAGGGTACAAATTGGAGATGGGAGGAGCGTCATGAGCATGCCTTCAACGCGACCAAAAGCCTGTACAGCAGAAAGCTTCACGTATTCCGTCCCGAGAAGGAGGGCACGTATGTCTTAAATTGCGACGCCTCAGATTATGCCTTCGGGGGAGTACTCTACCAACGAAATGAAAAGGGTGAGCACAAAGTGATCGCTCACAGCAGTAGATCACTAAAAGGGGCTGAACGCAACAACTTCACCTCGGAGAAGGAAATCTTGGCCATAGTATACTGCATCAGCAAGTTTCGTTACTACCTGGTTGGGCAACATTTCGAAATCCTTTCGGACAACCAGACCTTATCGTTCATGCTGCGCTGCAAGTTGGCTAATGCTCGCATATCCCGTTGGATCATGGCCATCCAGGAATATGACTTCACGATTAAGTACTGCAAGACCAGCGAGAACAAAACGGCGGACACGTGAAGCCGATACCCTCCGGTGATGGAAGAGCGTCATGCTTCAAGTAATAAAGAAGTACAAATTCTGGCTGTTAAATATAAGATAGAGGACAGTCTTAAGAATAAGTTGAAGAATATTGGTACGGAACAGCAACGGGACACAAAATTAAACCAGATCAGTGACGTGATCCGGACCCAAGAAATCCCCAGATACAAAATATATAAAAACGTGCTGTATAAAATTGTTAATGGGGGTTGGAAAATCATGGTGCCTGACACGATGGTGGAAGACCTTACCTGTTGTGTCACGAGAGCCTAGCCCATGCGGGGCCTTATAAATGTTACCTAGCAATGCGGGAGGATTTTGTGTGGCTCAATATGGCCAGGAAAATAAAGGCCATACTTCGCACATCCCACGCCTGCCAAACTGCGAAGTATCCAAACCAACATACCCAGGTAGAAATGGGTAACATTGTGGTAAGGAATAAAAACGACCTAGTCTGCATTGACTTTTTAGGTCCACTTCCGCGGGTGGCGCGTGGAATGAAGAACCTTGTGGTTTGTACCGATGCATTCACCAAGCATGTAAGCCTGTACGCCATCAGTAGACCGACAACATCGGCTGTAGTAAACATTGTATTAAATTTATAGATGCCGAAAAATGGACCCATAAAAAAAATACTATCGGATCAGGGTAAGCAGTTTACTAACACCAAGTGGCACTCTGAGCTTGAAAAACACGGTGTCCAGACTGTACTGACAGCGATCCGGAGACCGCAAGGAAACCTGGCTGAACGTGTCAATAAGGAGTTGGGACGATTATTCCGGACATATTGTAATGTTAACCAGTGTAAATGGCCGGAATTCCTGGAATTTTTCGAATCTGCCATAAATGGCTATTACAATTCGACTACAGGATATACCCCAAATAAACTCCAAACCGGAGCGATGCCAGGACGGGTCTGGGAAGGGCACATTTAAAGGATATCGACTCAGAATGTGCCAATACCAGTCGAAATAAAGAAACTTGAGGCGAGGCGACGCATTAAAAAGGGCGCAGAAGAGCGCACGGGAAAGTTTAATGCCGAATATAAGCTGGTGAGTTTCAAGAGTGGGGAGAGAGTGCTTTTGAGAGCGTTGAATGTTGGAAGAAGGGAGGACAACACATCCGCGAAGTTTTTCAAGCTTTATAATGGTCCTTATACGTACCTTATCGGAGCAGGTTGGTAAGAATACGTTTATATTAACCAACCCCAACACTAACCGTGCGATTGGTAAATTTCGTGCTTCATCGCTGAGAAAGTATTATACCAAAAATCCATAAATAAACATAAATAAATGTCAGGATATAGGATGTAAGAATGTGTAGCTTTATTTAAAATATGTCAGTTCAGGTATAAATGTTATATGTAGGGTAATTCTGTGAATGAGCGATAATCTATTAGAGATAAGGAACGCAGTCTGTTGTACCTTGTGACCTTGCTTAATTGCTATCTGCTTGTCAAGAACATGTGTATTTTTTATGGTTTAATGTGTATTTTTTATGGTTTAAAGGTTGCCACGTGTCTTTGGTTTATTGGTTCTGTCAAGTTGACGTTATGGAATGTTAGTATTGCAAAGAAGGTGTTTATTTGATTTTCTGTTTGAGGGTATTAGTGTTATTATTCATAGGGTTAGGATATTGTTTTGGATTTATCAAAGAAAAAAAAAATTTTATTTTGTTAGTCAAATAAAAAAAAAAAAAAATTATGCGGGAAGGGGTTAATCCTGCAATGAAACACAGGATCCTGATAAGCAGTGCAGGCTAGTGTAATACACAGACGATAAACATTCATGTCTAAGTTGGTAGTTTGTAGATTTGTTTTTTTTGGTATGAGTTTTGTATTTTAGAAAGGATAAGGAATTAGGCTTAGTCAAACTGTGTATTATTTTATGTGTTATTTATTCATGTATTATGTCTGTGGAAATGTGCGCGCGTGCGCAAGTGATAAACGTTTCCCCGGCTGTGCGTGATATAATTGTCATATCGTTGTGACACCTGAGCTGAACATAAACTACTGTATTAGCTACAGTTCCTGTATTTTCCCTATCTGTTAAATGACGTTAAAATATGATTTCATTAAAATATAAAGTTGTTGTAAAACGCATTTCTGCGTGAGATAAGGTATTCAGAGATTACCATCTATGCATGGTCTTGCAAAGTCGATGCACTTTACGGCATGAAAAATTGGTGAGTCATGTTCAAAGTAACCATGTGACTTCCTTCCACCAATTAAAAGCTGGAGGCAGTCGGAATTTTTCTTAAGCCTGTTGCTACACAGGCAGTTCTTCTCATCAAGCTATCACGATCGGGACGTGCAATTCTTGTGCAAGATTTTCCGCTTGCAAGAATTTGTTAAGTCTTTTCGGTGGTAGTAACGAGTGCGAAGACTCAGAACTGTTCGTGTGTTACATCTCTACACCCAGTGTTGTTATTAAAACATAGCGTGTGCATAAATACGTCAGTTCTTCTCATCTAGCTATCACGATCGGAACGTGCAATTCTTGTGCAAGATTTTCCGCTTGCAAGAATTTGTTAAGTCTTTTCGGTGGTAGTAACGAGTGCGAAGGCTCAGAACTGTCGGTGTAATACATAGCTACACCCAGTGTTGTTATTAGAATACAGCGTGTGTAAATAAGTGAACTTAAACTGTGTTACTGTGTGAGGTATTCTGCAGTAGCAGTAGTATTTCATAATTACTTAGTAATAAAATTTTGTCATCATTAGTCTCCGCGTGAGTGGAAGATTTCCGCATAGGGAGGTCTGCTGATCGTGGTAGACCCAGTGGTACGCGTGAACACTTGAAGAGTCCGGATTGGTATAAGCCTAATATACCGTTTCTAAGTAAAACACTGTGACCTGAGATACTTATAAATTATAAATTCTGTATAAAGTTTTAGAAGTAGTATTAATAGAACCGTTGTGGTGTGCGAAGCGTCAGTGTCAACGTTGGAACTCCAGGACACCAGCCTAGCTGGAAGCGTCACCAGGGTGAACCATCTGTCATCGTACGCCACGCCTGACGACTCAACGACACAGCAACCCCCCCCCTTTTCCATCAACATCGCCGTGGGAATCATCATCATCACATATGTAATGTACCACATCACGTATATGAACAATAATAAACACTTTAAAAGACTGTAACTGAAACACTACCATTATTATGCTTGTCAAATATATCATATAAACAATTACATATGTCTTGTGTGCAATAAATAATCTTAAACCCTCCAATATAGACTTTTGCGTTAAGATACACATACTACCATATCCTATGCTCCAATAGTTAAGTTATTTGTGTTGTCGCAATATATATTAATTTTGACAAAATGAAAGGTGACACAGCGTTATAATTCATTTGTACTGTACGTTTATGACACAGCAATTATCCTTGGTGCAACAAACACCTAAATCCTACAACCTCGCCGGTGGTTTAAACGATACAGTTACATTCAGTATTAACATAGAGATGTATTTACAATACTTGTGATGCTGCAATATATATAAAAAGAATGGCCTCATTCTTCCTCTTCTGCGCACAATGGGAAAAGTCTCACCATCACACATCAATAACTACTTTACGAAATTCTATCGTACTTTTTGTATACACCGCAAATATTATAAGGTATTCTATAAAGCTACAGATAGATTTAAAAAACTTTGTTAAATTTAAAAATTAACAGTTCTATTAAGTAATACAGTTGAAATAGGAAGAATCGTAGCTGAGCGTAGATAACAATGGAAGTCATTTTTACCATCCACCGTAATGGAAGAATTGTAACTTAAACAGAAAACAATTGTTGTAAAGAACATTAGCAATAAAAAACTGCAAACTAAATAAATTGTTAAAATACCGTAAATGACGATTACTGGTTTTTTGTATTTCACCAACGTAGGTATACCAGTAGATATAAAATATTTTTTATCATTTGGCCTAAAATATTTGTTTCCAATGATAATAACAAAATTTCTACAGAAAATATAATTAGTGATGTAGAACATACCATTCAACACATTGTAAAGGAAGAGAAGACAGAGACAGTTAGGGGCCAGTGTGTGAAGTCTATAACTAATTTCTGAAACCGAAACAAAAATAAAACTGACAGAAAGCATATCAATAAATTAGCGAAACGATGAAAACAATATCTACGTTTTAACCCAGACATATACGTAACTAAATCTGAGAAACTCCTAAAACTAAAACTGGCTTGTCATCACCCGTCAAGCTATTCTGAGTGCGGAAAAATTTTTACAACTAACCCTTATTTCCTACAGACTCCAGAAGAAATCAAGTAGCCGTAACAAGTTCCCATCGGCCACACGCTGCTAACTCTCAAGCTCATCTTCAGGAACGAGCCTCCTGCTAGATGCAATCACTTTGACACGGTTTTGACAACTTTCCATCTCGTTTCAGAGTGTCCTGCTCTCCATCATCTGCGAACCAAATTTAATATCCCTTCAGATGTTAGAAGAAATTTAAATGATAAAACTGCAACCGCCGGAATACTTCTCATCATAAAGGAGAATCAGTTGATACCAAAAATATAGGTACGGACTATTAAATTTATAAGAAATTGATGTAATTTGTAGGACGTTTAACTTAATAGATTGATATTGGTTGAGATTGTTATTACTGTTTTATTTATTGTATATACGATTTGTTGTTACATTTATTGTTATATATAAAAGTGATAACATGTGCTGTCACAAATAAATATAATAAAAATAAAATAATAATTGCTGAATACTCTATGTCAGCCGTCCCAACTATGTGTTGTGAAGCTGATCACAAGTCTTAATATTTGGTGTTAACGACAACGACGAAAACAACATACTAAGGCTGGAGAACAGTTCTATCGAATTTGTCCTTTTTTTCCCTAATGAGTGTCTTAAATTGTTCCTCTAGTGGTTAAATCATGAGTGTATGAATGTTATTCAGAATCCTGCATTTAAACTATTATAACACTAAGTGTGTAGTATTGATTTTGTACAAAAAAAAATATTATTTTAAACATAAACTTTAAAATTTATTTCCTTACAAAATTTTATGTATACCCAGATTTTTATTTTATGACAATAAAATATTTTATGCTAGCGCATACACCACATTAGAACCTGACGTGACATGTTGACAGGAATTACTTGTGTGATTCATACGACCAACCAAGAGGTACGTTTATATAACATTCTGTGAAGAGGAGGTGTAGTACTGTATTATCTATCAAAAGCAATCCAAATTTTCTGTAGACAAATATCATACAGGCAGAACAACCGTTTTAACATTATAAATTCCAAAACTACCATTTCTATCACTGCCACATTCTGCAATTCCAAGTTTTTGAAAAATAATAATTCGTATTTTTAATAAAGTGTCATTCTAAAGATAGCATATTCAATAGGTTTTTAACCTAGATAAATTTAGAAGGTATCTAGGTTTTCTGTTTTGCGTTTATATTGTTACTCTACTTGTCTCATATGAAATATTCAAATCAATTTTTGTATACTTCTACACACAACTAGGCCAATACAATGTACAGAAAACGAATTAGCTTACTGTGTTTTTTTGTATATAACGTAGTAACACATTTTCGTAAACAGATATGAGTTACAAAACTTTAGCACAATCTAGTTCCATATTGCCTGAAATTTTTTTAGGTTTTTTTCCAAGGAATCCACCGACTCCTAGGAAAAATCCACATAAACCCTATGACGATGATGCGACAAATTGTATTTCGCATCCACTTACTCCTAGGGAAAACCATATAAACCCTATGACGATGATGTGACAAGGTGTGTCAGTGCCCCAATAAGCACTGCCCCGTACCCCCTTGCCTCATATATAACTGATTGGTTTCCCAAAGTTAAGGGAAAAATCTCCTACATTAACGCCAGGCTCTAAGCTGTAGAATAAGCAGCTGTTGGTAGGAAACTCCTAGTCCTCCCGCTCCTAGTAAGCCGTTTATGTAAATAAATTAATATGGTTGCAGTAGTCTAGATATAGTACTGTATTATTTATTGTTCATTTTATACACAATTATCAAACTAGAATTAAAGAACTACTTCTAATATTATTGTACGCTTGAATACTTCACTTTAACATTAATTAAAATCTTTTAAAACCTTATATTGAATGTATAAGTACATTAATGAAAACGAAAAGTTTTACAGTTCCTATCAAAATCATTGGCACAGTGAACCCTTTGGTACAATAAATGGCGAGGTAGCCTGAATCGCGACGATGGATGTCGGTAAAATATTGAACCATGGCACAAGCATTACCAGGTGCTACGTGCTGAACAGAGAACACCTTGGAAATCAGGTGTCGATATCGTTGGACGATCTTGGTGATTTGAAGTAGCTGTGATTTTATAACTTTATTATTAAAATTTATAAGATATAATTTCATTATGTGGTGTGAAATGCCGATAATAAAAAATTAATAATTGTTAGATATTCAGATATAGTTTACATGCTCTTAACGCATAATTGTAATTATATTTTATAGTATTTAAATATTTTTTTCTGTTTTATGTGTGTGTGTGTGTGTGTGTGTGTGTGTGTGTGTGTGTGTGTGTGTGTGTGTGTTTTATATTTGTATATTTGTTATTTTGTTGATTATGAATATTTATGTCTATATGTTTGTGGCTGTGTGTGGGGATGTATTGAGAAGTACTTAACGATTTTGGTTTAAATAGTTTTTCTCAGTTATTGGCGACAGATGTCGTAGAACGTACACTGAACCAATTGCTATTTTATAAAAAGCGTTTCCTTAACGTGTGAGTGCGTCAGAGTGCGAGTGAGATATACACGGGCGCGCGCGCGCGCGCGCGCGCGAGAGAGAGAGAGAGAGAGAGAGAGAGAGAGAGAGAGAGAGAGAGAGAGAGAGTGTTTCATGCTTGTTCACACTTTGTCGCTAATGAACACATTCGGTAAGCGCTATCCTAGTCACAGTGAATTATTGTTTCAAAACTATTGTGTTTTTCTAAAATCCTCCGTAATGGTTTAAATTAATTATGTGTCTATATTATGTCGTACACCATTAGATTACACTTTCTGCAATTAATACATCATTTACAACACATTTTGTGCTTAAAAATAAAAATGTCAAACACTTTATTTTACCTAACAATATTCCTTTATAACCAATAATATTTTAATAACAATAATTTTTTGTTATTACAATTATCGTTAGTAGCTTTTGTTGGTTTTACGCCTGTATGCCCATGTTGTACGCCTGTAAAATGCGAAATATTGTCAACATCATGCATCCAGTAAGACCCAGTGAATATGTCGTAACATCTCTAGAGGAAACTTTGAGACAGGCTGTAAGCGCTATGAGATTTAAGACGTCGCCAGGACCTGACTTAGTTCCTGCAGAGGCGAGGAAGTCGATGGAGTGAGCTTGCCCTCAATTGCTTCGAAATGTATACAATCGGTGTCGAAAGGCGTTCGACTCCCCAAACCATGGAAGGTGCAACAGTTAGTACTGATCAGTAAGGGTTAAGATGATCTGGGCCCTTTGAGGCCACTGCGCAAGTTGGACACGGAAATGACTTTATTATATAAGACGCGAGATACTAGTATTGTACATAAGTAAGTTTTATTATTGTTTTTATTATGCACTTGTAAAATTGACTAGTTTATAAAAAATTTTAAACTGATCGCTTTTATATATTTTTTTAATGAAATAACAGTATCGTTTCTTCTTACTAATATCAAGTTATACGTTATAAACTTTTGGGTAAACTAAAGTACAAAGATTATCAGGTTCAAATTTTCATGAATGAAAAATATAGCTTTTAATTCGTTTTCATGGTAGTAACAAGGAATAAATGTAAGTAACAATTTCTTTTAACGCCTGACATTAAAAAGTATATCAATGGAAACGGAAAGTTGATTCAGTTCGTAGTAAAAACTATCGGCACAGCGTACATTTTGGTTCAATAAATGGTAAGGTAGCCGGAATCACAAGGATGGATGTCGGTAAATTAGTGAACCACGGCACCAGCAGTACCAGTTGCTACGTTCTGAACAGAGAACACCTTGGAAATCAGATGCCGATATCGTTGGACGACCTCGGTAATGTGAAGCAGTTTTAGTAGAATTATAGTGGAACTTTCTTGTCAGTATTACACGTCACCGGTGCTTTTGTCTGATTACAGTTAACTACAAAACCGGACAGCTGCCAGAAACAGTGAGCAGTCTGAATTCAAGAGCTTGAGAACATGAGCCTTAGCTTTCAACGCCAATGTCATGTCTCCTGTCCACGGCCATCTCACTGTATCTCCTCACATTCATTCTCCTTAGTTTTTTAGCACGTCATCTAATCATCTTATTCTAGGTCGATCCCTCTTTCTGCTTTTATAGACTTGTCCCTTCAGGAGTTACGTTGGCATACGCTGATCATCCATCCGATCTAGTTGACCTACCCATTGTATCCGTTGAACCTATACAAATCCTACGATATCCTCATGCTTTAATACTTCATCTGTCGCTTGGTTATTTCTTATACTCTATTTCCGTCACCTTGTTTGACCGGGCCACAAACACGTCTTACAGTATTTATTTCAAACTTTCTTAGTGCATCCGTGTCCAGGTCTCGTCTCCATTAGTAACAACCGGTCCGATAAGGTCTTATATATTTGTTAGGATAGGTTAGGTTAGGTTAGGTTAGTTTAGGTTAGGTTAGGTTAGGTCATCTGTCATCCGTGTCCAGGTGTCGTCTCCATAAGGAACAACCGGTCCGGTAAGGTCTTATATATTTGTTATTTTTGTGTTAGGAGTAGTAGCCTACTGTTAGCATAATATGTCCTATTTCCTATTTGTATCCTGTCATGTATTGTCGTGTTTATGGACCCTTCATTATCTATCATGTTACCCAGGTATCTGAGCTTATTAACTGGATCAAAAGAATTATCCTCTATGAATCAATTGTATGGATTTCTTCTCCCTTCTGATGCAAAAATTAGCATGTATTTAGTTTTACTGATATTTACATTCACTCCCATTCCAGCGGAATTATTGTTGAACTCCTTGTTTACCTCAACTAGCCATTGTCTTGATCTAGCTATTATCGCAACATCGTTAGCGTAAGCACATATTTAGCTTGTATTATTTAATATTATTATTACTTCAGAATATTTTAAAATAAATAAAATAAAATTTGAGGTTTTCATATGTTTATATTTTTACATCAGGAAATACTGACGTAAGTTTACTGAGGTACGTTTAAAGTTTACTACAGAATACTTGAGCATCATAACGAAACAGTGTCACGCCGATGCTATAAATTCTTTTTAAGAAAATTTCCCGTCGTCCGTATTCTACGGTATTTGTAAAGCTTTGTCGGCGTACGTGCTGTGAGGTGTACGTATAAACAAACATAAAATTACGATTCAATTTTCTTCGTGGCTGAGACATCACCGCATTTCCCAGTATGCTGACGAGTCACAACACTATTTACTAAACAAGAAAGATAAAGTATGAAAAAGTAACTTTGGATATAAGCGTAAATAAACTTCTAATTCGCTTGTAATTCGATCTATTTCTTCTGGTATTTTTAATGCATATTCCTTTTAACTTTCCCCTTTATTTAGATTAACAGAGTAAGGTTGCACTTTTTTCGAGGATACGTTGTTTAAGATTATTAATTACGATTTGAAGAATTAATTCGTTTATTATTTCTTACTAGGTCATTTAGCGTTACATTTTGTAGTCCTGCTACTGACCTCTTGATCTAAAAAGGATGATATTATTTCTATTGTTGTAGCTTTCTAAAATTGCTGTAATTTCCTATGTGTTGGTTGCTTTAAAAAATAAGTAGATTAAAACTTTTAAAGTTTAGTTACAAACTTACATATTATTATTATTGGGTCCTTCAGTCTTTCGACTGTTTTGTACCCTCGCCGCATATACCCGTGGTGCGTGTGTTACGGAGTCTATGAGACATACAATTTAACGCCTGATTCGGACGGCATAGTTAGGGAGGGTTTGTACTAGGCAGGATACCTCTCGCTGGTTTGTCATCGCTTTGCGAGGGAGAACAGTCGTATCTAAATCAGATGGCCCCGGCGGGATTCGAACCCTCGCTGATAGCGTAGCAGCGCCACTACGCCAAGACCGCTCCTCACTTACATATAGTACATAGGAATATTGCTTACAGCTCCATAATTTGCAATCATAGTGTATGTTTCTGTCAAAAGTTAATAAATGTTAACTAATCCGTTATTATAAACGAGTAAAATATGAGACGAATAAAACCACCAACATAATTTTAGCTCTCACAGAGATCAACAAGGATCATAGAATACCCTGACTGTATGAAATCATTTTCTCCAAACCTCTGGGTGTTGGAACCACAACGAACAAAACACGGAAATTGTAGCCGTTCTAGGAAAGCCCTAAATTAACAACAGCGTTTGGAAAATAACAAAAATTTAAAAATACATTCACCATTATAGTACTAAAAAACTGTAAAGAAATCCTCACTGCCCTGAGGTAAACACGTAAAAAAGACATACGTAGACGGAGTTTAGCATGAAAACGCTCGTACACACGTCTCAAAGGGAAATGCTGTCTGCTTGCCGAGCGAGTAACTTGTTTTATGCCCGCGTTAAACGCTACATCTGGCTTGAATTAAGTAGAAACATTTGTTTAATACGGCAGCTCGCTATTGTTTCTTCCACTTTTTGTTACAGTTTGCGATTCACTTTGCCTCCGAAGCTTTATTAAGTTTGTCGTAGACAGTTGTTTCCAACTTAACTTTTTAGTAACCAAGAGGAATGCAGAGAATACATAGGCTATATACTTGAAATGTACGGAAATATGTTTTTCTATTTCTGGGAATTTCACGGCCTACGTCATAATTATTGAAATTAAAATTTTGAAAATAAAATTAAAATTTCACTGACGAACACCGTGTCAGTTGTAATGGACCGTTGTCACTGAAGATGGCCTCCTGGGGTGAGGCCGAAACGTCCGATACCAACATCCGTCAGAATGTTAACTACAGTAGGCCACGGCCCAATATCCCTGATCTTAATTTCAATAATTATGATTTTATATATTTCTCAAGTAGGCCTAATCGAATTATCACTCCAGATTTCTTTCTAATACGGCCATTTGAAAACAATGCATATAGTATTACTTTACTGTCGTGTTTACAGTAAATACACCATTATTCGACACACTATTTATAATAGACACGCAAGCATAAAAGTCTTAAATCAATACCCAGAGGTCAGTAGGACGGAAATTTTAACATCGGTAGTGACAGAGGTAATGATGATACAGCATAATATATATAGTGATGTTAAAACTGGAGAAATCATTAAGTATCAAAAGATCGACAGTTATAATTTTATTGAAAACACGTATAAAAATTATCACATCCATACTGCATCAATTCTACTACGGGACCCAAATATAGTTGAAAGTGATTTGTCTGGGCTTCAAATAAGTTGTCATATAAAGTCGCATCTTTATTTTTCATGTAATCTATACAAATGTGTTTATATTGCGATGAGACAAACATTCACACTACGTGTAAACATGTGGGGAAATATTTACAATAAGCCTTAGTTGGTGCCCTGTGCAAAGGGGTGTGAATATTGTTAAGACAATATTGTTACTAGAATAAGTACTGCATGTTAACGCACTGTAAGACGATAATAAATAATAAAAACACCGCAGTGCAATGAGCGTGAAAGTGTATAAGTATAGTGCGCGTAACGAAGTGTGCGAAGATAATTATTATTGTAGATAATTATATTAGTGTGCAAATTTGAATAACTATTAATGTCAAATTATTTTAATACTAAATACATTTTTAATGCACTTATTCAATTGACAAAGTAATTAGAAATGCAAACACATGCTGTTGAAAACATGTGGTTTGGAAATGTCTATAAACCGGAAGTTCATGTCCACCAACACGTGGTCAGTTTTTCTAGTAAAATCTAAAACGTTTCATCATATAAAAATGACGTCATGTGCGCAAATCTATAAAAGCACGGGTGAGCCGTGAGTTAGTCAGTTTGTCAGTCTTTTATGTCACGTAAGTCTCTAATAGTCTCTGGGAGGACGGAGTGTTTCGTCCAGGAAGCGGCTGAATCGGGTTCCACGAACTCAGGCACGGCTTTCGAGATTTTCAAAGATCGTTGGCTGTCAACGGGGGGTGAATAAGGAGCGACTTAGACGGACACAACGCCACGAGAAAACCCTGAGATAGACATCCCACCTTAAGAGGAAAACGCCTAGTGTAAAAGCAGGAGTAGGACCGCGAGATCGTTCGGACCAATCCAGCGTAACCCAGCCAATCTAGGAAAGTGGAATTATAAAGACCCTTTATAAATATAAAACAATTAAATGCTCTTTTTAAATGTAATAATTGTTAAATATTTCAAAATTTATAATTCTTAAAATCACAATTTTCAGAAAACTGTATGTTTTTTATAAAAACATTATCAATAAATATATTATATCACCCAATAATTTTTTCCGGCAAGTGCAGTCACGTACAAGCTTGTTATCTTGCAGTACATATATATAGAGTCTTATCCACACAAAGCATCTTTTTTACGTTTACATCATATTCAAGTCAAAACGTAAACAAGAGCACGTTTTTCATTATATTCGATTGTGTTGTTTACGTTTGTCTTCACGTCACTGCTTGATTAAATATTAACACTGCATCAAATAATATTATGCAAGTGCAAAAATTTAAAACGGTTTTCAGCTACAGTGCCAAGATATTTGGACTACAAAAATACTATAAGTTTGTGTTCTCGAAACCTATCAGTCACCTTTATACTGTGGAAGAGTGAAACGTATACAGTTCGAAGTAGCTGAGAAAGTTATTGCACTTGTATATAATCCAGGGTATTCAACATTCTGTAAAACTGATGACATTATTATCTGAAAGACTACGAAACTGATTCACAAATTCTTCCTGTGGTTTACCATTTTACATGTTTAGTCCCGTTATGTTATGTAATGTGGAAAAAAATTTCTCAAAATATAAGGACATACAGGATAAAAGAAAGCTGGCAGACAACCGGAAATTCTTTAAATTTAAGAATTCAGAAACGCATGTCATGATTTGATGTAACTTTAAAAAACTAAAGACCAATTTAAAAAAGGTACGTTAACTGTAACGTTTATTTAAAATGAATACACGGTTTATAATTTGAGCAAAAAAAAAACAAATTATTTTCAATGAAAGATATCCAGATTTATCTTATAATTCTTTATGTATATAGAAGATATAATTACCAGTTTTGGATTATATTTTTATAACTTATATGGTGTAAATTCATAAATGTTAGGTCATATTAATCCTAACTGCGTTAGTTTTAGATATTACATTGACAAATATCAATATCACGCACACTTATATCAACCCGCTGTAAAACAGTTCGCAGTATTGACTGATATTGCACGTATTAGGCCTTTTAAATCTAAGGCCCGTTACTTTACTAATTATATGCCTCAACCTTACTAATTATAAAATCAACAAGTTTACCATTAGAAAACGTTCTATAAAATTTGGGACTTGTGGTGCTCTACTCATGTTTTCCTCACGGGTGTAGGTGTTATTGGGTTCTTACATACAAATATTGAAAATAAAATAAAGTAATACAACAAAAATACAATTTTTTATAAATTTTTGTGTAATATTGGTAACACAAAAAAGTATTAAAAAATTAGTAGAAATAGGTATTCTGTGTGCAGTATAGCTACTGGCGGCAGAACAAGAAAAAAACGCACCTCGCCTTCTACCTCATAGGTGGTGTGGAAAAAAAAGTTCATTTAAATGAGTAAATTGCGGATATTTTATCTAAATGTGTTTAGCGCATC
This sequence comes from Magicicada septendecula, assembly GCA_034769895.1. NCBI lineage: Eukaryota > Metazoa > Arthropoda > Insecta > Hemiptera > Cicadidae > Magicicada > Magicicada septendecula. Next base: position 114,085,130 of record CM068374.1, on the reverse strand, counting down.
ACCACGGTGTTTGTAGTCTTTGAGGGGAAGGTGCAGTGTACGGTAGCGCGATAATTTCACTTTGTAGGTTGGCTAATCTGCTTACTGCTTTTTGTTCTATTCCGATTATTCATGTTGAAACTTTGTACAGTTCGTCTCAAACGCTAGCGGCGGTCGGTTCGCCCAGCTGTCTTACTGTCATATTTTCTTGTCGCGACATTTAATGTAGGCCTTAGGCCAACACATTTCACTTATGGCCAACTAGGCCCGCTATTAGTACAATTTAAATATTTAATACTTTCTATGGACAACACGCTCATTAGCCAACCTTATTTAAATAACTGTTAATCAAGTAATGTAAACTTGGAACTTCAATTAAAATAAATTTAATACAATCCACAATTTTCATCATTTCTGATACCTAATGAATCAATGCACGCATTACAAGCTACATTCTTTTACAAAAACGTTTTTGGTCCACGCCGGCCGGATTCTCTACATTTTTTGGGTCCTCACAGTACGGATCACTCACATCACTAACCATTTTTTGGTCACTCCGGACCTGGATTTTCCATGCGTCATTACCATTTGATATTTTTCTGCCACTATTTCTGGCCATCACGGGCGAATTAGCACATCAGCTGATACGACCGTGGCGTGATTTTCATCAGCATTTCGCTAGTCATCTTAGAGCCTTCTGATAACATCTTAGCAAGAGCCTGCTAGCTACAGTGCTTTTCACAAGGCGGTCATCTCTACGAGCTGTGTTTGCCATCTTCACCAAGGCGTCGACGCTGCAGGACATCGCCAACAAGGTATCATCAACAACAGTGTAACAAGGTGCGTACAATGGCTGAAGAAGGCCTCAAAGTGTTGACCAGAAAAAGAGGCGACTTAAAGTCCGGAATAGTGCGAATATAATCTGCCGTAAATAACTTTGATGTAACTTTAAATACAAAACATTTTTTAACTGTAAGGCTGGAAAGTCTCAAAAGCTTGGACTGGAAGTACGACGAGGTGCAGTCTGAAATAGAACTTATTAGTAAAGACACGAGCGCTGCTCAAGAAGACCGAGTTGAGGTCGAAGAAATGCTATATTCGACTCAAGCAAACATTTTGCAATTACTTGATACATTTAATGCTCAGACTGTACCTCCCGTATTATCGACGCACATCCAATTAAAACCAATAAGTTTGCCCTGCTTCTCAGGCAACATATTGGAATGGCAACATTTTTACTCAATTTTTACGGACTTAGTGCATACAAGATCCGATTTAACACCACTGCAAAAATTACATTATTTACATTCTTCTTTGAAGTGTGAACCTTTAGATTTAATTAAGTCATTACCTATCTGTAAGGAAAATTATCCAATAGCGTTGAGTTTGCTGTCCGAAAGGTATGACAACAAGTTCATACTAGCAAAATACTATGTGCAAAACTTACTTCAAGTCAAGTCGACAATAAAGGACTCTGTCCAAAGTTTGGCAGAGTTCACTAACACAATAACGTCTTCCGTTAATTCACTGGCAGCAATGAAGATGTCAGTGAATTCATTTGAATTTATCACTATACAGTTACTATCCACTAAACTCGACCCTATTACTTTTAAACTACGGAAGGAGTCAATAGACCCTGACAATTTACCTAGCTTTCAAGATTTCACTCATTTTTTAAACACACGTAGACAGTTGTTAGAAAATACACTGCCTATCGAACCCGGACAGCAACTCAACAAACCTAATGTAAGACCTAACAATAAATATGATAAATGTAACTCAAGAAACACTGCTGGCAGCACTACATTTAAGAGCTATCACTCAGCGGCAAACCATTATTCATGCGTGTGTTGTAAATCCAATCACCCGCTTTACATTTGTGATAAATTTCGTACATTAAGCACCGCTGAGCGGGGACAATTCGTTTCAAGTCATAAATGTTGTAGCAATTGCCTTAGATCAGATCATCTTATAGCTAGCTGTAAGAATAAGCAGGTGTGTAAAATCTGTTCAAAACGACACCACACATTGTTGCACGCAAATTACGTGCCGAACTCAATAGCTGCCAGCAGTAACTACTGCTCGCTCAAATTACAATGAAAGAACAATGTTCTCCTATCCACAGCAGTTGTATCTGTCATTGATCAGGCTGGCAACAGACATAGGGCTAGAGTTTTTCTAGACGCCGGGTCACAAATAAATTTTTGTACAAAATCATTTGCAAGGAAATTACAGCTCAAATTAACTAAATCCAACATACCAATCACAGGCATAAACAATACAGCGTGTTACGCAACTGATCTTGCGTCTATACGCATTATCTCTCGTTATCAGAGATATAGCTTCGAGGCGAAATGTGCCATCTTACCTACGTTAACTCACAATCTGCCTGCAAATTCGTTTGATATAAATCAGTTCCACATCCCGAACAAGATTTTCCTGGCTGACCCAGATTTTAACATATCGTCGCAAATCGACATACTATTAGGGGCACAATTTTACCTGGACTTGATCTTAACTAATAAATACATACGCGGCCCTAATTTTCCCATCATTCAGGAAACAAAGCTAGGCTACATTTTGGCTGGCAACTTGCCCAAACACTGCCGCAACGAGGGTCCTGCTGTTTCGTTCCTAGCAAGGAACAACGACAGTCAAATTCTGCAATCTCTCGAAAGATTTGGGAACCAGAAACTATCCCTGACAACACCCCTGATAACGATTCAGCCCGTGAAGAGCATTTCGTGCGCTCGACCCAGCGCAACCACGAGGGTAGATTTGTGGTTTCACTTCCATTTAAGCCCGATAATCTCCACTTGGGGGAATCTTACACTAGTGCTGAATCAAGATTCTTAAGCTTAGAGCGTCGATTTAGGCGAGATGCTAAGCTCGCGCGCGACTACGCGGACTTTATTAAAGAATATAAGGATCTTGGGCACATGACACTTATCGATGATGACGCTATCAACTCTGGAGCGTCAAATACTTACTATATATACTTATATATACTCATGTACTTACTTTGGCTTTGCAAGATTGGTTGGGATGAACCGATCTCCGGTCAATCACGTTCGGATTGGCATTCTTTGTGTGACAAATTGGGTCTGATTAGCAAAATTGTGGTCCCACGGTCTATTCGTTGCAAGCGTGAGGCAACTACAGTTAAATTGCATGGTTTTTCGGATGCTTCTGAAAGGGGATTTGGCTGTTGAATTTATGTCAGAGTCATTTATCAAGATTCTTCTGCCTCATGTCATCTCTTGTGTTCCAAATCTCGCGTGGCTCCCTTACGACAGGTGTCATTACCTCGCATCGAACTCTGCGCTTGCTTGTTGTTATCGCGACAAGTATTTAAGGTCATTCCTGCTCTTTATTCGTTTATTGATAATGTTCATTTGTATTCTGACTCTATGCTGTACTTATTGTATTTGTATTACTCTAGACTGTATTTGTATTTTGTACTCTTTACTGGATTCATGCCCAGTCTAAGCGGTGGAAAACATACGTCGCTAATCGTGTTGCTGAAATTCAGCGTCTTTCGCAAACTTATACTTGGCATCACATCAATTCAAGACACAATCCTGCTGATATTATCTCAAGGGGGTGTCTCCCTGACGCTTTGCGCGATTGCTCGCTTAGGTGGCACGTTCCCAGCTGTCTGTCTCAATCGTCAGAGTCCAATCCTTTTCCATCCTTCGTACCGTCCACTCCGTCGTCTTCTGAAGTCACTGCGGAAGAGAAACATACCCATAACCTTTCTCTAATGTCTACCCTGGCTATCGACCTTTCTTTGGACTTTTCCTCGTTGCATCGTCTAACGCGCGTATACGCTTACTGTTTTCGGTTCATCAGAAATATTGGACACTCAAGTGCTGACAAATGTACGGGCGATCTTACCCCTGTAGAAATTCATCAAGCTCTCAATTTCTTCATAAAACAATCTCAGTCGATCCACTTCGCAGCCGAAATTAATTGTCTTCGTAACGGATCTTCTGTTTCCATTAGGAGTAAGTTGGCTTCTCTCGACCCGTTTCTTGATGATTCTGGAGTGATACGCGTAGGCGCACGATTACAGCATTCCCAATTACCTTACGACTCTAGACATCCTATTGTATTACCCCCATCGGCGCATATTACACGCCTTATCATTGAACGTGAACACATTCGTTTACTTCACGCTGGTGCTCAACTCGTGCATCATTCACTGCGTCAACGCTGGTGGATTGTTAATGCCAGGTTAGTCATTCGCTCCATCATTCGAAAATGTATAAGGTGTATCAGGTTTAGTGCCAAACAGCAGGTTCAGAGGCTTGGTATTTTACCATCTCCTAGAGTCACTCCTCCAAGGCCGTTTCTATTTTGCGCGGTTGATTATGGTGGTCCCTTCATGATTCGTCATGGCGGGCAGAAATCCAGAACTCTTTCTAAGGCATACGTATCTTTGTTTATTTGCTTAGCGACTAGGGCTATTCACATGGAATTGGTTTCCGATCTTACGGCCAGTGCGTTTATAGCCGCATTACGTCGTTTCGTGGCCCGCAGGGGGATACCCCGTCAAGTATACTCGGATAATGGCACAAACTTTAGGAAGGCCCGCACTATCTTACATGATATCTACAACTTTTGGCATAATAAGGAAGCCATCTCATCGATCAAGTCATTCACGTGCTCTCAGGGGATATCATGGTCATTTATTCCGCCCTGCTCACCTCATTTCGGTGGCCTTTGGGAGAGCGGCATAAAGAGTTTGAAATTTCATCTGCGCCGCGTGGTAGGCAAATCTACACTCACCTTCGAGGAGTTCACGACAGTTTTGTCTCAGATAGAGGCATTTCTGAACTCTCGACCTTTATTTGCTATTTCTTCAGGTGTTAACGACCCGGTGCCACTCACACCTGGCCATTTTTTGATTTGCGCACCCTTAACGGCGATACCGGACCCAGACTTATCTCACATTCCCATTTCTCGTCTTGGGCGTTGGCAACTTCTACAAAGGTTTGTCCAAGGCATATGGAAGGCATGGTCTCGCGACTATTTGCACCAGTTGCAGCAGCGTCACAAATGGAAGTTCGCTAAGGATAATATTTCCATTGGTGACATAGTTTTGCTTATTGAGGATAATTTACCTCCATTAGCCTGGAAATTTGGCGTAATCATCGCCACATTTCCCGGCCCAGATAACTTAATTCGTGTCGTGGACATTCGTACGCCTACGGGTGTTCTGCGAAGACCAATCCACAAATTATGCTTGGTCCCTACTAGGGACGAACAATAAAGAAAAGGATTTATTCCCTTTGTATAATTTTAAGGCACATAAGTTAAATGTTCCAAAACTTGTTAGTTATAATCACTTGTTTTAGCATAAGCTTTAATTATTTTTTGAGTCAGCAACTGTTTGTTTTACTCACGCAAGTATTAGTTTAGTTAATATGCAAGGCTTTTATTATTATTTGTATTTTCGTATATGCAACATTTGATTTATGCCTCATGTCTTACTCACTATTGTGTAAAATTTTGTTATTTTCTAAACTTATTTTCAATTGTTTTATGTCTGTAATCACAGTATTGCATCTGTTATTTATGACTTTGCTATTATTCATGTTGTAATTAACAAAATTATTGTTATTGTATTCATATAACTTGCGTTTATGTAAAACCTATTGTTTTTGCGTCTACCGCATGCAACTGTGCCACGTCTAGATTTATTTTACATTGTATTTATTTTGCGATTAAGCAAGCACAATTAATTTTACTTAAAGTATGAAATACATGTCATATTTGGGCTTGCATTCAGTCAGCTATCTAGCTTGTTCATACATTATTACATATTGTAAGTTCCTGAAACTTCAGGAACAGCATGACTTAGTCAATACATGCCGCCATGCTGAATATACGCTTGAACATGTAATTGTGACAATTTTGTTCATGTAATTAATTCTCTGTACAGGTCTACGGGCCTCAACTAATTTTACGGTAACCATCTATGACATGCATAGGGTTACACACTATCGGTCCATCATGTGATGAGCTTCCGATCATACATTATTAAGCATTGTATAATTATGTATTTTTTCATGTTTTATAATGTTCTATACTGTACACATACATTATGTGACGGCAACATTTGTCAAAGCAGACATTCAAATTCATGTCTGAAATCAGCTGTTCGCCAACCTTGGCTTACAAACGCTTATCTTAAGCTTATCTTATGCATGCTTATCTCTAAACTATTGACCTACTGTCGTTATCTAATCTCATAAGTCAAGGTTCAACTTAGCCTTGAAACTAACTCTTATTATTAAGAAAACTGTATTTTTTTAAATTAAGTTACAAGATGCATAATAATTTACTAAAAAATGGTAAAAAATCAATTGATTTTGACGGGCAGCTTATGTACGGTAGCGCGATAATTTCACTTTGTAGGTTGGCTAATCTGCTTACTGCTTTTTGTTCTATTCCGATTATTCATGTTGAAACTTTGTACAGTTCGTCTCAAACGCTAGCGGCGGTCGGTTCGCCCAGCTGTCTTACTGTCATATTTTCTTGTCGCGACATTTAATGTAGGCCTTAGGCCAACACATTTCACTTATGGCCAACTAGGCCCGCTAATAATACAATTTAAATATTTAATACTTTCTATGGACAACACGCTCATTAGCCAACCTTATTTAAATAACTGTTAATCAAGTAATGTAAACTTGGAACTTCAATTAAAATAAATTTAATACAATCCACAATTTTCATCATTTCTGATACCTAATGAATCAATGCACGCATTACAAGCTACATTCTTTTACAAAAACGTTTTTGGTCCACGCCGGCCGGATTCTCAACATTTTTTGGGTCCTCACAGTAAGGATCACTCACATCACTAACCATGCAGTAAAGAAGAGATTCAAAAGCATTCCACCGTGGCGCTAGTAACTCGAAGACACACACTCTGTACTTTCACCGGCAGTAGTGTATCTAACGTTCTCACGAAATACACACTGTTCTGTCACAGTTAACGTTTACTGTTTCCAAAAGGATTGATTTTTTTCAATCGCTCATAAAAACATTGGTTCTGTGCGTATACATTATGTGCCTGAATCCAAGACATGTGATGGACCCAGCCCGAAGAAATTAGGAAGGCTGTATATTAAACAAAAACACTACTTGGCGTTTATGAAAATTTTTTAATGTTTTCCAACGCAAAGGTGCGTATCTTCTCTGTGATCATTTCAAATATATACAAACATAATTCAGCGTGTAACATATTCTCCTCGCAGAACAATACAGGGCGTTTGTTCAATAATATTTGAATTGTCCAATGGCTACAATAGTTCTTTGATCGACTACCTCCTCATACAACATAAGTACAAACTATCTAAACCTCGTATAGAAAAAGACACAAATACCATTTTAATTTCAACGACGTACGCCAACATAACGCCAAGAATTTTAACTAGTGTATTAAATAATAACAATACAACCGTAATATTTAAAACCAACAATAATCTTATGAACATACTCCGTAATAAAATACCTATGCCTTTAGAAAAGAAAACGGGGAATTATAAATTATCATGCGACGATTGTGAATGCTTTTACATCGGCCAAACGGGAACGGGTTTCCAAAAACTTTCATCGAACACACACCAAAGCACAATTTGAAGTGTCAGACAACACTATCTAACATAAAATCGGAAGTAATTACCACTGGTGGGAAGATTCTGAGCACGGAACAGTTGACATTAACTTTTGGTTGTTTCTCCGTTCCGATGACGGCATCTGCACGGCAACACTTCACACAGTTCACTTTCCAGTCGCTCATCGATCCCGACTTCAAGCCCATCGTTACACATGTAGAACACATGCCCGAGCTGTGTCCTTGCCATCTTACATTCTTATGACACTTCACGATCAATGATTAACCCGGTGGTAGAAACTTAACACTTTCCACATTCGCATGTGATACAACGCGAACTCACCGTAACTCAGTCTCGCATTGCATGCTTTTGTTTGTTGGTTAAACAACAACAATCATTTTCGTATGACGTCGAATCGGTCCTAAGCCCGAAGAAATTAGGAAGGCTGTATATTAAACAAAAAACTCTATTTGGCGTTTATGAAAATTTTCTAATGTTTTCCAACACAAAAGGTGCGTATCTTGGCTGTGATCATTTTAAATATATACAAACATTGTTCAGCGTGTAACATATTCGCCTTGCAGAACAATACAGGTCGTTTGTTCAATACTATTTGGATAACTACGTTAACAAACATAGGTTTGGCAGACAGTTATTAAATTTTTAGAAGGGATTAGTAGTTTTAATTATTATGCAGTGGGAACATAGTTACATTAACATTACAAACAATTTATACCATAAGCAAATATTGTAAATTCAAGTCAACATATTTTTGTGTTAATAGTTTTTAATTTGACTAATTCGATTATCTTATAATCTAAAACAATTGTTAGAATATATTGTACGAAACTATAAATGATTTCTTCCAATAACATTCCATCGAATTTAGTATAGGCCTATATTAAACGGTGAATGTCGTTTATGTGATGTTTCAATACACTAATACACTATTATTTTATTTTTCGATTTATTTATTTTTGTATTATACAATAACGGACAAATTTGTATAGAATTTTATTAAAAGGTGATTACGGATCCGATGCACCATGTAAAAAGTAATCCATTCATCGTACAAAACAATCTATAAAACTGTACATGAAATGGTGCATTCACCATTCGATTTACCGTGTGATAGTATAATTATTCTACTTTCATTAAGAATAAACAAAATGTGTCGATGTGAATCAGAAGGTGAATGTTGTAAGCATCTCTTAGCGCTCCACTTCAAGAAGAAAGGTGTAAGTGGTGGGGATCTAAACCACTCCTACTACTCTAATAAAGTGTAAGGGCAGTCGTATAAGTTTCTCTCTGATCGCGTCTGTGCGATGAAGGAGAAATATACAGAATGTTTACGACGTGTGCGCACCTACTTTGAAATTAGGAGACGGTTGACGATCAAACATTAGCGTTCAATTTACCCACAAATGGTTGCCAGAGCCCTCACACTATGGCACGCGGCAGATTTGTGTACGAGGGTGATGTCAACACGGTACGAGTACTCTGTATTTCGTGCCGCATTAGGTTCGATAAGTGGACGGTTGAAGATTGCCCCGTCGCTTTACATGCAACTGTAATGTCTCACTGTCGTTTCGTCACATTGCATTTAAACTGACGAAATAAAACGGTTCTTATCAAACGGTCCATTTCAAAACTATCGTAACTCAGCCTCGGGTTACTTGAATTTGTTCTTTGTTTACACAACAAAAAACATTTTCTTTGAACCTCAAGCCGGTCGCAACCCTAAAGAAATGAGGAAGGCGGTATGTTACACAAAAACACTATTTGTCATTTGTGAAATGTTTTCTAATGGTTTTCAGCGCAATCGTACGTACCTGTGATCATTTTAAATATATAGGCCTACAAACATTATTCGGCGTGTAACATAATTCGTCTTGCAGAACAATACAAGGCGTACGTTCAGTAATATTTGGATAGCTAAATTAACCAACATAGGTTTGGCAGACAGTAATTAACTATTTAGGAAGTTTTTAATAGTTTTAATTATTACGTATCGGGAACATAGTCATTATCTTTCTATTTTAATTTAAATAACAGAAATATTCATTTTGGCACGCACCGGATTTGTGTGTGAGGGAGGCAGTGACACAGTTCGCTGTAGTCCCTGTCGAAAAAATACAAAAAAGTAAAAAAAAAATAGTAGTAATAGGTATTCAGTGCAATATGGCTACTGGCGTCAGCACTATAGAAAATGTATGTACCTCGTAGATAGTGTGGAAAAAAAGGTTCATTTTTCCCTTCAATTTAACGTACTCTAATTCTTTATTAACGTATTTGTGAGTATTGTTACAAAAACGCTTAAAATATATAATCTATAATAAAATCTATAAAGGGAAGACTTAATCAGTAAAGGTGAAAGTCCAGGTCCTAGTAAAACATACCTAAACACAAATGAATACAAATTCCAGTTGACTGGAACTGATGGAAACAGCAAATCAGCATCTGAAGTCATCACTGTCACTGTTACCCAAAACAGTAATGCTCCACCAAAAGTGGATGCAGGTGGTGATCAGGTTGTAACATTGCTTGTCGACGTTCTGGTCCAGAATGGTTCTAAGAGTAGTGATGACTTGGGTATTGCCAAGTGGCAGTAGACAAGAGAACCTACTGGCCTGGCCAAGGGCTCAATTATTGGAGGCAATGATACATCCCCTGTTCTTGTGCTGACAAAAATAGTTGAAGGAAGATATGTGTTCAGATTACGTGTCACAGATGACCAAGGTGAATTTGATGAAAACACTGTTTCTATCATTGCTGAACCAGATCCGCACTTACTCCATCTAGCTGAGTTAACATTAAATGTAGAATCTAGCAAGCTGAGAAAATCACAAAGCGACTCTGTGGTAATGAAACTAGTCTTGTTGTTAAGGGATGCTGCAAACCTAATTGTCCGATCTTTCCGAACAGAAGTTGCAACTGGACGTGGTGTGCTACTGTTTAATGTTCAGACGTCCTCATGTGCTCTGCCAGGACCACATGTTGTTCGCACATTAAAAAATAAGCTAGCTCACGATTCTGTACTACTTCAGTTGTCTGTTGCCAATATTGTAACGTTACATAATCCCTGCCCAAATAGGATAAATAAATAAATATGATAAATATAATCACAAGAGAAAAAAACCAGTAATCACCCATTTTTAAAAGTCAGAAATGGGGATTATGTATCAAACTATGAGAACCTTTGTACTCCAAAAACACTGTAAACATTGCAAACAATACTAAGTGTAACCATAAAAGTGCAGTGTACAAAGTGGAACATAGAATGATCGGTGAAAGTGTCTAACATTTAAAAAGAGCTTTCCACAAAGTTGTGTTGGAGATGAAAGAACAGTATGATAGCAATAAACTGTATTACTGTTAACAAGTTGTTGTAATTTTGTATTGTGTAGGCCACAAAGGCATTAGAATTCGGATTAATATTTTTGTTTACCATAATTATTTTGTTTAGATGTAAAATAATCAGGGTTATTTATAAAATAATAATAAGGCCAATTAAAACTATACTAAAAAGATGGAAGGGAAAATAAAGTAGTATAGAGTAAAGATACCTTAAATGAATTATAAGTAATAAATAAACTCAATTAAAAAAATCATTAAATTATAAAATGCCTGCAGTCAAGCTTAAATAAATCCATGAAGAAAAATCTTATATAAATTAAAAATAATAATAACTAAGATTTGAAAAGGAGTATTTTTTTAAAAGCAAGAAAAGAAATAATAATATTATATACTAGCCTATTTACCTAAAACGGTACCTAGGGTAGCCAATAAAAAACCATCAATTTATTGGTTACTAGGCGTAACTAACTAACAAGAAATTGATTGATTGTTAAAATGGTATTCAATATGAGAAGTTGAAACAAATGTAATGTCCTGTAAAAAATTAAGAATAGTATAACTACTATTTGGAACTAACCCTTACAAAATTAATAAATTTAATGAGTGATATCCACTACATCCTAGACATCCTTGGAACAGAATTATTCACGCCAGCAAATTGATGGAAATTGCAAAGTCAGCTATCCACCTTCGAGCCTAGTCTACAGAAATTCAACATCGTTAGGTGAGATCGCTTCCTTTTGAAATTTAACTAAATTACACCTCAACTATAAATCTAGAACACTAGAAACAGCACCATCTCTTTAAATCCATCTGAAAACAAGGTGAACATAAACTTTATTTTAATTAACCAAAAAACATAAAAACGTGGCTTGGCTAATAACATTACAGACGCCATGATGTTTAGTGTTTGTTTTTGTCAGTGAAGAAACGTAGCCTGCTCTCTAGCGGTCCAAAAATCAACTGAATGATACAGATTATACAAATTTTAAAATAATGTTATATAAGGTTTGATACGGACCCATATGCATTTCTGACTTCCTCAAAGTTCAAAGAACCTTAAATAACCCTGGGAAATTAATTAATTATTTCTTTCTCTTTATTAAAACTGTAATAAAAAATATTTGTTATGTGATATATGTTCGTAAACTTAAGATCGAAGTAACTCTGTGATTTATGAAGCAATCGATTGTCAATTCATGTTTTGGGAGACAATAAATAATAAATAAATTCAAGGAATACCTTGTGTTTAAATAATAAAATGTGTATTATTTCTAGTAGATGGTAGTTGGTTACAGGTAAAGGGAAGATCGGGAAGAGAAAGGGAATCAGTCCGGTCATCAAGAAATTATTACGTACCATTTGAAGTCATTTAACCTCAAATGGGTTCGTAAAAGGAGAAAACAGCTGATGCCACGAGCGGAAACAATTTGAAATACTCGATTGTATACAAAGAGAGTAATTCTCTTTGACTCTCTTTACTCTCCCTCCTACCTATTTCCAAACAACGGTATTGATTTAATATAAACAAATTTAAGAAAATCATTCAACATTCTTTTATAATCACACACACTCGATTTTGAAGGAATATAACACAAAGATAACAAATTTTTGTAAAGAAAAAAGACGCGATAAGCGGACGGCCGAGAGAAGTGTGGGAGGGGACGTTAAAAGATGACGTACAAACGTGGGGCTTAATTAGGAAGAGTAATAATAAGACGTAACACCCACACACGTTGGAAAAAGACGTACTCAAGATCGCGAGACGTTACAATATACAGACTGCAGTGTGACAGAATAATTGTTCAGGCCATGGTGTATGTGAACAAGCAACAAGGAATTGTTTATATTTGGATTAAATACGTTAATGATGTTTGTTTAAGTATTTTGTTTGTTTAGAAGGAATTTTAAGATGATTAAAAAAATTTATTATTTGTAAAAAAATAAATTTTTTAATCCAGTCGGGGTGTATATGCAATAGGTGAGATTTGCATATAAAATAATAATTTCACTTTTAACATATGATAGCATGTTTCAATAAGAATTGGTCAAAGTAAAAGTTGCATGTTGGAACATTGTAATATAGGCAATAAAAATCATGTCAAAATTGTTAGATTAAGTTGGTTTTTTTACTGTTTAAAAATGTGTGTGTTATGAAATAGTGCGAACGTATGGATAGGCATATTGCGAGTGCGCGTGTGCGCGTGTAAATAACTGTGTTACGAAATAACAATAAAAACTAATTAAATTAAACAATTTTGGTATAAATCAAATGTCCGACATAAGACTTATACCAGAACGTGCATAAAATAAAGACCAATCTGGTAGTAATGTTTGGTAATAATATAAAGAACAAAATAAATGAGTTTTTTCATAAAAAAAGGTTTTATCACCCACAAGAAAAGCAATAAAATTATACCAGTTATATTTGCACGTTTTACATTGCCCATATGCAATTTCTTACAAGAAGAATGTTATCTGGACTGTAGCGTAAGGGTGAGGGAGCGGTTTTGACCAATGAGATTGGCTAATATATCAGTTGATTTGTTCCGTGACGAGATGCAAACTAGTCTACCGCAGAACTCAGAAGAAGCCGTCTCGTTACTCTCTATAACATGTAATCGTTAACTCTGATACAGTACGTCTGTCAGCAATTTTCGAACACTAGTAGTAAAGTGCGCGGCTGAATAACGAGTGCTAATTTGGTACAGTTCAAGATCGCCCGATTAGGTTTTTATTAACATATTAAGTTGCCGGAGATATATAATTAAGTAATAATTAAAAACTAATCAGTGTTCATAGAAGTACCCAACCCGTACAACGACCCTGAGAGCTGACTCACAGGAAGAAATCCTGAGGAAGAACCACAGGAGGAGCGGCGGTATCCTGACGACTACCTGAAAGGAGCATATGTAGTAATTCATCAGGAAACGAGGAGAAACATATCACATCATCATTAGGAAAGTGAATCCATTTATTTAAAACTAAATAAACCAATAAACAGTTATAAGCTAAAAAGACAGTGAAACTTATAGGAATTAAGATATATGTTATTAGAGTGTAGGAATTATTTTTAAGTACAAACTCAAGGTCAACAGAAAATTTTTATTAATTTTATGTACAACAAAGTAGTAATTTATTTATTTTAACAGAAGGATTAATGTGACCTTGTACATCGCAAAAAATAAATGTATATAGTCTGTATATAAAAATGTGTACCTCAAAGGACAGTAGTGTTTCTCATTATCTTTTTATTTAAATATAAATGACACACGCTGGTCTTGTGTATGAGGCAGATGTGACACAGTTCGCTGTAGTTCCTGTCCAAAAATAAACCAGAAATAGGTATTCAGTGCAGTTTGGTTACACACGATAGCATTATAAAAAAAAACGCGCCTCACCTTCAAACTTGTAGGTGGTGTGGAAAAGAAGGTTCATTTTTCCCTTCGATTTGACGTATCAGATACAACATGTAAAAAGTAATCCATTCGCCTTCTAATTTAGAGTTTGTTAATATACTCATTTTACTTTCATTAACAGGTATAAATAGGAAGTGTCGGGGCAAAGCAGATAGAGAATTCTTTTCAGAACAACCGTAAATCAGCCTCGAGTTACTTGAATTTGTTCAAAAGCTTTCCACCGTGGCGCTAGTAACGCGATACATATCGTATAATACTCGCTGTGTACCATAAACGGCAGTAGTGTATCTAACGGTATCATGAAATACCGTACGGTCACAGTTAAAGTCTACTATTTCCAACAGGATTGTATATGTTGTGAGACCCGGAAGCGAGTAAAGATAGCAAGGGATTAGTCTCTTAATACGGCAAGGCCATCGTTGTATGTTTGCGTCACGTTCTGTTATTTTACGTTCATCTCTACCTTACGTACCTTTAAGCTGCCCCACAACCCCAAATTAATTTTGTCCACTTAGCTCAAACTGTCGTTAACGGTTTCCATACTCCGTTCGCAGGCCCGAAGAAACTGTAAAGGATTGTCTATCTCATGGCCAAAGAATTTTGGCTGTGAGTTAGGTTCATCAGTGGTTTTATATACATATGTCGTTTGGCTGGCAGTCATAGAGGTACGTTGTAACTAAGTTCTTCGAACCGATGTTCCTGTTCCTAGACAAATTCACTGATGGTGGTCGCTTGCCCTTCAACTCGTTCCTCGATCGAACCAACTCTGTCTTCACATTCGTTTATACGTGAACTGTTTACTTCTAACGCAAGCTCAACATTAGCGCGTATTGATTCAACTTTATCTGATATCTTCTTCTCAGTAGCTTTTAACAATGCTTTGTTTCGCTTGCTTTGATCGTGGACCGCTGCAAATATTTTTTTGTTTTCGCCCTGTAGTGTTTTATTTTATTTAATCGCGTCGTCCCTGATAGATTGTCCGCTGGTTTTAATTTCATCGTGTACACTTTGAATGCTTGTTAATATCGCGGCCAGCGTTGTTTGTAAATCAGTTCATGGAGTCTGGGATTCCATTGTTTACAGTTACTCTCACCAAAACACAGTTTATCGTCTTGATTTAAACGGGTACGGTTCAACTACTGTTAACTTAGTTTATTAAAACGTAACTGTATACTTGCTTAACGTGGTCAGTGTTTGTCAGTAATCTCGAATCGAATGTCCACAATCTTACGTTAACCTATTTAAAACTTAAAACTAACACACAAATATACTTCAAACCTCCAAATATCATTTAAAATTAAATTAATATTGTCCAAAATAATTTGAATCACAGAGAATATGCAAAAGTTTATATAAACTCCCTGCGACACAATATTATTATATAAACACAGTTCAATAAAATTTAGTCTATACACAATAATTAAAATTCTTAACCTAAAATCGTATTAACTATTTAACTCGTGCCCCAAGTTGACGGCGTCAAATACTATCTATGCAACGATACAAATTACAACTGCATAGATAGGTAATATTGAAATTATTACAACAGAGTCTATATTTGGAGGTAGGAAAATTTATTAAATTATAACAATAAAATTTACTACTGTCTTCTTAATTTATAATATAAATTGTTTATTTAAAAATTTGATTTTCAAAATTGAGTCTATGGGCTTGCTTTGCAACTATGTTACTTGTGGCTTCACTGTTTGCGTAGCCACTCGATGCTCCGCGCACGCAGTTCGACTGGACCGCTGCAAATCTGCACGTCGACCGTTCGAAGATCACTAACGCTGACATTTTATGTTTTTGCACCCACGCACACTGCGATATGACCTGTTACTGTTTATAATTTAACTTTACTTAAACTCAGGGATTTTAACTGGGTAAAATAGATCGTGTAATGATCTTACACAAACTCCAGTCTCTTGAAGTGTTCTCGCGTAACTATCAAAATATCTCGGCAGATATTTTGCACCTAGCGGATATATTCCACTGTACGTGGAAAAGCACTAAAATGATCTATTTTTTTATTTGAATTCTCTAAGTGGTATTGGTTTCGAATACCTCGAACCGTGAATCAACTTCTAAGTTTAAATGAAAACGACCGGTCTTGTCCCGAAAAAATCGTGACAGCGAGTACGTGTTTCTATAACGAGTCCTTAGAAGAAACTGACCGAAGTGCTCTCGACAGAGGACCAACTCAAATAATTTTAAACCCTCTGATTCGTTGAAACTTTAGCAACGTCACTGATGAGAACACAGATAGACTGAAATCAGGCTTAAACTCTGTCCGATTCTGCAAAGGCCTGTAACGCAAAAATTGAGCAATCGCAAATTTTACGAAATCAAACTATGCTGAACGCAAAGAAATGTGTATGCTTTAGAAAGCGGAAAGGTAGTGAAACGCCTGTACCGTTAGGCGGCTTTACATGAAAGAAATTAACTTGTAAAAAAAAGCTGTAGAGTATAGCGGTTGGTTAGCAACGCCGGCCTTGCGGCTGACGTCTATAAGGAAGGTAATATTAGGCTAAGTCACGTTTTGGGACATAACTATCATAAAATGTATTATTCGCTAGGATATTAGGGGTGTTTGCCAATGTTGTAAGCTTTAAGTGCATGTAACAATAGATACCGTTATGTTCGAGAGAGCGATGTAAGAGTAAGATAGATAGTGACGCTAGTTTTTCTTAGCTCGTGAGACGCGAAAAACATTCGGCAAATCAGAGAAAGCGTCATGTGTTGAGCGGGAGGTTTTCGCTAAGGAGATTAGGCGATTTTGTATTTAGCGCTAGTCTAAACTTATGGGATTGTTTTCTATCGAGACTTGGTAAGGGAAATTCAGAGCCTAGTATAAAAATATGAATTTGGAAAAAAATCAGGTAGTCTTCTTTTATATCGGCGAAACTACACTGAAGAGACTCGCGTGCGCTGTTTTCCGTTAACTATATAGATATAAATGTTATTAGTAATTTAACGAATAAATTAAATTCGCAGCAGTAAACAGAAATACGGGAACGCGATAATTGCTAACGCCAAATTTATAAAGTTTAATATACAGTAATAAGTTAATGAGTGAATGTTCGGAGTAGTAACGAACAACGAGAAGTAAATATTACATATAAATGTTCATCAATATGATATGTTGTGGTGAAATCACTGAAGAAGCGAATTAGTTCGGGTTAAATTCACGACGGTATGAGATAATCGAGTCGCACGCGACGCGAACTGTGTTAGATGCACTTAATGTAAATTTAAGAATACGTTGTAAACCATATAATTATACGACATAATTGTATGTATCACCAATATGTCAAGTGTAGTGTACATCTGTCATAAAGTGAATTAGTGCATTCATAACCAGGATTAACGCGCACAATTGAGTCATTATTAAACAAATTATTGATTAAGACTAAGTAGAAGTTAACAATAGAAATAGTATCAAACATAGTATATGATTACGCGAAGTAGGAGTAGGAGAGACAAAGACACACAAAACAACATTCACAACCTGTACAACAACATGAGCACAAATACAGGTACCCAAAGCAACGAGATGGAATTTGAAATAAATAATCAGTTAGGCGATCCAGACACGCTCGCAGACATTTCAGAGGAGAATCAAGGGTCAGGGACGTGGGGAGAGAACGGACAGAACGATGAAAACGCAGAGACACAACAATTTACACCATCAATATTAGCAGAAATTCGAGAAACACCGGTATGTCAAACACCACTAGAGAAAGACAAAAACACTGATATATACACAATACTACAACGATTACTAGAACAACAGTTGTCACAACACACACGACGAATGGAGGAACGATCGAAAAAATAGAACAGATACAAAAACAATCAGAACAAACAGCTCTCACAAAAAATTCAAGAAGAATCGAGAAATACGAAAGAACAACACTCACAGCAAATACAACAAATACAAGAATTATCACAACAGTCGAGAAAAACATAAAAACAACTCTGACATCGAACAGATCAAACACAAAGACAATCAGAACAGCTGGCACAAACAAAAGCACAGATATCACAACAAATTGCTGAACATGCGAAAAGAACAGACGAACGTTTAGAATAACATGAATTAAAATTAGAACAAGCGTTACAACAAAAGAAAAAACAAATCCATAAACAACACATAGAAATAAGAAACGAAGTCGCCATACAAATGGAACAACAGAGAACAAACAACAAAAAACTGTTCCAAGACTGCCAAGTAGAGACTAACAACAAAATCCAAGACAACATCGATAAGATTACTGAGCTTAGTATCAATACTAAACAGCAGATCATAGAGTTGGACGAACGGCATAGCAACAACATTCAAATCATGAGCGAAAAAATCAATGTAAACAACAAAAGATGCGAAGACAATACGGCAGCAATCAAAGAGTTACAAGCCGAAAAGCTGAAAGAAATCATGAAACAACTTAAAAACATACAGAATTATCAATTAGCCGACACCAAACTGAAAAAGATTATCGAGTCAATTCAATCAAATGTACAGCAGAAACTTGCCAGGAAATACACTTGGCATAATGGAAAGCTGTACCGTAAAGATAAGGGAGTATGGAAGCTAATGTTGACGGAGGAGTTGTGCCACAGCATGATCACGGAGCTACACGAGGCATACATACACGGGGAACCGGCGGACATATCAGCTGTTTAAGGAAAATTTCACCGGGGATTCCATAAATAAAATCACAAAAGCAGTTACGAAAACCTGTATCACATGCCAAAAGAGTAAGGATGATTTTAAAAGGATGTTAGTAGAGACGCGACCGGTCATACCGAAGAAGAAAGGCGAACTGATCAGCGTCGACTATTATGGACCGCTGCTGATTTCCACAGGGAAAGTAAGGTATATCTTAACTGTAATCTACAATTTTACTAAGTATGTCAAATTATATAAACTGAGGCAAGCCACAACGACTGCCACAATAAAGAGAATTCAATTATATTGTGAGGAGATAGGAAAACCAGTAGCTATTTTATCTGATAACGGTACACAGTTCACCAGCAATAGATGGTCTACCGCATTGACAGACATGGGTACTTAAGCAAAATATACCGCAATCCGAAATCCAAATACAAATCTGGCAGAGAGAATAAACAGGCAATTAGGTAATATGTTCAGGGCAATGACCTCCGATAAGCACACCAAATGGGGACAGTTTCTTAAACTCATTGAGGCGTGCATAAACCAGACCTATCAGGAGACAATTGAGACCACCCCTTTTGAAGCGCAGTGGGGGAAGAATCCAGAGCGGGACTGGATAAAATATATTGACCAAGATATGATACCTCCAGACCAACCCATCAAATATCACAACATCTATCTACGAATTAAGGAAAAGGGAAATAAGAGGACCGATAAACTCAACACTACTCACTACCTTACTAGATTTCACATAGGAGACCAGGTCTTGTTAAGGGCGTACCCGATGTCGGATTTAAATAAAAAAGTAATAGGAAAATTTTGTAACCTATTCGAAGGTCCATATAAGGTAACTAAAGAAATCGGAACAGCGACCTACCAGTTGGAAGATCCACAAAGACCAGGACATATCCGCGGGAACTTCAATGTACTACAACTAAACCCTTATTATCAGAAAGAAACCCAAAATTCACACACACATACAGGAACATCACATAAAATTAACAAACAAAGTGTAATAACACACAACCGAATATTGATGTAGTAATCGTAAGTTATCAAACTAAATGTAAAGGTGTTCAATGTAATCAAAGCATAATGAGGTTTAGTCATGTAAGAAGTCACAAATTTTTAGAAAAATAAGAAAAGGAGTAATAATGTATTGAATATGAGTATAAAAAAAATAATACCTAATAAGTAAATGAAAATGGTAACAAAAATGTTAAAAGGGAGATTTTTTTATGTAAACAGTTGTTATTGAGAAGGAAAGTGGACCAGCCCCATTTGGGGGTAGTTTGGCAAGTTAGGTAGAGAGGACGGGAAGTGTATGTTAGTAAACAAACCATAACAGGCTATCGACCCTTGTGTGTAGTAGTAGGTAGTAACCGAGTAATATTGTACTAGTGTACACACCAATTTAGACTAAGTAATATAAAGCAAGTAATTAACTTGAATATATTGCCAATTTTAAATATAAGGAATGGACTTGTAATTATATCAGTTTATTAGAATACATATAAGCAAGGAACTTGTAATTATAAGAGCTTTAGAGACGCTTCAACAGAACCAGTTTCCAATTTTGATAAAATTGTAAGGCTAATTCTATGGTGTGACGACTTAAAGCCAATTTAAATAGCACAAAACAAAACAAAAATATTTTTTGTTTGAAATGACAAGTGAGAAAATAATCCACCCTCCCCTTTGTACAAAATACCTGTACCTTCTTGTCAACCGCGAGTACGGACATGCAAACTATAATGTTGTTGAGCTAATTAAAATAACCATCCTAATTATATAAAAATGGACGTGATAATAATAAAAAAATATTGACTAAATAAAGAACCTATAGTAGGATTAATAGTAGCTAAGTAGAGGTAAACAATAATAATAAAAGTACGAACTATTTCTTCTCGCGGCGGAACTGCGCCAATCTCCCTACTCGGCCACAAAACCTTACAGACAGTCTCCTCTGAATCACGGCCAAGCCAACAGCCTTGTCATCTGTTGTGAAGACGAATACTTCTATATTGCAATGTGCCGAGTTTCGGAATAACTCGGCTATTTCCTAGTTAATTATGTGACTGTCATTGCGGGGTATGTTAATTAATTATCTGAGCGGTGTCTACTCTGTTATCTGCATGCTTGTTTGCCGATCCGCGCGCGCTCTGTGGGGAGCGCTGCGTAACGTTTTTTCTGTCACTGTTCTGGGCAGTATTCGTCAGGCAGCCGAACGCAACTCATCAACCATTCTCCCGGCGGCTACCAGTTTGAATTTTGTATGCTGATATCTACTATGCTTAGATAAACGACTACGCGACTCTCCGGGTTCCTGATCTAAGCCGATTTCCCGATTCACTCCAGCTGGTGGCCGATCACCTGCCACCAATGGCATTAAACGAGTGATTCTCCGTCTGTGCCGTCGGGAGGAAGAACTGGACAACACACCACGATTACCTCAGGTTTTGTGTCGGATTATACCAGGTGACATTTACCCCTTTTATAAATATCTTGGGCCTCTACAATGTAGAACATCTGATTCTATTCCTGGAACATCTCCAGTTAAAGTTGTTGGTGCACAAGTCCAGCGAGACAGTTAGTGCTTATAAATCTTGTCAGTTTTATTTTACAAACGCTTAAGCCCCCAGAGTAAGTGTGAACCCAGACGGGGTCATGCGTCATCGAATTTGCTGCTAAATTTTCTTTTATTACAAAAGTGTGCGTTACTTAATGTTACTGATTTGTAGGGCTGTTAATTATGCTTGCATTACTTGATTGGGCATTTTCTTGATGGTATCCATAGATCTATATGGGTTTTGTTTTTTTTCAAGATCATTTAAAGGTTTGGGGAGGTGCTTTAACCTGTGGACGTCACCTGTTGTTGCCGTTATCCACAGGTCCATAACATGTCATAGTTTGCTGGATCTGGTTTGGCGCATGGCCTTGCCTGAGGTCAAGCCAATGCTGTATGAACACCTCAAATGTGTTTTATTAGGGTCTGATGTTATGAAAACTTTTTAATTAAAATTGTTATTGGATATTTGATAAAATTTATGTTAACCATGTAATAATTCAGTAATAAGTGAATTTTCATCATTTTCTTTTACTGCCATAGCCAGTGTATTAATTGTTGAGTTGTTAATATGAGCACACTATTGGTTCTTACTTTTCAATTATAAACCTTATTATATATTTAATAAAATTCATGTTAACCATGTAATAATTCAGTAATAAGTGAATTTTCATCATTTTCTTTTACTGCCATAGGCAGTGTACTAATTGTTGAGTTGTTAATATGAGCACATTACCGAGTCTTACTTTCAATCATACATTTTATTATACATTTTATAAGGCCATGCAGCCATGTTGACCTGGCGATGGCACATTCCTATCTGGAGGAACTTCTCTAAATTTTGCATACTTGTAATAATTTCATTGGTCGTAACTCAGTCTTAATGAAAAGTTTTGAAAGCAGGCTGGGCACTTTACCCGTTTACAGTAGTTTGGGATGGGGGTCTTGGTCACGGATACTGGGGGTTATATTCTTCTGAGGCATGGTGAAATATATATAGGCTGCCTGCCAGGTGAACATGTGTGTAGTATATGTGTGTGTATATATATATGTGTGCTATGTGTATTTATGTAACTATATTGATTGATGTTGTATTTATGTATATTTAGGAGAAATTATTATGATGATGTTTACATATATTATTATATGATGTTACATGTGTATATTTTCAGAAGGTTGTAATGCCAGGGAGGGGAGTAAAAGTTTGTAATGAGATTTTTTAATTCTATGAAAGTTATATTGAATACTGAGAGTTATACTTACAAAGTTACTTGAAATGGCTGAATAAAAATTGGTATTGTTGTTTAACAACCGAGTTTAATTGCAAGCCCCGTTACGCTGGACCCAGCGCATTTTTGGCTTCTCTAGGCCCTGGGCCTAGTTTTAAATGACTAGTGGCCCCTCTTTCAAAAAAAAAAAAAAGTTTTTTTTATAAAGTTCAAAAATAGAAAGAGGGGTTACAGCAAAACTAGGAATCCGTAAATAAGTGTTTCGTCGATACACAACCCCCACATGTAGTTAAACGAAGTGAAATGTAAAAACAAAAGTTACGTAGTTTAAATGTAAATAAAATAAAAAAAAGGCATAGCCGACACATCTCTTTACGAAATGGTTTAATCGTTAAGGTATGTTCCATACCATATCCTAAGGTAACATCAGTGTAGTTTAAACCAAAATTTAAAAGTGAACACGACCGACCGGAGTGAATCATCAACTACAACACTATGAGCTCCAGGTAGCCAGAATCCGAGCCACATGACTGCGCTAACTACTTAGAATCAACCACTGAAATGGAGGAACACAAACTACAACTAAGATCATCCAGGAAAACCTACGGAAGAGGACGATGAAGAGGACCAGCTGTGGACCAACATCATAGCCAGGTGACATGGAAGCATAACTTCCGTGGTTATATTGTTTTCTAAGAACCCAGAGTAAAAAACAATTTATTTTGTAAAGACTCATACAAATCATGTAAATCATAACTTAATAATATGTATACTTTCTGTAACGAGATAAGAGTAATCTGAAGATGGATACAGGATATAATTAATTCACAATTGAATCAAACTATTCTTCAAATAGTTAGCATAATGTCAAAGTACTTTTAAAATAAGAAAAGAATTAGAACCCGGATCCGTGGTATTCTACGTAATGTACAGTTGTATTGTTTTGAGCTCATCATAGTAACAGTTTAAAGAGAATAAGAGCATAAAATGCAGAATCTATCAGAATCTTTTCTTTTAATAACAATAAGAATCATTAAAGGTATTATTTTGGAATCTTTGTTTTGGAAGCTATAATAAAGAGATGTTTTTGTTAAACAGAAGAGGGTGAGTAAATTTACGTAACCTTAGTCAAACTCCTGCTCTTTACAGGTTCCCAATTTGTTGGTAAGTACTTAGTACTAACAATGGCAGCCGGTTTAATTGACAGAGGCCAATTAAACTGGTTCCCTGTGTTATAATGTCTTAACAGGAGGAGACGTTATAATGGGGGGACAGGCCTGTCTAGATTTAATCTACAAATTTTACTACTTTCTAGGAGATAACTAGAATAAAAGACGACTGATTTCATTTAAAAACCCATATAAAAATTATAGTTGTGGAGAATTGATTATATGGTAAATGTAGCCCAGGTTCTCGCCTGTTTGATAAGTCATTCCCAAGCCTATCACTAAAGGACAAGCTCGTGTAGGAAATAATCGTGTTTCAGATTGTAGGAAGTCACCCTCCCTTTGTTGAGAACACCTGCCTATGTAAACAATAAGCCACCCTAACGCATTGAATCAACCTCCTTCTATTGTATTACAAAGTGATTGACTCCTCTTGCTTGGTAACAGCTGATTGTTTAAAATAAAATAAATGTTCTTCTTCATGAAATTCCGCTTGTCTCAGTAGCGAAAGCTTGCAAAAAGTTCTACTTACGAGAAATTTTAACGTAATATTACATGTGTAAGATAGTAGAATTAGGAATAATATAAAGTTGAGTATGGGATCGACTTTTGATTTTATTAAGTATAAATAAGAGAAATAGATGTAAGCACGTAATAAAGTCACAATGGCACCGCACTGGAAAAGGTTAATGAAAGAGCAGAAAACTAACTACGTGAGTTAGAGTATTATGCCGAAGTATTTAAGCTTAAATTATTCGGCGTACGTCGCGGCTACAGTGCCGTCTGTATAAGGGGTTCAAGGGTTGCTTGAGCAGCCACGGCTTCACTGTATCGTTTAACCTTGACCGTGACGTGGCGATAATTGTGTGTGTACGTAATCAAGCATGCCGCGCCATTCAGCTGATTTGTGAATTTTCTGTTCGCGTGGGATCGCAGGTATCGTCATTCGCCCTCATTTCTTCTTTTGCATTCAAAAGGGACACTGGTCTGGCGGCGTTATGAATTAAGATTCATCTTTTGAACTGAGTTCGTGATCATTTAAAGAGCTTCAGGTGAGCCAAAGTGTTGCTTTAATATTAATTAACTAAGCGCTTGCGGGGGTATTATATTATGATCTATGTACGTCTTTTTTGTGTGTGTGATTTTTGTGTGTGTTGCGTCTGGGATGGTTAAGAGCACGTTGCCGACTTGCCTTGGCTTGCATGAAAATTAAATAAAACTTGCCGTTAGAACTATATTCCAATGTAAAATAATAAAGATTTAAGGTTAAAAATAATTTAATTCTAAAACTGGATAATTTAAAGAGAAATTGTGAGGAGTAATATTTATATTGACACTTAATTTTCGGAATGGAATTGTGACAGTGAGTGTGTCTGTGATCTGTGCTTACCGGGGTGAGAAAGAATTGTGTGAGGGTATTTTTTCCTGACGGCTACTTACAAATAAAATGTTTTCCAGGGTTCCCGCCTAGCCGAGAGGGAAAAGGGGACAACGAAGATGGGGACAGAACATCGGTCGTCATCTGCAGACTATCGCAGCACCACCCCAATGCCGTCAGACCTCGAGAAATCCCCACACTGCCAGCCCAAAATGACTGCCCTAAAAAAGAAATGAAGCACAGAATTTCGGAGACACCAGTGGTTACAACCCAGTCAACATCAGCGCGCATTCTCGGTAACAACAAATCGTCTAAGCACAGGTGGGACCTTTCCTATATTTTAATCCACAAAACACAAAAAGAAACAGCAACCTATTGCAGTTAAAACATGAAATGACAGACATATTCACAACCGTAATTTTAGATGTCCAATGACCAACTGTCTATTATAGCATGTCCGGTGGACTTATAGTGACTAGTGTAATTAAAGAGTTAAAGAATCTACCTGTTGAAGAATGTCAATTACTATGCTATATTTTATAGCACACCATTTGCCTTTGTCGTGAT
This sequence comes from Magicicada septendecula, assembly GCA_034769895.1. Taxonomy (NCBI): domain Eukaryota; kingdom Metazoa; phylum Arthropoda; class Insecta; order Hemiptera; family Cicadidae; genus Magicicada; species Magicicada septendecula. Next base: position 114,059,166 of record CM068374.1, on the reverse strand, counting down.
TAGTGACCTAGCATAATTTAAAACTGGTAGTTGGGTAGTTTAATTAACTGATTCTTATGAAGATAAATTGCCATTAACTACTTGTACTTAACGCATTGATAATAACTATGGAGTAGTTCCTTCCTAAATCTTCTTGTGGGTACAGGTCATTATTAGGGGCTGTTACAGAATTGAGCCAGTATAATTCTTGTAGTATGACAACTTAAATTTTTTTTAAGCGGGCAACTGGTGTGTGTAAGGCATGGTGATAGTATCAAGATATATATATCTATATATACATGTATTAATCCTGTGATGCATAATTTATTTTAAAAGGAAAGAGAAATATTTTATTTGGAAAGTATAAAACGGCATATTACATGTTCTTGTTGGGCATGATGTATCATTGTTTGAGGGTCAGTTTAATTCATAAGGTTTCTGCAGATTCAACCTTTAATAATTGTTTATTAGAACTTATTTAGGAAAGTCATGTGAATAAAGGTTAATACTTAGTGATGTCAGCTTATGTGAAGGCAATGCACTTAAATGTGTTTGAATAATCTGTTGTAGATTAATTATATTCAAAATTAATTCTTTGTTAATATTGCCAATTGTTATTCAATATGGGAGAGATGCACGTTTATTAATGATAGCGGAAAACATAGCCGTGCATATTGTAATAAAAATGTTATTATTATAACAAGAGAACATTAATAAAAGCTGTTATCGTTTGCAAGTGATTTATTGCAAGTCCTGTCACGATGTGCTCAACTCAATTTTTCTTCCGTCTAGACCGCAGGTCTAGTTTTAATAATTAAGTAACGACCCCTGAAACAAAAAAATTTTTTAAACAAAAAAAATTAACAAAATTTTATAAAAAATTCAGGGGGACGTTTCAGTATGCTAACAAAATCAGTCGGGCCAAGATATTGTGAGTTACGAGAACTAGGATTAGTAAATAAAATTAAGTTAGCAATTAAGAAAAGAGCGAAAGGGAACTTCACGAAAGAAAACGAGTCATAAGGAAAATCTCACACACTAGAATTCAATAAGATTTTCTTATGCAATTACTAATTAGTTTCCATTAGGAATCCACTGGTGTAGTCACACACCTGTGTCTTCTTTAAGTAGAGGAGGATGTGACGATTTAAAGCCAATTTAAATAGCACAAACAAAAACATATTTTTTGTTTGAAATGACAAGTGAGAAAATAATCCACCCTCCCCTTTGTACAAAATACCTGTACCAACTTGTCAACCGCGAATACATACATGCAAATCATAATGTTGTTGAGCTAATTAAAATAACCACCCTAATTATATAAAAAGGGACGTGATAATAATAAATAAAATATTGACAAAATAAAGAAGCTATAGTAGGATTAATAGTAGCTAAGTAGAGGTAAACAAAAATAATAAAGGTACGAACTATTTCTTCTCGCGGCGGAACTGCGCCAATCTCCCTACTCGGCCACAAAACCTTACAGACAGTCTCCTCTGAATCACGGCCAAGCCAACAGCCTTGTCATGTGCTGTGAAGACGAATACTTCTATATTGCAAAACTAGTTATCCGTGAATAAGTGTTTCTTGGTTACACAACCCCCATATGTAGTTAAACGAAGTGAAACGTAAAAACAAATGTTACGTAGTTTAAATGTAAATAAAACAAAAAAAAAGGCATATCCGACACATCTCTTTATGAAATGGTTTAATCGTTAAGGTATGTTCCATACCATATCATAAGGTAAAATCAGTGTAGTTTAAACCAAAATGTAAAAGTGAACACGACCGACCGGAGTGAATCATCAACTACAACACTAAGAGCTCCAGGTAGCCAGAATCCGAGCCTCATGACTGCGCTAACTACTTAGAGTCAACCACTGAAATGGAGGAACACAAACTACAACTAAGGTCATCCAGGAAAACCTACGGAAGAGGACCATGAAGAGGACCAGCTGTGGACCAACATCATACCCAGGTGACATGGAAGCATAACTTCCGTGGTTACATTGTTTTCTAAGTACCCAGAGTAAAAAACAGTTTATTTTGTAAAGACTCATACAAATCATGTAAATCATAACTTAATAAGATGTATACTTTCTGTAATGAGATAAGAGTAATCTGAAGATGGATACAGATATAATTAATTCAAAATTGAATCAAACTATTCTTCAAATAGTTTGCACAATGTCAAAGTTCTTTTAAAATATAAAAAGGTTTAGAACCCGGATCCGTGGTATTCTATGTAATATACAGTTGTATTGTTTTGACCTCATCATAGTAACAGTTTGAAGAGAATAAGAGCATAAAATGCAGAATCTATCAGAATCTTTCATTTAATAACAATAAGAATCATTAAAGGTATTATTTTGGAATCTTTATTTTGGAAGCTATAATAAACAGATGTTTTTGCTAAACAGAAGAGAGTGAGTAAATTTACGTAACCTTAGTCAAACTCCTGCTCTTTACAGGTTTCCAATTTGTTGGTAAGTAATTAGTACTAACAATGGCAGCCGGTTTAATTGACAGAGGCCAATTAAACTGGTTTCCTGTGTTATAATGTCTTAACAGGACACTTTATAATTGGGGGACAGGCCTGTCTAGATTTAATCTACAAATTTTATTACTTTCTAGGAGATAAAGAGAATAAAAGACGACTGATTTCATTTAAAAACCCATATAAAAATTATAGTTGTGGAGAATTTATTATATGGTAAATGTAGCTTATAACCATGAAAATACTCTGTCCAAGATTCAGAACGAAATGTTAATTTTCCTCGAAGTTATTAAATAAAATGTAAATCACCCGCGCACCCGCGCACTTACACACAAATATTTAACATGACATAAAAGAGAATAGAATTGTGAACATTTTGATGTAACATACTTTTTAAACATAGCTTGGTTCAAAACGTATGACTACTTTACAAAGATAAAACAAAATTGATTTAAGACATGTCTAAGGCCATCAGAAAATGTTATATAGCCTTAGTATTCCACTTAAATGAACTTCATATACTGTGTACTGTTGCAATATATATATATATATATATATATATATATATATATATTGTAACAAAACGTAAAATTCGGAGTTACAAAAAAATTTATGATATAAAAAAAATTTTGTTGAAGGTAAAAAAGTTTTTATTTTTTATTTATTTAATTATTTGTTATGGAATTATATATTTTTATTTCTTTTAAGTATTAATTTAATCAATTTATTCGCTTAGAATGACCAGAATTGTTTTTCAGCGTTAATAATATTATCTTAATAATATGGACAACCATCCAAAATAAATGAACAACTCTTAGAAAAACAACCACAAGTAATAACATTAAAAATTTCCAAAAAACATGAAACTAAATGAGAAAAGTATAATGCAATAAAATAAGAGTAAATGTGAATTAGGTTTAAAAGGAATACATTCCAAATGTTTAGTACCAAGCCACGTGTTGTTCAATCAAATATATTGCAACTTACCGTCTGCGGCTTTTAGAAACAACGTCTTTACAAAGTTGACATGTTTCGGAACTTAAAACAATTAAAACAATCGCGTATCATTTAAAGTTGATACACTTGTCAATCAATTAAAACATTAAAATCCAATATGAAACAAATAACTTAAAACAATATGATACTTAAATGTTTAAAGCGAGCGCGAAGGTTTACCGATGTACATCGTATGGAGACCGACCGCGCACTGAATTACGTTTTGCTCCCACCACGATAATAGCGCAAGGCAGTGTTGTACAATACATTTGACTTGAAAACCAGTTTATCATTTAAAACACGCGGCTTGGTATCAGTATTGTTATATGCTTTATAAATTTCGTACTCTTCAAGAGCGTTCATATATCGCCCTTTCTTACATATGTGAAGGGGTATTAAATTAGTTTTAAAATTAGTGTAATTATGATTCTCGGAAATGAGGTGTTCTGAAAATTTTGACTTGATATTGTCCAAACTGTGAAAGTGTGTAGGCGGCCTATGTTCTGTAAATGTTTTTAAAAAACCACGTCCTGTCTGGCCCACATAAAAGGCGTCACAATCGTCACATATCAATTTGTAAACACCAGTTTTGTGTTCAAGGCTGGTAGTTCTGCGGCCACGAAGATTATTCATAATATTATTAGTGGTTTTGTAAGTGACCTTTATATTACTGGTTTTATTAAAAATTGACCCAAAAATCTTAGGCATAAGGTATGTGTACGGTGTTGCAATGTATTTGCGTGTTGTATTTTCGCGTGTTTTATGTCCGTTAATGTTTCTATGCTTTTTCTTATGTTTTCGAAGGATGTTGTTCACCATATCGACATCATAACCATTAGCAACTGCAATGTGTTTAATGGTGTCTAATTCCTCACGGTATTCTTTATCACCGAGGGGCAAAGATAAAAGTCTATAAATCATACTGTGGAAGGCAGCCAATTTCTGGGATAAAGGATGAAAAGACTTAGCATGTATTACAATATCAGTCGTTGTGGGTTTTCTATAGATGTTAAATTGTAATTTTTTGTGAATTAGGTGTAAGTGAAGGTTCTAGAATAAATGTAAAAGTGTACCAGTGCAATTTGATCTTATAATGAAAAGTGAATACTGATGATCTAATATAAGTGATATTCTTTATCCAATAATATCAGACAAAATGACAAAAAATGATATAAAAATATACAATACATAAGTGGAGTGATCAAGGGTAAATCCGTAAAGAAAACAAAAACAGCAAGGACTGCATGAAAATTAATTTTAAGAAATATTTTAGTTGATGAAAAACAGATGTGTTTGTTTACATTAGTAGTTCATTGAACTCAAGGCTAAAATGTTTGAGAATGGATATAATTTTTTTTGGTTGTTATAAAATATTTATTATGTTTAATAATGTTAATTAATAATAAACCTTACTGTAATTAGATGAGGGTAATGTAGTTAAGATTTTATAAGAATAAAATATCAGAAATGGTATAAGCAAGCTGGAATAATAATAAACATTGTAAATGAACTAACATAAAATCTAGGCCAAATGGTAAATCTTACAAACTTTGTAATTAGAAAATAAGTAAAGGAAATTAATTAAATTGACGAAAATTATATATGGTAAATCAATTACTCTGAATTATAATTGTAACAATACTTTGTAAAGGTATTGAAGAAATATATGAGATATTATTAGAAAATATGCAAGTGTAATAAGACTAGAATCAAATAGGAAAGCCTAAATTAAAGATAATATGTAAATTAGTTAACTAAATAAAAAAATTACAAAGAATTAAAGAAAAATAACCAGTTTAATTCAAGCAATGATCTTGTTCAATGATAACTAGAACATAATAGAAATTGAAAACCATTTGATATGACAGGAAGTACAGTAAAGGCCTACATTCTAATATACTGTAAATTTGACTTTTTGAGTTAAAAATAATATAAAGTATATCATTGTTTTATTTTAGCAGTTTTTTTATTGTACGCATTATACTTTCCAGCTTTGCCCTTTTTATCTGGCTATTATAATAACAGTTCAAAGAATCCACAAATTAATATTATTATTTTATATATGGAATTTAATCGCCCTGAGAACGAGTCTGTAATTTGTCGATTGACTAATCGATTCAAAATCTATCATTTATTATTATGTTAATAAAGTAATTGAATCTTATAATTGTGGGGTTCTATTTATTTGTAATTACATAAATAGGAGAATATTAAATAAGATTTGATACCTGGACTACAAGAAAAGCAGAAATTAACCACGTTAAAAGAGTACACACTTAGAATAACGAAGGACCGCTAATCGATTATTACAGGAGATAATATTATTAACGCTGAAAAACAATTCTGGTCATTCTAAGGGAATAAATTGATTAAATTAATAATTAAAAGAAATAAAAATACATAATTCCATAACATTTAATTAAATAATTAATTAAATAAATAAAAAATATAAACTTTTTTTTCTTCAACAAAATTGTTTTTATATCATAAATTTTTTGTAACTCCGAATTTTACGTTTTGCTACAAAATTGGCGTCCAACTTAAGGGGCTTTAATTAGTGATTGATAGGCCATAAAGATAAATATGATTTGCCCAATTCCTAATTTTAGCCGGCAGCTGTTATAAAGTCAGGGAGGGTAATAAAAATGCCTAAACGAGCACTATCTAAGAAAAGGGCGGCAGAAGCTGAAAAAGAAATTGAAGAAATAGATATGGAAAACAAGGAGGCCACGCCAGTGGAAGACATGGAAATGATACTACCTCCGGTCGAACCAAACCAATGTCACAAGAGGAACAACCTGAGAAATCCAAAACCACAGAAGATACGAAGTTAGATAAGATGATGGAAATGTTCATACAAATGAGTAAGGAAAGGAAAGAAGACAAACAATCCTTAAAGGAAGAATTTGGTAATCAAATTGAGTATACAAATAAGAGAATTGAAGGAAACAGTAAGAAGATGGAAGAGAAGATGGAGGAAAACAGTAAGAAGATTGAAGAGAAGATGGGGGAGAAGTTAGAAGAATTGAAGGATGATAACCAACTGTTAAAGGAAGAAAAAAGATGCTGTTCCCACTAAATTTGATTTTGAAAGCTGTGAAGAAAGAATAAAATTCATACGTATAATTGACAACTTATTCGATTACTGTAACACAAGGGATATTTGGGGCAGACTAAGTAAAGAGCCAATAAAAGTGAGTAATCTTAATGAACGTCAGGGCTTATTACAAACATATTCCGCTTATCTCTCAGGGATGAAAATCGAAGGCATTGAAATATTGAAACACGCTCGAAAAAGGTTTGTGTTGGGGTTTTTGACCAACATAAATTCTATAAAAATATTAAGTAATAGATTATTAAATGAACTCAGTTTTAGTTACATTCTAACGTATAAATTTTCCCAGGATCATTTAGAATTACTGTTCTCATGCATTCGAGCAAGAGGCGGACATAACAACAACCCCAATGTAAAGCAGTTTCAGTACGGGTTAAGAAAACTAATGTTCAGAAGTAGTGTTCAACCATAAAAAAACACTAATTGTTTACAGTTTGAGGCCCATCATCAGCACACCATAATGAGCTTTTCTGTGCCTGTTTTAACTTTAGAAGAGGAAGATTTTTCAGAGACTTGTAACTTTGAAAAGTGCTTTGTGACTTGATAGGGAATCAGAGATCTACATATTACAAAGATAATATTTTATTTTATATAAGTGGATTTATTGTAAGAAAAATTGACAGCAAAATCAAGTGTTTGGAATGCAGTAACGTACTGTTGGCCGACGTTTCAGATCTTAGTGCGTACACTCACTTTACAGATTTTATTTCAAATGGCAAACTGGTGAGGGCATCTCATGATGTTCTAAAACTGATTAAATACATGTATAATTTATATTTGTCTAATAACAACAAAGAAGTAAATACTTATAATTTATTAGCACAAACTTGTCGCCAGTTCACAGGTTCTGTGTTTAAAACTCATAAATTTTGTAGTGACTTTGCAGACAGTCATGAAATTAAACTCATTAAACTTATAGGTCAAATGTTTTTTAAAGTTATATGTCATGCTTCTGCCAAAGAAAAAACTTAGGCAGCAAATATTTCTAAATTAGGTGTTCGTCAAAAGTATAACAAACTCGTTCTTTTTTACAATATGTAACTGAGAAAGAAACATGTTAATCGCGTGTTTTTCTTATAAATGGAATTTTCCGATATTTTAAGAATTCTTTGTAATAAATGCTCAAAATAGAAGATATGAATATGACAGTTACCGGCATATGTAGGCCTATCATATGTATCACAAAAGCGAAATTAGAATCCCTATTACACTGTTAAAAAAATCAGTCATTTTATTTTTATTTTATATATGATCATTTTTTAAATTAGAATAGTGTGGATAATCTGTCATGCTACAGATTGCTCTCCTTCAGAAGTGATTAGCTCAGATCATACTTTAAGTATGTATGAAATAATTGCTTATGACATTTTTTAGTTATTATATTCTTTTTCTTCCTCTCCATTTCTACATCTGCTTCTTCATACTTGAGCTAAGTTCTTTTTTTTTCTTAAATTGATTCTTCTTTGATAGATATTGTTATCTGAGGTTTATTATTATTATTATTATTATTATTATTATTATTATTATATTTATTTTTTCCTTAACTTAGTTCTTTACCCATGGGATATTCATTCCCTAACATTCCCTAACACGTGAGCTGGGGCAGTCCAGAGAGGCACTTGTGGCTACATATACTCTCCCGGCCATACTACACTTCTAATTGAGATCAGAGGAAAATCATCTCTGCCCAAAAATATAACACTGCTGGAATTATCTACAGACAGTCATTTAATCAAAATTATATAAGAATAGTCTATTTTTGACTAATAAAAACATCCTTGGATACCTCACTTCGTAGTTTCTCCGATTTACTAATATTTTCTGTCTCAATTATTCTTCTTATTATTTATTCTTCTATCCTTTTAGCTCTGCTGATATATTTATTCTTATTATGGTTGGAAGCTCTGTTGATACTTTTATTTTTATCATGGTTGGAAGCTCTGTTGATAAGTTTATTTTTCTCATGGTTGGAAGTTCGGTTGATATATTTATCACTAGTTGTTGGGTGTAAGCTTTTTCATCTGAATTCTCTTTAATTCTTCTATTTTTCACACAATCTTCTTCTGGTTATTAATATTAATAGCACATACCAATATTATTATTTTTTCTTGGTTCTAATTAATTGTCCTAATGGTATTATTTGTTTACAGTTATTCTTCCAATTGTTCTTATCATAATTACAATTAAAGTAGTGATCATAGTTATAATATATTTATTTTTTTTCGAATACTATTATTTCGCTCTTGTTTTCATCCAAATTATTTCATGAACCTTATATTATTTTAATTGTCCTTATTTCCTCTTGCATTTCGTAAATCTCTTACTATTTCCTTTCCAAAACTATTTTATTAATATTATTGATATAAGTTGTTCTTATCTTTCTTTTCGAATTTGTTTGATATCCTTTCCTTCAATTCAAAATTGAATTCTATAAATAATTGTTGTAAGTTGATTTTACGTTGTTTTTGAATTTATTTGTTTTCATTTTTCAATTCAAAATTAAATCCTATAAATAATTGTTGTAAGTTGATCTTACGTTGTTTTTGAATTTATTTGTTTATAAATTCTCGTAATATTTTTTTATGGAGGCCTGGTTATACGCTCCTTTGATTTTTCCTGAAACGATCTCCTTTAGTTCGTAAGTGTTATTGTTATTTGTTTTGGTGACTATAAATGGTCCGTTATATAGTAGTAATAACTTCTTAGTGATCCCTTCTAGGGTGCTTGGTAATTCGCGATTTTTCAGCAGTACCTTTTCTCCTATTTTATATGTTATTATTTTTTCCATTGCTTTCTGATATTTGGCTCGCCGCTTCTCTTGGTCCTCGGCCACCTTATTATAAAATTTTATTTTATCAAATTTATATCCATCACTAATGGGGAACGCTATGATTTCCTTGATTTCTCGTGGGGGTGATTTCTCGTACATGGCGGAGTATGGGGTAATCCCTATAGCTGGATGATGAGCTAAATTGAGGAATTCCTCAGTGGCTGCCAGATATTCTTGTCATTTTTCTGTTGGTAGTGACAGTAAGTCCTCAGTGTTCTTCCCACCTCTCTTAACACCCTCTCTGCAGGATTGCTGCTTGGGTGGTAAACCGATATTTTGTACGTTTTAACCCTAAGTGATAATAAGGTATACCGCCATCTTCTCCCCTTAAATTGCGTACCATGATCAGTTATGATTGATGAGGTTTTTCCTATTTCTGGAATATATAGTTCAGTTATCACTCCTATAATTTTCAGAGTAGTTGCACGATTAACAGGGTATAGCTTTATAAATTTCGTGAAATGATCCATTATGATGATCAAATATTTATATCAGTGTCGACCGCCACTACGGGGAAATGGCCCGCAGATGTCTAAGAACACCTTTTCTAACTTCGCCTTTGACGTGATTGGTATCATAATGCCTTCCTTCTTCTCGTTATTAGTCTTCACCAGTTGGCAAATATGACAGGATTTAATGTAATTTCTCACTTTCCGATTTATGTTTTTGATGTAACAGCTTCCTTCTAGTGCCTTTATCACCTTCAAGGCTCCCATATGGCCATATCGTACATGGTACTCTATTATTATGTCCTTTTCGATATTTGTTGGAATAATCACCTTCCACGTTGCCTGATTTAGGGAAGTTTTAATAAATAATATTCCGTTATTAATATAGTAAAATTTAGGTACAGTTTCATCTTGTTCTGCTAACCGATCCATGATATTTTCCAACTTCGGGTCAGTTTGCTGGTGGATGCTGATGTTCATCAATAATGCCTCTAAATCTGATCTGGTTCTAATATTGCTGTAAATCTTGAGTATGCTCTCCTTCTCTCCCTCAGAAGTTTGATCTTCCAAATTAATCCGTGATAGAACGTCTGCTACAACATTCTTTTTTCCCGGGATGTACTCCCATCGTAGATCGTACTCTTGCAGGGCAAGTATCCACCGGGTCAGTCTGCCGTGACTCAATTTATATCTTCTTAAAAATGATATGGATTTATGGTCCGTCCGGACTGTAACTGGATAACCCAAAATATAGGTACGGAATTTACTACAAGCAAATACTACACTGAGTAACTCTTTTTCAGTTACATTGTAGTTCCTTTCAGATGGATTTAAGGTCCGGCTAGCGAAGCTAATCACTAAATGATGACCATTTTCGTCCCTTTGATACAGGGTTGTTCCTAAACTGATGTTGCTGGCATCGCAGTTTAAAAAGAAAGGTTGTTTAAAATTGGATGGTGAAGTAAAACTATTTTTAAAACCTTGTCCTTAATAAGTTGAAAGGTAGCGTCTTGCTCTAGACCCCAGATCCATTTGTTTTTAGATGATAATTGGTATTGAAATTTGGCTGTTAACTCTGAATATTGGTTCTGAAATGTTCTGTAATAATTACAGAGTCCTAAAAATGACTGTAATTGTTTTCGATTTTTTGGTTTAGGGAACTTCTCTATTGCTTCCACCATTTCTAAGGACGGTGAGATTCCTTGGTCGTTTAAATTAAATCCCAATCCTGGACTTCTTTAGCAATGAATTTCGATTTTTCTAATTTAAGTGTTATATTGTTAATAGCTAATTTCTCTAATACATGTTCCACTCGGTAGCAGTGTTCCTCCCAGGTTTCCGAGGTAATAAGTAAATCGTCTACGTACACAGTGGTAAACTGGAGTGCTTCTTGGCCAAGTATCTGGTCCATACATGCCACAAAAATGGCTACTGAATTAACGAGTCCGAAGGGCAATCTCTTGAATTGGTAATTGCGCCCTTCAAATATGAACGCCATATACTGGCGACTCTGTGGGTGCAACTCCACATGCCAGTACCCGCACACAGTGTCCCATGTACTAATGAACTTGGTACCGTGGAACCTCTTTAAAATTTCTTCTATCTCACCGGGTGACGTTCTATCATTTACAATCATCTTATTTATCTCGCGCGCATCCAAACAAAGCCGGACTTGGCCGTTTTTCTTTCGAATAGCCACGGTTGGACTGGTGAATGGGGATTGACTACTCTCTATAATGTCACTACTGATCATTTTATTAATTTCTGCTCGTACTACCTCCTTCAGTGAATGTGCTATGGGATATGACTTTCTGTTAAACTCCACTGGTTCCCTAAATTGAATTTTGCATTGGTAGTTTTTTATCTTACCAGGCTCATCTGAGAACACTGCTCGATACTTCTCTTAGATTTGTATTAAAGTGTTTGCTTGGTGTATTGGTAATTTTTCCTTGGTATTTCCGCATTGGAAGTTTCTTATTTCCTGTATCTTCTGTTCCCATAAATCATCTCCTTTATTATTATATACTATTTGGTTATATAATGATTCGCTTCCTATATAATTGATTTCACGAAGTCGTTGGTGGATACTATTGGGAAGTATTTTCTCGCTACCTACTAACTCCGCCCTCCGTTATCCCTTCTGAAAATAGCGATACCTTCTCCTTACTCAAATCAATAATAGCTGAGTTCTCCTTAGTATATCACACCCTACCAATATATTGAATAGCAATCCTGTTGCAATTAAAAACACCATATCCATAGCTATACCCTTGCTAATAACATTTACTGACACTTGTTATCTTATAGTCTTGTTCTGGCGACCAGTGGCCCCTATTAATATAATATTGTTTACTGGTAATATTGGCAATGTTCGACCACATTCCCTTTGGATTCTTTCTAATTCAAGGTTATTAATTATGGATATATTTGCACCCGTATCAATCATCATTTGGGCGAAAACCCCTTCAATTTCTGCGTTTACATATATGATTTCATTATTTTGACTTACGAGGCAAGTGTTGTTCTCTTCTAATAGCTCATTTCTTATATTTTTCCAATAATTATTGCAAATAATGGTAACATTCTTAAAGTTGTTGGCACCTTGTAGTTCTTCTTCACACTCAGGAGATAGGAGCAGTGAAGGGTCGGGAAACTTTATCACTGCCTCCTCCCGTTTAAATTATCGTTGTCGTCGTTATTATTATTGCTGACCGTGAGGTCGGTCTGGAAACTTTGAGTCGGTTCTTGCCGCTCAGTACTATGGTCAAAAGGTGGTTCGTGGTTTGGTTGCCTATCTCGATCCTCTAAACTGGTACTTCGTCGGTGTTGGTTGTATATCGGATTATCACGTCCTCCACTTCTCTGCCGATTATCATAATCGTGAAAACTGTTCCGTCTTTGAGGTATATACTTCCTTTGACCATTATCTTCCGCCCTTATAAAATTCACTCTTGGTCTAGAAACCCTATTATTATTATTGTTGTTATTGATTGGTAATTTCTGTTATTATGATAATACTGTTCAGTATTACCTTGGTTGGGGTTTCTCTGACTATTATAATTATTATTGTTATGATAATAATTATTTCTTTGATTAGGGTAGCTGTTATTATTTCTGTTATTGTTCTGGTTATTATTAAAGTTATTATTATTATTATTATTATTATGGTTATTATTACAATAATGATTAGAGTTGTTGCGGTTCCCGGGGTAGTTATTATTATTAAAGTTATTATTATTATTAGGGTACTGAATACTTCTCAAGTCAGGCCTATCATTCCTTCTTCTACTTTGACGATAGTAGTCTTCGTTTTCATAATTTTCTAACAATTCTGTCATAGCTTGCACGGTTTTTATTTGGCTACTCCTCCTTGCTCTTATTATCTCTTCATCATAGTGGTACGACAATTTGTTCACTAGACATTCCTCTGGTATGGTAGGTTCCAAATGTTTTGCCAAACACACCTTCCCCAGGAAATAGGCAGTCATTGTATTACCTACATGCGCATTGTATCTTCCCTGACAGATGTTATCACGTATCAGGTTCTGTGTTGTCTCTGACCAATAATTCGCCTTGAACAGGTTCTTAAATTGTTGGTAGTCCGTGATTTCACTCCTATTTGCCATCCACCAATTGTCGGTCATCTCTCTGAAAGACTCATCCAATAGTTCCCGGTTGTTACTCCATCTTTTCCCCCATGTTTAGCAACATATTCTTCTATCTTGTCCAAAAACGCCATAGGTTTCCTTTTATACTGGCGAAAATTCAGCCATTCTCTATTTTCATTAACAGGGATACCAGTAATGTTGGTGGGCCGATTCCGAATTAATTCGATCTTTTCTTGGCTCTGCCGTACTTGACCGGTTATATTTGTCATGGCCACTTCAATACCATCACACCTTTCCGTGACTTGGTTCCGTACCTTCCCTAATTCTTCCTGTGTTTCTCTTCGGGTTTCCTTCAATTTGTTTCTATTATGTTCTTCGATATTAGTTATTTTGGTATTTATTTCTTCTTTAAAACCCTGTACTTCCCGCTCAGTCTGGCTACATCTTTCGTCAATTTCCATAATTTGTTGTTTTATTCCTATTGTTTCTTCTTCTAATTTCTTGTTTGTGGATTCCTTATTATCATTAATTTCCTTGCTCAACTCTTCCTTCAACAACTCTATTTTTTCGTCTAACTTTTCCATATTTTCCTGTTTAACCTCCCTCAATTCTTCTCTTAATATTTGGTTATTCTCATCCATTTTCTCCTCCATCTTCTTATTGCTTTCATCTATTTTCTTATTGGTATTTTCGATTTGGTGACTCAATTCTCCCAATTCTTCCTTTGTGGATTGGTTGTTTTCATCCATTTTCTTACTCAATTCTTCCTTTAACAGTTGGTTATCATCCTTCAATTCTTCTAACTTCTCCCCCATCTTCTCTTCAATCTTCTTACTGTTTTCCTCCATCTTCTCTTCCATCTTCTTACTGTTTCCTTCAATTCTCTTATTTGTATACTCAATTTGATTACCCAATTCTTCCTTTAAGGATTGTTTGTCTTCTTTCCTTTCCTTACTCATTTGTATGAACATTTCCATCATCTTATCTAACTTCGTATCTTCTGTGGTTTTGGATTTCTCATGTTGTTCCTCTTGTGACATTGGTTTGGTTCGACCGGAGGTAGTATCATTTCCATGTCTTCCACTGGCGTGGCCTCCTTGTTTTCCATATCTATTTCTTCAATTTCTTTTTCAGCTTCTGCCGCCCTTTTCTTAGATAGTGCTCGTTTAGGCATTTTTATTACCCTCCCTGACTTTATAACAGCTGCCGGCTAAAATTAGGAATTGGGCAAATCATATTTATCTTTATGGCCTATCAATCACTAATTAAAGCCCCTTAAGTTGGACGCCAATTTTGTAGCAAACGTAAAATTCGGAGTTACAAAAAATTTATGATATAAAAAGAATTTTGTTGAAGAAAAAAAAGTTTATATTTTTTATTTATTTAATTAATTATTTAATTAAATGTTATGGAATTATGTATTTTTATTTCTTTTAATTATTAATTTAATCAATTTATTCCCTTAGAATGACCAGAATTGTTTTTCAGCGTTAATAATATTATCTCCTGTAATAATCGATTAGCGGTCCTTCGTTATTCTAAGTGTGTACTCTTTTAACGTGGTTAATTTCTGCTTTTCTTGTAGTCCAGGTATCAAATCTTATTTAATATTCTCCTATTTATGTAATTACAAATAAATAGAACCCCACAATTATAAGATTCAATTACTTTATTAACATAATAATAAATGATAGATTTTGAATCGATTAGTCAATCGACAAATTACAGACTCGTTCTCAGGGCGATTAAATTCCATATATAAAATAATAATATTAATTTGTGGATTCTTTGAACTGTTATTATAATAGCCAGATAAAAAGGGCAAAGCTGGAAAGTATAATGCGTACAATAAAAAAACTGCTAAAATAAAACAATGATATACTTTATATTATTTTTAACTCAAAAAGTCAAATTTACAGTATATTAGAATGTAGGCCTTTACTGTACTTCCTGTCATATCAAATGGTTTTCAATTTCTATTATGTTCTAGTTATCATTGAACAAGATCATTGCTTGAATTAAACTGGTTATTTTTCTTTAATTCTTTGTAATTTTTTTATTTAGTTAACTAATTTACATATTATCTTTAATTTAGGCTTTCCTATTTGATTCTAGTCTTATTACACTTGCATATTTTCTAATAATATCTCATATATTTCTTCAATACCTTTACAAAGTATTGTTACAATTATAATTCAGAGTAATTGATTTACCATATATAATTTTCGTCAATTTAATTAATTTCCTTTACTTATTTTCTAATTACAAAGTTTGTAAGATTTACCATTTGGCCTAGATTTTATGTTAGTTCATTTACAATGTTTATTATTATTCCAGCTTGCTTATACCATTTCTGATATTTTATTCTCATAAAATCTTAACTACATTACCCTCATCTAATTACAGTAAGGTTTATTATTAATTAACATTATTAAACATAATAAATATTTTATAACAACCAAAAAAAATTATATCCATTCTCAAACATTTTAGCCTTGAGTTCAATGAACTACTAATGTAAACAAACACATCTGTTTTTCATCAACTAAAATATTTCTTAAAATTAATTTTCATGCAGTCCTTGCTGTTTTTGTTTTCTTTACGGATTTACCCTTGATCACTCCACTTATGTATTGTATATTTTTATATCATTTTTTGTCATTTTGTCTGATATTATTGGATAAAGAATATCACTTATATTAGATCATCAGTATTCACTTTTCATTATAAGATCAAATTGCACTGGTACACTTTTACATTTATTCTAGAACCTTCACTTACACCTAATTCACAAAAAATTACAATTTAACATCTATAGAAAACCCACAACGACTGATATTGTAATACATGCTAAGTCTTTTCATCCTTTATCCCAGAAATTGGCTGCCTTCCACAGTATGATTTATAGACTTTTATCTTTGCCCCTCGGTGATAAAGAATACCGTGAGGAATTAGACACCATTAAACACATTGCAGTTGCTAATGGTTATGATGTCGATATGGTGAACAACATCCTTCGAAAACATAAGAAAAAGCATAGAAACATTAACGGACATAAAACACGCGAAAATACAACACGCAAATACATTGCAACACCGTACACATACCTTATGCCTAAGATTTTTGGGTCAATTTTTAATAAAACCAGTAATATAAAGGTCACTTACAAAACCACTAATAATATTATGAATAATCTTCGTGGCCGCAGAACTACCAGCCTTGAACACAAAACTGGTGTTTACAAATTGATATGTGACGATTGTGACGCCTTTTATGTGGGCCAGACAGGACGTGGTTTTTTAAAAACATTTACAGAACATAGGCCGCCTACACACTTTCACAGTTTGGACAATATCAAGTCAAAATTTTCAGAACACCTCATTTCCGAGAATCATAATTACACTAATTTTAAAACTAATTTAATACCCCTTCACATATGTAAGAAAGGGCGATATATGAACGCTCTTGAAGAGTACGAAATTTATAAAGCATATAACAATACTGATACCAAGCCGCGTGTTTTAAATGATAAACTGGTTTTCAAGTCAAATGTATTGTACAACACTGCCTTGCGCTATTATCGTGGTGGGAGCAAAACGTAATTCAGTGCGCGGTCGGTCTCCATACGATGTACATCGGTAAACCTTCGCGCTCGCTTTAAACATTTAAGTATCATATTGTTTTAAGTTATTTGTTTCATATTGAATTTTAATGTTTTAATTGATTGACAAGTGTATCAACTTTAAATGATACGCGATTGTTTTAATTGTTTTAAGTTCCGAAACATGTCAACTTTGTAAAGACGTTGTTTCTAAAAGCCGCAGACGGTAAGTTGCAATATATTTGATTGAACAACACGTGGCTTGGTACTAAACATTTGGAATGTATTCCTTTTAAACCTAATTCACATTTACTCTTATTTTATTGCATTATACTTTTCTCATTTAGTTTCATGTTTTTTGGAAATTTTTAATGTTATTACTTGTGGTTGTTTTTCTAAGAGTTGTTCATTTATTTTGGATGGTTGTCTATACTGGGCATTTCCTGACCTGCTCCTATACTACTTGGCTATAATTACTTTATACTTTGGCCTATCATTATTTTTTTATAGTATCTTATATATTGCGTGGTTGTCTTGAATTTATTTTATCTCTTCGAACTATTATTTCACTACTTTGTGGTCCTTGACTAATTTTTATTGATGTTGTTGCATTTTTTGTATATATGATTATTTTTTAAATTAAAACAATGTGGATAATCTGTCATGCTACAATATATATATATATATATATGTATATATATATATATTGTAGCATGACAGATAATCCACATAAATCAATTACCAAATGATCATTAATAAAACTCAAGTATATGAGATATCCAAAAAGATCCACATGAAAATCAATTAAAAAGCACTATAAATTATTATAATAACAAGAAAAGTAAGCATAAAGAAAAAATCTGCAACTAATATAATTGCACTACAAATTAAAAACCCAGAAAACTAAAATTAAAATAAAAATATTACCCAGGTAGGATAGAAGCAGGCAATGAAGATACCCAGACCAAGTAAACCGACAAAGTAAACAGACCAGAGTAAACAAAAGAATATAAAACGAAATGGTACTGAAGAACCAAGAACGAAGAAAGAAGAAATCCGAAATAAACCCAGATACTGAATAATCAGAAACCAGTGAAGATCAACTAGAATAAAGGAAGTGAAACGACCAATACCAAATAGAAACCCCATAGGGAGAAAAACAAAAACCCCCAAAATAAATGAATGTCACAATAGAAAGTATAACACCCCAACAAACCATATACTAATGTAAAACTGATAAAAACCAAAAGTGTTTATAGTATTAAGTAACAGTGCACCCAAAAAAGTTATTGTATAGTTTATATAGACAAATCTTAACAGTTCCCCAATGGTTAAATATTTCATATTACAAAACTATAAAAGGACTAGTGATAATATCAAATAATAACCAGGGACAAGTGCAAGTTATTAAATTATAATAAATAAACTTTGAAAAGGTACATGAATTACCGTGCCAATAAATAACTTTAAGTCTTTTTAAACAGTATCATGATAATAGTTACTCAAGTAATATGGTGAAGGAGCAAGGAATAATATTTCTAATGAAAGGCCACTGTTTATATAAGAACATTCCATAGAATGAATAATATAACCAGATACCTTGTGTTTAGTACAAAGTGACGGGGAATACATCCCTAAAATTGGGAAGTACAGATAAGACTGTAAATAAATAGTTTTAAGAAAGTGTTAAACATTTAATGGAACCAAAATGTTATGTTCCTAGTTCCATATGTTAACTATATAAATAAAATTTAGTATTGAGCAGTATTGTGGTTATAAAATGTTATTTTGTTAGTAATTTAAATTAAGAATGCAATATCTGTATGTAGATACCATTCCTATATTATAAAATGTTTTTATTAAGTTACTGTGTGTAATCAGTACACAAAAAAGGTATGATTCAAGGTACCAGATTTAATAGTAAATAAGTGTTATATTTTAATTGGTTAAAATCAATATTCAATGTTATAATAGTAAAGGAACAAATTGTTAATAAATTATATTAGAATAGAAGGTCAGAAAAGGGTACAAACTAACTATATTAGTAAAAACTTTGCAAATAGCAACAGATAAAGTCTAGGCCAGATAGTAAATTTAGACTACATAATAATTGACAAATCTAGTCCTATAAACCAACTAAACTGATAATATTTATGTAAGATAAACCCACCATATAGTAATACCATGTAACTAATACTTAATAAAGATATTGTCACAAGATAAGTAAAATTATAAAATAAAATGGAATGGACTAACTAATATTATCAGGGGAGGAGTCATAGATAAATGAATTATATTTGAAAACAATACTTAATAAACTAAATTGCAAGAAATTAAGTAAAAATAGACAATTATATCAATTTCAGATTCAATAGAATAATAATTATATCAGAGAAAATGGCTATTATCTGCTCAGAGACAGGAAACACATATTTGAACATACTTTCCAAAATGTAAGAAATATAACTTTTTTAAATGAAAACTTTGTAAAACTATATTTATTAGTATCAAAATAAGCAAAATAGAATAAAGAAACCGAATATGTATTTAGTATTTCATACAGTTAATTAATAACGAAAATATTTTCCGTGTATAATGTATTCGAATAAAATGTATCGGAAGCTAAGATAATTTGAAACAATGTATAATATATATTAAATTGGCTAACATTTTCAGGAGACGAAGAAAATGAGAACAGTTCATTATTATCCGTTGAAGTGAGTACCTAAACGAGATTTTTTGCTCGATATAACCTATAATGGCGAACTATAAGTAAACCGAGTTCGGTAAAAATTTTTATAAATTTTTATTTTGAGTTTTTTTATTTGTGAACCGGTGAAAATAAACAATGAACAGGGCATCACCAATAAACAGAACCACACACGCCTAATTAATTAAAATAACACCAATACCATAAATTTTACAGACGAACAAACAAGGTTAAACCCGACACGTGTGACGAAGTGAGATAGACATAATCACAAACAATTTACACCAAGTGAACTATTAAACAATACACCAGTGACACTCAGTTAACTCCAGAACCATTATACACAATTGCTGAGACCAATAAACGGAGAAAAGACATCTTTATTGAAACAAATATTTCGTCGAGGTGACAGACGTTCCACTGCGCATGCTACGGTCGGCCATTTTGATTCGTCGCCGTTCTTACCAAAGCAAGGCAGCGAATTACTAGACTGCATTTGGTTTGAAATAAATATTATATATAAACTTTATTTATTAATTATAACGTTGTATTTGTTAGTATTAAGACATTTATCATTGTAAGTGTTATTTATCATTTGTCATTGAAAGTACATTTGAAACATAACGGTCGATTTTCGCGAAACGTGCGAGTAAGACATTACATACCTATGGATTCCATGTCAAAATACATATTAAAATAATATGTTTTGAGTCTTTGACGCATGAAAAATGTAGCGCTAATTCAGAAGTATGAGCTGACCAAGTTTCAATTCGATAAGTTAATTTACAACAGAGTTATTCATGTAAATACAACTAACACGCGCACACGCGCACTCGCGCACTAAGTTCGCACTTCACATGACAGAAAATAAAGTTATGGGTATTTTGACATGCAACAGTTAATTACCCATTTCTTATTTCAAAACTTATAGCTATTTTAAACAATTTTAAGAAAATCAATTTTCAACATGTCTATAACTCATAAATTGTATAAAAGCTTGTAGTCATAGCTACAAAGGCTTTTGTCTGCGATGTCCAATGCAGAAATATCCCCTCCACGTAGAAAAAAAATTTGTTTACATGTCCAAATTTTTTTTTTCATAACATAAAATAGTATCACCTCCATTTTATTACAATATAATAAAACTCAAAATAAATAAATAATACTTTTCAAACTAAAAAATCTCTCTTCTCCGATAAGTTTGACATATGTAACTTTGAATGTAAGCAAATCCATACGCGTGGTTCATATCTCAGTTATCATTTGACCTACAAAGATCAGCTAATATAAACAGTTCATGACGTCATACTACCTACTCCCAGACACCAACGCTGATCAGATCTTTGCTAATATTTTTTCCAATCATACATGAATTTAGAAATTTTCATTTAATTTAACAATTAGTTTATTACATTCATTCTTTATATACCCAGATATACGTGAACATATTAACTTTTCACATAATATTTTCGTAATGACGACGCATGGAACTTCCCAATATGTTTGTTTATAACATGATTCGTACCAAAGTAAGTATGTTTTCCCACCTGTTCAGATAACATGAATGGACCATTATGTAGTCTATGGAACTTTGCTGTTGCATTTTCAATACTACGACCGACGTTTAAAGCTCTGAGCAATATTGATTCACCGACTCTAAATGTTTGCAGCTTATGCTTGGAATTGAATTTTTCTGTACGCTGTTCTGCAAATTTCTTTATCTGCTCTTTCGCATCCAAACGTTTAATTTCGTGTGGAGCAGGCAAATTCTGAGTGGCTATACCTTTTACACACTCACTCCAAACACGCTTTGGCTGAAAATCCGATTGCAGCTCTAACGGTGTATATCCAGTAGTTGTATTGTAACTACCATGTATGGCGTTCACGAAGAACTCAAGATACTCCGGCCATTTGCTTTGGTTTGTGTTACAATACGTTCTGAATAAAGGCTGAAAATTAAAGGCTTTTTCTGAGGGCTGTTTATGGGTCTGGTACATGATGTAGAACATAACACATACATCGTTTAAAACAAACAATAAAACGGTATATCAAATGGTGCATTCACCTTCTGATTTACAGTCTGTTAGTATATGTTTATTCAACATTCATTAGGAATAAACAGGATGCGTCGGGGTGAACCAGAAAGTGAATGGTGTAAGCGTCTCTTCTCCCTCCACTTGAAGAAGGAAGGTGTAAGTGGCGGGAATCTTAACCACTCCTAGTTCTCTATAAAAGTGTACGGGCAATCGTATAAGTTACGCTTTGATCGCGGCTGAGCCATGAAGGACAATCGTACAGAATATTTGCGACGTGTGCGCACGTACTTTAAAGTTACAAGAGTGGTTACGACTAAACATTACCGTTTAATTTACCCAAATGGCTTCCAGAGCCCTTATACTCTCGCACGCGATACTTTTGTGTACGAGGGAGACGGCGACACGGTAGCTGAAGTTAGTGCCGCGTTACGTTCGAAAAGTGTACGGTTGAGGATTTCCCCGTCGGTTTACTTACGCCGGTAATGCCTCACTCTCATTTCGTCACTGCGAATTTAAAATGGCGAAATGAAACGGATCTTATCAAACGGTTCTTTTCAGAACCACCACCACTCAGGATCGCGTTACTTGCTTTTGTTCTTTGTGTAAACAATAGAAAAATATTTTCATGTTCCGTAGAGTGGGTCCTAAGACTGAAGAAATGAGGAAGACTGTATATTAAACGAAAAACAATATTTGGTGTTTACGAAAAGATTTCTAATGTTATCCAAAGCAAACGTAATTATCTTGTGTGTGATCATTTCAAATATATACAAACATTATTCAGCGTGTAACATGTTCGTCTTCCAGAATAATACGAGGCGTTGGTTCAATAATATTTACAGTGCTAAGTTACCCAAAATAAATTTGGTAGACAGTTATTAACTTCTTAAGAAGGGTTTAGTAGTTTCAATTATTACGTATTGGTAACCTAGTCATATTATCTTTCTATTTAAATTTAAATAACTGACATATACACTCTGGCACGCGCCGGTTGTGTGTATGTGGGAGACGTGACAGAGCTCGCTGTAGTTCCTGTCGAAAGAACACAAAAAAAAATAGTAAAAATAGGTATTCAGTGCAACATGGATACTAGCGGCAGTACTAAACATGTAACGCGTCCACCTTCCACATCGTAGGTGGTGTAGAAAGAAGATTCATTTTTCCCAACAATTTAACGTACTCTAATTCTTTAATAATTTATTCGTGTGTATTGTTACGAAACGTTTAAAAATCTATAATCAGGCGCTGATCCATAAATTTCTTCAAATATTTCTTATAATAATATAAACAATTTATACCATAAGCAAATATTGTAAATTCAGGTCATCATATTGTTGTTTTAATCGTTTAAAATAATTTTTAAATTTATCTATTTTGATTACCTTATATTCTAAAAGGGTTGTTAGTATATATTGTACAAAACTATAAATGTTCTCATCGAAAAACATTTAATCGAATTGAGTATTTTGTAAAGATACGGTTTATTATGTTGCAAAAATAAATGAGAATATTCCTTCTGTGTATAGTCTGTAATTTATTTCTATCTTCCTTCTTGGTAGCGGATTCCTTCAAAATGATGTCCCACGTTTGGACGCCACTTTTAACGAAACGTTTTTATCTGATCAATTAAAGATAATGAAAAATTTTGTTTAAATTAATTTATTGAGAACAAAAAGAAAATTGTTTATTTTTTATTATTTATTAGTTTATTATTTACTGTATTAATCCTCGTTGTGATATTAATCCCTTTCTTATTTTACGTATTTTGGTTGGTGATGATTACTTTGTTTAAAGCGTTAAATAGATTATGTGATTTGAATAATCGATTTATTGTATTTGTATATTCGGGGTTTTTACTCCATTTCGATGTCGTTCTCTTCCTCCTTGACGTCCAGGTTTCAATTAATATCTGAAATTCTTTTAATTAGATACTTTGTAAAGAAATAAAACTCAAATATGGAATATTTAATTTAATTTATTGATCTCGTTGCGATTAGTCGACTTTGAGTCGAAATACTTATTCACAGCTCGAAACTCTTATCTCAGGTCGATTTGATTTCTTTTATAAATTAATAACATTTTAAAATTAATAGGTTCTTTTAACTGTTATCAGAAGTCAGAAAAGGGCTGAAAAGTACAATACTTACAATTTAAAGTTCTTACTTAATTAAATAGGAATAATATTTATCATTAAAATGTTAGTAAAAAATACAAATATTCGCACCACAGGCTAAGCTCGGGCTGACGTCATCACAGCTGATTGAAGTCGTACACCAAATTATTGCATCAAAGATGGCCGCCTTCTTCGCCTCGGATTTACACAAAGAACTTCTCAATGATTTTCCTCCAAATATATGTTTATTCTTTAAGTGTCCCTCATCAGAGCAGTAGTTATTAATTTTCTTCGTTGTAGTGTGATGATTCAGTGTTCGTAATCCGTTTTAGTTTTGGTAATAGGTGTTGGTTAGAAGTGTCTTCGTTTCAAATAGTTAATCCAGAATGTCGTGATAATATTCACATTGGAAATTTCTCGATTAGTGCCTGGACTGTTCCGATATCTGGTTTATAATTGCCAATCTTCATAAACGTAATGGTTTGGTTTCTTTTATTTAACTTTTGTATGAACAACTCATATTTTAAACTTCCTTTCTGAAGCTTAATTCTTGTCAAAAAATATTTTATCTTTTTTAGCTATATCGTTCTGATGTGTTCACCTTGACGTTTAACAATCAACTCCCAGTTTTTTCTTCATCATACAAAATGTCCTGGCTGATGTATTAGTAAATTTACATTGTTTTCAGTCAGCTGATACTTAAGTCTCAAGTTTGATTTTGTTCAAAAGAATTGAATTTTACATTATATTAAAAATTACATTTTTATTATTATCTATTCTTATTAAATTCTAATTACATAATCAAATAACTTATTTAATTCTGCATAATTTAATACCATACATGATATATTTTATAGTATTTGTTAACTCAAATGTCATATTTACATTATATTTGCTGGTAGGCCTAACCTACTTTACTTCCTTACAAATTAAATGGTTTACAGTATATGTTAGATTCCAATTATCATTAAACAAGATCATTGATTGAATTATTATGATTTGGTTTCTTTAATTCTCAGTAATTTGATGATTTACTTAGCTAATTTGAACACTATCTTCAATTTAGGCTTTTCTCTAGGCACCAGTGATATTACACTTGCCTTTTTCTAATAATATCCTATATATTCCTTAATTACTTTCACAAAGTGTTGTTACATTTATAATAAATTGTTATTGTGTTAAATTCAACAATTTTCCTTCATTTAATTTGTATCATTAACTTATTTACTAATAATTTATAATGTTAATGAGGTTTACAATTTTGTCTATGTATTGATGTTAGTTCTATTACACAGTTTACAATTATTTCAGATTGCTATTACCCTTCCTGACGTACAATTCTAATAAAATCCTAACAACTAAATTGTCCTTACTTACTTACAACATAGTTTATGATTAATTGTCATTATTAACACAATAAAGATTTTCTCTTAAAATAAATTTAATCCCAAGCATTCTATGTTATGGGTTCAATGAACTTCTAACACAACAAAACAAATCTGTTTTTATTTAAACAGTTTATTAAAGTTAACTTTTATTCAGTCCATTGCTGTTTTTGTTTTGATTTAGGGATTTACCCTGGTTCCCCTCACTATTCACTGTATTCCCTAAACTTATCTCTAGTAATTTTAACTAGTCTTGGGGAATAAGGAACATCACTTAATTTGCATTATTAGTAGTCACTTTTCACAATAAAAATAAATTACACTTGTCCACCTTTAGTCATATAATGTTGTGACATAATTGCTTTTATCTTTTGTCTTGAGGTTGTCTTATAACTAACATCTTTACTTACACTTAATTTACATTATGTTTATTTTATTGTATTGTACTTTTCTTATGTTATCTTTTAGGGTTTTCATTTTTATAATGTGGTATTGTTTTATAATAGTTATTTTTCTATTCAGTGGGTTGGTATATCCATGGTTTTTTCTTACCTGCTTCTATTCTACCTGGGTATATCTACAATATACGTTGGACTATCATCATCTTCCTATTATTTATTATAGATTGTATGTTTGGTTTTAATGAACTTGATTTCTTTGGATCTAGAATTTCAGTTTACTGTTGTTCTTGATTAATTATTATATTAATTATTCTTTATGCCAGTTTGTTTTTATTTTATATCTGCTTATTATTGGAATTATAATAAGCTAGATTTTCTGTCATGCTACAATATATTAAACGGTGAATTTTGTTTAGGTGATGTTCCAAAATACTATTAATTTTCACGAGTGAAATCGTATCGTTTCCCACGGTCCTATACTTTATTCTAGTTTCGTTTCGTCACAATTATCTTTTACATATCATTTTATTATTCGATTTATTCTTTTTCTTTATTAAATAATAACGGATAGATTTGTACCAACTTTTTTTAAAAGGTGTTATTGGCCTGGTACACCATGTAAAAAGTAATCAATTCATCGTTTAAAACAAACTATAAAACGGTACATCAAATGGTGCAGTCACCTTCTGATTTACCATCTGTTAGTATGCTTACCCTACATTCATTAGGAATACACAGGATGCGTCGTGGTGATCCAGAAGATGAATGTTCTACGCATGTCTCTCCACCCTCCACTCGAAGAAGGAAGGTGTTAGTGATGGAAAGCTTAAACCACTCCGAGTTTTACATAAAAATGCAAGGACATTCATAAGTTACACTATGATCGCGTCTGAGCCATGAAGGACAATGGTACAGAATATTTATGATGTATGCGTACGTACTCTAAAATTAGGAGAGTGGTTACGACTAAACATTACCGTTTATGGTTGCCACAGTGATTGATAGTGATTGAGGTACAGCATAATACGCATAATACAGCATAATATGTATAGCGATTTAAAAAAATAACCCTAGCAAAAGAACTATAATTGAACCATTTCGAGAATATATTTATGTTGACAAATTTTAACAAACAGCATGACCAAATCAAACTATATTTTTATATATAAAATGATGCTTTTTGCTATTCACTGTAACCTTCAGACAACTAAAGAATTTACAGAAGTATCTGAATAGTATGACGCTAAAATTCTCTTACTCTAGAACGAAAACACAACGATAACAACGTAATCAACGCTAACACTAGAAATGGAGAATAATAACAGCCTAAACTTCCTTGATCTCACAATCAGTAAAAATGGTAACCATTTTAAATACGAAACCCATTTTATGAAAAACCCACAACCGCGGAAACTACGATTTACACAAATCTTATTCTCAAAAAATTGCAGCATTTAATGTTGAATTCTTTCTCTAGCTCTTGAACAAAAATACATAGTAGAAGAAACAAATATTATCTATTGCTGATGGGTGCAACATCAAACTCACAGACGGGCTAATAAGGGGATACTTAATAAAAATTAATAATAAATGCAAATTGGTTAACACAGTTAAAGAATATAATAGGTTTACACAGAATACACAAATATGACACCGCTCATAAAAAAGAATGAATTGCGGAAACAAAATAACACAGTGGATTTCAAAACTACAAACACTGGGGCAAAAAACTAACATCCCTGACTAGGAAAAACCCGGAGTTTATTCAATTTTATGAGACGTCCGTGACAGAATTTATGTAGGAGAAAGAGGCAGACTATCAATCAAACGGATCAAAGAAAATCTTCTAAATAGTAAGATTTTGAAGACTAGATCTAGTTTTCTCAACATCTAATTCTATTTAATCATAACTATATGGATTTTCACACAAACGTTGCAAAGGCTTTGTAAGTTTCTTTACAATTTTCAAACAGGAGCATACATGAACGACATGGAAACACACAAGATTTATAAAGTTTTAAAACTCTTAGCGGACCAGCTCCTTACCGATAAATTCTCATTTAAAAACAACCACTCAAACAATACTGTCATAGATATTGACGTATGTACGGGAAATGTAAGTACAGCAACAATATCGACAGATAACGACGTAACAGTCAACCGACCGTAGCGAAATGGTGAGCAAAAATTGTGTCGCGACGCGAAATGCTGTAATAGTGTTTACAACTTAACCGGAATTGTTTGTTTTAAAGTTTGTTGACCACTTATCTCGAGGAATGTATGGCCGAAGAGATACGTTTATGTTATTTAGGCTACCACTGTATTATTGTGAACTGAATCTCATTGAATCAGTCGGGAGCCAAGGAAAATCGTTAGTGGAATTTAGAGAAACGTTAGTGGAAGACCTCATAAATGATGCTCTTTCCCAGTGGAAGTTACTGAAGACCAGTGAATGTTACTCTGACTACATTAAAAAAGTAGAAGAGACTTCATTGGATCCAGACAACGTCCAAGACAATGTAGAGCCCTTCGCAGTGCAGTAACCAGTAGTTCATAGATTAGCATGCGATCCAGCAGACGTTCTTTAAGTACTGGGGAAAGTGAAAATCCAATGGAGGGAACATCAATGGAGGGTATTCACCCAATGTCATAAATTCAGCACTGCACAGCATATTACTGTAGTACTATACATCTGTAGAGGCGCAAATGTAAGATATATGCTGGCCCCCAATAAGTTTATTGTTTGCTATATGCAGATTTACCCATAAGTATTCCGTCTTCTTGACTGTAAAATTCCTTGTATATTCAAAATAATTCTGTTATACGATTTTCGTTAACGTGTATTTATTTATTTATTTTTTCCTCGGATTTTGTTTTTTATGAGGATTAATGTTTCGTTGATAGTAATGGGTGTACATATTTGTAATTTCGAATGATGCAAATTTTGTGCCTTCGTTTATTTTAGTGCCTTTCAGTTTGTCAATTAGCTGTGTCGTGTTTTTTATATTATTTTAGTTTTTAGTGTGATATGGTTTTTTTATGATTTGTCCATGTGCTTTGTTATTTTGTAAGCTGGTGCTGATTTTCAGTTGATGAGTGGTCTTATAGGATATCCTGTTTTATGTATCTCTACAATTATTTTTAGTGGTGGGGTTTTTAGGTTGTTGTTGATGAATTCGGTTGTTTTTTTATTAAGTATTGTTTTGCTTTCTTTCATTAGCTTATTTATTTTGATTTGGTTGTATTCTAGTTTTGTGCATTTGTTTCTTGTTATCAAGTCTTTCGTTTTATTCATATATTTGTTTATCTTTATAGCAATCAATGCGTTGCTTTTGTCTGTCTTTTGGGTTAAACCAATCGATGAAGAATACAATGAGTATACAACGGAGAACCTCTAGTTTCCGCCAATTTGAAAACTGAATCCGACAGCAACTCTGTTGACTATTAATGTGTTTTTTTAGTCGATTTAATTACGGCTGGCGCCGCCTCTCGCATACTAGCTTCCACTGGCGCCGGTCTAAACAGTCTTGTTCTGTAGGTACTCTTACATTCATTCCATCTTCGACGTCCATTTTCCATGAATGTTTAGGTCTTCCTTTTTTCTTCTAGAGGGTGGAGTTCATTCCCATACTTTCTTTGGCCATATCTCAGCCGACATTCTTTTTAGGTGTCTAAACCAATTCAGTCTTCTTGCTTCTAGTGTTTCTATAATGTCAAGGTCGATTCTCATCGCTTGTCATATCTCTACATTTTTCACTCTATCTAGTTTTGTTAGTATACAGCACCTCCGCCAGTAATCCATCTCCATAGCTCTTATTATTTATTTATTTCTTTTATTTATTTTCCACAGTTCTGATCCATATAGGCCTATATGTTCGACTATAGTTTTATATATTCTGATTTAATTGTTTTTGTTATTCGTGGACTCCAAAGCAAACTGTATAAATGTTTTGTTGCTGTCTTAGCTTGTCCTATTGTTACTTTTACTTCTTGTTGCTGTCACTACCTGTTTAAACTTTGTACTTGTTTATCAGCTGTACGCGGTGTACCGCCGCAATGCGGCACGAACGGATGACGTCACGCGCTTATCAAACGCTGCCACCGGTCATCACGGCCGGCTGCAGGCAAGTTTAGTTTAGGTTTCTAACAAAGCTCCGAGCGGATCTCTCGTAAAACACTTCTCTTCCAGCCGCGGCTTCTGGACATTTTTTAATATGCATTCATAAGTTTCAATTTAATTCAGATTCAATTACCTGCGTCCATCCACAATGGACCACGATTTCGTTCAAAATTAATTGCCGAGCGTATTGCCTCAAATGCATCCGCACGTGCCGATCGTAACTAATAATTAAAAATTTTCAATAAACGCATGTCAAATATTCGCAATACAGTCCACTTCTTTCTAATAAAATCCAGCCTTTCCTGCTTAGCGTCTTTGGAATAACTCGCGATTCATCAAGAGCTTCCAAACCGCAACATTTTTGGTCCTCCGGGCCGGATTTCATATTTTTGGGCCCAAAAACGACATCATTTTTGGTCCCACAGGGCAGGATTTCTTATTTTTGGCCCAAAAACGAAAAAGTTTTTGGTCACCACGGGACGGATTTCTCATGTTTGGGTCCACAAGCGACAGCATTTCTTTATACGCATCATTTCTGGACCAACCGATCTGAATATAATCACGCCCTACGGGCATCATTCTCGTCCTGAGCGACACCATTGTTGTGAATCACGTCGCAGTCATCTCGACAAGATTCGGCCAAGCAGTAGATCAGAGACGACGGGACACGGCAGGACAGCATTTGCGAGGTCATCAAAAAAGATTCCACAGCTTTAATTCATGGAGGGTACAACATGAGGCGTCATCTGACCAGCAGAGACAGGAGGTGTAACAGCTCCTAACAGGATCGAACAACGGGATCGAAGCCAGCTTCATCACGAATGGATCAACGGCCACGTGACTATATACTTTTTACTTGTATTTGATGTTTAATAATATTTCACTTTAGTTGTTATTTCTTAACACATTTGTATAAACAAACACCGTCATTACACAATACAACTTAATATATGGTTGGCAGCTCATTGTCAGTTAAAACTTTAAAGATAAAGATATATTTTGTTACCATTTAGATTCATAATTTTAATAATTTAATTGCCAACAAAGCTTGATTAGTAAGAGAGAGTAAGTTTATGTTCTAAACAACGATCGCTAGCTACCGAAACGTATTCAAATTCATTCAAAATTAAGTTTGTGGTTCACATGCTCTATGCTCAATTTCTTTCTAAATATTTTTCCTTTTTTCTCTTAAATTGTAATAATGGCCGATGTAAGGGCTCTAATAAAAAAACAAGGCACAATTAAAGCCTCAATATCCCGAGTTAATACTTTCGCGGATAACTTCGATTTGTTAAACAACGATCCTCATGCGCTGAAAATAAAACTGCGTCATTTGATGGAATTATCCACCAAATATGATGAGATTCAGTCTCAAATCGAAGCTGAGGAAGCGGACGTTGCTTTAACGAGTGATAGAGTACAAACGGAGGACGATCTTTGTAATGTAGAATGTAAATTGCAACACCTGCTGGAGCAAGCTGAGCATATGAACCAAAAACCAGTAATTAATGCTGAAAGTAAACAGCCTAAAACACCCCCCATTCAATTGGAACCAATAAAATTACCACGGTTTGCGGGTAGTATTGTTGAGTGGCAACATTATTACCATATTTTTCTTGAATTAATTCACGTCAGAGCAGATCTGACGGATATACAGAAACTTTACTATTTGCACTCGTCATTACATGGCGAGGCGCTTAACGTAATAAAATCGTTGCCAATCACTCATGAGAATTACGCGGTGGCTATCGATCTGTTGAGGAATAGATATGACAGTAAGCTAATTGTGTCCTCCCACCATATAGGGAGTGTCCTGGACGTACCATTAGTTCAACAAGAATCCCAAGTTAGCATATCGCAATTTATTGATCAAATCTATGCCAATATAAACGCTTTAAATAATCTCAAACTGCCAGTCAACACGTTCGAAATTATTGTCGTAAATTATTTAGCCAAAAAACTTGATAATTACACTTTCCGTTTGTGGAAAGAGAGTTTGTCGGAGCATAAGTTCCCCGATTTTAATAATTTTATGAATTTTCTAAATTCACGAAGAAAATTACTGCAAAATCTCGATAACGCGACTACCCCAACGAGCAGGTTGAACAAAAGCGATAGGTCTCCTTATCGCAAGGCAGTTAAACAGATAAGCGCTCCAAAGGGCGCATTCCATTCTCATATCAGAAACAATTTATGTAGGCTGTGTAACGGTGAACATAGACTTATCGGCTGCCTACAATTTACATCGCTGTCTATCCCTGACAGAAAAAACGTGTTAATAAAAAACAAACTTTGCCTAAACTGCCTCCGTTCGGGACACGAAAGCTCAAAATGTCCCTCAAAATTCTCATGCAAAAAATGTTCTAGGCGTCACGACACCACGATTCATGTCCCCAACAGGGACGTAACTTCTGTTAACAACCAATGTTCACTGAAATCACAGACCAATAAATCGGTATTGTTATCTATCGCCGTCTGTATGACCGCCAATAAGGTCGGTAAAAAATTTCCCGTTAGGGTATTACTGGATTCCGGTTCTCAAGCGAACTTTTGCACAATGGATTTCGTCCGCAGAATGGGCCTCCAATTGGTTAAATCGCAACTACCCATCACGGGTATAAATAACTCGCTTTCCCAGGCTGACTTCAGTACTAATGTAAGGTTACATTCACGCTATAAACCCTTCACGTTAAACGTGCATTGTGCCGTATTACGCAGTATAACTAATAATCTACCGGCGGAATCGTTCAATCTTGCCTCTTTAAATTTACCCAAGCGCATATTCTTGGCGGATCCTCACCTACATTGCTCGGCGCAAGTCGATATATTAATCGGCGCTCAATATTTTCTCCAACTAATTGAACCTATGAAATTTACGCGCGGACCACACTTTCCTATAATTCAGGAAACCAAGTTAGGATTTATTTTGGCCGGTGACTTACCCTTCAACGTCGATATAACTAAAACAGTTTCTTTCTCTATGGTCTGTAAGGATGATAATCAGATTTCCTCGCAACTAAAAGAATTTTGGAAGTTGGAGGAGATCTCTTGTCGCGAAGCCCGATCTGAGGACTTGCCGTGTGAAAAACATTTCGTGGAAAACACTAGCCGTAATCACGATGGGAGATTCGTGGTATCCCTGCCCCGCGGATCTGATAAATTTTATTTGAGAGATTCTCTCCGCGGAGCCATCCGCAGATTCCAATCGTTAGAGTTCAAGTTCAAGCAGAACACTATCCTTCATAAGGATTATAGTGAGTTCATGAGTGACTACTTGAAACTTGGCCACATGTCGCCGCTTAATGAATACGATTTGTCGCTTGACAGGTCAGAGATTTTTTATCTGCCTCATCACGCAGTTTTCAAGGACTCTAGCTTAACCACTAAATTGCGCGTGGTATTTGACGCCTCCGCTAAAACCACAAATAATTTGTCCCTTAACGATACTTTAATGGTAGGTCCTAAATCCAGCATGATCTGTTTTCGATAATGGTTCGGTTCCGTACCCACCGATACGTACTTATTGCGGACATAGAAAAGATGTATCGCCAGATCATTGTTAACCCTAAGGATTCAAACCTGCAACGCATCGTTTGGCGTGATGCGCCGCATAAGGAATTGCGACATTACGCTTTAAGGACGGTTACATATGGCACTGCTAGTGCCTCCTTCCTTGCTACACGTTGTCTGGCTCAGATAGCCTACGGAAATAAATCCGAATACCCTACAGCTTCTAGGGCCATAGCAAATGACTTTTACGTAGACGATCTCATAACGGGTTCGGATGATCCGAACGGCTTAGCTGAAATGAAATGCGAGATCGTGAAGTTGTTGAGTAGGTATGGTTTTACGTTACATAAGTGGTTCTCTAACCACCATAAGATTATGACCCTTCGCGCCCAAGTAACCCGTGACTTCAGCAAAGGTCAAAACGTGCGTACATTGGGAATCCAATGGAACGTTGAAAGGGATAACTTTTTATACACCGTTAGGGGTGATAATAATTTAACCGTGTTCAACAAGAGAAGCGTGTTGTCGGTCATCGCCGGGATCTATGATCCATTAGGTTTGATCGCTCCCATCACATTTTACTGCAAACATTTCGTACAACAGTTGTGGTTGGCGGGCACAGATTGGGACGCACCCCTATCTGGGTCCTTAGCCAATCAATGGTTGGAATTATACGCTCAATTAGTCTCCGACACTCATTTTGAGATTACGAGGTCGGTTAAGAGTTCGAACAATTACCCAATTAGTTCATTACAGCTGCACGGATACTCCGACGCTTCGGCTAAAGGTTACGCGTGTTGCATTTATGTGCGGGCGGTCTATTCGAACGGCGCCATATCATCAAACTTGCTGTGTGCTAAATCTAGGGTCGCTCCGCTGAAACAGATAACGCTACCACGACTTGAGCTTTGTGCTTGTTTATTGCTGGCGCAATTAACGTCCAAGGTTTTAAACGCCATCAATTACAATTTTGACGGACTATATCTCTATTCGGACTCGATGATAGCGTTGTATTGAATACATCAACAATCTTCCCGCTGGAAGGTATTTGTGGCCAACCGTGTCGCGGAAATACAGCGTCTTGTTAGCAGCAGGGGAACTTGGCGTCATGTAGTATCAAATGACAACCCTGCCGACATTTTATCGCGCGGTTGGCTCCCTCGTAGTTTGCACTGTCATACTCAATGGTGGCATGGTCCCTCCTGGTTAGCGCATGAGTCAGCCTCATGGCCGGTCAGCGCTTTCGACATTAATACTCCCTGTACTTTTCCCGACCTTGAGGAGGAACGTCGCAAGCAGGTTCAAACTTCACTAATTGTCGCGTCCTCAACACATAGCTATGTTGAAAATTATTCATCACTTACGAGGCTTATTCGCGTCTTCGCATATTGCCGTCGATTTTCTCGCAATTCTAGGCTCGCAGTTGTTGATAGAGACACGTCCTTTTTGTCGTCTCAGGAATTGTCAGACACGCTCTTGATTTTTGTCCGGCAATCTCAGCAGTTGCATTTCGGCGTAGAAGTCATGGAACTTGAGGCACACCGGTGCCTTCCTCGCAGTAGTAAAATTCTTGCTCTCAACCCATTCCTGGATGAATTGGGCATTTTAAGAGTGGGTGGACGCTTGCAATTGTCCCCACTTTGCTACGAGAGTAAACACCAAATAATTTTGCACCCGCACTCTCATCTCACGAGATTAATAATTGAATACGAACACATCCGTTTGTTGCACGCTGGAGTGCAATCAACTCAAGCTTCGCTTAGGCGAAAGTATTGGATCATACACGACAAATCCTATATCCGCTCAGTGATACATAAGTGTGTCACTTGTTTTCGTTTCCGGGCTAAAGGCGCGAATCAACTACTAGGTCAGTTACCCCCTTCTAGGGTCACGCCTTCTAGGCCATTTTCACAGTTGGCCGTGGACTACGCCGGTCCTGTACTTTTGCGCCATGGCGGGCAGCGCTCTAAGTCCACGACCAAGGCATACATCGCGCTATTCATATGCATGTGTACTAGGGCCATCCATTTAGAATTGGTTTCGGATCTCACTTCCAACGCCTTTATAGCGGCTTTAAAAAGGTTCATATCGCGCAGAGGTATTCCCGCGCAGATATTTTCGGATAATGGTACGAATTTTCGTCGTGCCAACCACACTTTGCATGATTGGTACAAATTTTTAACCTGCAAGAAAGTCGAGCAATCTTCTCTGGAGTTTTGCGGTCTCCACGGTATCAAATGGTCCTTTATCCCCCCTTCAGCCCCTCATTTCGGTGGTTTGTGGGAAAGTGGTGTAAGAAGTGTTAAATTTTATTTACGTCGCGTAATAGGCGGTACGATCTTGAATTTTGAGGAATATTCTACTCTTCTTTCTCAAATTGAGGCTTGCCTTCATTCACGCCCGTTATGCGCGGTGTCCGACGATGCTAGAGACCCTGAACCCTTAACACCTGCTCATTTTTTGATCGGTGCTCCACTGACGGCACTTCCGGAACCCGACTATACCCAAAGCAATAATAGCCATTTGGGCAGATGGCTTCTGCTCCAAAAATTTACGCAGACCATCTGGAAACGGTGGTCTAGGGATTATCTGCACCAGCTGCAGCAGCGCAATAAATGGCGCACCCCGTTAAGGAATTTGAATGTTGGACAGCTTGTCCTCATTTTGGATGACAATTTCCCCCCTCTAGAATGGAAGCGTGGGGTAATTACCAATGTTTTCCTGGTCAAGATTCCTTAGTACGCGTCGCAGAAGTTCGCACCGCGCTAGGTATCTTACGCCGACCCATCCACAAATTATGCCCCCTTCCGGTGGCAACAAGCTAATCGTATGAGTGCCATACGAGGTGTGTGTGTGTGTGAGTGTGTGTGAGTGTGTGCGTGTCACATCGCCTGCACTACGCCCGGGACATTCCCCGGGCGAGCATAGAAGTCAATTGTATCATAAACATTGTAAGTATTGTAAGCATTGTAATATTGTTTACGTGCCGCTAGCTATTACTGCAATAGTGACTGTGTTTCATATGTACTATCAATTATTATGGATGTTGTGTATTGTCAATATGTTTATATAATTCAAATTCTGAAAACTACAAGTGTTACTTATAGTGTCAATCATTCTACGTGTGTATTGTATTTTTCAATGTCATGTACCATTGAACTTTGATATGATTATGATAACATTATGTTTCTATTATTTCTATTACTACATATGAAGCAGTGATCAAGATGGTTTCTCTTATATAATTTAAGGTTATTATTTACGTTTGTCAAGGTTTAAATATATGTATATTTTATCCACATGTTATGCTTCAAGAGAGATCATGTTTAGTTATGTAAAGGTTCGTTTTTATCATGACTTTTTTTATTTGTTGTACCTTTTCTAGCACAGAAATTGTTTTGTTTTGACTTAAGCTTTGTGCTAGCTTAATGAATTTTGTTTTCTACAAATTTTATGTATAAGCCTTTAAGTGTATTATGTATTGTTTATATATATACATTGATAATGTTTGTAATATACTGTTCCCAGTTAACGTTTAATGTACAAAATCGTCCCGATTTTGGCGGGCAGTATGTGTAAACTTTGTACTTGTTTATCAGCTGTACGCGGTGTACCGCCGCAATGCGGCACGAACGGATGACGTCACGCGCTTATCAAACGCTGCCGCCGGTAATCACGGCCGGCTGCAGGCAAGTTTAGTTTAGGTTTCTAACAAGGCTCCAAGCGGATCTCTCGTAAAACACTTCTCTTCCAGCCGCGGCTTCTGGACATTTTTTAATATGCATTCATAAGATTCAATTTAATTCAGATTCAATTACCTGCGTCCATCCACAATGGACCACGATTTCGTTCAAAATTAATTGTCGGGCGTTATTGCCTCAAATGCATCCGCACGTGCCGATCGTAACTAATAATTAAAACTTTTCAATAAACGCATGTCAAATATTCGCAATACAGTCCACTTCTTTCTAATACAATCCAGCCTTTCCTGCTTAGCGTCTTTGGAATAACTCGCGATTCATCAAGAGCTTCCAAACCGCAACACTACCAGATGACATTGTTACACCCAAATACTTGTAGGTTTTAATATTTTTTATTGCTTTTGTTCTTAGTTTAAGGTCTTGACCTTCACCGCCTACTATAAGGTCACCAGTTTTTGAGGTATTTATTTCGAGACCCCATTTCGCATATTCTTCTGCTAGTTTTCTAAGCATATTACTTATATCAATTTCGTACTCTGCAATTACAGCCTGATCGTCTGCAAAGTGTATTGTAAACATCTTGTCACTTTCAACTGGTACACCCATATTACGCCATTTTTTCCTCCATGATGATAGAGCTTTATTTAGATAGATCTTAAACAAAATCGGAGCTATGCAACAACCCCGTTTCAAGCCCTTACTAACACTTATCTTGCTGGATATCATTTTCCCTATTTTAACTTGAGCTGTCATATCTTTATATAGTTAAGTGTTTTTAATAACTAAAATATTTCAAATATTATTTCTTTTTTAATAGTGGTCAGTGATTGTTGGAAGACTTACAATTGCATTCAGTTTGAAGGGCGTTAGCACGTGACTGTTAACTTTTCTTACAGTTTTGTTAATCGTGACACCGTTGCCCACACACAAAGTAGTGTCAAAGTGGAGTGCCTAGGTTCAGGAGCACAAAACACCGCCTTATTAGGCATTTAGCCAAATTTATATTTAAAAGAAATATATGTGACTTTAAAGATAAGACTCACCACGTATTTACAGCAATCGGTCAAGTCTACAACGGGGAATCTGTGGTTTCCGCCAATTTGATCACTTAATCCGACAGAATCTCTGATTTTATTGGTCGGTACAAACAATTTCCAAAGAATATGTGGAACATTACGGAGGACACAATAATGTAAGTTTTAGTTTTCTTATTTCAGATATTACATATGAAGAAGACAAAAAATTCTTAATAAAACAAACAACTTCCAAAGAATATGTGGGACTTTACGGAGGACACAATAATATAAGCTTTAGTTTTCTTATTTCAGATATTATTTCTTCCTTAATAGGTTATAATCAATATATTGTAATGAAACACAGGATCCTGATAAGCAGTGCAGGCTTGTGTAATACGCAGACGATAAACATTCATGTCTAAGTTGGTAGTTTGTTAGATTTGGTTTTTTTTGGTATGAGTTTTGTATTTTAGAAAGGATAAAGAATTAGGCTTAGTCAAACTGTGTATTATTTTATGTGTTATTTATTCATGTACTATGTCTGCGGAAATGTGCGCGCGTTCGCGAGTGATAAACGTTTCCCCGGCTGTGCGTGATATAATTGTCATATCGTTGTGACACCTGAGCTGAACATAAACTACTGTATTAGATACAGTTCCTGTATTTTCCCTATCTGTTAAATGACGTTAAAATATGATTTCATTAAAATATATAGTTGTTGTCAAACGCATTTCTGCGTGAGATAAAGGTATTCAGAGATTACCATCTATGCATGCTCTTGCAAAGTCGATGCACTTTACGGCATGAAAAATTGGTGAGTCATGTTCAAAGTAACCATGTGACTTCCTTCCACCAATTAAAAGCTGGAGGGGAGTCGGAAGTTTTCTTAAGCCTGTTGCTACACAGGCAGTTCTTCTCATCCATCTATCACGATCGGGACGTGAAATTCTTGTGCAAGATTTTCCGCTTGCAAGAATTTGTTAAGTCTTTTCGGTGGTAGTAACGAGTGCGAAGACTCAGAACTGTTCGTGTATTACATCTCTACACCCAGTGTTGTTATTAAAACATAGCGTGCATAAATACGTCAGTTCTTCTCATCTAGCTATCACGATCGGAACGTGCAATTCTTGTGCAAGTTTTTCCGCTTGCAAGAATTTGTTAAGTCTTTTCGGTGGTAGTAACGAGTGCGAAGGCTCAGAACTGTTGGTGTAATACATAGCTACACACAGTATTGTTATTAGAATACAGCGTGTGTAAATAAGTGAACTTAAACTGTGTTATTGTGTGAGGTATTCTGCAGTAGCAGTAGTATTTCATAATTACTTAGTAATAAAATTTTGTCATCATTAGTCTCCGCGTGAGTGGAAAATTTCCGCATAGGGAGGTCTGCTGATCGTGGTAGACCCAGTGGTACGCGTGAACACTTGAAGAGTCCGGATTGGTATAAGCCTAATATACCGTTTCTAAGTAAAACTCACTGTGACCTGAGATACTTATAAATTATAAATTCTGTATTAAGTTTTAGAAGTAGTATAAATAGAACCGTTGTGGTGTGCGAAGCGTCAGTGTCAACGTTGGAACTCCAGGACACCAGCCCAGCTGGAAGCGTCACCAAGGTGAACCATTTGTCATCGTACGCCACGCCTGACGGCTCAACGACACAGCAAAGCCCCCCCCCCTTTTCCATCAACATCGCCGTGGGAATCATCATCATCACATATGTAATGTACCACATCACGTATATGAACAATAATTAACACTTTAAAAGACTATACCTGAAACACTACCATTATTATGGTTGTCAAATATATCATATAAACAATTACATATGTCTTGTGTGCAATAAATAATCTTAAACCCTCCAATATAGACTTTTGCATTAAGATACACATAATACCATATCCTATGCGCCAATAGTTAAGTTATTTGTGTTGTCGCATAGTGATATTTGGCGCTTAGCAACGTAGAGCACGAAAAATAGCGGTAAATTTACGCTATTCTATATATGTCAAAGAATATAAAATTTGTTGGTAACATCCGACGTATAATTATAATTAATGTAATATTTGTGTGTGTATGGTTCATATGAAAATCTGAGGATATAATTTATCAATTGTGCATATTCTCTTGTGTGTCATATATGAACAATTTTATCAGTATATTGGAGATAGATTATTAGTTGTTTTGTGTGTTAGATAAGGTTTGTTTACATTTTGATATATTGAACTGCTTACTGTGTGCGTATAAACTGGTTTGCACTGCGATAATAATCTTGTAATAATAATAAGTTTCGTAGCGTTAAGTCAGGGAATTTAAATTTTATTAAATTTTTAAATTAAATTGTTACCACTATGGCGGAGTCAGCAGGGATAGAGAATGCTTTAGCGGCCATATTAGCTAATATGAAAACCATGGAAGCGAAGATGGAAGCGGATAGGCAGAAACTTTCAGCAGAAGCCGAGAATCGAGACAAATCGCTCCATGACGCAAACAAAAAAATATATGCGGCCGTGCAAGAACAATCCAAGCAGAGCAAACAAATGTTAGAAGCTACGGAAAAGCGAATTAGCGAAACAGTAGAAGCTATGGGAGCTAACATAGAGTCGGGGTTGGAAGCTAATAATTCACGTGTTAATGAGTGTGAGGCGAAAATCTCAGGACTTGAAGAGAAAGTGGTACAACACGCATCCACGGTGAAAGTACTGGCAAATGTCCCACACAAAGGTAAGACTTAACAAGTATCTACAGCAATCGGTCAAGTGTACAACGGGGAATCTGTTGTTTCCGGCAATTTGACCACTGAATCCGACCGAAGCTCTGATAACTATAATGTAAGTTTTACTTTTTTAATAATTATAATATTTCAGATATTATTTTGTTCTTAATATGCCTTTTTGTGGAACTGATCCCGAATGGGCAAAAATTGTTTTAGATGGTACTGTCCTGAAACAAGTTAGCAGTTTTGAATACTTGGGCTACAGTGTGTCTTATATGCAAGCAACAACGTGGTTCATAAGTTGCATAAGTTCAACCTTATGTGCGGGACCATCAGGCGAACCCTTAAGTCAGCAAGTAAAGGAACACGCCTAAAATTCTACAA
This sequence comes from Magicicada septendecula, assembly GCA_034769895.1. Taxonomy (NCBI): domain Eukaryota; kingdom Metazoa; phylum Arthropoda; class Insecta; order Hemiptera; family Cicadidae; genus Magicicada; species Magicicada septendecula. The sequence continues at coordinate 114,017,999 of CM068374.1, read as the reverse complement.
TTCTGATGAATCTTCCCACACTTCTTTATGTGTCAGAGAATTGGACTTTAACAAAAGGCCAGGCCAGTCGCATCCAAGAGCCTGAAATGAGATTTCTCAGACACGTGGCAGGGTATACTCTCCATGGTCATTGAAGAAACAGAGATATACGGCAGGTATTTAATTTTATGGATCGCCCAGTATCTGCTGAATTGGTGGGAACATTTTTTCCGAATGGATCACTGCCGCATCCCCAAACAACTTGGAACTATAAGCCGAGAGGATGGAGAGGTGTGGGACGTCTGAGGAAGCGCTGGAGTAACCAGCTGTAATATTTGACTATTTGAGACCGGAACAAACCATTCTTGGTTTAAACCCTTGAGGATGAAGAAGAAAAAGATTTTGTCCTCAATAGTTTGTAAGAATTTATATATTACTTTTGACAAAATAAAAGGTGACACACAATTATAACTCATAATTGTTTAAAGCCTGTAACGTTTATGATACAGGAATTATCCTTTCGGAACGAACACAAAAATCCTACAACCTCGCCGGTGGTTTAAACGATACAGTTCGTTCAGTATTAACATAGAGACGTATTTATAATAATTGTAATGCTGCAGTATATGTAAAAATAAGAGCTTCATTCTTATACTTCTGTGGACAATGGAATAAGTCTCACCATCACACATCAATAACTACTTCAAGAAATTCTATCGCACTTGTTGTATACACCGTGAATAATATAAAGAATTCTATGACGCTACAAATAGACTTAAGAAAACTTTGCTAAATTAAAAAATTAACAGTTCTATTATGTAATACCGTTGAAACAGAAAGAATTGTATCTGAGCGTAGCGTAGCGGATTGATATGTTGTCGAGATTGTTACTATTTTAATATATTTTACTGCATCTGCATGAGAATTTCTGTAAGATTTACAAATTCAATTGTTAAATTTTTGTGGTTGGTAATGGCCGATGCTGTTGCAGCGGGCTTATAAATAAATGAACGTTTACCTAATGCGTGATACCAATAAACGCTTTCCATTATTATGCAACAACAAATACATAGACGAATTAACTCTTAAGACGTCCAACTTATAAGAAATTCTCTCATCTTTCCGAAGTTATATTCCCTAATGAAAAATCATAAGCAATATAATCCGGTTAGAAGAACAGTATCGTTACCAATTCTCCTACATATGAATTGACCCGATATCTTCCTGCAATTCTATAACATATTGCCAACATAAAGTATAAAGATTCATTTGATTTTCATGCAAAAATGTGTGTTCAATTACCACTTAATTATCAACTTGGCTCTTGCAATATTGAAACGCCATGTCACATAATCTTCATAGGGTTTATATGGTTTTTACCTAAGAGTCGGTGAATACCGGGATAGGCGTTGGTATACAGTCCTTCGAAAAAACTTAGTGATAAACTCAATCAAAGAAGCACTGCTTAATACTGCTTTGCGTTATATAGAAATGATTGGTTTCCCAAAGTTAGGAGAAGTAAAGTCCCACACAAAACGAAGGCCAGGCTCCTTCTATATGTAGAGGAAGCATATAGGAAACCCATAGTAAACAGTCTATGTAAATAATAGCAGTGGTAGAGGAATAGTACTGTATTCTTTATTGTTGAATTTATCTGCAGTTATCAAATAATATGTGGGAATGTAATTAAATGTAAGGAACTACTTCTCATATTATTAAAATTGTAATACTTTACTTTACTTGTAATGTTAATTAAAATAACATCCGCTGTTAAAACAGCGATACAAAATAAAGTAATAATTGTAGGACTTCAGATATACTTTACATGTATTTGGAAAATTGTAAATATGTTTCATAAAAAATTAAAAAACAATTTTTTATTATATAAATAGATATTTTTTATTTCTTTATGAGCAACATCACGAGTTATCTTGAAATAATATTGAATAATATTATATATTATTAAATTATATTACTTCTGCAAGTTGTTGATATTATTTAATTAATTATCCTGACGTACATTTCACTGATAGATTCAGTATCTTCTGAGGCTATACAATATTATAATATACAGGTGGTCAGTATTATAATGGACATCCTAATTACGTCCAAAACGTAGCAAACAATATTACCATAGGATACCGTATAAAGACACTGTATGAATAAGTAGGGATCGCAAGTTCCAACATTGTAAAATAATTGATGAGCAACCTTGTAAAAATTTAATTGGAATAAATATAAAAATATAAAAATATTGATATTCTTCAGGAAATATGGGAGGTTAAATCGAACGTCTTGTAACAAAAACAACTTCCTGATGACTGTAGTTGTTTTTAAAATTAGTTACTGTTGTTTCAGTATTTACCGAGAACAGCTCCTAGAGTTGGCCTGATCAATTGTGGAGTACGACAAGGGTGTCAATTATCACCTTCACTTTTTAATTTATAAATTGACAATGTCACATGAAACTGGCAGATGTTTCGTCCAGAATATTTTATGATTGGTCACTCTACATTTGACACTTTGTTGTTTGCCGACGATCAGGCTATTCTGTCGGACTCTGAAAACAGACTGCAGATGGGTATACATTTGATATATCGAATATGCATAGACTCTAGATTGCAAGTATCCACACTTAAGAACAAGGTGTTGGCTTTTCGTGGAACTGATCTCTTACAGGCAAAAATTGTTATAGATGGTACCGTACTGTTTTGGAACAAGTTAGCAATTTTAAATACCTGGGCTGCAGTGTGTCTTATAATGCATGCAACGATGTTGTGAATAAGTTGGATAAGTTCAAACTTATGTGTGGGACCATTAAGCAAAATCTTAAGTCAGCAAGTAAAGAAACGCGCCTAAACTTCTACACGGTGATGACTCTTCCCACACTTCTTTTTGGGTCTGAGAATTAGACTTTAACGAAATGCCAGGCCGGTCGCATCCAAGCGGCTGAAATGAGATTTGTCAGGCACATAGCGGGGTACACTCTCCATGATCATAAAAGAACAGAGATATACGGCAGGAACTGGATATTATGAGTATACTCAACAGGATTGCCCAGAATCGGCTGAATTGGTGGGAACATCTTTGCAGAATGAATCCCCAAACAACTATGGAACTATAAGCCTAGGGGACGAAGAGGTGTGGGATGTCCGAGGAAGCGCTGGAGTGACCAGCTCTAATCTTTGCCTATTTGAGACCGGAAAAAAACCATCCTTGGTTTATTCCTTGAAGAAGATGATCCGGACCGGCCGCAGCGCTTCTGCCTCCCTGTGCAGTATTTATGAGTGCCGCCCCCCTTCCTATTTTACTTCTGAACACATTCACGCACACTAGATCTACTCTAAAGATACGGCGATTGTCTTCAAATGACGACTAGGATTGTTTGCATTGTTGTGTTTATCAAATAACTAGAACGTTTTCGCGTTCACGAATGCGGCGAACGGCTACAATAAAAATTGTAGATACAATACAAGGAATCGTCATACAATAATAATGCATGCCTATGTAATGACTTAAAATTAAAATACTAACTAAAATTCATTATGATTGAAATGTAACAAAAATAATGTATCATATACCTTAGTCGATTCCACATTCAGATGGAGCTAGGTATATGGACAAAAAATTAACGTGGAAAAAACACATAATCAACAAAAGGAAGGAATTGGAGCTCAAGATGAGAAAAATATACTGGTTACTTGAGACAGTGTTTTATTTATAATTTTATAAAGAAATATGATTTAGCCAATAAAAATAAATCAGAAAATTTTTGTTTTTTTTTTAACCGGTCGAGGTGTATGTGACACCGACATTCTAACTGCATATCAAATGTAGCAAACAATATTGACATAGGGTAGCGAGTAAAGATGTCTTCCATTTAATACAGACTGTTGCGTAAAGATAACCAATCCGTGATTTTGAAGGTAACGAATAAAGCATCACTACTAAAGGAACACCAAGCGTCAAATTGCGTAGCGTTACTTTTTGGTGTAGGCGACTAAAATTCCTGTAAAAACTGAATGAAAAGATAACGTTAACAAACAGAAATGGTAAATGTTTTAAACCAATTTGCTTTGAGGACGAATATGCTGGAGCTTGCTAGCGCATACACCACATTAGAACCTGACGTGACATGTTGACAGGAATTACTTGTGTGATTCATACGACCAACCAAGAGGTACGTTTATATAACATTCTGTGAAGAGGAGGTGTAGTACTGTATTATCTAACAAAAGCAATCCAACTTTTCTGTAGACAAATATCATACAGGCAGAACAACAGTTTTAACATTATCAATTCTAAATCTACTATTTTTATCTCTGACACATTCTGCAATTCCAGGTTTTTGAAAAATTATAATTCCTATTTATAAGAGAATGTCATTCTAAAGGTAGCAAATTAAATAGGTTTCTATCCTAGATAAAGTGAGAAGGTATCTAGGTTTTCTGTTTTGCGTTTATATTATGTTTCTCTACTTGTCTCATAGGAAATATTCAAATCAAATTTTGTATACTTCTACACACAACTAGGCCAATACAATGTACAGGAAACGAATTAGCTTACTGTGTTTTTTTGTATATAACGTAGTAACACATTTTCGTAAACAGATATGAGTTACAAAACTTTAGCACAATCTAGTTCCATGTTACCTGAAATTTTTTTAAGTTTTTTTCCAAGGAATCCACCGAGTCCTAGGAAAAACCCACATAAACCCTATGACGATGATCCGACAACTTGTATTTCGCATCCAATGACTCCTAGGGAAAACCATATAAACCCTATGACGATGATGTGACAAGGTGTGTCAGTGCCCCAATAAGCACTGCCCCGTACCCCCTTGCCTCATATATAACTGATTGGTTTCCCAAAGTTAAGGGAAAAATCTCCTACATTAACGCCAGGCTCTAAGCTGTAGAAGAGGCAGCTGTTGGTAGGAAACTCCTAGTCCTCCCGCTCCTAGTAAGCCGTTTATGTAAATAAATTAATATGGTTGCAGTAGTCTAGATATAGTACTGTATTATTTATTGTTCATTTTATATACAATTATCAAACTAGAATAATAGAACTACTTCTAATATTATTGTACCCTTGAATACTTAACTTTAACATTAATTAAAATCTTTTAAAACCTTATATTGAATGTATAAGTACATAAATGAAAACGAAAAGTTTTTACAGTTCCTATCAAAATTATTGGCACAGTGAACCCTTTGGTACAATAAATGGCGAGGTAGCCTGAATCGCGATGATGGATGTCGGTAAAATATTGAACCATGGCACAAGCATTACCAGGTGCTTCGTGCTGAACAGAGAACACCTTGGAAATCAGGTGTCGATATCGTTGGACGATCTTGGTGATTTGAAGTAGCTGTGATTTTATAACTTTATTATTAAAATTTATAAGATATAATTTCATTACGTGGTGTAAAATGCCGATAATAAAAAATTAATAATTGTTAGATATTCAGATATAGTTTATATGCTCTTAACGCAAAATTGTAATTATATTTTATAGTATGTAAATATTTTTTTCTGTTTTATGTGTGTGTGTGTGTTTTATATTTGTATATTTGTTATTTTGTTGATTATGTATATTTATGTCTATATGTTTGTGGCTGTGTGTGGGGATGTATTGAGAAGTACTTAACGATTTTGGTTTTAATAGTTTTCTCAGTTATTGGTGACAGATGTCGTAGAACGTACACTGAACCAATTGCTATTTTATAAAAAGCGTTTCCTTAACGTGTGAGTGCGTCAGAGTGCGAGTGAAATATACACGGGCGCGCGCGCGCACGCGAGAGAGAGAGAGAGAGAGAGAGAGAGAGAGAGAGAGAGAGAGAGAGAGTTTTTCATGCTTGTTCACATTTTGTCGCTAATGAACACATTCGGTAAGCGCTATCCTAGTCACAGTGAATTATTGTTTCAAAACTATTGTGTTTTTCTAAAATCCTCCGTAATGGTTTAAATTAATTATGTTTCTATATTATGTCGTACACCATTAGATTACACTTTCTGCATTTAATACATCATTTACAACACATTTTGCGCTTAAAAATAAAAATGTCAAACACTTTATTTTACATAACAATATTCCTTTATAACTAATAACTTTTAGTTATTACAATTATCATTAGTAGCTTTTGTTGGTTTTACGCCTGTATGCCAATGATATACGCCTGTAAAATGCGAAATATTGTCAACATCATGCATCCAGTAAGACCCAGTGAATATGTCGTAACATCTCTAGAGGAAACTTTGAGACAGGCTGTAAGCGCTATGAGATTTAAGACGTCGCCAGGACCTGACTTAGTTCCTGCAGAGGCGAGGAAGTCGATGGAGTGAGCTTGCCCTCAATTGCTTCGAAATGTATACAATCGGGGTCGAAAGGCGTCCGAATCCCCAAACCATGGAAGGTGCAACAGTTAGTACTGATCAGTAAGGGTTAAGATGATCTGGGTCCTTTCAGGCCACTGCGCAAGTTGGACACGGAAATGACTTTATTATATAAGACGCGAGATACTAGTATTGTACATAAGTAAGTGTTATTATTGTTTTATTATGCACTTGTAAAATTGACTTGTTTATAAAAAATTTTAACCTGATCGCTTTTATATATTTTTTTTTAATGAAATAACATTAAATCGTTTCTTCTTACTAATATCAAGTTATACGTTATAAACTTTTGGGTAAACTAAAGTACAAAGATTATCTGGTTCAAATTTTCATGAATGAAAAATATAGCTTTTAATTCGTTTTCATGGTAGTAACAAGGAATAAATGTAAGTAACAATTTCTTTTAACGCCTGACATTAAAAAGTATATCAATGGAAACGGAAAGTTGATTCAGTTCCTAGTAAAAACTATCGGCACAGCGTACATTTTGGTTCAATAAATGGTAAGGTAGCCGGAATCACAAGGATGGATGTCGGTAAATTAGTGAACCACGGCACCAGCAGTACCAGTTGCTACGTTCTGAACAGAGAACACCTTGGAAATCAGATGCCGATATCGTTGGACGACCTCGGTAATGTGAAGCAGTTTTAGTAGAATTATAGTGGAACTTTCTTGTCAGTATTACACGTCACCGGTGCTTTTGTCTGTTTACAATTAACTACAAAACCGGACAGCTGCCAGAAACAGTGAGCTTGAGAGCATGAGCCTTAGCTTTCAACGCCAATGTCATGTCTCCTGTCCACTGCCATCTCAGTGTAACTCCTCACATTCATTCTCCTTAGTTTTTTAGCTCGTCATCTAACCATCTTATCCTAGGTCGATCCCTCTTTCTGCTTTTATAGACTTGTCCCTTCAGGAGTTACGTTGGCATACGCTGATCATCCATCCGCTCTAGTTGACCTACCCATTGTATCCGGTGAACCTATACAAATCCTACGATATCCTCATGCTTTAATACTTCATCAGTCCCTTGGTTATTTCTTATTCTCTATTTCCGTCACCTTGTTTGACCGGGCCACAAACACGTCTTACAGTATTTATTCAACCTTTCATAGTGCTTCTTATTCCTTTTCTGTCATCCGTGTCCAGATGTCGTCCCCATTAGTAACAACCGGTCCGATAAGGTCTTATATATTTGTTATTTTTGTGTTAGGAGTAGTAGCCTACTGTTAGCATAATATGTCCTATTTCCTATTTGTATCCTGTCATGTATTGTCGTGTTTATGGACCCTTCATTACCTATCATGTAGCCCAGGTATCTGAGCTTATTAACTGGATCAAATGAATTATCCTCTATGAATCAATTGTATGGATTTCTTCTCCCTTCTGATGCAAAAATTAGCATGTATTTAGTTTTACTGATATTTACATTCACTCCCATTCCAGCGGAATTTTTGTTGAACTCCTTGTTTACCTCAACTAGCCATTGTCTTGATCTGGCTATTATCGCAACATCGTTAGCGTAAGCACATATTTAGCTTGTATTATTTAATATTATTATTACTTTAGAATATTTTAAAATAAATAAAATAAAATTTGAGGTTTCCATATGTTTATATTTTTACATCAGGAAATACTGACGTAAGTTTACTGAGGTACGTTTAAAGGTTACTACAGAATACTTGAGCATCATAACGAAACAGTGTCACGCCGATGCTATAAATTCTTTTTAAGAAAATTTTCCGTCGTTCGTATTCTACGGTATTTGTAAAGCTTTGTCGGCGTACGTGCTGTGAGGTGTACGTATAAACAAACATAAAATTACGATTCAATTTTCTTCGTGCCTGAGACATCACCGCATTTCCCAGTATGCTGACGAGCCACAACACTATTTACTAAACAAGAAAGAAAAAGTAACTTGGGATATAAGCATAAATAAACTTCTAATTCGCTTGTAAGTCGATCTATTTCTTCAGGTATTTTTAATGCATATTCCTTTTAACATTCCCCTTTATTTAGATTAACAGAGTAAGGTTGCACTTTTTTCGAGGATACGTTGTTTGAGATTATTAATTACGATTTGAAGAATTAATTCGTTTATTATTTCTTACTAGGTCATTTAGCGTTACATTTTGTAGTCCTGCTACTGACCTCTTGATCTAAAAACGATGATATTATTTCTATTGTTGTAGCTTTCTAAAATTGCTGTAATTTCCTATGAGTTGGTTGCTTTAAAAAGTAAGTAGATTAAAACTTTTTAAGTTTAGATACAGACTTACATATTATTATTATTGGGTCCTTCAGTCTTTCGACTGTTTTGTACCCTCGCCGCATATACCCGTGGTGCGTGTGTTACGGAGTCTATGAGCCATACAATTTAACGCCTGATTCGGACGCCATAGTTAGGGAGGGTTTGTACTAGGCAGGATACCTCTCGCTGGTTTGTCATCGCTTTACGAGGGGGAACAGTCGTATCTAAATCAGATGGCCCCGGCGGGATTCGAACCCTCGCTGATAGCGTAGCAGCGCCACTACGCCAAGACCGCTCCTCACTTACATATAGTACAAAGGAATATTGCTTACAGCTCCATAATTTGCAATCATAGTGTATGTTTCTAACAAAATTTAATAAATGTTAACTAATCCGTTATTATAAACGAGTAAAATATGAGACGAATGAAACCACCAACATAATTTTAGCTCTCACAGAGATCAACAAGGATCATAGAACACGCTGACTGTAAGAAATCATTTTCTCCAAACCTCTGGGTGTTGGAAACACAACGAACAATACACGGAAATAGTAGCCGTTCTAGGAAAGCCCTAAATTAACAACAGCGTTTGGAAAATAACAAAGTTAAAAATACATTCACCATTACAGTACTAAAAAACTGTAAAGAAATCCCCACTGCCCTGACGTAAACACAAACAATGTAAAAAAGACATACGTAGACGCAGTTTAGCATGAAAACGCTCGTACACACGTCTCAAAGGGAAATGCTGTCTGCTTGCCGAGCGAGTAACTTGTTTTATGCCCGCGTTAAACGCTACATCTGGCTTGAATTAAGTAGAAACATTTGTTTAATACGGCAGCTCGCTATTGTTTCTTCCACTTTTTGTTACAGTTTGCAATTCACTTTGGCTCCGAAGCTTTATTAAGTTTGTCGTAGACCGTTGTTTCCAATTTAACTTTTTAGTAACCAAGAGGAATGCAGAGAATACATAGGCTATATACTTGAAATGTACGGAAATATGTTTTTCTATTTCTGGAAATTTCACGGCCTACGTCATAATTATTGAAATTAAAATTTTAAAAATAAAATTAAAATTTCACTGACGAATACCGTGTCAGTTGTACTGAACCGTTGTCACTGAAGATGGCCTCCTGGGGTGAGGCCGAAACGTCTGATACCAACATCCGTCAGAATGTTAACTACATTAGGCCACGGCCCAATATCCCTGATCTTAATTTCAATAATTATGATTTTATATATTTCTCAAGTAGGCCTAATCGAATTATCACTCCAGACTTCTTTCTAATACGGCCATTTGAAAACAATGCATATAGTATTACTTTACTGTCGTGTTTACAGTAAATACACCATTATTCGACACACTATTTATGATAGGGACGCAAGCATAAAAGTCTTAAAATCAATAACCAGAGGTCAGTAGGACGGAAATTTAACATCGGTAGTGACAGAGGTAATGATGATACAGCATAATATATATAGTGATGTTAAAACTGGAGAAATCATTATGTATCAAAAGTCGGCAGTTATAATTTTATTGAAAACACGTATAAAAATTATCACATCCATACTGCATCAATTCTACTACGGGACCCAAATATAGTTGAAAGTGATTTGTCTGGGCTTTAAATAAGTTGTCATATAAAGTCGCATCTTTATTTTTCATGTAATCTATACAAATGTATTTATATTGCGATGAGACAAACATTCACACTACGTGTGAACATGTGGGGAAATATTTACAATAAGCCTTAGTTGGTGCCCTGTGCAAAGGGGTGTGAATGTTGTTAAGACAATATTGTTACTAGAATAAGTACTGCATGTTAACGCACTGTAAGACGATAATAAATAATAAAAACACCGCAGTGCAATGCAGCGTGAAAGTGTATAAGTATAGTGCGCGTAACGAAGTGTGCGAAGATAATTATTATTGTAGATAATTATATTAGTGTGCAAATTTGAATAACTATTAATGTCAAATTATGTTAATACTAAATACATTTTTAATGCACTTATTCAACTGACAAAGTAATTAGAAATGCAAACACATGCTGTTGAAAACATGTGGTTCGGAAATGTCTATAAACCGGAAGTTCATGTCCACCAACACGTGGTCAGTTTTTCTAGTAAAATCTAAAACGTTTCATCATATAAAAATGACGTCATGTGCGCAAATCTATAAAAGCACGGGTGAGCCGTGAGTTAGTCAGTTTGTCAGTCTTTTATTTCACGTAAGTCTCTAATAGTCTCTGGCAGGACGGAGTGTTTCGTCCAGGAAGCGGCTGAATCGAGTTCCACGAAGTTCGAGATTTTCAAAGACCGATGGCTGTCAACGGGGGGTGAATAAGGAGCGACTTAGACGGACACAACGCCACGAGAAAACCCTGAGATAGACATCCCACCTTAAGAGGAAAACGCCTAGTGTAAAAGCAGGAGTAGGACCGCGAGATCGTTCGGACCAATCCAGCGTAACCCAGCCAATCTAGGAAAGTGGAATTATAAAGACCCTTTATAAATATAAAACAATTAAATGCTCTTTTTAAATATAATAATTGATAAATATTTCAAAATTTATAATTCTTAAAATCACAATTTTCAGAAAACTGTATGTTTTTTATAAAAAAATTATCAATAAATATATTATATCACCCAATAATTTTTTCCGGCAAGTGCAGTCACGTACAAGCTTGTTATCTTGCAGTACATATATATAGAGTCTTATCCACACAAAGCATCTTTTTTACGTTTAAATCATATTCAAGTCAAAACGTAAACAAGAGCACGTTTTTCATTATATTCGATTGTGTTGTTTACGTTTGTCTTCACGTCACTACTTGATTAAATATTAACACTGCATCAAATAATATTATGCAAGTGCAAAAATTTAAAACGGTTTTCACCTACAGTGCCAAGATATTTGGACTACAAAAATACTATAAGTTTGTGTTCTCGAAACCTATCAGTCACCTTTATACTGTGGAAGCGTGAAACGTATACAGTTCGAAGTAGCTGAGAAAGTTATTGCACTTGTATATAATCCAGGGTATTCAACATTCTGTAAAACTGCTGACATTATTATCTGAAAGACTACGAAACTGATTCACAAATTCTTCCAGTGGTTTACCATTTTACATGTTTAGTCCCGTTATGTTATGTAATGTAGAAAAACATTTCTCAAAATATAAGGACATACAGGATAAAAGAAAGCTGGCAGACAACCGGAAATTCTTCAAATTTAAGAATTCAGAAATGTATGTCATGATTTGATGTAACTTTAAAAAACTAAAGACCAATTTAAAAAAGGTACGTTAACTGTAACGTTTATTTAAAATGAATACACGGTTTATAATTTGAGCAAAAAAAAACAAATTATTTTCAATGAAAGATATCCAGATTTATCTTATAATTCTTTATGTATATATAGAAGATATAATTACCAGTTTTGGATTATATTTTTATAATTTATAAGGCGTAAATTCATAAATGTTAGGTCATATTAATCCGAACTGCGTTAGTGTCAGATATTACATTGACAAATATCAATATCACGCACACTTACATCAACCCGCTGTAAAAGAGTTCGCAGTATTGACTGATATTGCACGTATTAGGCCTTTTAAATCTAAGGCCCGTTACTTTACTTATTATATGCCTCAACCTTACTAATTATAAAATCAACAAGTTTACCATTAGAAAACGTTCTATAAAATTTGGGACTTGTGGTGCTCTACTCATGTTTTCCTCACGGCTGTAGGTGTTATTGGGTTCTTACATACAAATATTGAAAAGAAAATAAAGTAATACAACAAAAATAAAATTTTTTATAAATTTTTTGTGTAATATTGGTAACACAAAAAAAGTATTAATAAATTAGTTGAAATAGGTATTCTATGTGCAGTATAGCTACTGGCGGCAGAACAAGAAAAAAACGCACCTCTCCTTCTACCTCATAGGTGGTGTGGAAAAAAAGGTTCATTTAAATGAGTAAATTGCGGATATTTTATCTAAATGTGTTTAGCGCATCACCACGGTGTTTGTAGTCTTTGAGGGGGAGGTGCAGTAAAGTAGAGATTCAAAAACATTCCACCGTGGCGCTAGTAACGCGAAGACACACACTCTGTACCTTCACCGGCAGTAGTGTATCTAACGTTCTCACGAAATACACACTGTTCGGTTACAGTTAACATTTACTGTTTCCAAAAGGATTGATTTTTTTCAGTCGCTATAGAAACATTGGTTCTGTGCGTATACATTATGTGCTTGAATCCAAGACATGTGATGGACCCAGCCCGAAGAAATTAGGAAGGCTGTATATTAAACAAAAAACACTACTTGGCGTTTATGAAAATTTTCTAATGTTTTCCAACGCAAAGGTGCGTATCTTGTCTGTGATCATTTCAAATATATACAAATATTATTCAGCGTGTAACATATTCTCCTTGCAGAACAATACAGGGCGTTTGTTCAATAATATTTGAATTGTCCAATGGCTACAATAGTTCTTTGATCGACTACCTCCTCAGACAACATAAGTACAAACTATCTAAACCTCGTATAGGAAAATACACAAATACCATTTTTATTTCAACGACGTACACCAACATAATGCCAAGAATTTTAACTAGTGTATTAAATAATAATAATACAACCGTAATATTTAAAACCAACAATAATCTTTTGAACATACTCCGTAATAAAATACCTATGCCTTTAGAAAAGAAAACGGGGGATTATAAATTATCATGCGACGATTGTGAATGCTTTTACATCGGCCAAACGGAAATGGGTTTCCAAAAACGTTTCATCGAACACACACCAAAGCACAATTGGAAGTGTCAGACAACACTATCTAACATAAAATCGGAAGTAATTACCACTGGTGGGAAGATTCTGAGCACGGAACAGATGACATTAACTTTTGGTTGTTTCTCCGTTCCGATGACGGCACCTGCACGGCAACACTTCACACCGTTCACTTTCCAGTCGCTCATCGATCCCGACTTCAAGCCCATCGTTACTCATGTAGAACACATGCCCGAGCTGTGTCCTTGCCCTCTTACATTCTTATGACACTTCACGATCAATGATTAACCCGGTGGTAGAAACTTAACACTTTCCACATTCGCATGTGATACAATGCGAACTCACCGTAACTCAGTCTCGCATTACATGCTTTTGTTTGTTGGTTAAACAACAACAAACATTTTCGTATTACGTCGAATCGGTCCTAAGCCCGAAGAAATTAGGAAGGCTCTATATTAAACAAAAAACTCTATTTGGCGTTTATGAAAATTTTCTAATGTTTTCCAAAACAAAAGGTGCGTATCTTGGCTGTGATCATTTTAAATATATACAAACATTATTCAGCGTGTAACATATTCGCCTTGCAGAACAATACAGGGCGTTTGTTCAATACTATTTGGATAACTACGTTAACAAACATAGGTTTGGCAGACAGTTATTAAATTTTTAGAAGGGTTTAGTAGTTTTAATTATTATGCAGTGGGAACATAGTTACATTAACATTAAAAACAATTTATACCATAAGCAAATATTGTAAATTCAAGTCAACATATTTTTGTGTTAATAGTTTTTAATTTGACTAATTCGATTATCTTATATTCTAAAACAATTGTTAGAATATATTGTACGAAACTATAAAAGATTTCTTCCAATAACATTCCATCGAATTTAGTATAGGCCTATATTAAACGGTGAATGTCGTTTATGTGATGTTTCAATACATTAATACACTATTATTTTATTCTTCGATTTATTTATTTTTGTATTACACAATAACAGACAAATTTGTATAGACTTTTATTAAAAGGTGATTACGGGTCCGATGCACCATGTAAAAAGTAATCCATTCATCGTACAAAACAATCTATAAAACGGTACATGAAATGGTGCATTCACCATTCGATTTACCGTGTGATAGTATAATTATTCTACTTTCATTAAGAATAAACAGGATGTGTCGATGTGAACCAGAAGGTGAATGTTGTAAGCATCTCTTAGCGCTCCACTTCAAGAAGAAAGGTGTAAGTGGTGGGGATCTAAACCACTCCTACTACTCTAATAAAGTGTAAGGGCAGTCGTATAAGTTTCTCTCTGATCGCGTCTGTGCGATGAAGGAGAAATATACAGAATGTTTACGACGTGTGCGCACCTACTTTGAAATTTGGAGACGGTTGACGATCAAACATTAGCGTTCAATTTACCCACAAATGGTTGCCAGAGCCCTCACACTATGGCACGCGCCAGATTTGTGTACGCGGCTGACGGCAACACGGTACGAGTACTCTGTAGTTCGTGCCGCATTAGGTTCGATAAGTCGACGGTTGAAGATTGCCCCGTCGCTTTACATACGACGGTAATGCCTCACTGTCGTTTCGTCACATTGAATTTAAACTGACGAAATAAAACGGTTCTTATCAAACGGTCCATTTCAGAACTATCGTAACTCAGCCTCGGGGTACTTGAATTTGTTCTTTGTTTACACAACAAATAACATATTCATTGAACCTCAAGCCGGTCGCAACCCTAAAGAAATGAGGAAGGCGGTATGTTACACAAAAACACTATTTGTCATTTATGAAATGTTTTCTAATGGTTTCCAGCGCAATCGTACGTACCTGTGATCATTTTAAATATATAGGCCTACAAACATTGTTCGGCGTGTAACATAATTCGTCTTGCAGAACAATACAAGGCGTACGTTCAGTAATATTTTGATAGCTAAATTAACCAACATAGGTTTGGCAGACAGTAATTAACTATTTAGGAAGTTTTTAATAGTTTTAATTATTACGTATCGGGAACATGGTCATTATCTTTCTATTTAAATTTAAATAACAGAAATATACATTTTGGCACGCACCGGATTTGTGTGTGAGGGAGGCAGTGACACAGTTCGCTGTAGTTCCTGTCGATAAAATACAAAAAAGTAAAAAAAAATAGTAGTTGTTTAAACTTTGTACTTGTTTATCAGCTTATCAGTAAATAATATAAATCAGTAAATATCAATAAATGTATTAAACTACAGTGCACTCGCTCATCATTATTGTCAGCATCTTGGCAAAATCTATTTACAATAATAACTCCTAACATTTTTTTGGTCGATCCGCACCTGGATTCATCATTTTTTACCTTCTTTCAACTTATACCATTCGAGCGGCTTCTCATCTTTTTTTCCACTTCAATTTCTTGCCATCACGGGCGATTCAGTATGTTCGCTGATCCGACCGTGTCGGGAGTTATTCAGCATTTCTTTCGTCGTCGTCATTGAGCCTCGTGACAACACCATTACAAGACCATCCATGCGTTAACGCCTACACACCAGATTGAGCAATTCTAAGTTGAGAGCAGTCATCCATCCAGTCCGTGCGTGTCTGCCATCTATTCCACGGCCTCAACGCTCCGGGACATCTCACAGAATGTACGACATCATCGACATCAGTAAAAGGTGCGTAAAATGGCGGAAGAAGGCCTAAGAGTGTTGGTTAGAAAGAGAGGCGGCTTAAAGTCTGCCATAGTGCGAATCAATTCCGCAATAATTAATTTTGGCAAAAACAGTAACACTGTAGTAGAGGGAAAATGCCGGTTCTAACTCACAAAGGAATGCCGCCTTTCCCACGGTCTAGATCAAAGAGATGCCGCCGTTCCCACGGTCCAAGATTTTTTCCCACGCTCTCCCCACCACCGCTGGACCACAGCATCCCAAAGGACCGCGAATTTCCGCGAATAAATTTTTTTATTTTTTTTTTAATTTGATATTTTTATTTTTTTAATTAAATTGATTTGCATATCCGCGAATATATGCAGCCTTTCGCGAGCCTAAATCACTTTCACTTTCTAATTTCCGCGAATATAATTTTTTATATGCCGTCTTTCGCGAGCCTAAATCACTTTCACTTTCTACTGGACCGCGAATTTCCGCGAATAAATTTTTTTAATTTGATATTTTTATTTTTTTAATTAAATTGATTTGTATATCCGCGAATATATGCCGCCTTTCGCGAGCCTAGATCACTTTCACTTTCAATCAGCTGGACCCGCAGCATTCCCAAATGGACCACCCGCATCCGCAAATATATTTTTTTTATTTTTTAAATAACGCTGATTTGCATATCAGAGGTGGGTGGAGGGTGGGTGGTTCCGAGTTGATGAATTATATTGTATATATTAAATATATGATTAGGGTTACCAATCTTGCATGAGTTCAAATTTGTTGTATGTTATAATGTATATTAAATCTATATGATCAGGTTTACCAACCTATGCAGGGTTCAAACTTGATATGTGTATTATAGTGTATATTAAAATATATGATCAGGTTTACCAATCCTGTATTATTGTGTGTATAGAACAGATCTGCCAACATTTTTCTTCGGTGGGAAATTCAAACTATATGAGCAACGCATTCGCCAGAATCTGAGACTCGAGAGAGTATGTTTGTCATGCATGCTTTATTTTTTATTCGCTCGCGTCATCCGTATTTAAAGTTCGCTACTTCCAGTACACATGGCCTCCGTAACAGATTTGGTCTCCAACAGGTGTGATTCGAACGGTAAGAGTTAAATATAGTTTACAGACGATTGTAATTTTAAAAATTCATTTTTGCATTAAATATATATATCGTAAACAATGAAATAATAATATTTCGTCATTGTAAGATTTTAATAAAACAATTATCAGTTTAAATTCTCTCTCTCTCTCTCTCTCTCTCACACTTGTTGTGTATGTTTCTCTCTCTGTGCTCAGTACCGCGCGCATGTATATGAAATTAGAAAGTTTATATTTATTCGACAAATATTAACGCCCTCTCTCTCTCTCTCTCTCTCTCTCGCTCGCAGACGTCGGAAGCAATTCGAGGTCATTGACACGACTTTACACTGACACATTGCAGTCTCTCACTCTCTCTCTCTCTCTCTCTCTCTCTCTCGCTCTCTCTCTCTCTGGGTTAAGCTGGTGTTGTACGTTACTAAAATCATAGCAAATATTTTCATTCTAAGCATGTATTACTGTTTAGTAATAATTACAGCCCCAACAAAGGATATATAAGTTTGTGTACATGGATTGTATATTGCAAGTACGGAATTATTATTTAAATCCGATATCTGTTTTTATTAAAATCATACAATGTCAAAAGAGGATAGTTGTCTGTTACGAACCAGTACTAACTCTCCTATATGGCCGTCGCTCGCATCATCCGTATTTAAAGTTCGCTACTTCCAGTACACATGGCCTCTGTAACAGATTTGGTCTCCAACAGGTGTGATTCGAACGGTAAGAGCAAGAACAATATGAACAAGGCCAAGGACATTATATGTCTAGTATCCCTCCTCAGACGCTGGTGTTACTTTGTGTCATAAAATCTCGTGGCACTCAAGATAAGAGACAATACGTTTGCAAAAAACGACAAAATTGAACTTCTGGAAACAAAATTGTACAGTTTGTAAGTAATATCGACAACACAGGTCAGCATTTTTCGGACATTGACAGATAAAGGGATCGTCACATTAGGACTACTGACTGCTAAATCCAGTAGTACAAGAACTTAGATATTTGTTGAATCAGTAGCAAAAAAATGTTAGATCTACTGTTTTCAGCGTACATAGACATTTGATAATATTCCATTTGGGTTGTATTCGTGAAGCCATAGTGTAATGGCTGTCCTTGGAAGTCATGTAACCCTTAGTGTTTGTGTGGGAATCGTAGTCGGATTTTAGTTTCTGTCATGTCTTTCGTCCGTTTGTGTGCAGGTTGTCTTTACAGTCATGAAAATCATTTCAAGAGGTAAGCCGCATTGTATTGTTCGCGTACCGCGAGCATATGCGGTGGTGACTGCTGTACAAGAATTCTACGGACTGATGTGTTACGAAATTAGCGTGGTAACCAAGTTCTATGACATAGAGCGTGGGTTTCTCCGTACAATTGTGTAACGTCGCGTAGCATTTTTGTGCGATGTTAAGCGACCTATAAAACGTAATGAACCTGTTGTGCCATGATGACGAAGTTGCACAGATGCGTGTGATAATAATAATAACAATAATAATATAAAGAGGTCGCGTGCTCAAACATTATTATTATTTCGCCTTTGACATGCTCCTTGTCAGTCTGTAATTTAGAGGTAGCGAATCTTTTTGCCATTCTTCTGCCGATGATAAAATGTTCTCTGTAGAGTTATTCGTCAAGTTGTTGGTGTAACAATAACATGGTGTAAGCTACCTCTCGTTTATCCATGAGAATGAGTGTTCGGTGTCATCTGCTGTGAGGGTAAATAGCGCCTTATTTTCGCTATTATTTACAACGGTACGGCTAAAATACTAGTAAGCGTAATCAAAAATTACTTCCTACCCTGCTAACAACATCAATGGATGCATTTTGAGTACGTGGCTATGAAAATGATCCGGACACAGGTTATGTCAGGTTGTAATAAGTTAGGCCTCTCCAGTTCTATAATTTTCTACAAAAAATTAGCTTTTGTTTCCGATTAAGTATCTCCATTTTAATTACTTTTAACACTACACTGAAAAGTTTGTAGTTGTGGGTAGAGGAAAAAATATCAGGAAAGGTATCCGTAGTATGTCATACGATAGTGAAGGAAAGATTTCATCGATATTTTGACATGTTCTCTCGCATATGTTATAGGTTACAGTGGATATGAGATTCGGTTAGAACATGTGCACACTAAATAGGTATTTGTAAGGAAAATAAGAAATTACTGTAATAGGTAAGTTGTTCAGTACTACAGGAGTAGAAAAATATTTTCATATTCATCATTGTCGTAAGGAACTCACACCCTGATGGAAGGACACACAAGGTGCAGTACAAAAATCCTCCCAGAAGGTCCTTCCAGAGGGCGACTGACCGTACGCTATCATTAAAATTATACAAAACCACTGCTGTCCCGATTCAGATGTACGACAGTGAGGAATGTAAGCGAGACATGTCTACAATTTGAAGCAGCTGAAGTGCTTTCTCTGAGAAGAGTCAAGGGTTCCACACAGTTGGACAGAACGACTGCATTCGGAACGAGCTAAACGTCTATAATCCGAACCAGCGAATAGACGATTACAGATTAAAATGGTGGGAACACGTCGACGGAATGGACGAAAACAGGCAAGCAGTCCAGCGGGCAAGTGTGACATTAGAAGTTGTGGAACGTGAGAACAAATTTATGTGACTTTACCGAGACGGAACAACCATTTATGTCTAAACCATGAAATGAAGAAGCAGAAGAAGAAACGACGTAGTTCGTTTTGTCGTTATTTGGTAGTTTTTGCCTAGCTATGCAATAAATTATTACCTTCAACTAAAGGAAATTCTGATTTTTATGTAGTCCTTCGACAACGCAGGCTTTACATTGTACCGAGCAACACTCCGCGTGCTTTTACGGAAAATGTAACATGCGCATGCAATAACGTCACTTAAGCTGCTAGTTGGACATGTTTATGACAGCAGTTTCGTGGGATGATTTGAACGGTTTGTTTCATCGAAAACTGTCTGCAGGCGAACATATATTTCTGATGTACACGGTTATGTAAACAGAATAGAGAACATGAACTATCAGCCCAAGTAACCTACAATAAATATTATATTTAATCGCTTTTCGTTATAACCGATATGAAATGCCACAAAATGACTACAATTATTGCGTATAACGGAGGATTTATGCCAGCTTTAAATAACAGAAGATTTATCTGAATGGTCAGGCGGCACTAAACGTAATTTCGATTCGTTCCAACGTGCCGTTATTTACCGGTTTAAATACTATGTATTCCACAGCGTTGTGATTTATACAGTAAAAGTGATAACGAAAACGAAACGTCGGTCGGAACGGTTAATTAGGCAGCATAATGGTAGGCGATTTGACACGTACGGACAAGTTCATGACAGCGGCGGCGATGATTATTGTACGTAAGAAGAAATGTAAATGAGCTGTGGAGTCATGACGGCTGTGCACATCAATTGCTTCACAACAAAGCGAACTACACCGTTATCGTACAACAATGGCTTTATACAGTGATTATTGTTGTATTGATTTTTATTCAGCGATTGTCGAAGCCTTTCAGTTTTCTTTGTCTGTTTAATTTCAGTTGAAGCTAATTCGAAGCGATTGCCTGTTACATTTCGTCTTGTCGTCTTTACATTTCCTTAGTGTAACACATAGTTTTGTTTTGTGGCACGCGTATTATCTTCAGAAGAAGGTCCGTTAAATTTATTTTTTAAGACAAACCTTAATCCCACGTCACCGGATTACATATGACCTATGATGTTGGAATCGTTGTTAATTAACACGTAGACCGATTTGTATTGGTTAATTTGTAGGCGTGTTGAATTTGTTTAATAAAGGACTTGTCGGAAAATTTCTTTTCCGACCACAACATTAATCCTTTGCGTCAATTATTTGGTCATTAAGTAGTTTTATCAATAAGTAAAATTTCGTCATTTCTTGAAGTGTTGTTTATAAAAATTCCATATGCAGCAATTACAGTAATTTACAATGCAAAAGCGATGTTGTAAGTAATCTTACAGTTATAATTTTAAATTCTTTTTATACAAAATTATTAAGAAATTTTAAATAAAATATTTAGTATCTAAATTTAAACAATACATGTGTATGTATTTAAATAAAAAATATTTAGTATCTAAATTTAAACAATACATGTGTATCTAGTAACGTAGTAAAGTTATTGAAATAATAATATTGTGGTTTGGAAAATTGTTCACTGCTAGTCGGCAAAAATGAATTATTCAGTCGGTGAAGTAGTAGGCCTATGATTGCAGGGTAGCGCGTGTTTAAAGTATACCATTATTTTAATATTTCTGTAGTTTCTTACTTCTGTTTTTCATTTTGACGTTTATTTGTTTTATTTACTTTATGTTATTACAATTTAGTTTATACGAGAATGTAAAAGCAACAAGCAAACCAGCACTCTTTTATGAAGCCATAGTTTAATTTATTTTATCATTTTTATTGATACGTGTATCAAGATTGTACGTGTTTTGTTTTTAATAAATTTATTTTCTGCTTTTCTGCATCCTCGAATTTGCAACACGAGTTTATAGTAAGTGCTGACAGAAATGGAAATCGACAAGAAATATCTCGCAACATAAATTGAGCTCGGCGTTTGAGGCTGACGGTAGTTATCTGATTTATATGCATTTACATCCAGTGGTTGTAGTAACTTGAAAATAAATATGAGATTGTTGTGTAGCGTGCGTAAAGTAGGCGTACCACTGGAGACCGGTCATTAAGCGGACCAGTGTGGCACGTGATTCTATCATTAATTAGATTTGGAAAGAAATATTTTTATTGGCTATGTTGAGAGAATGCACTGTTTTGTTTGGGGAATTCTAATCAGGCAAACCGGAAGATAGTCCGAGGTGGGTGTGACAGCTTCATCAGTGTCTGCTACTAGCGATGCAGTTAACAAAAAATATAGCAGGTTGTGAAAGCAATAAATAATTCAATAGACATTTTATAAAATTCATAGTAAACGGTTGAATTTTGATGATGCTGAAATTGAGTAATTTATATACATCAGTCATTACTTAATATGCAAACCATTTTACCGGATCTTGTGCGATTATGATAGTAGAATTTGTGGTTTCGTAGTCCTGCTGGTGGTCGCGGACCTAACCATTGCGCGCTGGGAGGGGGATACAAAGAATTACATATTGTTATTCTCCTTCTCTATTTATGTTTCCAATTGTAATGGAGTGTTATACTCAGCATAAAAAAAGTAATGCACGCACTGAAGCCTATACTAACCGCTAACCAAATGAAATATTTACAGACGGACAACAGGAAGGCATAAAATTTACCCACGAGGTTGAAATATAAAATAAACTTAATTTTCTCGATCTAACAAGGTTGGGACAATAGTTTCAATACCACATAAGAAAGATCTTTTATAAAAAGGTGACAGCACGTGCTGAAAACCGTATGCTTTCAGTATTCGCGAAGATGAAGATTGTACAGTAAGCAAACAAATTGTCAATAAAAGATATGGACTTTTTGGTAGGTGACGAAGCAGCACTGATCCGCTATTACCGAACAGTATTCGTTGTACACACACACACACACACACACACACACACACACACACACACACACACACACACACACACACACACACACACACATGTTAGGTTAAATGCAACCTCTATACAAAAACAGATATCGGATTTAAATAATAATTTTGTGCTTGCAATATATACTACCTATGTACACAAATTTAAAATATAGTTTACTGACCATTGACACGACTTTACACTGGTTTAGCATAGTTACTCATGTTAGGTTGTTCGCAACACACACACACACACACACAAATACTATACATCAGACTGCATGTATCTGTCATTAGCAATCTAACGTTACGACGGCAGCATAACGATAATGAAAGCCATACATTATCGTTTGCTAACGTTTGTATTTTGTCTAAGCTATGTGTGCAAATTTGAATAACTATTAATGTCAAATTATGTTAATACTAAATACATTTTTAATGCACTTATTCAACTGACAAAGTAATTAGAAATGCAAACACATGCTGTTGAAAACATGTGGTTCGGAAATGTCTATAAACCGGAAGTTCATGTCCACCAACACGTGGTCAGTTTTTCTAGTAAAATCTAAAACGTTTCATCATATAAAAATGACGTCATGTGCGCAAATCTATAAAAGCACGGGTGAGCCGTGAGTTAGTCAGTTTGTCAGTCTTTTATTTCACGTAAGTCTCTAATAGTCTCTGGCAGGACGGAGTGTTTCGTCCAGGAAGCGGCTGAATCGAGTTCCACGAAGTTCGAGATTTTCAAAGACCGATGGCTGTCAACGGGGGGTGAATAAGGAGCGACTTAGACGGACACAACGCCACGAGAAAACCCTGAGATAGACATCCCACCTTAAGAGGAAAACGCCTAGTGTAAAAGCAGGAGTAGGACCGCGAGATCGTTCGGACCAATCCAGCGTAACCCAGCCAATCTAGGAAAGTGGAATTATAAAGACCCTTTATAAATATAAAACAATTAAATGCTCTTTTTAAATATAATAATTGA
Source organism: Magicicada septendecula (assembly GCA_034769895.1). Classification (NCBI taxonomy): domain Eukaryota; kingdom Metazoa; phylum Arthropoda; class Insecta; order Hemiptera; family Cicadidae; genus Magicicada; species Magicicada septendecula. The sequence continues at coordinate 113,994,300 of CM068374.1, read as the reverse complement.
TAAATATTTCAAAATTTATAATTCTTAAAATCACAATTTTCAGAAAACTGTATGTTTTTTATAAAAAAATTATCAATAAATATATTATATCACCCAATAATTTTTTCCGGCAAGTGCAGTCACGTACAAGCTTGTTATCTTGCAGTACATATATATAGAGTCTTATCCACACAAAGCATCTTTTTTACGTTTAAATCATATTCAAGTCAAAACGTAAACAAGAGCACGTTTTTCATTATATTCGATTGTGTTGTTTACGTTTGTCTTCACGTCACTACTTGATTAAATATTAACACTGCATCAAATAATATTATGCAAGTGCAAAAATTTAAAACGGTTTTCACCTACAGTGCCAAGATATTTGGACTACAAAAATACTATAAGTTTGTGTTCTCGAAACCTATCAGTCACCTTTATACTGTGGAAGCGTGAAACGTATACAGTTCGAAGTAGCTGAGAAAGTTATTGCACTTGTATATAATCCAGGGTATTCAACATTCTGTAAAACTGCTGACATTATTATCTGAAAGACTACGAAACTGATTCACAAATTCTTCCAGTGGTTTACCATTTTACATGTTTAGTCCCGTTATGTTATGTAATGTAGAAAAACATTTCTCAAAATATAAGGACATACAGGATAAAAGAAAGCTGGCAGACAACCGGAAATTCTTCAAATTTAAGAATTCAGAAATGTATGTCATGATTTGATGTAACTTTAAAAAACTAAAGACCAATTTAAAAAAGGTACGTTAACTGTAACGTTTATTTAAAATGAATACACGGTTTATAATTTGAGCAAAAAAAAACAAATTATTTTCAATGAAAGATATCCAGATTTATCTTATAATTCTTTATGTATATATAGAAGATATAATTACCAGTTTTGGATTATATTTTTATAATTTATAAGGCGTAAATTCATAAATGTTAGGTCATATTAATCCGAACTGCGTTAGTGTCAGATATTACATTGACAAATATCAATATCACGCACACTTACATCAACCCGCTGTAAAAGAGTTCGCAGTATTGACTGATATTGCACGTATTAGGCCTTTTAAATCTAAGGCCCGTTACTTTACTTATTATATGCCTCAACCTTACTAATTATAAAATCAACAAGTTTACCATTAGAAAACGTTCTATAAAATTTGGGACTTGTGGTGCTCTACTCATGTTTTCCTCACGGCTGTAGGTGTTATTGGGTTCTTACATACAAATATTGAAAAGAAAATAAAGTAATACAACAAAAATACAATTTTTTATAAATTTTTTGTGTAATATTGGTAACACAAAAAAAGTATTAATAAATTAGTTGAAATAGGTATTCTATGTGCAGTATAGCTACTGGCGGCAGAACAAGAAAAAAACGCACCTCTCCTTCTACCTCATAGGTGGTGTGGAAAAAAAGGTTCATTTAAATGAGTAAATTGCGGATATTTTATCTAAATGTGTTTAGCGCATCACCACGGTGTTTGTAGTCTTTGAGGGGGAGGTGCAGTAAAGTAGAGATTCAAAAACATTCCACCGTGGCGCTAGTAACGCGAAGACACACACTCTGTACCTTCACCGGCAGTAGTGTATCTAACGTTCTCACGAAATACACACTGTTCGGTCACAGTTAACATTTACTGTTTCCAAAAGGATTGATTTTTTTCAGTCGCTATAGAAACATTGGTTCTGTGCGTATACATTATGTGCTTGAATCCAAGACATGTGATGGACCCAGCCCGAAGAAATTAGGAAGGCTGTATATTAAACAAAAAACACTACTTGGCGTTTATGAAAATTTTCTAATGTTTTCCAACGCAAAGGTGCGTATCTTGTCTGTGATCATTTCAAATATATACAAATATTATTCAGCGTGTAACATATTCTCCTTGCAGAACAATACAGGGCGTTTGTTCAATAATATTTGAATTGTCCAATGGCTACAATAGTTCTTTGATCGACTACCTCCTCAGACAACATAAGTACAAACTATCTAAACCTCGTATAGGAAAATACACAAATACCATTTTTATTTCAACGACGTACACCAACATAATGCCAAGAATTTTAACTAGTGTATTAAATAATAATAATACAACCGTAATATTTAAAACCAACAATAATCTTTTGAACATACTCCGTAATAAAATACCTATGCCTTTAGAAAAGAAAACGGGGGATTATAAATTATCATGCGACGATTGTGAATGCTTTTACATCGGCCAAACGGAAATGGGTTTCCAAAAACGTTTCATCGAACACACACCAAAGCACAATTGGAAGTGTCAGACAACACTATCTAACATAAAATCGGAAGTAATTACCACTGGTGGGAAGATTCTGAGCACGGAACAGATGACATTAACTTTTGGTTGTTTCTCCGTTCCGATGACGGCACCTGCACGGCAACACTTCACACCGTTCACTTTCCAGTCGCTCATCGATCCCGACTTCAAGCCCATCGTTACTCATGTAGAACACATGCCCGAGCTGTGTCCTTGCCCTCTTACATTCTTATGACACTTCACGATCAATGATTAACCCGGTGGTAGAAACTTAACACTTTCCACATTCGCATGTGATACAATGCGAACTCACCGTAACTCAGTCTCGCATTACATGCTTTTGTTTGTTGGTTAAACAACAACAAACATTTTCGTATTACGTCGAATCGGTCCTAAGCCCGAAGAAATTAGGAAGGCTCTATATTAAACAAAAAACTCTATTTGGCGTTTATGAAAATTTTCTAATGTTTTCCAAAACAAAAGGTGCGTATCTTGGCTGTGATCATTTTAAATATATACAAACATTATTCAGCGTGTAACATATTCGCCTTGCAGAACAATACAGGGCGTTTGTTCAATACTATTTGGATAACTACGTTAACAAACATAGGTTTGGCAGACAGTTATTAAATTTTTAGAAGGGTTTAGTAGTTTTAATTATTATGCAGTGGGAACATAGTTACATTAACATTAAAAACAATTTATACCATAAGCAAATATTGTAAATTCAAGTCAACATATTTTTGTGTTAATAGTTTTTAATTTGACTAATTCGATTATCTTATATTCTAAAACAATTGTTAGAATATATTGTACGAAACTATAAAAGATTTCTTCCAATAACATTCCATCGAATTTAGTATAGGCCTATATTAAACGGTGAATGTCGTTTATGTGATGTTTCAATACATTAATACACTATTATTTTATTCTTCGATTTATTTATTTTTGTATTACACAATAACAGACAAATTTGTATAGACTTTTATTAAAAGGTGATTACGGGTCCGATGCACCATGTAAAAAGTAATCCATTCATCGTACAAAACAATCTATAAAACGGTACATGAAATGGTGCATTCACCATTCGATTTACCGTGTGATAGTATAATTATTCTACTTTCATTAAGAATAAACAGGATGTGTCGATGTGAACCAGAAGGTGAATGTTGTAAGCATCTCTTAGCGCTCCACTTCAAGAAGAAAGGTGTAAGTGGTGGGGATCTAAACCACTCCTACTACTCTAATAAAGTGTAAGGGCAGTCGTATAAGTTTCTCTCTGATCGCGTCTGTGCGATGAAGGAGAAATATACAGAATGTTTACGACGTGTGCGCACCTACTTTGAAATTTGGAGACGGTTGACGATCAAACATTAGCGTTCAATTTACCCACAAATGGTTGCCAGAGCCCTCACACTATGGCACGCGCCAGATTTGTGTACGCGGCTGACGGCAACACGGTACGAGTACTCTGTAGTTCGTGCCGCATTAGGTTCGATAAGTCGACGGTTGAAGATTGCCCCGTCGCTTTACATACGACGGTAATGCCTCACTGTCGTTTCGTCACATTGAATTTAAACTGACGAAATAAAACGGTTCTTATCAAACGGTCCATTTCAGAACTATCGTAACTCAGCCTCGGGGTACTTGAATTTGTTCTTTGTTTACACAACAAATAACATATTCATTGAACCTCAAGCCGGTCGCAACCCTAAAGAAATGAGGAAGGCGGTATGTTACACAAAAACACTATTTGTCATTTATGAAATGTTTTCTAATGGTTTCCAGCGCAATCGTACGTACCTGTGATCATTTTAAATATATAGGCCTACAAACATTGTTCGGCGTGTAACATAATTCGTCTTGCAGAACAATACAAGGCGTACGTTCAGTAATATTTTGATAGCTAAATTAACCAACATAGGTTTGGCAGACAGTAATTAACTATTTAGGAAGTTTTTAATAGTTTTAATTATTACGTATCGGGAACATGGTCATTATCTTTCTATTTAAATTTAAATAACAGAAATATACATTTTGGCACGCACCGGATTTGTGTGTGAGGGAGGCAGTGACACAGTTCGCTGTAGTTCCTGTCGATAAAATACAAAAAAGTAAAAAAAAAATAGTAGTTGTTTAAACTTTGTACTTGTTTATCAGCTTATCAGTAAATAATATAAATCAGTAAATATCAATAAATGTATTAAACTACAGTGCACTCGCTCATCATTATTGTCAGCATCTTGGCAAAATCTATTTACAATAATAACTCCTAACATTTTTTTGGTCGCTCCGCACCTGGATTCATCATTTTTTACCTTCTTTCAACTTATACCATTCGAGCGGCTTCTCATCTTTTTTTCCACTTCAATTTCTTGCCATCACGGGCGATTCAGTATGTTCACTGATCCGACCGTGTCGGGAGTTATTCAGCATTTCTTTCGTCGTCGTCATTGAGCCTCGTGACAACACCATTACAAGACCATCCATGCGTTAACGCCTACACACCAGATTGAGCAATTCTAAGTTGAGAGCAGTCATCCATCCAGTCCGTGCGTGTCTGCCATCTATTCCACGGCCTCAACGCTCCGGGACATCTCACAGAATGTACGACATCATCGACATCAGTAAAAGGTGCGTAAAATGGCGGAAGAAGGCCTAAGAGTGTTGGTTAGAAAGAGAGGCGGCTTAAAGTCTGCCATAGTGCGAATCAATTCCGCAATAATTAATTTTGGCAAAAACAGTAACACTAGTAGAGGGAAAATGCCGGTTCTAACTCACAAAGGAATGCCGCCTTTCCCACGGTCTAGATCAAAGAGATGCCGCCGTTCCCACGGTCCAAGATTTTTTCCCACGCTCTCCCCACCACCCCTGGACCACAGCATCCCAAAGGACCGCGAATTTCCGCGAATAAATTTTTTTATTTTTTTTTTAATTTGATATTTTTATTTTTTTAATTAAATTGATTTGCATATCCGCGAATATATGCAGCCTTTCGCGAGCCTAAATCACTTTCACTTTCTACTGGACCGCGAATTTCCGCGAATAAATTTTTTTAATTTGATATTTTTATTTTTTTAATTAAATTGATTTGTATATCCGCGAATATATGCCGCCTTTCGCGAGCCTAGATCACTTTCACTTTCAATCAGCTGGACCCGCAGCATTCCCAAATGGACCACCCGCATCCGCAAATATATTTTTTTTATTTTTTAAATAACGCTGATTTGCATATCAGAGGTGGGTGGTGGGTGGGTGGTTCCGACTTGATGAATTATATTGTATATATTAAATATATGATTAGGGTTACCAATCTTGCATGAGTTCAAATTTGTTGTATGTTATAATGTATATTAAATCTATATGATCAGGTTTACCAACCTATGCAGGGTTCAAACTTGATATGTGTATTATAGTGTATATTAAAATATATGATCAGGTTTACCAATCCTGTATTATTGTGTGTATAGAACAGATCTGCCAACATTTTTCTTCGGTGGGAAATTCAAACTATATGAGCAACGCATTCGCCAGAATCTGAGACTCGAGAGAGTATGTTTGTCGTGCATGCTTTATTTTTTATTCGCTCGCGTCATCCGTATTTAAAGTTCGCTACTTCCAGTACACATGGCCTCCGTAACAGATTTGGTCTCCAACAGGTGTGATTCGAACGGTAAGAGTTAAATATAGTTTACAGACGATTGTAATTTTAAAAATTCATTTTTGCATTAAATATATATATCGTAAACAATGAAATAATAATATTTCGTCATTGTAAGATTTTAATAAAACAATTATCAGTTTAAATTCTCTCTCTCTCTCTCTCTCTCACACTTGTTGTGTATGTTTCTCTCTCTGTGCTCAGTACCGCGCGCATGTATATGAAATTAGAAAGTTTATATTTATTCGACAAATATTAACGCCTCTCTCTCTCTCTCTCTCTCTCTCTCTCTCTCTCTCTCTCTCTCGCTCGCAGACGTCGGAAGCAATTCGAGGTCATTGACACGACTTTACACTGACACATTGCAGTCTCTCACTCTCTCTCTCTCTCTCTCTCTCTCTCTCGCTCTCTCTCTCTCTCTGGGTTAAGCTGGTGTTGTACGTTACTAAAATCATAGCAAATATTTTCATTCTAAGCATGTATTACTGTTTAGTAATAATTACAGCCCCAACAAAGGATATATAAGTTTGTGTACATGGATTGTATATTGCAAGTACGGAATTATTATTTAAATCCGATATCTGTTTTTATTAAAATCATACAATGTCAAAAGAGGATAGTTGTCTGTTACGAACCAGTACTAACTCTCCTATATGGCCGTCGCTCGCATCATCCGTATTTAAAGTTCGCTACTTCCAGTACACATGGCCTCTGTAACAGATTTGGTCTCCAACAGGTGTGATTCGAACGGTAAGAGCAAGAACAATATGAACAAGGCCAAGGACATTATATGTCTAGTATCCCTCCTCAGACGCTGGTGTTACTTTGTGTCATAAAATCTCGTGGCACTCAAGATAAGAGACAATACGTTTGCAAAAAACGACAAAATTGAACTTCTGGAAACAAAATTGTACAGTTTGTAAGTAATATCGACAACACAGGTCAGCATTTTTCGGACATTGACAGATAAAGGGATCGTCACATTAGGACTACTGACTGCTAAATCCAGTAGTACAAGAACTTAGATATTTGTTGAATCAGTAGCAAAAAAATGTTAGATCTACTGTTTTCAGCGTACATAGACATTTGATAATATTCCATTTGGGTTGTATTCGTGAAGCCATAGTGTAATGGCTGTCCTTGGAAGTCATGTAACCCTTAGTGTTTGTGTGGGAATCGTAGTCGGATTTTAGTTTCTGTCATGTCTTTCGTCCGTTTGTGTGCAGGTTGTCTTTACAGTCATGAAAATCATTTCAAGAGGTAAGCCGCATTGTATTGTTCGCGTACCGCGAGCATATGCGGTGGTGACTGCTGTACAAGAATTCTACGGACTGATGTGTTACGAAATTTGCGTGGTAACCAAGTTCTATGACATAGAGCGTGGGTTTCTCCGTACAATTGTGTAACGTCGATTAGCATTTTTGTGCGATGTTAAGCGACCTATAAAACGTAATGAACCTGTTGTGCCATGATGACGAAGTTGCACAGATGCGTGTGATAATAATAATAACAATAATAATATAAAGAGGTCGCGTGCTCAAACATTATTATTATTTCGCCTTTGACATGCTCCTTGTCAGTCTGTAATTTAGAGGTAGCGAATCTTTTTGCCATTCTTCTGCCGATGATAAAATGTTCTCTGTAGAGTTATTCGTCAAGTTGTTGGTGTAACAATAACATGGTGTAAGCTACCTCTCGTTTATCCATGAGAATGAGTGTTCGGTGTCATCTGCTGTGAGGGTAAATAGCGCCTTATTTTCGCTATTATTTACAACGGTACGGCTAAAATACTAGTAAGCGTAATCAAAAATTACTTCCTACCCTGCTAACAACATCAATGGATGCATTTTGAGTACGTGGCTATAAAAATGATCCGGACACAGGTAATGTCAGGTTGTAATAAGTTAGGCCTCTCCAGTTCTATAATTTTCTACAAAAAATTAGCTTTTGTTTCCGATTAAGTATCTCCATTTTAATTACTTTTAACACTACACTGAAAAGTTTGTAGTTGTGGGTAGAGGAAAAAATATCAGGAAAGGTATCCGTAGTATGTCATACGATAGTGAAGGAAAGATTTCATCGATATTTTGGCATGTTCTCTCGCATATGTTATAGGTTACAGTGGATATGAGATTCGGTTAGAACATGTGCACACTAAATAGGTATTTGTAAGGAAAATAAGAAATTACTGTAATAGGTAAGTTGTTCAGTACTACAGGAGTAGAAAAATATTTTCATATTCATCATTGTCGTAAGGAACTCACACCCTGATGGAAGGACACACAAGGTGCAGTACAAAAATCCTCCCAGAAGGTCCTTCCAGAGGGCGACTGACCGTACGCTATCATTAAAATTATACAAAACCACTGCTGTCCCGATTCAGATGTACGACAGTGAGGAATGTAAGCGAGACATGTCTACAATTTGAAGCAGCTGAAGTGCTTTCTCTGAGAAGAGTCAAGGGTTCCACACAGTTGGACAGAACGACTGCATTCGGAACGAGCTAAACGTCTATAATCCGAACCAGCGAATAGACGATTACAGATTAAAATGGTGGGAACACGTCGACGGAATGGACGAAAACAGGCAAGCAGTCCAGCGGGCAAGTGTGACATTAGAAGTTGTGGAACGTGAGAACAAATTTATGTGACTTTACCGAGACGGAACAACCATTTATGTCTAAACCATGAAATGAAGAAGCAGAAGAAGAAACGACGTAGTTCGTTTTGTCGTTATTTGGTAGTTTTTGCCTAGCTATGCAATAAATTATTACCTTCAACTAAAGGAAATTCTGATTTTTATGTAGTCCTTCGACAACGCAGGCTTTACATTGTACCGAGCAACACTCCGCGTGCTTTTACGGAAAATGTAACATGCGCATGCAATAACGTCACTTAAGCTGCTAGTTGGACATGTTTATGACAGCAGTTTCGTGGGATGATTTGAACGGTTTGTTTCATCGAAAACTGTCTGCAGGCGAACATATATTTCTGATGTACACGGTTATGTAAACAGAATAGAGAACATGAACTATCAGCCCAAGTAACCTACAATAAATATTATATTTAATCGCTTTTCGTTATAACCGATATGAAATGCCACAAAATGACTACAATTATTGCGTATAACGGAGGATTTATGCCAGCTTTAAATAACAGAAGATTTATCTGAATGGTCAGGCGGCACTAAACGTAATTTCGATTCGTTCCAACGTGCCGTTATTTACCGGTTTAAATACTATGTATTCCACAGCGTTGTGATTTATACAGTAAAAGTGATAACGAAAACGAAACGTCGGTCGGAACGGTTAATTAGGCAGCATAATGGTAGGCGACTTGACACGTACGGACAAGTTCATGACAGCGGCGGCGATGATTATTGTACGTAAGAAGAAATGTAAATGAGCTGTGGAGTCATGACGGCTGTGCACATCAATTGCTTCACAACAAAGCGAACTACACCGTTATCGTACAACAATGGCTTTATACAGTGATTATTGTTGTATTGATTTTTATTCAGCGATTGTCGAAGCCTTTCAGTTTTCTTTGTCTGTTTAATTTCAGTTGAAGCTAATTCGAAGCGATTGCCTGTTACATTTCGTCTTGTCGTCTTTACATTTCCTTAGTGTAACACATAGTTTTGTTTTGTGGCACGCGTATTATCTTCAGAAGAAGGTCCGTTAAATTTATTTTTTAAGACAAACCTTAATCCCACGTCACCGGATTACATATGACCTATGATGTTGGAATCGTTGTTAATTAACACGTAGACCGATTTGTATTGGTTAATTTGTAGGCGTGTTGAATTTGTTTAATAAAGGACTTGTCGGAAAATTTCTTTTCCGACCACAACATTAATCCTTTGCGTCAATTATTTGGTCATTAAGTAGTTTTATCAATAAGTAAAATTTCGTCATTTCTTGAAGTGTTGTTTATAAAAATTCCATATGCAGCAATTACAGTAATTTACAATGCAAAAGCGATGTTGTAAGTAATCTTACAGTTATAATTTTAAATTCTTTTTATACAAAATTATTAAGAAACTTTAAATAAAATATTTAGTATCTAAATTTAAACAATACATGTGTATCTAGTAACGTAGTAAAGTTATTGAAATAATAATATTGTGGTTTGGAAAATTGTTCACTGCTAGTCGGCAAAAATGAATTATTCAGTCGGTGAAGTAGTAGGCCTATGATTGCAGGGTAGCGCGTGTTTAAAGTATACCATTATTTTAATATTTCTGTAGTTTCTTACTTCTGTTTTTCATTTTGACGTTTATTTGTTTTATTTACTTTATGTTATTACAATTTAGTTTATACGAGAATGTAAAAGCAACAAGCAAACCAGCACTCTTTTATGAAGCCATAGTTTAATTTATTTTATCATTTTTATTGATACGTGTATCAAGATTGTACGTGTTTTGTTTTTAATAAATTTATTTTCTGCTTTTCTGCATCCTCCAATTTGCAACACGAGTTTATAGTAAGTGCTGACAGAAATGGAAATCGACAAGAAATATCTCGCAACATAAATTGAGCTCGGCGTTTGAGGCTGACGGTAGTTATCTGATTTATATGCATTTACATCCAGTGGTTGTAGTAACTTGAAAATAAATATGAAATTGTTGTGTAGCGTGCGTAAAGTAGGCGTACCACTGGAGACCGGTCATTAAGCGGACCAGTGTGGCACGTGATTCTATCTTTAATTAGATTTGGAAAGAAATATTTTTATTGGCTATGTTGAGAGAATGCACTGTTTTGTTTGGGGAATTCTAATCAGGCAAACCGGAAGATAATCCGAGGTGGGTGTGACAGCTTCATCAGTGTCTGCTACTAGCGATGCAGTTAACAAAAAATATAGCAGGTTGTGAAAGCAATAAATAATTCAATAGACATTTTATAAAAATTCATAGTAAACGGTTGAATTTTGATGATGCTGAAATTGAGTAATTTATATACATCAGTCATTACTTAATATGCAAACCATTTTACCGGATCTTGTGCGATTATGATAGTAGAATTTGTGGTTTCGTAGTCCTGCTGGTGGACGCGGACCTAACCATTGCGCGCTGGGAGGGGGATACAAAGAATTACATATTGTTATTCTCCTTCTCTATTTATGTTTCCAATTGTAATGGAGTGTTATACTCAGCATAAAAAAAGTAATGCACGCACTGAAGCCTATACTAACCGCTAACCAAATGAAATATTTACAGACGGACAACAGGAAGGCATAAAATTTACCCACGAGGTTGAAATATAAAATAAACTTAATTTTCTCGATCTAACAAGGTTGTGACAATAGTTTCAATACCACATAAGAAAGATCTTTTATAAAAAGGTGACAGCACGTGCTGAAAACCGTATGCTTTCAGTATTCGCGAAGATGAAGATTGTACAGTAAGCAAACAAATTGTCAATAAAAGATATGGACTTTTTGGTAGGTGAAGAAGCAGCACTGATCCGCTATTACCGAACAGTATTCGTTGCACACACACACACACACACACACACGCACACGTGTATGTTATTTAAATTATTATTTAAATAACATACACAGGTGTTAGGCTACAGCCTAACACGTGTGTGTGTGTGTGTGTTTGTTTTCATTTTAACCTAACATGAACGTGAATGGACTGCATTTTAACCTAACACATAACATGTAACAAACTTAATTGGACCTATCACTCCCGTTGCGTCATGTACTGATGACCTAAACACTACACGTGTGTATGTTATTTAACCTAACATGAACGTGAATGGACTGCATTTTAACCTAACACACAACGTGTAACAAACCTAATTGGACTTATCACTCCCGTTGCGTCATGTACTGATGACCTAAACACTACACGTGTGTATGTTATTTAAATAATAATTTAAATAACATACATGTGTGTGTGTGTGTTTGCATTTTTTAACCTAACGTGAAACGTAAGTAGACTGAATTTGATATTTAACATGTCGTCGTCGTAACGTTAGATTGCTAATGATGTGTGTGTGTGTGTGTGTGTGTGTGTGTGTGTGTGTGTGTGTGTGTGTGTGTGTGAAGTTAACATAGCTTAGACAAAATACAAACGTTAGCAAACGATAATGTATGGCTTTCATTATCGTTATGCTGCCGTCGTAACGTTAGATTGCTAATGACAGATACATGCAGTCTGATGTATAGTATTTGTGTGTGTGTGTGTGTGTTGCGAACAACCTAACATGAGTAACTATGCTAAACCAGTGTAAAGTCGTGTCAATGGTCAGTAAACTATATTTTAAATTTGTGTACATAGGTAGTATATATTGCAAGCACAAAATTATTATTTAAATCCGATATCTGTTTTTGTATAGAGGTTGCATTTAACCTAACATATGTGTGTGTGTGTGTGTGTGTGTGTGTGTGTGTGTGTGTGTGTGTGTGTGTGTGTGTGTGTGTGTGTGTGTGTGTGCAACGAATACTGTTCGGTAATAGCGGATCAGTGCTGCTTCTTCACCTACCAAAAAGTCCATATCTTTTATTGACAATTTGTTTGCTTACTGTACAATCTTCATCTTCGCGAATACTGAAAGCATACGGTTTTCAGCACGTGCTGTCACCTTTTTATAAAAGATCTTTCTTATGTGGTATTGAAACTATTGTCACAACCTTGTTAGATCGAGAAAATTAAGTTTATTTTATATTTCAACCTCGTGGGTAAATTTTATGCCTTCCTGTTGTCCGTCTGTAAATATTTCATTTGGTTAGCGGTTAGTATAGGCTTCAGTGCGTGCATTACTTTTTTTATGCTGAGTATAACACTCCATTACAATTGGAAACATAAATAGAGAAGGAGAATAACAATATGTAATTCTTTGTATCCCCCTCCCAGCGCGCAATGGTTAGGTCCGCGTCCACCAGCAGGACTACGAAACCACAAATTCTACTATCATAATCGCACAAGATCCGGTAAAATGGTTTGCATATTAAGTAATGACTGATGTATATAAATTACTCAATTTCAGCATCATCAAAATTCAACCGTTTACTATGAATTTTTATAAAATGTCTATTGAATTATTTATTGCTTTCACAACCTGCTATATTTTTTGTTAACTGCATCGCTAGTAGCAGACACTGATGAAGCTGTCACACCCACCTCGGATTATCTTCCGGTTTGCCTGATTAGAATTCCCCAAACAAAACAGTGCATTCTCTCAACATAGCCAATAAAAATATTTCTTTCCAAATCTAATTAAAGATAGAATCACGTGCCACACTGGTCCGCTTAATGACCGGTCTCCAGTGGTACGCCTACTTTACGCACGCTACACAACAATCTCATATTTATTTTCAAGTTACTACAACCACTGGATGTAAATGCATATAAATCAGATAACTACCGTCAGCCTCAAACGCCGAGCTCAATTTATGTTGCGAGATATTTCTTGTCGATTTCCATTTCTGTCAGCACTTACTATAAACTCGTGTTGCAAATTGGAGGATGCAGAAAAGCAGAAAATAAATTTATTAAAAACAAAACACGTACAATCTTGATACACGTATCAATAAAAATGATAAAATAAATTAAACTATGGCTTCATAAAAGAGTGCTGGTTTGCTTGTTGCTTTTACATTCTCGTATAAACTAAATTGTAATAACATAAAGTAAATAAAACAAATAAACGTCAAAATGAAAAACAGAAGTAAGAAACTACAGAAATATTAAAATAATGGTATACTTTAAACACGCGCTACCCTGCAATCATAGGCCTACTACTTCACCGACTGAATAATTCATTTTTGCCGACTAGCAGTGAACAATTTTCCAAACCACAATATTATTATTTCAATAACTTTACTACGTTACTAGATACACATGTATTGTTTAAATTTAGATACTAAATATTTTATTTAAAGTTTCTTAATAATTTTGTATAAAAAGAATTTAAAATTATAACTGTAAGATTACTTACAACATCGCTTTTGCATTGTAAATTACTGTAATTGCTGCATATGGAATTTTTATAAACAACACTTCAAGAAATGACGAAATTTTACTTATTGATAAAACTACTTAATGACCAAATAATTGACGCAAAGGATTAATGTTGTGGTCGGAAAAGAAATTTTCCGACAAGTCCTTTATTAAACAAATTCAACACGCCTACAAATTAACCAATACAAATCGGTCTACGTGTTAATTAACAACGATTCCAACATCATAGGTCATATGTAATCCGGTGACGTGGGATTAAGGTTTGTCTTAAAAAATAAATTTAACGGACCTTCTTCTGAAGATAATACGCGTGCCACAAAACAAAACTATGTGTTACACTAAGGAAATGTAAAGACGACAAGACGAAATGTAACAGGCAATCGCTTCGAATTAGCTTCAACTGAAATTAAACAGACAAAGAAAACTGAAAGGCTTCGACAATCGCTGAATAAAAATCAATACAACAATAATCACTGTATAAAGCCATTGTTGTACGATAACGGTGTAGTTCGCTTTGTTGTGAAGCAATTGATGTGCACAGCCGTCATGACTCCACAGCTCATTTACATTTCTTCTTACGTACAATAATCATCGCCGCCGCTGTCATGAACTTGTCCGTACGTGTCAAATCGCCTACCATTATGCTGCCTAATTAACCGTTCCGACCGACGTTTCGTTTTCGTTATCACTTTTACTGTATAAATCACAACGCTGTGGAATACATAGTATTTAAACCGGTAAATAACGGCACGTTGGAACGAATCGAAATTACGTTTAGTGCCGCCTGACCATTCAGATAAATCTTCTGTTATTTAAAGCTGGCATAAATCCTCCGTTATACGCAATAATTGTAGTCATTTTGTGGCATTTCATATCGGTTATAACGAAAAGCGATTAAATATAATATTTATTGTAGGTTACTTGGGCTGATAGTTCATGTTCTCTATTCTGTTTACATAACCGTGTACATCAGAAATATATGTTCGCCTGCAGACAGTTTTCGATGAAACAAACCGTTCAAATCATCCCATGAAACTGCTGTCATAAACATGTCCAACTAGCAGCTTAAGTGACGTTATTGCATGCGCATGTTACATTTTCCGTAAAAGCACGCGGAGTGTTGCTCGGTACAATGTAAAGCCTGCGTTGTCGAAGGACTACATAAAAATCAGAATTTCCTTTAGTTGAAGGTAATAATTTATTGCATAGCTAGGCAAAAACTACCAAATAACGACAAAACGAACTACGTCGTTTCTTCTTCTGCTTCTTCATTTCATGGTTTAGACATAAATGGTTGTTCCGTCTCGGTAAAGTCACATAAATTTGTTCTCACGTTCCACAACTTCTAATGTCACACTTGCCCGCTGGACTGCTTGCCTGTTTTCGTCCATTCCGTCGACGTGTTCCCACCATTTTAATCTGTAATCGTCTATTCGCTGGTTCGGATTATAGACGTTTAGCTCGTTCCGAATGCAGTCGTTCTGTCCAACTGTGTGGAACCCTTGACTCTTCTCAGAGAAAGCACTTCAGCTGCTTCAAATTGTAGACATGTCTCGCTTACATTCCTCACTGTCGTACATCTGAATCGGGACAGCAGTGGTTTTGTATAATTTTAATGATAGCGTACGGTCAGTCGCCCTCTGGAAGGACCTTCTGGGAGGATTTTTGTACTGCACCTTGTGTTTCTTCCATCAGGGTGTGAGTTCCTTACGACAATGATGAATATGAAAATATTTTTCTACTCCTGTAGTACTGAACAACTTACCTATTACAGTAATTTCTTATTTTCCTTACAATTACCTATTTAGTGTGCACATGTTCTAACCGAATCTCATATCCACTGTAACCTATAACATATGCGAGAGAACATGTCAAAATATCGATGAAATCTTTCCTTCACTATCGTATGACATACTACGGATACCTTTCCTGATATTTTTTCCTCTACCCACAACTACAAACTTTTCAGTGTAGTGTTAAAAGTAATTAAAATGGAGATACTTAATCGGAAACAAAAGCTAATTTTTTGTAGA
This sequence comes from Magicicada septendecula, assembly GCA_034769895.1. Lineage (NCBI taxonomy): Eukaryota > Metazoa > Arthropoda > Insecta > Hemiptera > Cicadidae > Magicicada > Magicicada septendecula. The sequence continues at coordinate 113,978,359 of CM068374.1, read as the reverse complement.
AAATTATAGAACTGGAGAGGCCTAACTTATTACAACCTGACATTACCTGTGTCCGGATCATTTTTATAGCCACGTACTCAAAATGCATCCATTGATGTTGTTAGCAGGGTAGGAAGTAATTTTTGATTACGCTTACTAGTATTTTAGCCGTACCGTTGTAAATAATAGCGAAAATAAGGCGCTATTTACCCTCACAGCAGATGACACCGAACACTCATTCTCATGGATAAACGAGAGGTAGCTTACACCATGTTATTGTTACACCAACAACTTGACGAATAACTCTACAGAGAACATTTTATCATCGGCAGAAGAATGGCAAAAAGATTCGCTACCTCTAAATTACAGACTGACAAGGAGCATGTCAAAGGCGAAATAATAATAATGTTTGAGCACGCGACCTCTTTATATTATTATTGTTATTATTATTATCACACGCATCTGTGCAACTCCGTCATCATGGCACAACAGGTTCATTACGTTTTATAGGTCGCTTAACATCGCACAAAAATGCTACGCGACGTTACACAATTGTACGGAGAAACCCACGCTCTATGTCATAGAACTTGGTTACCACGCTAATTTCGTAACACATCAGTCCGTAGAATTCTTGTACAGCAGTCACCACCGCATATGCTCGCGGTACGCGAACAATACAATGCGGCTTACCTCTTGAAATGATTTTCATGACTGTAAAGACAACCTGCACACAAACGGACGAAAGACATGACAGAAACTAAAATCCGACTACGATTCCCACACAAACACTAAGGGTTACATGACTTCCAAGGACAGCCATTACACTATGGCTTCACGAATACAACCCAAATGGAATATTATCAAATGTCTATGTACGCTGAAAACAGTAGATCTAACATTTTTTTGCTACTGATTCAACAAATATCTAAGTTCTTGTACTACTGGATTTAGCAGTCAGTAGTCCTAATGTGACGATCCCTTTATCTGTCAATGTCCGAAAAATGCTGACCAGTGTTGTCGATATTACTTACAAACTGTACAATTTTGTTTCCAGAAGTTCAATTTTGTCGTTTTTTGCAAACGTATTGTCTCTTATCTTGAGTGCCACGAGATTTTATGACACAAAGTAACACCAGCGTCTGAGGAGGGATACTAGACATATAATGTCCTTGGCCTTGTTCATATTGTTCTTGCTCTTACCGTTCGAATCACACCTGTTGGAGACCAAATCTGTTACAGAGGCCATGTGTACTGGAAGTAGCGAACTTTAAATACGGATGATGCGAGCGACGGCCATATAGGAGAGTTAGTACTGGTTCGTAACAGACAACTATCCTCTTTTGACATTGTATGATTTTAATAAAAACAGATATCGGATTTAAATAATAATTCCGTACTTGCAATATACAATCCATGTACACAAACTTATATATCCTTTGTTGGGGCTGTAATTATTACTAAACAGTAATACATGCTTAGAATGAAAATATTTGCTATGATTTTAGTAACGTACAACACCAGCTTAACCCAGAGAGAGAGAGAGCGAGAGAGAGAGAGAGAGAGAGAGAGAGTGAGAGACTGCAATGTGTCAGTGTAAAGTCGTGTCAATGACCTCGAATTGCTTCCGACGTCTGCGAGCGAGAGAGAGAGAGAGAGAGAGAGAGAGAGAGAGAGAGAGAGAGGGCGTTAATATTTGTCGAATAAATATAAACTTTCTAATTTCATATACATGCGCGCGGTACTGAGCACAGAGAGAGAAACATACACAACAAGTGTGTGAGAGAGAGAGAGAGAGAGAGAATTTAAACTGATAATTGTTTTATTAAAATCTTACAATGACGAAATATTATTATTTCATTGTTTACGATATATATATTTAATGCAAAAATGAATTTTTAAAATTACAATCGTCTGTAAACTATATTTAACTCTTACCGTTCGAATCACACCTGTTGGAGACCAAATCTGTTACGGAGGCCATGTGTACTGGAAGTAGCGAACTTTAAATACGGATGACGCGAGCGAATAAAAAATAAAGCATGCACGACAAACATACTCTCTCGAGTCTCAGATTCTGGCGAATGCGTTGCTCATATAGTTTGAATTTCCCACCGAAGAAAAATGTTGGCAGATCTGTTCTATACACACAATAATACAGGATTGGTAAACCTGATCATATATTTTAATATACACTATAATACACACATCAAGTTTGAACCCTGCATAGGTTGGTAAACCTGATCATATAGATTTAATATACATTATAACATACAACAAATTTGAACTCATGCAAGGTTGGTAACCCTAATCATATATTTAATATATACAATATAATTCATCAAGTCGGAACCACCCACCCACCACCCACCTCTGATATGCAAATCAGCGTTATTTAAAAAATAAAAAAAATATATTTGCGGATGCGGGTGGTCCATTTGGGAATGCTGCGGGTCCAGCTGATTGAAAGTGAAAGTGATCTAGGCTCGCGAAAGGCGGCATATATTCGCGGATATACAAATCAATTTAATTAAAAAAATAAAAATATCAAATTAAAAAAATTTATTCGCGGAAATTCGCGGTCCAGTAGAAAGTGAAAGTGATTTAGGCTCGCGAAAGACGGCATATAAAAAATTATATTCGCGGAAATTAGAAAGTGAAAGTGATTTAGGCTCGCGAAAGGCTGCATATATTCGCGGATATGCAAATCAATTTAATTAAAAAAATAAAAATATGAAATAAAAAAAAATAAAAAAATTTATTCGCGGAAATTCGCGGTCCTTTGGGATGCTGTGGTCCAGCGGTGGTGGGGAGAGCGTGGGAAAAAATCTTGGACCGTGGGAACGGCGGCATCTCTTTGATCTAGACCGTGGGAAAGGCGGCATTCCTTTGTGAGTTAGAACCGGCATTTTCCCTCTACTAACACTAAACATTTTTTAACTGTTAGACTAGAGAGTCTAAAGAGCTTAGCAACAAAATATGATGAGGTACAGCCTGAAATTGAATTAATTTCTAAGTACATAAACGCTGCCCAAGAGGACAGAATCGAGGTTGAAGAACCTTTATATTCAACCGAAGCTAACATCTTGCAATTAATAGAAACCTTCAACATTCAGACTGAATCTCAAGTATTAACCAGTAATATGCAATTAAATCCTATAAGTTTGCCCTGCTTTACAGGCAACATTCTAGAATAGCAGCACTTTTATTCAATATTTCTGGACTTGGTACATGCCAGATCTGATCTAACTTCAGTGCAAAACTACATTACTTATATTCATCGCTCAAAAATGAGCCATTAGATCTAATTAAGGCCTTACCCATTTGTAATGAGAACTATTCAATAGAGTTAAGTTTGCTGTCCGCTAGATATGATAACAAATTCATATTAGCTAAATGTTACATTCAAAATTTACTAGAAGTGAAGTCTACAATCAAAGACTCTGTACACAGCTTAGCAGAATTTATAAATACAATAACGTCTTCTGTCAATTCGCTGGCAGCTATGCAACTGTCAGTGGATTCATTTGAACTCATTACTGTACAAATATTGTCAGCAAAACTTGACCATTCCACATTTAAATTATGGAAGGAGTCTATAGATCCCCAAATTTTCCTAACTTTCAGAGCTTTACACAGTTTTTAAACGCCCGTAGACAATTATTAGAAAATACATTACCGATAGACGCTGGACAGCAGCTTAACAAGCCAACTTTAAAATTTAATAATAAGTCTGAAAAACATAAATTACGAAACTCTGCTGGCAGCACTGCATTTAAAAGTTATCATTCAACTTCAAATATTTATTTATGCCCATGCTGCAAGGCCAATCACCCAATTTATATGTGTGACAAATTTCGTGAATTAAGCATATCGGAACGAGGGCAATTTATATTAAAGCATAAATGCTGCACTAATTGTTTAAGACCAGATCATTTTTCACCTATTTCTAATGTCAAACAATCATGTAACATCTGTTCCAGACGACACCATACATTGCTGCATATAAATAATGTGTCAAAACAAGGTTCTGCCAGCAGTAGTAATTATTGTTCATTCTAGCTTCAATCAGCAAACAATGTTATTTTGTCTACAGCTGTTGTGTTCGTCATCGACGTGCTGGTAACAGACAACTTGCACGAATTTTGTTAGACGCAGGGTCACAAGTAAACTTTTGTACTGAATCATTTGCTAAAAAATTGCAACTTAACTTGACTGAATCTAATATACCAATTTCAGGTATTAATAATGCGACATGTTGCGCCACTAATTTGGCATCAATTCGTATTATTTCTCGCTATCAAAGGTTCAGCTTTAACGCTCCGTGTGCGGTCTTATCTGCCTTGACTCATAAACTTCCAGCACAATCTTTCGACATAAATCATTTTAATATCCCAGATAACATTTTCCTCGCTGACCCACATTTCAACGTATCAGCTGACATAGACATACTTTTAGGAGCGCAGTTTTATTTAGATTTGATTCTAGCTAACAAATATGTACGTGGTCCTAACTTTCCTATTATACAAGAAACAAAGTTAGGCTACATTCTAGCAGGAAATCTGCCCAAACATTGTCATTCCAAGGGTCCTGCTGTTTCGTTCTTGGCAAGAAACAACGATAGTCAAATTTTAGCGTCTCTTGAGAAATTTTGGGAGACCGAAACCATCGTTGATAGTGCACCCCTTATTAATCATTCAGTTTGCGAGGAATATTTTGTTAAGTCCACTCATCGCAATGATTAGGGTAGGTTCGTTGTCTCATTACCATTCGGGTCTGATAGTCCCCAGTTGGGTGAGTCCTATGCTACTGCTGAAGCGAGACTTTTAAGTTTAGAAAGCAGGTTCAAGCGTAATTCTGAGCTTGCGCGTGAATACGCAAATTTTATTCAAGAATATAGAGATCTTGGCCACATGGCGCTTGTCGACGATTGTTCTGTTAATTCCAAGGTTTCAAATACCTACTATTTGCCTCACCATGCCGTTTTCAAACATTCTAGTTCCACGACAAAACTTCGCATCGTTTTTGATGGCTCAGCCAAAACTACCAATGGTCTTTCTCTCAATGATATTTTGTTAGTAGGCCCAAATATCCAACAAGATCTTTTCTCTATTCTTTCGCGATTTCGCATACACAACTATGTTCTGATCGCCGACATCGAGAAGATGTACCGACAAAGTCTAGTGCTGATAACGATTGTCATTACCAACGTATTCTGTGGCGTGATTCTCCGCTTGAACAGTTTAAACATTTTGTGCTGCGAACTGTAACATACGGTACTGCTAGTGCTTCGTTTTTGGCTACTCCCTGCCTTATTCAGATTGGTAAGGATCATGAAGCTTTTTTCCCTGACGCTGCTTCACCTATAATCTATGATTTTTATGTCGATGATTTGTTAACCGGTGCAGACACCATTTCTAATCTGACAAAGTTGAAATCTGACTTAGGTACGTTGTTGAGTCAATATGGCTTTACTCTACACAAATGGGGATCGAATGAACCAAGTGTGGTCACAGAGCATAATAATTTATCACTTCCATTAAACAAACAAGGCAATGTGCGTACGTTGGGCATTCTTTGGAACAACTCTACAGATTCATTCTTGTTTGACATCATGTCATTTCCAGTTGAGTCAAGCATCTCTAAGAGGAAAATCCTGTCAATTATAGCGGGTATCTACGACCCATTGGGACTCGTTGGTCCAATTGTTTTCCTTTATAAACAGTTTATGCAGCAACTGTGGCTGTGCAATCTTGGTTTGGACGAACCAATCTCTGAGCAATTATATTTGTATTGGCGTTCACTATGCAATAAATTATATTTAATTGGTAAAATTGTTGTCCCACGCTCTATTCGCAGCAAGTCCAAGGCAAAGACAGTTGAATTACATGGTTTTGCGAATGCCTCTGAAAGGGGCTATGGATGTTGTGTTTACGTTAGAGTTATTTATCAAGATTTACCGGCCTCTTGTCACCTTTTGTGTTCCAAATCTCGCGTGGCTCCACTACTACAGGTGTCATTACCCCGCATTGAACTCTGTGCTTGTTTGTTGTTATCGCGACTTCTATTCAAAGTCACCCCTGCTCTTCATTCCTTTGTCAATAGCGTTCACCTGTACTCCGACTCCATGGTATCTCTCTATTGGATTCATGCTCAGTCTTCTAGGTGGAAGACCTACGTCGCTAATCGTGTTGCTGAGATTCAGCGTCTCACTGAAACCTACACATGGCATCATATCAATTCGCAACATAATCCTGCTGACATTATTTCTAGGGGATGTCACCCCGACGTTTTGCGCGATTGTTCGCTTTGGTGGCATGGTCCCGCTTGTCTGTCTCAATCTTCTGAGCCCAATCCTTTTTCACCTTTCTCACCTTCTAATGTGTCGCTTCCTGAATGCTCTGTTGAGGAGAAACAAACCCCCAAACTTTCTCTAATTTCTACCCTACCCATTGATCTCTCAAAGGACTTTTCCTCATTGCACCGACTGACTCGTGTGTATGCTTATTGCTTTCGATTCATCAAAAATACTAGACCCTCTAGGGCTGAGAAAATCTCGGGTGTTCTTACCCCCACCGAAATTCATTCTACTCTTAATTTCTGCATAAAGCAATCCCAGTCCATCCACTTCGCTGCTGAGCTTAAAATTGCCTTCGTAATGGGGCTTCTGTCTCTATCAGGAGTAAGCTGTCTTCTCTGGACACGTTTCTTGATGAGTTTGGCGTCATACGTGTCGGCGGACGCTTACAGCAGTCGCAACTACCCTATGACAATAAGCATCCTACTGTCTTGCATCCATCGGCTCACATCGCTCGCCTTATAATCGAGTGCGAGCATATTCGTCTCCTCTACGCTGGTGCTCAACTTGTCCATCATTCACTTCGTCAACGCTGGTGAATCATTAACGCCAAGATAGTCATTCGGTCCATCATTCGTAGATGCGTCAAATGTCTCAGATTTAACACCAAATATCAAGTTCAAAGGCTTGGTATTTTGCCATCTCCCAGGGTTACTCCTTCGCGACCGTTTTTATTCTGCGCAGTGGATTATGGTGGTCCCTTCATGATTCGTCATGGCGGGCAGAGATCTAGGACTCTGTCAAAATCATACGTGGCTTTATTCATTTGCTTAGCCACCAGGGCCATTCATTTGGAATTGGTTTCCGACCTTAAGGCCAATGCGTTTATAGCTGCCTTACGTCGCTTCATGGCCCGTAGGGGCATACCTAGCCAGTTATATTCTGACAATGGCACGAACTTTAGGAAGGCCCGCAACGTTTTGCATGACCTTTACAATCTCTGGCATAAAAAAGATGCCACCTCATCAATCCAATCCTTTACGACTTCTCATGGTATTAAGTGGTCATTTATTCCTCCCTCGTCACCTCATTTTGGTGGTCTTTGGGAGAGCGGTATAAAAAGTTTAAAGTATCATTTGCGCCGCGTTGTCGGCAAGTCCATACTCACTTTCGAGGAGTTTACTACGGTTTTGTCACAGGTAGAGGCCTGTCTATACTCACGTCCATTATTTGCCGTTTCATCGGATGTAAACGATCCAGTGCCACTTACCCCTGGCCATTTTTTAATTTGTGCACCATTAACGGCAATACCCGATCCTGACTTATCACACGTTCCCATCTCTCGTCTCGGCCGTTGGCAACTTCTCCTGAAATTTGTCCAAGCTATTTGGAAATCATGGTCTCGCGTCTACCTACACCAACTGCAACAACGTCACAAATGGAAATTCGCAAAGGAAAACGTTTCCATTGGTGACCTGGCTTTGTTGATCGAGGATAACTCGCCTCCATTAGCATGGAAATTTGGGGTAATTACAGCCACATTTCCCGGACCAGACAATTTGATCAGAGTAGTTGACGTTCGTACGCCTGTTGGCACCTTTCGCAGACCAATTCACAAGTTATGTTTGTTGCCAGCGCGGGACGAGGCTTATACACAAGGTCAATATAATTACTTAGCACAATGCTATATTTTACCTGGCCACAAGTTTTCATTACTTAATTGTCTGACAATTTGGTCGACTTCAATTGTTGATGTGTGTTATCACAAACATTTTTATGTTAATATCGCATTATTGCGTATCTCATACACTAAATTCGCATGTAGCTTGTAATTGTACAACCATGCACTATGCTACTATATTTATACTTATTATATTGTCATGGTGGTATACTTTACTTATTCTTGTATTTATATGTCTTGATAATTTTGTAAGACATATACTATGTCCTTTGCATACTTATATTTGATATTGGTAATGGGTTATGTGTCATGTCATTGGTGGTATTTGTTCTTATGTCATAAATTTTGTTATATAATATTCACATGGCTTTGGAGCTATACAAACAGTGTATGCATCTTGCTGCACATTTTTGTTAATATGTGTGCATTGCTATTTTATTACTCTATGAATTTTATGTGTTACTTGTAATTGTTCAACACATGCACTACATTTTGTATAAACACATTTGCTGTACTTGTCACTTATGATATCATGCCTTGTATTCATGTATTTGTAATTATGCAAACATATTTCTATTGTATTTTATCATGTACTTTATATCTATGTAAAACACATTATTCTACCCGCATTTACTGTCTATGATTATGCGCCACGCACATACTTTTATATTTTGTATTTGTATTTTGCGACCACGTATCGCACATATTTTATTATTCATGCTTTTAATTATGACATACATGTCATTACACTTATGTACTTCCAACTATACAACAATGTATAATCTGTTTTCACATGTCAATTTATTGTGCATTCCTGGAACTACTAGGTATAGCATGCACTATTTAATTATTATATTACAGCGTTATGCTAAATCCATGTTTTTACATGCATAATTTTGTAATAATTTTTGTCTATTCATTTTATACTCAATACTGTTGTGTATAAGTCAACTGGCCTTGACTGGTTTAGACTGTCAATCATGACTTGCATAAAATAATTGCAATTTGTATCGGACCCATCATGTGATGAGTCACCGATTATTCATCATCAAACATTGTCAAACTATTCATTATTCATGTTTTATATTGTCTTATATTGTATACACTTTGCTAATTCATGCATTTATACTCATGTATAAATCAGGTTGTAAGCCAACTGTGGCCTGTTCAAATGTTATCATCATTATTGAGGTTTTATCCCTGAGCAGTTTATGTTATAACTGTTATCTAACATTTCAATCTCAATGTTCAATACAACTTACTGAGGTTGATATCTATTATTAAGAACCTACATTGTGTTTTCTTGTAATATAAATTATTAATATGTATTATAAAAAATCGTTTGATTTTTTGCGGGCAGCTATGGACAGTAATGTGGGAATTTCATAATCAAAGGTTATCTAACCTGTACGCTCTGGCCTCGAGCTCGCTAGCGAACAGGGCTAAACACAGTGCTACGTACGTCCGTATGCAGCAGACGTAATTGTGTTGGCTGCTTCGGCCTGTCATTTATTCATTTTTCATTATTGTCGCGACAAATTTATGTAGGCCTTAGGCCCTACAGCATTCTCATGTAGATTTGAGTGTTGCGTTCTTGCGCCTCAATGTACGATGTAACATTTTTCACCTAACGTGGTTTCCAAAATTTAAAATGCGTACAAGTGCATTAGCTGACCTTGCAATTCAAATTTAAATTGTAACAGTAAATATCAATAAATGTATTACATTACAGTCCATTCGCTCATCATTATTTTCAGCATCCTGGCAAAATCTATTTACAATATTAATTCCTAACATGCAAAATCTATCAGAATCTCCCATTTAATAACAATTAGAATCATTAAAGGTATTATTTTGGAATCTTTATTTTGGAAGCTATAATAAAGAGATGTTTTTGCTAAACAGAAGAGAGTGAGTAAATTTACGTAACCTTAGTCAAACTCCTGCTCTTTACAGGTTCCCAATTTGTTGGTAAGTAATTAGTACTAACAATGGCAGTCGGTTTAATTGACAAAGGCCAATTATACTGGTTCCCTGTGTTATAATGTCTTAACAGGAGGAGACGTTATAATGGGGGACAGGCCTGTCTAGATTTAATCTAAAAATTTTACTACTTTCTAGGAGATAACGAGAATAAAAGACGACTGATTTCATTTAAAAACCCATATAAAAATTATAGTTGTGGAGAATTGATTATATGGTAAATGTAGCCCAGGTTCTCGCCTGTTTCATAAGCCATTCCCAAGTCTGTCACTAAAGGACAAGCTCGTGCAAGGAAATAATCGTGTTTCAGATTGTAGGAAGTCACCCTCCCTTTGTTGAGAACACCTGCCTATGTAAACAATAAGCCACCCTAACGCATTGAATCAACCTCCCTCCATTGTATTACAAAGTGTTTGACTCCTCTTGTTGGTAACAGCTGATTGTTTAAAATAAAATAAATGTTCTTCTTCGTGAAATTCCGCTTGTCTCAGTAGCTAAAGCTCGCAAGAAGTTTCTACATACGAGAAATTTTAACGTAATATTACCTGTGTAAGATAGTAGAATTAGGAATAATCTAAAGTTTAGTATGGGATCGACTTTAGATTGTATTAAGTATAAATAAGAGAAATAGATGTAAGCACGTAATAAAGTCACAATGGCACCGCACTGGAAATGTTTAATGAAAGAACAGAAAATTAATTACGTGAGTTAGAGTGTGCTAGCAAAATCAGTCGGGCCAAGATATTGTGAAGTTACGAGAACTAGGAGAAGTAAATAAAATTAAGTTAGCAGTTAAGAAAAGAGAGAAAGGGAACTTCACGAAAGAAAACGAGTCATAAGAAAAATCTCACACACTAGAATTCAATAAGATTTTCTTATGCAATTACTAATTAGTTTCCATTAGGAATTCACTGGTGTAGTCACACACCTGTGTCTTCTTTAAGTAGAGGAGGATGTGACTATTTAAAGCCAATTTAAATAGCACAAAACAAAAAAAGTATTTTTTGTTTGAAATGACAAGTGAGAAAATAATCCACCCTCCCCTTTGTACAAAATACCTGTAACTTCTTGTCAACCGCGAGTGCATACATGCAAATCATAATGTTGTTGAGCTAATTTAAATAACCATTCTAATTATATAAAAAAGGACGTGATAATTATAAATAAAATATTGACTAAATAAAGAAGCTATAGTAGGATTAATAGTAGCTAAGTAGAGGTAAACAATAATAATAAAGTTACGAACTATTTCTTCTCGCGGCGGAACAACGCCAATCTCCCTACTCGGCCACAAAACCTTACAGACAGTCTCCTCTGAATCACGGCCAAGCCAACAGCCTTGCCATGTGTTGTGAAGACGAATACTTCTATATTGCAAAACTAGTTATCCGTGAATAAGTGTTCCTTGGTTACACAACCCCCATATGTAGTTAAACGAAGTGAAATGTAAAAACAAAAGTTACGTAGTTTAAATGTAAATAAAACAAAAAAAAGGCATATCCGACACATCTCTTTATGAAATGGTTTAATCGTTAAGGTATGTTCCATACCATATCATAAGGTAACATCAGTGTAGTTTAAACCAAAATGTAAAAGTGAACACGACCGACCGGAGTGAATCAACAACTACAACACTATGAGCTCCAGGTAGCCACAATCCGAGCCTCATGACTGCGCTAACTACTTAGAGTCAACCACTGAAATGAAGGAACACAAACTACAACTATGATCATCCAGAAAAACCTACGGAAGAGGACCGTGAAGAGGACCAGCTGTGGACCAACATCATACCCAGGTGACATGGAAGCATAACTTCCGTGGTTATATTGTTTTCTATGAACCCAGAGTAAAAAACAGTTTATTTTGTAAATACAAATCATGTAAATCATAACTTAATAATATGTATACTTTCTGTAACTAGATAAGAGTAATCTGAAGATGGATACAGATATAATTAATTCAAAATTGAATCAAAGTATTCTTCAAATAGTTTGCATAATGTCAAAGTACTTTTAAAATATAAACAGGTTTAGAACCCGGATCCGTGGTATTCTATGTAATTTACAGTTGTATTGTTTTGACCTCATCATAGTAACAGTTTAAAGAGAATAAGAGCATAAAATGCAGAATCTATCAGAATCTTTCATTTAATAACAATAAAAATCTTTAAAGGTATTATTTTGGAATCTTTATTTTGGAAGCTATAATAAAGAGGTGTTTTGCTAAACAGAAGAGAGTGAGTAAATTTACGTAACCTTAGTCAAACTCCTGCTCTTTACAGGTTCCCAATTTGTTGGTAAGTAATTAGTACTAACAATGGCAGCCGGTTTAATTGACAGAGGCCAATTAAACTGGTTTCCTGTGTTATAATGTCTTAACAGGAGGAGACTTTATAATTAAGGGACAGGCCTGTGTAGATTTAATCTACAAATTTTATTACTTTCTAGGAGATAACGAGAATAAAAGACGACTGATTTCATTTAAAAACCCATTTAAAAATTATAGTTGTGGAGAATTGATTATATGGTAAATATAGTGTGCCGTATCTAGCCGTTACGGCAAGTGTTTGTTATATTGAATCTGGGCAATGGTCATCCATCTGTGTAGTTCACGCATTTCGTGGACCCTCCCGCCACCTATGAGGCGTTACTGTAACTCACAAATTGGTTATAATTGAATCGGTTGCTTTCGTTGGTTTGCGTATGTTGACGCTATCTGTCTGAGACTACGGGCATCTGTACTTTTCGGTCCCGCTGCGTGGAGCGGGGTTTGTCGTGGTATAGAGTGAGCTGGCGGTAGACCAGTTGTTGATTCCTGATCAGCTGTGTGGAGATATACCGGGTTGTTGGTTGGTCAGCTGTTCACGACGCCACGTGTTGGTCGTATATGTTAGAGAGCCGGAAAAGTTTTGTGGTTTTCTTTTTATGCCGGGGTTTGGTGAATTAATTATGGCAGGCTAAGAAAAGGTGTGCCAACGGGTTTCTGGGCCGGCGGCCGTGATCCTGTGAAGACCGAGATGATATTTATTTGTAAGTAGTTAAGGAACTTGGACACCACGTGCATGCACTATGAACAGGTATGAAAAAGTGAAAATTATTAACTTTTGCCTGGGATGCGCTTTCGCGCTGCTTGTTTTGGAGTCGGGTGGTGCCTGGCTGATTCTTAACAAACCAAAAAAAAAGGAACAATAGTTGCTTAATTCTGGATTTTTGTTACTTCACGGTATACTTGTAATCTAACATGCAGGTTTCTGCAGAACTTGAATAGCTTCTGATATTTCTCTCTAATGATGAGTAGCTTCTCCGCTGTTTGCGGTAACAGTGTATCTTATGTGCAAAACTTTTTTTCCTAAAAAAAAAAAAAACAAAAAAAAAGGAAACAAAAATAAAAACTTAAGAAAATGTGTTAGGAATTGGCCAGTGTGTTCATTTGGCCTAGTGAAGCAAAATTCAGTCGAGTTCCTTAATTGCTCTTTGAATGATTCAGTGTGATAATTGTCTTGTGTTGAATTGTCAAAGCATGTAATGTCCAGTACAATTTTTTTACTATAATCTGTGTGGAACTTATATTGTGGCTGCCTTTTATTGGAACTTGTAAATCTGATTATGAAAAGAGTTGCAGATCACCTACAATTGTAACAATACATTTCCCTGTACTAGAACTGCAATTCAGAAGTATTTCGACTGTTAATAAATTAGGACTGAACCTTTGTACCAGATGAAGTTCCCATTTTGGGATTTCGTATTATTTCTAATTCTCTATCAATGTACAGTGACCTTTTAAAATTCTTTTGTAGATGTATATACTCATATTTAATTTCATTCTCTGTCCATGTATATGCTCATAATTCCATGCACACAACATATTACATGGCTGAGAGATATATGTACCAGACTATTTGTTAGTTTTTTAATAATGGTGCACTCTGAAATCTGCAAGCCTTTGGGCTACTCAAGTTTATGCAGGTTTAAGGAAAGTTGAGCACATGCACTTGTGAATTCCACACAGAGTGTATAATTACCTATCTTATGTTTCCATTATATTTTCCTAATTATATGATTCTCCTTTTTAATTTTTGAATTAGATTTCAGAGGGCGCATGTTGTTATGTAATATGATTGTTTAAATTGTTGTAGGATAGTGCATGTCACTGGTGAATTGTATGCCTTGTAAGAGATTTAAAATTTTTTACATATTTTATATAACTTTAATGGAATATTTTTTTAAATATTAAATTTTGAATATTTTGAAATTTACATTCTGAATACCATGTCATATATTTTAAATATTTTATATATTTTATATATTCCTAATGGAATACTGTCACATAAAATATTGTATAAGATTTATATATTTCTAAGAGAATCAATAACTTTGTAATTGTTGAATTTAAAAAAAAAATTGAGGTCACCTCATTCGTCCAATTCCCCAATGGTTACCCAGCATGTGGACATTCTTCCACTAGGAGTCTCCTCCTAGTTCGAGTGAACAAGTGAGCCGGTCATCTAGGTAAGTTGTAGGTTTTTTAAATTTTTTTTTGGATGTCAAACTTAGAAAATGTGTCAGATTTGGAAAGTTCAAAATTTTGTTGTGATGTCTTTGGTGATGAGCGGCTCAGTAGCCATGAAAATACTCTGTCCAAGATTCAGAACGAAATGTTAATTTTCCTCGAAGTTATTAAATAAAATGTAAATCACCCGCGCACCCGCGCACCCGCGCACTTACACACAAATATTTAATATGACATAAAAGAGAATAGAATTGTGAACATTTTGATATAACATACTTTTTAAACATAGCTTGGTTCATAACTTATGACTACTTTACAAAGATAAAACAAAATTGTTTTAAAACATGTTTAAGGCCATCAGAAAATGTTATATAGCATTAGTATTCCACTTAAATAAACTTCATATACTGTGTACTGTTGCAATATATATATATATATATATATATATATATATATATATATATATATTTTGTAACAAAACGTAAAATTCCGAGTTACAAAAAATTTATGATATAAAAAAAATTTTGTTGAAGGTAAAAAAGTTTTTATTTCTTATTTATGTAATTATTTGTTATGGAATTATATATTTTTGTTTCTTTTAATTATTAATTTAATCAATTTATTCGCTTAGAATGACCAGAATTGTTTTTCAGCGTTAATAATATTATCTCCTGTAATAATCGACTAGCGGTCCTTCGTTATTCTAAGTGGGTACTCTTTTAACGTGGTTAATTTCTGCTTTTCTTGTAGTCCAGGTATCAAATATTATTTAACATGCTTCTATTTATATAATTACAAATAAATAGAACCCCAAAATTATAAGATTCAATTACTTTATTAATATAATAATAAATGATCGATTTTGAATCGATTAGTCAATCGACAAATTACAGACTCGTTCTCAGGGCGCTTAAATTCCATATATAAAATAATACTATTAATTTGTGGATTCTTTGAACTGTTAAAACAGTTAAAAAAAGATGCTGTTCCCACTAAATTTGATTTTGAAAGCTGTGAAGAAACTATAAAATTCATACGTATAATTGACACCTTATTCGATTACTGTAACACAAGGGATATTTGGGGCAGACTAAGTAAAGAGCCAATAAAACTGAGTAATCTTAATGAACGTCAGGGCTTATTACAAACATATTCCGCTTATCTCTCAGGGATGAAAATCGAAGTCATTGAAATATTGAAACACGCTCGAAAAAGGTTTGTGTTGGGGTTTTTGACCAACATAAATTCTATAAAAATATTAAGTAATAGATTATTAAATGAACTCAGTTTTAATTACATTCTAACGTATAAATTTTCCCAGGATCATTTAGAATTTCTGTTCTCATGCATTCGAGCAAGAGGCGGACATAACAACAACCCCAATGTAAAGCAGTTTCAGTACGGGTTAAGAAAACTAATGTTCAGAAATAGTGTTCAACCATCAAAAAACACTAATTGTTTACAGTTTGAGGCCCATCATCAGGACACCATAATGAGCTTTTCTGTGCCTGTTTTAACTTTACAAGAGGAAGATTTTTCAGAGACTTGTAACTTTGAAAAGGTGCTTTGTGACTTGATAGGGAATCAGAGTTCTACATATTACAAAGATAATATTTTATTTTATATAAGTGGATTTATTGTAAGAAAAATTGACAGCAAAATCAAGTGTTTGGAATGCAGTAACGTACTGTTGGCCGACGTTTCAGATCTTAGTGCGTACACTCACTTTACAGATTTTATTTTAAAGGGCAAACTGGTGAGGGCATCTCATGATGTTCTAAAACTGATTAAATATATGTATAATTTATATTTGTCTAATAACAACAAAGAAGTAAATACTTATAATTTATTAGCACAAACTTGTCGCCAGTTCACAGGTTCTGTGTTTAAAAATCATAAATTTTGTAGTGACTTTGCAGACAGTCATGAAATTAAACTCATTAAACTTATAGGTCAAATGTTTTTTAAAGTTATATGTCATGCTTCTGCCAAAGAAAAAACTTAGGCAGCAAATATTTCTAAATTAGGTGTTCGTCAAAAGTATAATAAACTCGTTCTTTTTTGCAATATGTAACTGAGAAAGAAACATGTTAATCGCGTGTTTTTCTTATAAATGGAATTTTCCGATATTTTAAGAATTCTTTATAATAAATGCTCAAAATAGAAGATATGAATATGACAGTTACCGGCATATGTAGGCCTATCATATGTATCACAAAAGCGAAACTAGAATCCCTATTACACTGTTAAAAAAATCAGTCATTTTATTTTTATTTTATATATGATCATTTTTTAAATTAGAATAGTGTGGATATCTGTCATGCTACAGATTGCTCTCCTTCAGAAGTGATTAGCTCAGATCATACTTTCAGTATGTATGAAATAATTGCTTATGACATTTTTTAGTTATTATATTCTTTTTCTTCCTCTCCATTTCTACACCTGCTTCTTCATACTTGAGCTAAGTTCTTTTTTTTTTTTCTTAAATTGATTCTTCTTTGATAGATATTGTTATCTGAGGTTTATTATTATTATTATATTTATTTTTTCCGTAACTTAGTTCTTTACCCATGGTGATATTCATTCCCTAACATTCCCTAACACGTGAGCTGGGGCAGTCCAGAGAGGCACTTGTGGCTACATATACTCTCCTGGCCATACTACACTTCTAATTGAGATCAGAGGAAAATCATCTCTGCCCAAAAATATAACACTGCTGGAATTATCTACAGACAGTCATTTAATCAAAATTATATAAGAATAGTCTATTTTTGACTAATAAAAACATCCTTGGATACCTCACTTCGTAGTTTCTCCGATTTACTAATATTTTCTATCTCAGTTATTCTTCTTATTATTTATTCTTCTATCCTTTTAGCTCTGCTGATATATTTATTCTTATTTTGGTTGGAAGCTCTGTTGATACTTTTATTTTTATAATGGTTGGAAGCTCTGTTGATAAGTTTTTTTTTCTCATGGTTGGAAGTTCGGTTGATATATTTTATCACTAGTTGTTGGGTGTAAGCTTTTTCATCTGAATTCTCTTTAATTCTTCTATTTTTCACACAATCTTCTTCTGGTTATTAATATTAATAGCATATACCAATATTATTTTTTTTCTTGGTTCTAATTAATTGTCCTAATGGTATAATGGTATTATTTGATTACAGTTATTCTTCCAATTGTTCTTATCATAATTACAATTAAAGTAGTGATCATAGTTATAATATATTTATTTTTTTCCAAAACTATTATTTCACTCTTGTTTTCATCCAAATTATTTCATGAAACTTATATTATTTTAATTGTCCTTATTTCCTCTTGCATTTCGTAAATCTCTTACTATTTCCTTTCCAAAACTATTTTATTAATATTATTGATATAAGTTGTTCTTATCTTTCTTTTCGAATTTGGTTGATATCCTTTTCTTCAATTCAAAATTGAATTCTATAAATAATTGTTGTAAGTTGATCTTACGTTGTTTTTGAATTTATTCGTTTTCATTTTTCAATTCAAAATTAAATCCTATAAATAATTGTTGTAAGTTGATCTTACGTTGTTTTTGAATGTATTTGTTTATAAATTCTCGTAATATTTTTTTATGGAGGCCCGGTTATACACTCCTTTGATTCTTCCTGAAACGATCTCCTTTAGTTCGTAAGTGTTTTTGTTATTTGTTTTGGTGACTATAAATGGTCCATTATATAGTAGTAACAACTTCTTAGTGATCCCTTCTAGGGTGCTTGGTAATTCGCGATTTTTCAGCAGTACCTTTTCTCCTATTTTATGTTATTATTTTTTCCATTGCTTTCTGATATTTGGCTCGCCGCTTCTCCTGGTCCTCGGCCACCTTATTATAAAATTTTATTTTATCAAATTTATATCCATCACTAATGGGGAACGCTATGATTTCCTTGATTTCTCGTGGGGGTGGTTTCTCGTACATGGCGGAGTATGGGGTAATCCCTATAGCTGGATGATGAGCTAAATTGAGGAATTCCTCAGTGGCTGCCAGATATTCTTGCCATTTTTCTGTTGGTAGTGACAGTAAGTCCTCAGTATTCTTCCCACCTCTCTTAACACCCTCTCTGCAGGATTGCTGCTTGGGTGGTAAACCGATGTTTTGTACGTTTTAACCCTAAGTGATAATAAGGTATCCCGCCATCTTCTCCCCTTAAATTGCGTACCATGATCAGTTATGATTGATGAGGTTTTTCCTATTTCTGGAATATATAGTTCAGTTATCACTCCTATAATTTTCAGAGTAGTTGCACGATTAACAGGGTATAGCTTTATAAATTTCGTGAAATGATCCATTATGATGATCAAATATTTATATCGGTGTCGACCGCCACTACGGGGAAATGGCCCGCAGATGTCTAAGAACACCTTTTCTAACTTCGCCTTTGACGTGATTGGTATCATAATGCCTTCATTCTTCTCGTTATTAGTCTTCACCAGTTGGCAAATATGACAGGATTTAATGTAATTTCTCACTTTACGATTTATGTTTTTGATGTAACAGCTTTCTTCTAGTGCCTTTATCACCTTCAAGCTCCCATATGGCCATATCGTACATGGTAGTCTATTATTATGTCCTTTTCGATATTTGTTGGAATAATCACCTTCCGCGTTTCCTAATTTAGGGAAGTTTTAATAAATAATATTCCGTTTTTAATATAGTAAAATTTAGGTACAGTTTCATCTTGTTCTGCTAACCGATCCATGATATTTTCCAACTTCGTGTCAGATTGCTGGTGGATGCTGATGTTCATCAATAATGCCTCTAAATTTGATCTGGTTCTAATAATGCTGTAGATCTTGAGTATGCTCTCCTTCTCTCCCTCAAAAGTTTGATCTTCCAAATTAATACGTGATAGAACGTCCGCTACAACATTCTTTTTTCCCGGGACGTACTCCCATCGTAGATCGTACTCTTGCAGGGCAAGTATCCACCTGCTCAGTCTGCTGTGACTCAATTTATATCTTCTTAAAAATGATATGGATTTATGGTCCGTCCGGACTGTAACTGGGTAACCCAAAATATATGTACGGAATTTACTACAAGCAAATACTACACTGAGTAACTCTTTTTCAGTTATATTGTAGTTCCTTTCACATTGATTTAAGGTCCGGCTAGCGAAGCTAATCACTAAATGATGACCATTTTCGTCCTCTTGATACAGGGTTGTTCCTAAACTGATGTTGCTGGCATCGCAGTTTAAAAAAAAGGTTGTTTAAAATTTGGGTGGTGAAGTAAAACTATTTTTAAAACCTTGTCCTTAATGAGTTGAAAGGTAGCGTCTTGCTCTAGACCCCAGATCCATTTGTTTTTAATAATTGGTATTGAAATTTGGCTGTTAGCTCTGAATATTGGTTCTGGAATGTTCTGTAATAATTACAGAGTCCTAAAAATGACTGTAATTTTTTTCGATTTTTTAGTTTAGGGAACTTCTCTATTGCTTCCACCTTTTCTAAGGACGGTGAGATTCCTTGGTCGTTTAAATTAAATCCCAATCCTGGACTTCTTTAGCAATAAATTTCGATTTTTCTAATTTAAGTGTTATATTGTTAATAGCTAATTTCTCTAATACATGTTCCACTCGGTAGCAGTGTTCCTCCCAGGTTTCCGAGGTAATAAGTAAATCGTCTACGTACACAGTGGTAAACTGGTGTGCTTCTTGGCCAAGTATCTGGTCCATACATGCCACAAAAATGGCTACTGAATTAACGAGTCCGAAGGGCAATCTCTTGAGTTGGTATTTGCGCCCTTCAAATATGAACGCCATATACTGGCGACTCTGTGGGTGCAACTCCACTTGCCAGTACCCGCACAGAGTGTCCCATGTACTAATGAACTTGGTACCGTGGAACCTCTTTAAAATTTCTTCTATCTCACCGGGCGACGTTCTATCATTTACAATCATCTTATTTATCTCGCGCGCATCCAAACAAAGCCGGACTTGGCCGTTTTTCTTTGGAATAGCCACGATTGGACTGGTGAATGGGGATTGACTACTCTCTATAATGTCACTACTGATCATTTTATTAATTTCTGCTCGTACTGCCTCCTTCAGTGAATGCGCTATGGGATATGACTTTCTGTTAAACTCCACTGGTTCGCTAAATTGAATTTTGCATTGGTAGTTTTTTATCTTACCAGGCTCATCTGAGAACACTGGTCGATACTTCTCATAGATTTGTGTTAAAGTGTTTGCTTGGTGTATTGGTAATTTTTCCTTGGTATTTCCGCATTGGAAGTTTCTTATTTCCTGTATCTTCTGTTCCCATAAATCATCTTCTTTATTATTATATACTATTTGGTTATATAATGATTCGCTTCCTATATAATTGATTTCACTAAGTCGTTGGTGGATACTATTGGGAAGTATTTTCTCGCTACCTACTAACTCCGCCCTCCGTTATCCCTTCTGAAAATAGCGATACCTTCTCCTTACTCAAATCAATAATAGCTGAGTTTCTCCTTAGTACATAACACCCTACCAATATATTGAACGGCAATCCTGTTGCAATTAAAAACACCATATCCATAGCTATACCCTTGCTAAAAACATTTAGTGACACTTGTTTTCTTATAGTCTTGTTCTGGCGACCAGTGGCCCCTATTAATATAATATTGTTTACTGGTAATATTGGCAATGTTCGACCACAGTCCCTTTGGATTCTTTCTAATTCAAGGTTATTAATTATGGACACATTTGCACCCGTATCAATCATCATTTGGGCGAAAACCCCTTCAATTTCTGCGTTTACATATATGATTTCATTATTTTGACTATCGAGGCAAGTGTTGTTCTCTTCTAATAGCTCATTCCTTATATTTTTCAAATAATTATTGCAAATAATGGTAATATTCTTAAAGTTGTTGGCACCTTGTAGTTCTTGTTCATACTCAGGAGGTACGAGCAGTGAAGGGTCGGGAAACTTTATCACTGCCTCCTCCCGTTTAAATTATCGTTGTCGTCGTTATTATTAGGGCTGACCGTGAGGTCGGTCTGGAAACTTTGAGTCGGTTCTTGCCGCTCAGTACTATGGTCAAAAGGTGGTTCGTGGTTTGGTTGCCTATCTCGATCCTCTAAACTGGTACTTCGTCGGTGTTGGTTGTATATCGGATTATCACGTCCTCCACTTCTCTGCCGATTATCATAATCGTGAAAACTGTTCCGTCTTTGAGGTATATACTTCCTTTGACCATTATCTTCCGCCCTTATAAAATTCACTCTTGGTCTAGAAACCCTATTATTATTATTGTTGTTATTGATTGGTAATTTCTGTTATTATGATAATACTGTTCAGTATTACCTTGGTTGGGGTTTCTCTGACTATTATAATTATTATTGTTATGATAATAATTATTTCTTTGATTAGGGTAGCTGTTATTATTTCTGTTATTGTTCTGGTTATTATTAAAGTTATTATTATTATTATTATTATTATGGTTATTATTACAATAATGATTAGAGTTGTTGCGGTTCCCGGGGTAGTTATTATTATTAAAGTTATTATTATTATTAGGGTACTGAATACTTCTCAAGTCAGGCCTATCATTCCTTCTTCTACTTTGACGATAGTAGTCTTCGTTTTCGTAATTTTCTAACAATTCTGTCATAGCTTGCACGGTTTTTATTTGGCTACTCCTCCTTGCTCTTATTATCTCTTCATCATAGTGGTACGACAATTTGTTCACTAGACATTCCTCTGGTATGGTAGGTTCCAAATGTTTTGCCAAACACACCTTCCCCAGGAAATAGGCAGTCATTGTATTACCTACATGCGCATTGTATCTTCCCTGACAGATGTTATCACGTATCAGGTTCTGTGTTGTCTCTGACCAATAATTCGCCTTGAACAGGTTCTTAAATTGTTGGTAGTCCGTGATTTCACTCCTATTTGCCATCCACCAATTGTCGGTCATCTCTCTGAAAGACTCATCCAATAGTTCCCGGTTGTTACTCCATCTTTTCCCCCATGTTTAGCAACATATTCTTCTATCTTGTCCAAAAACGCCATAGGTTTCCTTTTATACTGGCGAAAATTCAGCCATTCTCTATTTTCATTAACAGGGATACCAGTAATGTTGGTGGGCCGATTCCGAATTAATTCGATCTTTTCTTGGCTCTGCCGTACTTGACCGGTTATATTTGTCATGGCCACTTCAATACCATCACACCTTTCCGTGACTTGGTTCCGTACCTTCCCTAATTCTTCCTGTGTTTCTCTTCGGGTTTCCTTCAATTTGTTTCTATTATGTTCTTCGATATTAGTTATTTTGGTATTTATTTCTTCTTTAAAACCCTGTACTTCCCGCTCAGTCTGGCTACATCTTTCGTCAATTTCCATAATTTGTTGTTTTATTCCTATTGTTTCTTCTTCTAATTTCTTGTTTGTGGATTCCTTATTATCATTAATTTCCTTGCTCAACTCTTCCTTCAACAACTCTATTTTTTCGTCTAACTTTTCCATATTTTCCTGTTTAACCTCCCTCAATTCTTCTCTTAATATTTGGTTATTCTCATCCATTTTCTCCTCCATCTTCTTATTGCTTTCATCTATTTTCTTATTGGTATTTTCGATTTGGTGACTCAATTCTCCCAATTCTTCCTTTGTGGATTGGTTGTTTTCATCCATTTTCTTACTCAATTCTTCCTTTAACAGTTGGTTATCATCCTTCAATTCTTCTAACTTCTCCCCCATCTTCTCTTCAATCTTCTTACTGTTTTCCTCCATCTTCTCTTCCATCTTCTTACTGTTTCCTTCAATTCTCTTATTTGTATACTCAATTTGATTACCCAATTCTTCCTTTAAGGATTGTTTGTCTTCTTTCCTTTCCTTACTCATTTGTATGAACATTTCCATCATCTTATCTAACTTCGTATCTTCTGTGGTTTTGGATTTCTCAGGTTGTTCCTCTTGTGACATTGGTTTGGTTCGACCGGAGGTAGTATCATTTCCATGTCTTCCACTGGCGTGGCCTCCTTGTTTTCCATATCTATTTCTTCAATTTCTTTTTCAGCTTCTGCCGCCCTTTTCTTAGATAGTGCTCGTTTAGGCATTTTTATTACCCTCCCTGACTTTATAACAGCTGCCGGCTAAAATTAGGAATTGGGCAAATCATATTTATCTTTATGGCCTATCAATCACTAATTAAAGCCCCTTAAGTTGGACGCCAATTTTGTAGCAAAACGTAAAATTCGGAGTTACAAAAAATTTATGATATAAAAACAATTTTGTTGAAGAAAAAAAAGTTTATATTTTTTATTTATTTAATTAATTATTTAATTAAATGTTATGGAATTATGTATTTTTATTTCTTTTAATTATTAATTTAATCAATTTATTCCCTTAGAATGACCAGAATTGTTTTTCAGCGTTAATAATATTATCTCCTGTAATAATCGATTAGCGGTCCTTCGTTATTCTAAGTGTGTACTCTTTTAACGTGGTTAATTTCTGCTTTTCTTGTAGTCCAGGTATCAAATCTTATTTAATATTCTCCTATTTATGTAATTACAAATAAATAGAACCCCACAATTATAAGATTCAATTACTTTATTAACATAATAATAAATGATAGATTTTGAATCGATTAGTCAATCGACAAATTACAGACTCGTTCTCAGGGCGATTAAATTCCATATATAAAATAATAATATTAATTTGTGGATTCTTTGAACTGTTATTATAATAGCCAGATAAAAAGGGCAAAGCTGGAAAGTATAATGCGTACAATAAAAAAACTGCTAAAATAAAACAATGATATACTTTATATTATTTTTAACTCAAAAAGTCAAATTTACAGTATATTAGAATGTAGGCCTTTACTGTACTTCCTGTCATATCAAATGGTTTTCAATTTCTATTATGTTCTAGTTATCATTGAACAAGATCATTGCTTGAATTAAACTGGTTATTTTTCTTTAATTCTTTGTAATTTTTTTATTTAGTTAACTAATTTACATATTATCTTTAATTTAGGCTTTCCTATTTGATTCTAGTCTTATTACACTTGCATATTTTCTAATAATATCTCATATATTTCTTCAATACCTTTACAAAGTATTGTTACAATTATAATTCAGAGTAATTGATTTACCATATATAATTTTCGTCAATTTAATTAATTTCCTTTACTTATTTTCTAATTACAAAGTTTGTAAGATTTACCATTTGGCCTAGATTTTATGTTAGTTCATTTACAATGTTTATTATTATTCCAGCTTGCTGATACCATTTCTGATATTTTATTCTTATAAAATCTTAACTACATTACCCTCATCTAATTACAGTAAGGTTTATTATTAATTAACATTATTAAACATAATAAATATTTTATAACAACCAAAAAAAATTATATCCATTCTCAAACATTTTAGCCTTGAGTTCAATGAACTACTAATGTAAACAAACACATCTGTTTTTCATCAACTAAAATATTTCTTAAAATTAATTTTCATGCAGTCCTTGCTGTTTTTGTTTTCTTTACGGATTTACCCTTGATCACTCCACTTATGTATTGTATATTTTTATATCATTTTTTGTCATTTTGTCTGATATTATTGGATAAAGAATATCACTTATATTAGATCATCAGTATTCACTTTTCATTATAAGATTAAATTGCACTGGTACACTTTTACATTTATTCTAGAACCTTCACTTACACCTAATTCACAAAAAATTACAATTTAACATCTATAGAAAACCCACAACGACTGATATTGTAATACATGCTAAGTCTTTTCATCCTTTATCCCAGAAATTGGCTGCCTTCCACAGTATGATTTATAGACTTTTATCTTTGCCCCTCGGTGATAAAGAATACCGTGAGGAATTAGACACCATTAAACACATTGCAGTTGCTAATGGTTATGATGTCGATATGGTGAACAACATCCTTCGAAAACATAAGAAAAAGCATAGAAACATTAACGGACATAAAACACGCGAAAATACAACACGCAAATACATTGCAACACCGTACACATACCTTATGCCTAAGATTTTTGGGTCAATTTTTAATAAAACCAGTAATATAAAGGTCACTTACAAAACCACTAATAATATTATGAATAATCTTCGTGGCCGCAGAACTACCAGCCTTGAACACAAAACTGGTGTTTACAAATTGATATGTGACGATTGTGACGCCTTTTATGTGGGCCAGACAGGACGTGGTTTTTTAAAAACATTTACAGAACATAGGCCGCCTACACACTTTCACAGTTTGGACAATATCAAGTCAAAATTTTCAGAACACCTCATTTCCGAGAATCATAATTACACTAATTTTAAAACTAATTTAATACCCCTTCACATATGTAAGAAAGGGCGATATATGAACGCTCTTGAAGAGTACGAAATTTATAAAGCATATAACAATACTGATACCAAGCCGCGTGTTTTAAATGATAAACTGGTTTTCAAGTCAAATGTATTGTACAACACTGCCTTGCGCTATTATCGTGGTGGGAGCAAAACGTAATTCAGTGCGCGGTCGGTCTCCATACGATGTACATCGGTAAACCTTCGCGCTCGCTTTAAACATTTAAGTATCATATTGTTTTAAGTTATTTGTTTCATATTGGATTTTAATGTTTTAATTGATTGACAAGTGTATCAACTTTAAGTGATACGCGATTGTTTTAATTGTTTTAAGTTCCGAAACATGTCAACTTTGTAAAGACGTTGTTTCTAAAAGCCGCAGACGGTAAGTTGCAATATATTTGATTGAACAACACGTGGCTTGGTACTAAACATTTGGAATGTATTCCTTTTAAACCTAATTCACATTTACTCTTATTTTATTGCATTATACTTTTCTCATTTAGTTTCATGTTTTTTGGAAATTTTTAATGTTATTACTTGTGGTTGTTTTTCTAAGAGTTGTTCATTTATTTTGGATGGTTGTCTATACTGGGCATTTCCTGACCTGCTCCTATACTACTTGGCTATAATTACTTTATACTTTGGCCTATCATTATTTTTTTATAGTATCTTATATATTGCGTGGTTGTCTTGAATTTATTTTATCTCTTCGAACTATTATTTCACTACTTTGTGGTCCTTGACTAATTTTTATTGATGTTGTTGCATTTTTTGTATATATGATTATTTTTTAAATTAAAACAATGTGGATAATCTGTCATGCTACAATATATATATATATATATATGTATATATATATATATATTGTAGCATGACAGATAATCCACATAAATCAATTACCAAATGATCATTAATAAAACTCAAGTATATGAGATATCCAAAAGATCCACATGAAAATCAATTAAAAAGCACTATAAATTATTATAATAACAAGAAAAGTAAGCATAAAGAAAAAATCTGCAACTAATATAATTGCACTACAAATTAAAAACCCAGAAAACTAAAATTAAAATAAAAATATTACCCAGGTAGGATAGAAGCAGGCAATGAAGATACCCAGACCAAGTAAACCGACAAAGTAAACAGACCAGAGTAAACAAAAGAATATAAAACGAAATGGTACTGAAGAACCAAGAACGAAGAAAGAAGAAATCCGAAATAAACCCAGATACTGAATAATCAGAAACCAGTGAAGATCAACTAGAATAAAGGAAGTGAAACGACCAATACCAAATAGAAACCCCATAGGGAGAAAAACAAAAACCCCCAAAATAAATGAATGTCACAATAGAAAGTATAACACCCCAACAAACCATATACTAATGTAAAACTGATAAAAACCAAAAGTGTTTATAGTATTAAGTAACAGTGCACCCAAAAAAGTTATTGTATAGTTTATATAGACAAATCTTAACAGTTCCCCAATGGTTAAATATTTCATATTACAAAACTATAAAAGGACTAGTGATAATATCAAATAATAACCAGGGACATGTGCAAGTTATTAAATTATAATAAATAAACTTTGAAAAGGTACATGAATTACCGTGCCAATAAATAACTTTAAGTCTTTTTAAACAGTATCATGATAATAGTTACTCAAGTAATATGGTGAAGGAGCAAGGAATAATATTTCTAATGAAAGGCCACTGTTTATATAAGAACATTCCATAGAATGAATAATATAACCAGATACCTTGTGTTTAGTACAAAGTGACGGGGAATACATCCCTAAAATTGGGAAGTACAGATAAGACTGTAAATAAATAGTTTTAAGAAAGTGTTAAACATTTAATGGAACCAAAATGTTATGTTCCTAGTTCCATATGTTAACTATATAAATAAAATTTAGTGTTGAGCAGTATTGTGGTTATAAAATGTTATTTTGTTAGTAATTTAAATTAAGAATGCAATATCTGTATGTAGATACCATTCCTATATTATAAAATGTTTTTATTAAGTTACTGTGTGTAATCAGTACACAAAAAAGGTATGATTCAAGGTACCAGATTTAATAGTAAATAAGTGTTATATTTTAATTGGTTAAAATCAATATTCAATGTTATAATAGTAAAGGAACAAATTGTTAATAAATTATATTAGAATAGAAGGTCAGAAAAGGGTACAAACTAACTATATTAGTAAAATCTTTGCAAATAGCAACAGATAAAATCTAGGCCAGATAGTAAATTTAGACTACATAATAATTGACAAATCTAGTCCTATAAACCAACTAAACTGATAATATTTATGTAAGATAAACCCACCATATAGTAATACCATGTAACTAATACTTAATAAAGATATTGTCACAAGATAAGTAAAATTATAAAATAAAATGGAATGGACTAACTAATATTATCAGGGGAGGAGTCATAGATAAATGAATTATATTTGAAAACAATACTTAATAAACTAAATTGCAAGAAATTAAGTAAAAATAGACAATTATATCAATTTCAGATTCAATAGAATAATAATTATATCAGAGAAAATGGCTATTATCTGCTCAGAGACAGGAAACACATATTTGAACATACTTTCCAAAATGTAAGAAATATAACTTTTTTAAATGAAAACTTTGTAAAACTATATTTATTAGTATCAAAATAAGCAAAATAGAATAAAGAAACCGAATATGTATTTAGTATTTCATACAGTTAATTAATAACGAAAATATTTTCCGTGTATAATGTATTCGAATAAAATGTATCGGAAGCTAAGATAATTTGAAACAATGTATAATATATATTAAATTGGCTAACATTTTCAGGAGACGAAGAAAATGAGAACAGTTCATTATTATCCGTTGAAGTGAGTACCTAAACGAGATTTTTTGCTCGATATAACCTATAATGGCGAACTATAAGTAAACCGAGTTCGGTAAAAATTTTTATAAATTTTTATTTTGAGTTTTTTTATTTGTGAACAGGTGAAAATAAACAATGAACAGGGCATCACCAATAAACAGAACCACACACGCCTAATTAATTAAAATAACACCAATACCATAAATTTTACAGACGAACAAACAAGGTTAAACCCGACACGTGTGACGAAGTGAGATAGACATAATCACAAACAATTTACACCAAGTGAACTATTAAACAATACACCAGTGACACTCAGTTAACTCCAGAACCATTATACACAATTGCTGAGACCAATAAACGGAGAAAAGACATCTTTATTGAAACAAATATTTCGTCGAGGTGACAGACGTTCCACTGCGCATGCTACGGTCGGCCATTTTGATTCGTCGCCGTTCTTACCAAAGCAAGGCAGCGAATTACTAGACTGCATTTGGTTTGAAATAAATATTATATATAAACTTTATTTATTAATTATAACGTTGTATTTGTTAGTATTAAGACATTTATCATTGTAAGTGTTATTTATCATTTGTCATTGAAAGTACATTTGAAACATAACGGTCGATTTTCGCGAAACGTGCGAGTAAGACATTACATACCTATGGATTCCATGTCAAAATACATATTAAAATAATATGTTTTGAGTCTTTGACGCATGAAAAATGTAGCGCTAATTCAGAAGTATGAGCTGACCAAGTTTCAATTCGATAAGTTAATTTACAACAGAGTTATTCATGTAAATACAACTAACACGCGCACACGCGCACTCGCGCACTAAGTTCGCACTTCACATGACAGAAAATAAAGTTATGGGTATTTTGACATGCAACAGTTAATTACCCATTTCTTATTTCAAAACTTATAGCTATTTTAAACAATTTTAAGAAAATCAATTTTCAACATGTCTATAACTCATAAATTGTATAAAAGCTTGTAGTCATAGCTACAAAGGCTTTTGTCTGCGATGTCCAATGCAGAAATATCCCCTCCACGTAGAAAAAAAATTTGTTTACATGTCCAAATTTTTTTTTTCATAACATAAAATAGTATCACCTCCATTTTATTACAATATAATAAAACTCAAAATAAATAAATAATACTTTTCAAACTAAAAAATCTCTCTTCTCCGATAAGTTTGACATATGTAACTTTGAATGTAAGCAAATCCATACGCGTGGTTCATATCTCAGTTATCATTTGACCTACAAAGATCAGCTAATATAAACAGTTCATGACGTCATACTACCTACTCCCAGACACCAACGCTGATCAGATCTTTGCTAATATTTTTTCCAATCATACATGAATTTAGAAATTTTCATTTAATTTAACAATTAGTTTATTACATTCATTCTTTATATACCCAGATATACGTGAACATATTAACTTTTCACATAATATTTTCGTAATGACGACGCATGGAACTTCCCAATATGTTTGTTTATAACATGATTCGTACCAAAGTAAGTATGTTTTCCCACCTGTTCAGATAACATGAATGGACCATTATGTAGTCTATGGAACTTTGCTGTTGTATTTTCAATACTACGACCGACGTTTAAAGCTCTGAGCAATATTGATTCACCGACTCTAAATGTTTGCAGCTTATGCTTGGAATTGAATTTTTCTGTACGCTGTTCTGCAAATTTCTTTATCTGCTCTTTCGCATCCAAACGTTTAATTTCGTGTGGAGCAGGCAAATTCTGAGTGGCTATACCTTTTACACACTCACTCCAAACACGCTTTGGCTGAAAATCCGATTGCAGCTCTAACGGTGTATATCCAGTAGTTGTATTGTAACTACCATGTATGGCGTTCACGAAGAACTCAAGATACTCCGGCCATTTGCTTTGGTTTGTGTTACAATACGTTCTGAATAAAGGCTGAAAATTAAAGGCTTTTTCTGAGGGCTGTTTATGGGTCTGGTACATGATGTAGAACATAACACATACATCGTTTAAAACAAACAATAAAACGGTATATCAAATGGTGCATTCACCTTCTGATTTACAGTCTGTTAGTATATGTTTATTCAACATTCATTAGGAATAAACAGGATGCGTCGGGGTGAACCAGAAAGTGAATGGTGTAAGCGTCTCTTCTCCCTCCACTTGAAGAAGGAAGGTGTAAGTGGCGGGAATCTTAACCACTCCTAGTTCTCTATAAAAGTGTACGGGCAATCGTATAAGTTACGCTTTGATCGCGGCTGAGCCATGAAGGACAATCGTACAGAATATTTGCGACGTGTGCGCACGTACTTTAAAGTTACAAGAGTGGTTACGACTAAACATTACCGTTTAATTTACCCAAATGGCTTCCAGAGCCCTTATACTCTCGCACGCGATACTTTTGTGTACGAGGGAGACGGCGACACGGTAGCTGAAGTTAGTGCCGCGTTACGTTCGAAAAGTGTACGGTTGAGGATTTCCCCGTCGGTTTACTTACGCCGGTAATGCCTCACTCTCATTTCGTCACTGCGAATTTAAAATGGCGAAATGAAACGGATCTTATCAAACGGTTCTTTTCAGAACCACCACCACTCAGGATCGCGTTACTTGCTTTTGTTCTTTGTGTAAACAATAGAAAAATATTTTCATGTTCCGTAGAGTGGGTCCTAAGACTGAAGAAATGAGGAAGACTGTATATTAAACGAAAAACAATATTTGGTGTTTACGAAAAGATTTCTAATGTTATCCAAAGCAAACGTAATTATCTTGTGTGTGATCATTTCAAATATATACAAACATTATTCAGCGTGTAACATGTTCGTCTTCCAGAATAATACGAGGCGTTGGTTCAATAATATTTACATTGCTAAGTTACCCAAAATAAATTTGGTAGACAGTTATTAACTTCTTAAGAAGGGTTTAGTAGTTTCAATTATTACGTATTGGTAACCTAGTCATATTATCTTTCTATTTAAATTTAAATAACTGACATATACACTCTGGCACGCGCCGGTTGTGTGTATGTGGGGGACGTGACAGAGCTCGCTGTAGTTCCTGTCGAAAGAACAAAAAAAAAAAATAGTAAAAATAGGTATTCAGTGCAACATGGATACTAGCGGCAGTACTAAAAATGTAACGCGTCCACCTTCCACATCGTAGGTGGTGTAGAAAGAAGATTCATTTTTCCCAACAATTTAACGTACTCTAATTCTTTAATAATTTATTCGTGTGTATTGTTACGAAACGTTTAAAAATCTATAATCAGGCGCTGATCCATAAATTTCTTCAAATATTTCTTATAATAATATAAACAATTTATACCATAAGCAAATATTGTAAATTCAGGTCATCATATTGTTGTTTTAATCGTTTAAAATAATTTTTAAATTTATCTATTTTGATTACCTTATATTCTAAAAGGGTTGTTAGTATATATTGTACAAAACTATAAATGTTCTCATCGAAAAACATTTAATCGAATTGAGTATTTTGTAAAGATACGGTTTATTATGTTGCACAAAATAAATGAGAATATTCCTTCTGTGTATAGTCTGTAATTTATTTCTATCTTCCTTCTTGGTAGCGGATTCCTTCAAAATGATGTCCCACGTTTGGACGCCACTTTTAACGAAACGTTTTTATCTGATCAATTAAAGATAATGAAAAATTTTGTTTAAATTAATTTATTGAGAACAAAAAGAAAATTGTTTATTTTTTATTATTTATTAGTTTATTATTTACTGTATTAATCCTCGTTGTGATATTAATCCCTTTCTTATTTTACGTATTTTGGTTGGTGATGATTACTTTGTTTAAAGCGTTAAATAGATTATGTGATTTGAATAATCGATTTATTGTATTTGTATATTCGGGGTTTTTACTCCATTTCGATGTCGTTCTCTTCCTCCTTGACGTCCAGGTTTCAATTAATATCTGAAATTCTTTTAATTAGATACTTTGTACAGAAATAAAACTCAAAT
This sequence comes from Magicicada septendecula, assembly GCA_034769895.1. Lineage (NCBI taxonomy): Eukaryota > Metazoa > Arthropoda > Insecta > Hemiptera > Cicadidae > Magicicada > Magicicada septendecula. The sequence continues at coordinate 113,945,705 of CM068374.1, read as the reverse complement.
ATGGAATATTTAATTTAATTTATTGATCTCGTTGCGATTAGTCGACTTTGAGTCGAAATACTTATTCACAGCTCGAAACTCTTATCTCAGGTCGATTTGATTTCTTTTATAAATTAATAACATTTTAAAATTAATAGGTTCTTTTAACTGTTATCAGAAGTCAGAAAAGGGCTGAAAAGTACAATACTTACAATTTAAAGTTCTTACTTAATTAAATAGGAATAATATTTATCATTAAAATGTTAGTAAAAAATACAAATATTCGCACCACAGGCTAAGCTCGGGCTGACGTCATCACAGCTGATTGAAGTCGTACACCAAATTATTGCATCAAAGATGGCCGCCTTCTTCGCCTCGGATTTACACAAAGAACTTCTCAATGATTTTCCTCCAAATATATGTTTATTCTTTAAGTGTCCCTCATCAGAGCAGTAGTTATTAATTTTCTTCGTTGTAGTGTGATGATTCAGTGTTCGTAATCCGTTTTAGTTTTGGTAATAGGTGTTGGTTAGAAGTGTCTTCGTTTCAAATAGTTAATCCAGAATGTCGTGATAATATTCACATTGGAAATTTCTCGATTAGTGCCTGGACTGTTCCGATATCTGGTTTATAATTGCCAATCTTCATAAACGTAATGGTTTGGTTTCTTTTATTTAACTTTTGTATGAACAACTCATATTTTAAACTTCCTTTCTGAAGCTTAATTCTTGTCAAAAAATATTTTATCTTTTTTAGCTATATCGTTCTGATGTGTTCACCTTGACGTTTAACAATCAACTCCCAGTTTTTTCTTCATCATACAAAATGTCCTGGCTGATGTATTAGTAAATTTACATTGTTTTCAGTCAGCTGATACTTAAGTCTCAAGTTTGATTTTGTTCAAAAGAATTGAATTTTACATTATATTAAAAATTACATTTTTATTATTATCTATTCTTATTAAATTCTAATTACATAATCAAATAACTTATTTAATTCTGCATAATTTAATACCATACATGATATATTTTATAGTATTTGTTAACTCAAATGTCATATTTACATTATATTTGCTGGTAGGCCTAACCTACTTTACTTCCTTACAAATTAAATGGTTTACAGTATATGTTAGATTCCAATTATCATTAAACAAGATCATTGATTGAATTATTATGATTTGGTTTCTTTAATTCTCAGTAATTTGATGATTTACTTAGCTAATTTGAACACTATCTTCAATTTAGGCTTTCCTCTAGGCACCAGTGATATTACACTTGCCTTTTTCTAATAATCCTATATATTCCTTAATTACTTTCACAAAGTGTTGTTACATTTATAATAAATTGTTATTGTGTTAAATTCAACAATTTTCCTTCATTTAATTTGTATCATTAACTTATTTACTAATAATTTATAATGTTAATGAGGTTTACAATTTTGTCTATGTATTGATGTTAGTTCTATTACACAGTTTACAATTATTTCAGATTGCTATTACCCTTCCTGACGTACAATTCTAATAAAATCCTAACAACTAAATTGTCCTTACTTACTTACAACATAGTTTATGATTAATTGTCATTATTAACACAATAAAGATTTTCTCTTTAAATAAATTTAATCCCAAGCATTCTATGTTATGGGTTCAATGAACTTCTAACACAACAAAACAAATCTGTTTTTATTTAAACAGTTTATTAAAGTTAACTTTTATTCAGTCCATTGCTGTTTTTGTTTTGATTTAGGGATTTACCCTGGTTCCCCTCACTATTCACTGTATTCCCTAAACTTATCTCTAGTAATTTTAACTAGTCTTGGGGAATAAGGAACATCACTTAATTTGCATTATTAGTAGTCACTTTTCACAATAAAAATAAATTACACTTGTCCACCTTTAGTCATATAATGTTGTGACATAATTGCTTTTATCTTTTGTCTTGAGGTTGTCTTATAACTAACATCTTTACTTACACTTAATTTACATTATGTTTATTTTATTGTATTGTACTTTTCTTATGTTATCTTTTAGGGTTTTCATTTTTATAATGTGGTATTGTTTTATAATAGTTATTTTTCTATTCAGTGGGTTGGTATATCCATGGTTTTTTCTTACCTACTTCTATTCTACCTGGGTATATCTACAATATACGTTGGACTATCATCATCTTCCTATTATTTATTATAGATTGTATGTTTGGTTTTAATGAACTTGATTTCTTTGGATCTAGAATTTCAGTTTACTGTTGTTCTTGATTAATTATTATATTAATTATTCTTTATGCCAGTTTGTTTTTATTTTATATCTGCTTATTATTGGAATTATAATAAGGTAGATTTTCTGTCATGCTACAATATATTAAACGGTGAATTTTGTTTAGGTGATGTTCCAAAATACTATTAATTTTCACGAGTGAAATCGTATCGTTTCCCACGGTCCTATACTTTATTCTAGTTTCGTTTCGTCACAATTATCTTTTACATATCATTTTATTATTCGATTTATTCTTTTTCTTTATTAAATAATAACGGATAGATTTGTACCAACTTTTTTTAAAAGGTGTTATTGGCCTGGTACACCATGTAAAAAGTAATCAATTCATCGTTTAAAACAAACTATAAAACGGTACATCAAATGGTGCAGTCACCTTCTGATTTACCATCTGTTAGTATGCTTACCCTACATTCATTAGGAATACACAGGATGCGTCGTGGTGATCCAGAAGATGAATGTTCTACGCATGTCTCTCCACCCTCCATTCGAAGAAGGAAGGTGTTAGTGATGGAAAGCTTAAACCACTCCGAGTTTTACATAAAAATGCAAGGACATTCATAAGTTACACTATGATCGCGTCTGAGCCATGAAGGACAATGGTACAGAATATTTATGATGTATGCGTACGTACTCTAAAATTAGGAGAGTGGTTACGACTAAACATTACCGTTTATGGTTGCCACAGTGATTGATAGTGATTGAGGTACAGCATAATACGCATAATACAGCATAATATGTATAGCGATTTAAAAAAATAACCCTAGCAAAAGAACTATAATTGAACCATTTCGAGAATATATTTATGTTGACAAATTTTAACAAACAGCATGACCAAATCAAACTATATTTTTATATATAAAATGATGCTTTTTGCTATTCACTGTAACCTTCAGACAACTAAAGAATTTACAGAAGTATCTGAATAGTATGACGCTAAAATTCTCTTACTCTAGAACGAAAACACAACGATAACAACGTAATCAACGCTAACACTAGAAATGGAGAATAATAACAGCCTAAACTTCCTTGATCTCACAATCAGTAAAAATGGTAACCATTTTAAACACGAAACCCATTTTATGAAAAACCCACAACCGCGGAAACTACGATTTACACAATTCTTATCCTCAAAAAATGGCAGCATTTAATGTTGAATTCTTTCTCTAGCTCTTGAACAAAAATGCATAGTAGAAGGAACAAATATTATCTATTGTTGATGGGTGCAACATCAGACTCACAGACGGGCTAATAAGGGGACACTTAATAAAAATTAATAATAAATGCAAATTGGTTAACACAGTTAAAGAATATAATAGGTTTACACAGAATACACAAATATGACACTGCTCATAAAAAAAAATGAATTGCGGAAACAAAATAACACAGTGGATTTTAAAACTACAAACACTGGGGCAAAAAACTAACATCCCTGACTAGGAAAAACCTGGAGTTTATTCAATTTTATGAGACGTCGCTGACAGAATTTATGTAGGAGAAAGAGGCAGACTATCAATCAAACGGATCAAAGAAAATCTGCAAAATAGTGAGATTTTGAAGACTAGATCTAGTTTTTCTCAACATCTAATTCTATTTAATCATAAACTATATGGATTACAGCAACAATATCGAAAGATAACGACATAACAGTCAACCGACCGTAGCGGAATGGTGAGCAAAAAATTGTGTCGCGACGCGAAATGCTGTAATAGTGTTTACAACTTAACCGGAATTGTTTGTTTTAAAGTTTGTTGACGACTTATCTCGAGGAATGTATGTTTTGACCTACGATCTGATGATGAATATTTATCTTCGAAACGCACCATTTTAAACGATGTTAAAAGAAGTCACCTGACGCAGAGTGGTCAGTTGGTTGCTAGTATTAACATGCGCAATACATGATTTTGAAGGTAACGAATAAGTCATCACTACTAAAGGAATAGCAAGCGTGAAATTACTTAGTGTTATGTTTTGGGGTATTCATACAAAATTTGTTACAAAACTGAATGTTAACCACTGGAAACGATGAAAATTTCGAAACAATTTGCTTAGAGGACGAATATGCTACAACATTACTAGCGCATACGCCGCACTAGGACCTGACCTGACATGTTGACAGGAATAATTTTTTCGATTCACACGACTAACCAACAAGTTTGTTTATATAACTTTCTGAAATGAAAAATGTTGGTGTAGTATAGTATGATCTAATAAAAGCAATCCCAATTCCCTGCAGACATATACCATACTGACGAAACCACATTTTTATAATGTATTCAAAACTTCCAATGTTATTATTACCACATTCTACAATTCCAAAACATTGAAAATTTATCATTCGTATTTCTAATATAGTGTCATTGTAAAAGTCGCATATTAAGTATCGAAAGTTGGAATGTAACTAGGTTTTCCAGTTGCGTTTATATCATGTTAATCTACTTTCCTCATAGGAAATATTTAAATTAATTTTTTGTTTGTACTTCAACACACAAATATACTCTGTAAAGAAAAATAATTGGCTCATTGCTGTTTTCGGTATATAACACAGTTACTCGTTTTATAAACAGATATAAGTTACGTTTAGTCTAGTTTAATATTTCCTTAGATTTTCCATAGACTGTATTCCTAGGCATCTTCCGGTACCCACCGACTTCTAGGTAAAAGCCACATAAACCCTATGACGATGATGTGACAAGGCGTGCAGTTCTTGAACGGGATCGCAATTATTTTGGCGCTTACATAAAGAGGTTTGATTTGAGGGACAGTGATCTCTGTGCGTGTTGTCAAGTCGTTGACTGTGTGGAGATACCAGACACCCGAGTTTAGAGAAAAACCAGGGTATATCGGCATAAGGCTGAATCTCAGAGTTATAATCGAGAATTCAAATGCTGCTAGTATGTCAATAGGCAGTATATCAATGCTGCTACGTAGGTGAGGTCAATAGGCAGAGCACGTGTGTGTAGAGAGAGATGATGAACCTCGGGCGGGATTAATAGCTGGGGATAAAAAACGTTAGTCAATGGACGCTCTTAATTAGGTCATCCTAGTTGGGTTGGGTTCTTAACGTCTAATGCAAGTTTGTAGAACCTGGGAAATAATCGTGGTGTGGTCGAATAATCACACCACCTCGGTCTAGGCACGTTAAATATCTGAGAACACCATTGTGAGACGCGCGTGAAGGGCAGGACGCAATTGCGCATTAATGATGGGCTCCACCAAGGCCCGGGCGTGCAGGCTTGTAAGATGTTCAATGGCTGCCACTGGCTTATTCTAGTTTTACGAAATGGGAAGGTCGACCTGGGAAGGTATCTAAACTGACTCCTCAGAAGATCGGGGAGCCCCAGGAGACGAGTACGCCTGTCATCTGCCCCATAGTTGGAAGAAATTAGCCGTCAACTGTGAATTCAGCGATGAACAGTATCATCACTCTGACTACATTAAAAAAGTAGGCGAAACTTCATGTGATGCAGACAGTGTGCAAGACAATGTAGAGCCATTCGCAGTACGATAACCAGTAGTTCATCGAGTAGCTACCCTGCCAACTTGTAAAAGAACAGCGTTTTGCCATTTATTTCAAGAAATGGTTTTTAAATATGAAAAAAGAGAGAACAAAGGAATCTTAGTTGAACGGGACGATATATCTGTTTTGTGACATTCGTATTTGAGAAAAATGAAACGTTACAGGGCATAAAATAAGAATATCCCTTTCCTCGATGAAGCGTGGGTGAATGTAAGCCACTCTGTAACAAAAGCGTGGAGAGATGAAAAAATTAATTTATGGAAAGTTGCCTTTGCAGCTGGACTGGCTGTGGGTCTTAAGCATCCAATTTGAAGGGGGCCTCGTTTTATTCTTTGCTATGCTAAACAGCGTAACGAATTTGTTGAAAATGCAAAATTTATTCCTTTCAATTAAAATATACTACCAAGTGCCATGACGGTGTTATTTAAAAATTGGTTTCTGGAGCAGTTGCTAATGAATTTGGAGAAGGGAAGTGTCATTGTAATGGAAAATGCACCCTACCACTCCAGACGCGTTGAGAAATTGCCAACAACAGTATGGACTGTTGGAAACATTGAGAAATGGCTGTCTTAAAAAAACACAGAATTCACCAAGGATAGTTTAAAGAGAGAATTTCTGGAACTCGTAAACGACGTGAGAGAACAGTATTCCATCTACGAAATTGTCAGACTGGCCGAAGAGATACGTTTTATGTTATTTAGGCTACCACTGTATTATTGTGAACTGAATCTCATTGAATCAGTCGGGAGCCAAGGAAAATCGTTAGTGGAATTTAGAGAAACGTTAGTGGAAGACCTCATAAATGATGCTCTTTCCCAGTGGAAGTTACTGAAGACCAGTGAATGTTACTCTGACTACATTAAAAAAGTAGAAGAGACTTCATTGGATCCAGACAACGTCCAAGACAATGTAGAGCCCTTCGCAGTGCAGTAACCAGTAGTTCATAGATTAGCATGCGCTTCAGCAGACGTTCTTTAAGTACTGGGGAAAGTGAAAATCCAATGGAGGGAACATCAATGGAGGGTATTCACCCAATGTCATAAATTCAGCACTGCACAGCATATTACTGTAGTACTATACATCTGTAGAGGCGCAAATGTAAGATATATGCTGGCCCCCAATAAGTTTATTGTTTGCTATATGCAGATTTACCCATAAGTATTCCGTCTTCTTGACTGTAAAATTCCTTGTATATTCAAAATAATTCTGTTATACGATTTTCGTTAACGTGTATTTATTTATTTATTTTTTCCTCGGATTTTGTTTTTTATGAGGATTAATGTTTCGTTGATAGTAATGGGTGTACATATTTGTAATTTCGAATGATGCAAATTTTGTGTCTTCGTTTATTTTAGTGCCTTTCAGTTTGTCAATTAGCTGTGTCGTGTTTTTTATATTATTTTAGTTTTTAGTGTGATATGGTTTTTTTATGATTTGTCCATGTGCTTTGTTATTTTGTAAGCTGGTGCTGATTTTCAGTTGATGAGTGGTCTTATAGGATATCCTGTTTTATGTATCTCTACAATTATTTTTAGTGGTGGGGTTTTTAGGTTGTTGTTGATGAATTCGGTTGTTTTTTTATTAAGTATTGTTTTGCTTTCTTTCATTAGCTTATTTATTTTGATTTGGTTGTATTCTAGTTTTGTGCATTTGTTTCTTGTTATCAAGTCTTTCGTTTTATTCATATATTTGTTTATCTTTATAGCAATCAATGCGTTGCTTTTGTCTGTCTTTTGGGTTAAACCAATCGATGAAGAATACAATGAGTATACAACGGAGTACCTCTGGTTTCCGCCAATTTGAAAACTGAATCCGACAGCAACTCTGTTGACTATTAATGTGTTTTTTTAGTCGATTTAATTACGGCTGGCGCCGCCTCTCGCATACTAGCTTCCACTGGCGCCGGTCTAAACAGTCCTGTTCTGTAGGTACTCTTACATTCATTCCATCTTCGACGTCCATTTTCCATGAATGTTTAGGTCTTCCTTTTTTCTTCTAGAGGGTGGAGTTCATTCCCATACTTTCTTTGGCCATATCTCAGCCGACATTCTTTTTAGGTGTCTAAACCAATTCAGTCTTCTTGCTTCTAGTGTTTCTATAATGTCAAGGTCGATTCTCATCGCTTGTCATATCTCTACATTTTTCACTCTATCTAGTTTTGTTAGTATACAGCACCTCCGCCAGTAATCCATCTCCATAGCTCTTATTATTTATTTATTTCTTTTATTTATTTTCCACAGTTCTGATCCATATAGGCCTATATGTTCGACTATAGTTTTATATATTCTGATTTAATTGTTTTTGTTATTCGTGGACTCCAAAGCAAACTGTATAAATGTTTTGTTGCTGTCTTAGCTTGTCCTATTGTTACTTTTACTTCTTGTTGCTGTCACTACCTGTTTAAACTTTGTACTTGTTTATCAGCTGTACGCGGTGTACCGCCGCAATGCGGCACGAACGGATGACGTCACGCGCTTATCAAACGCTGCCACCGGTCATCACGGCCGGCTGCAGGCAAGTTTAGTTTAGGTTTCTAACAAAGCTCCGAGCGGATCTCTCGTAAAACACTTCTCTTCCAGCCGCGGCTTCTGGACATTTTTTAATATGCATTCATAAGTTTCAATTTAATTCAGATTCAATTACCTGCGTCCATCCACAATGGACCACGATTTCGTTCAAAATTAATTGCCGGGCGTATTGCCTCAAATGCATCCGCACGTGCCGATCGTAACTAATAATTAAAAATTTTCAATAAACGCATGTCAAATATTCGCAATACAGTCCACTTCTTTCTAATAAAATCCAGCCTTTCCTGCTTAGCGTCTTTGGAATAACTCGCGATTCATCAAGAGCTTCCAAACCGCAACATTTTTGGTCCTCCGGGCCGGATTTCATATTTTTGGGCCCAAAAACGACATCATTTTTGGTCCCACAGGGCAGGATTTTTTATTTTTGGCCCAAAAACGAAAAAGTTTTTGGTCACCATGGGACGGATTTCTCATGTTTGGGTCCACAAGCGACAGCATTTCTTTATACGCATCATTTCTGGACCAACCGATCTGAATATAATCACGCCCCACGGGCATCATTCAAGTCCTGAGCGACACCATTGTTGTGAATCACGTCGCAGTCATCTCGACAAGATTCGGCCAAGCAGTAGATCAGAGACGACGGGACACGGCAGGACAGCATTTGCGAGGTCATCAAAAAAGATTCCACAGCTTTAATTCATGGAGGGTACAACATGAGGCGTCATCTGACCAGCAGAGACAGGAGGTGTAACAGCTCCTAACAGGATCGAACAACGGGATCGAAGCCAGCTTCGTCACGAATGGATCAACGGCCACGTGACTATAAACTTTTTACTTGTATTTGATGTTTAATAATATTTCACTTTAGTTGTTATTTCTTAACACATCTGTATAAACAAACACCGTCATTACACAATACAACTTAATATATGGTTGGCAGCTCATTGTCAGTTAAAACTTTAAAGATAAAGATATACTTTGTTACCATTTAGATTCATAATTTTAATAATTTAATTGCCAACAAAGCTTGATTAGTAAGAGAGAGTAAGTTTATGTTCTAAACAACGATCGCTAGCTACCGAAACGTATTCAAATTCATTCAAAATTAAGTTTGTGGTTCACATGCTCTATGCTCAATTTCTTTCTAAATATTTTTCCTTTTTTCTCTTAAATTGTAATAATGGCCGATGTAAGGGCTCTAATAAAAAAACAAGGCACAATTAAAGCCTCAATATCCCGAGTAAATACTTTCGCGGATAACTTCGATTTGTTAAACAACGATCCTCATGCGCTGAAAATAAAACTGCGTCATTTGATGGAATTATCCACCAAATATGATGAGATTCAGTCTCAAATCGAAGCTGAGGAAGCGGACGTTGCTTTAACGAGTGATAGAGTACAAACGGAGGACGATCTTTGTAATGTAGAATGTAAATTGCAACACCTGCTGGAGCAAGCTGAGCATATGAACCAAAAACCAGTAATTAATGCTGAAAGTAAACAGCCTAAAACACCCCCCATTCAATTGGAACCAATAAAATTACCACGGTTTGCGGGTAGTATTGTTGAGTGGCAACATTATTACCATATTTTTCTTGAATTAATTCACGTCAGAGCAGATCTGACGGATATACAGAAACTTCACTATTTGCACTCGTCATTACATGGCGAGGCTCTTAACGTAATAAAATCGTTGCCAATCACTCATGAGAATTACGCGGTGGCTATCGATCTGTTGAGGAATAGATATGACAGTAAGCTAATTGTGTCCTCCCACCATATAGGGAGTGTCCTGGACGTACCATTAGTTCAACAAGAATCCCAAGTTAGCATATCGAAATTTATTGATGAAATCTATGCCAATATAAACGCTTTAAATAATCTCAAACTGCCAGTCAACACGTTCGAAATTATTGTCGTAAATTATTTAGCCAAAAAACTTGATAATTACACTTTCCGTTTGTGGAAAGAGAGTTTGTCGGAGCATAAGTTCCCCGATTTTAATAATTTTATGAATTTTCTAAATTCACGAAGAAAATTACTGCAAAATCTCAATAACGCGACTACCCCAACGAGCAGGTTGAACAAAAGCGATAGGTCTCCTTATCGCAAGGCAGTTAAACAGATAAGCGCTCCAAAGGGCGCATTCCATTCTCATATCAGAAACAATTTATGTAGGCTGTGTAACGGTGAACATAGACTTATCGGCTGCCTACAATTTACATCGCTGTCTATCCCTGACAGAAAAAACGTGTTAATAAAAAACAAACTTTGCCTAAACTGCCTCCGTTCGGGACACGAAAGCTCAAAATGTCCCTCAAAATTCTCATGCAAAAAATGTTCTAGGCGTCACGACACCACGATTCATGTCCCCAACAGGGACGTAACTTCTGTTAACAACCAATGTTCACTGAAATCACAGACCAATAAATCGGTATTGTTATCTATCGCCGTCTGTATGACCGCCAATAAGGTCGGTAAAAAATTTCCCGTTAGGGTATTACTGGATTCCGGTTCTCAAGCGAACTTTTGCACAATGGATTTCGTCCGCAGAATGGGCCTCCAATTGGTTAAATCGCAACTACCCATCACGGGTATAAACAACTCGCTTTCCCAGGCTGACTTCAGTACTAATGTAACGTTACATTCACGCTATAAACCCTTCACGTTAAACGTGCATTGTGCCGTATTACGCAGTATTCCGCCGTATCTACCGGCGGAATCGTTCAATCTTGCCTCTTTAAATTTACCCAAGCGCATATTCTTGGCGGATCCTCACCTACATTGCTCGGCGCAAGTCGATATATTAATCGGCGCTCAATATTTTCTCCAACTAATTGAACCTATGAAATTTACGCGCGGACCACACTTTCCTATAATTCAGGAAACCAAGTTAGGATTTATTTTGGCCGGTGACTTACCCCTCAACGTCGATATAACTAAAACAGTTTCTTTCTCTATGGTCTGTAAGGATGATAATCAGATTTCCTCGCAACTAAAAGAATTTTGGAAGTTGGAGGAGATCTCTTGTCGCGAAGCCCGATCTGAGGACTTGCCGTGTGAAAAACATTTCGTGGAAAACACTAGCCGTAATCACGATGGGAGATTCGTGGTATCCCTGCCCCGCAGATCTGATAAATTTTATTTGGGAGATTCTCTCCGCGGAGCCATCCGCAGATTCCAATCGTTAGAGTTCAAGTTCAAGCAGAACACTATCCTTCATAAGGATTATAGTGAGTTCATGAGTGACTACTTGAAACTTGGCCACATGTCGCCGCTTAATGAATACGATTTGTCGCTTGACAGGTCAGAGATTTTTTATCTGCCTCATCACGCAGTTTTCAAGGACTCTAGCTTAACCACTAAATTGCGCGTGGTATTTGACGCCTCCGCTAAAACCACAAATAATTTGTCCCTTAACGATACTTTAATGGTAGGTCCTAAATCCAGCATGATCTGTTTTCGATAATGGTTCGGTTCCGTACCCACCGATACGTACTTATTGCGGACATAGAAAAGATGTATCGCCAGATCATTGTTAACCCTAAGGATTCAAACCTGCAACGCATCGTTTGGCGTGATGCGCCGCATAAGGAATTGCGACATTACGCTTTAAGGACGGTTACATATGGCACTGCTAGTGCCTCCTTCCTTGCTACACGTTGTCTGGCTCAGATAGCCTACGGAAATAAATCCGAATACCCTACAGCTTCTAGGGCCATAGCAAATGACTTTTACGTAGACGATCTCATAACGGGTTCGGATGATCCGAACGGCTTAGCTGAAATGAAATGCGAGATCGTGAAGTTGTTGAGTAGGTATGGTTTTACGTTACATAAGTGGTTCTCTAACCACCATAAGATTATGACCCTTCGCGCCCAAGTAACCCGTGACTTCAGCAAAGGTCAAAACGTGCGTACATTGGGAATCCAATGGAACGTTGAAAGGGATAACTTTTTATACACCGTTAGGGGTGATAATAATTTAACCGTGTTCAACAAGAGAAGCGTGTTGTCGGTCATCGCCGGGATCTATGATCCATTAGGTTTGATCGCTCCCATCACATTTTACTGCAAGCATTTCGTACAACAGTTGTGGTTGGCGGGCACAGATTGGGACGCACCCCTATCTGGGTCCTTAGCCAATCAATGGTTGGAATTATACGCTCAATTAGTCTCCGACACTCATTTTGAGATTACGAGGTCGGTTAAGAGTTCGAACAATTACCCAATTAGTTCATTACAGCTGCACGGATTCGCCGACGCTTCGGCTAAAGGTTACGCGTGTTGCATTTATGTGCGGGCGGTCTATTCGAACGGCGCCATATCATCAAACTTGCTGTGTGCTAAATCTAGGGTCGCTCCGCTGAAACAGATAACGCTACCACGACTTGAGCTTTGTGCTTGTTTATTGCTGGCGCAATTAACGTCCAAGGTTTTAAACGCCATCAATTACAATTTTGACGGATTATATCTCTATTCGGACTCGATGATAGCGTTGTATTGAATACATCAACAATCTTCCCGCTGGAAGGTATTTGTGGCCAACCGTGTCGCGGAAATACAGCGTCTTGTTAGCAGCAGGGGAACTTGGCGTCATGTAGTATCAAATGACAACCCTGCCGACATTTTATCGCGCGGTTGGCTCCCTCGTAGTTTGCACTGTCATACTCAATGGTGGCATGGTCCCTCCTGGTTAGCGCATGAGTCAGCCTCATGGCCGGTCAGCGCTTTCGACATTAATACTCCCTGTACTTTTCCCGACCTTGAGGAGGAACGTCGCAAGCAGGTTCAAACTTCACTAATTGTCGCGTCCTCAACACATAGCTATGTTGAAAATTATTCATCACTTACGAGGCTTATTCGCGTCTTCGCATATTGCCGTCGATTTTCTCGCAATTCTAGGCTCGCAGTTGTTGATAGAGACACGTCCTTTTTGTCGTCTCAAGAATTGTCAGACACGCTCTTGATTTTTGTCCGGCAATCTCAGCAGTTGCATTTCGGCGTAGAAGTCATGGAACTTGAGGCACACCGGTGCCTTCCTCGCAGTAGTAAAATTCTTGCTCTCAACCCATTCCTGGATGAATTGGGCATTTTAAGAGTGGGTGGACGCTTGCAATTGTCCCCACTTAGCTACGAGAGTAAACACCAAATAATTTTGCACCCGCACTCTCATCTCACGAGATTAATAATTGAATACGAACACATCCGTTTGTTGCACGCTGGAGTGCAATCAACTCAAGCTTCGCTTAGGCGAAAGTATTGGATCATACACGACAAATCCTATATCCGCTCAGTGATACATAAGTGTGTCACTTGTTTTCGTTTCCGGGCTAAAGGCGCGAATCAACTACTAGGTCAGTTACCCCCTTCTAGGGTCACGCCTTCTAGGCCATTTTCACAGTTGGCCGTGGACTACGCCGGTCCTGTACTTTTGCGCCATGGCGGGCAGCGCTCTAAGTCCACTACCAAGGCATACATCGCGCTATTCATATGCATGTGTACTAGGGCCATCCATTTAGAATTGGTTTCGGATCTCACTTCCAACGCCTTTATAGCAGCTTTAAAAAGGTTCATATCGCGCAGAGGTATTCCCGCGCAGATATTTTCGGATAATGGTACGAATTTTCGTCGTGCCAACCACACTTTGCATGATTGGTACAAATTTTTAACCTGCAAGAAAGTCGAGCAATCTTCTCTGGAGTTTTGCGGTCTCCACGGTATCAAATGGTCCTTTATCCCCCCTTCAGCCCCTCATTTCGGTGGTTTGTGGGAAAGTGGTGTAAGAAGTGTTAAATTTTATTTACGTCGCGTAATAGGCGGTACGATCTTGAATTTTGAGGAATATTCTACTCTTCTTTCTCAAATTGAGGCTTGCCTTCATTCACGCCCGTTATGCGCGGTGTCCGACGATGCTAGAGACCCTGAACCCTTAACACCTGCTCATTTTTTGATCGGTGCTCCACTGACGGCACTTCCGGAACCCGACTATACCCAAAGCAATAATAGTCATTTGGGCAGATGGCTTCTGCTCCAAAAATTTACGCAGACCATCTGGAAACGGTGGTCTAGGGATTATCTGCACCAGCTGCAGCAGCGCAATAAATGGCGCACCCCGTTAAGGAATTTGAATGTTGGACAGCTTGTCCTCATTTTGGATGACAATTTCCCCCCTCTAGAATGGAAGCGTGGGGTAATTACCAATGTTTTTCCGGGTCAAGATTCCTTAGTACGCGTCGCAGAAGTTCGCACCGCGCTAGGTATCTTACGCCGACCCATCCACAAATTATGCCCCCTTCCGGTGGCAACAAGCTAATCGTATGAGTGCCATACGAGGTGTGTGTGTGTGTGTGTGTGTGTGTTAGTGTGTGCGTGTCACATCGCCTGCACTACGCCCGGGACATTCCCCGGGCGAGCATACAAGTCAATTGTATCATAAACATTGTAAGTATTGTAAGCATTGTAATATTGTTTACGTGCCGCTAGCTATTACTGCAATAGTGACGTGTTTCATATGTACTATCAATTATTATGGATGTTGTGTATTGTCAATATGTTTATATAATTCAAATTCTGAAAACTACAAGTGTTACTTATAGTGTCAATCATTCTACGTGTGTATTGTATTTTTCAATGTCATGTACCATTGAACTTTGATATGATTATGATAACATTATGTTTCTATTATTTCTATTACTACATATGAAGCAGTGATCAAGATGGTTTCTCTTATATAATTTAAGGTTATTATTTACGTTTGTCAAAGTTTAAATATATGTATATTTTATTCACATGTTTTATTCAAGAGAGATCATGTTTAGTTATGTAAAGGTTCGTTTTTATCATGATTTTTTTTATTTGTTGTACCTTTTCTAGCACAGAAATTGTTTTGTTTTGACTTAAGCTTTGTGCTAGCTTAATGAATTTTGTTTTCTACAAATTTTATGTATAAGCCTTTAAGTGTATTATGTATTGTTTATATATATACATTGATAATGTTTGTAATATACTGTTCCCAGTTAACGTTTAATGTACAAAATCGTCCCGATTTTGGCGGGCAGTATGTGTAAACTTTGTACTTGTTTATCAGGTGTACCGCCGCAATGCGGCACGAACGGATGACGTCTCGCGCTTATCAAACGCTGCCGCCGGTAATCACGGCCGGCTGCAGGCAAGTTTAGTTTAGGTTTCTAACAAGGCTCCGAGCGGATCTCTCGTAAAACACTTCTCTTCCAGCCGCGGCTTCTGGACATTTTTTAATATGCATTCATAAGATTCAATTTAATTCAGATTCAATTACCTGCGTCCATCCACAATGGACCACGATTTCGTTCAAAATTAATTGTCGGGCGTTATTGCCTCAAATGCATCCGCACGTGCCGATCGTAACTAATAATTAAAAATTTTCAATAAACGCATGTCAAATATTCGCAATACAGTCCACTTCTTTCTAATACAATCCAGCCTTTCCTGCTTAGCGTCTTTGGAATAACTCGCGATTCATCAAGAGCTTCCAAACCGCAACACTACCAGATGACATTGTTACACCCAAATACTTGTAGGTTTTAATATTTTTTATTGCTTTTGTTCTTAGTTTAAGGTCTTGACCTTCACCGCCTACTATAAGGTCACCAGTTTTTGAGGTATTTATTTCGAGACCCCATTTCGCATATTCTTCTGCTAGTTTTCTAAGCATATTACTTATATCAATTTCGTACTCTGCAATTACAGCCTGATCGTCTGCAAAGTGTATTGTAAACATCTTGTCACTTTCAACTGGTACACCCATATTACGCCATTTTTTCCTCCATGATGATAGAGCTTTATTTAGATAGATCTTAAACAAAATCGGAGCTATGCAACAACCCCGTTTCAAGCCCTTACTAACACTTATCTTGCTGGATATCATTTTCCCTATTTTAACTTGAGCTGTCATATCTTTATATAGTTAAGTGTTTTTAATAACTAAAATATTTCAAATATTATTTCTTTTTTAATAGTGGTCAGTGACTGTTGGAAAACTTACAATTGCATTCAGTTTGAAGGGCGTTAGCACGTGACTGTTAACTTTTCTTACAGTTTTGTTAATCGTGACACCGTTGCCCACACACAAAGTAGTGTCAAAGTGGAGTGCCTAGGTTCAGGAGCACAAAACACCGCCTTATTAGGCATTTAGCCAAATTTATATTTAAAAGAAATATATGTGACTTTAAAGATAAGACTCACCACGTATTTACAGCAATCGGTCAAGTCTACAACGGGGAATCTGTGGTTTCCGCCAATTTGATCACTTAATCCGACAGAATCTCTGATTTTATTGGTCGGTACAAACAATTTCCAAAGAATATGTGGAACATTACGGAGGACACAATAATGTAAGTTTTAGTTTTCTTATTTCAGATATTACATATGAAGAAGACAAAAAATTCTTAATAAAACAAACAACTTCCAAAGAATATGTGGGACTTTACGGAGGACACAATAATATAAGCTTTAGTTTCCTTATTTCAGATATTATTTCTTCCTTAATAGGTTATAATCAATATATTGTAATGAAACACAGGATCCTGATAAGCAGTGCAGGCTTGTGTAATACGCAGACGATAAACATTCATGTCTAAGTTGGTAGTTTGTTAGATTTGGTTTTTTTTGGTATGAGTTTTGTATTTTAGAAAGGATAAAGAATTAGGCTTAGTCAAACTGTGTATTATTTTATGTGTTATTTATTCATGTACTATGTCTGCGGAAATGTGCGCGCGTTCGCGAGTGATAAACGTTTCCCCGGCTGTGCGTGATATAATTGTCATATCGTTGTGACACCTGAGCTGAACATAAACTACTGTATTAGATACAGTTCCTGTATTTTCCCTATCTGTTAAATGACGTTAAAATATGATTTCATTAAAATATATAGTTGTTGTCAAACGCATTTCTGCGTGAGATAAAGGTATTCAGAGATTACCATCTATGCATGCTCTTGCAAAGTCGATGCACTTTACGGCATGAAAAATTGGTGAGTCATGTTCAAAGTAACCATGTGACTTCCTTCCACCAATTAAAAGCTGGAGGGGAGTCGGAAGTTTTCTTAAGCCTGTTGCTACACAGGCAGTTCTTCTCATCCATCTATCACGATCGGGACGTGAAATTCTTGTGCAAGATTTTCCGCTTGCAAGAATTTGTTAAGTCTTTTCGGTGGTAGTAACGAGTGCGAAGACTCAGAACTGTTCGTGTATTACATCTCTACACCCAGTGTTGTTATTAAAACATAGCGTGCATAAATACGTCAGTTCTTCTCATCTAGCTATCACGATCGGAACGTGCAATTCTTGTGCAAGTTTTTCCGCTTGCAAGAATTTGTTAAGTCTTTTCGGTGGTAGTAACGAGTGCGAAGGCTCAGAACTGTTGGTGTAATACATAGCTACACACAGTATTGTTATTAGAATACAGCGTGTGTAAATAAGTGAACTTGAACTGTGTTATTGTGTGAGGTATTCTGCAGTAGCAGTAGTATTTCATAATTACTTAGTAATAAAATTTTGTCATCATTAGTCTCCGCGTGAGTGGAAAATTTCCGCATAGGGAGGTCTGCTGATCGTGGTAGACCCAGTGGTACGCGTGAACACTTGAAGAGTCCGGATTGGTATAAGCCTAATATACCGTTTCTAAGTAAAACTCACTGTGACCTGAGATACTTATAAATTATAAATTCTGTATTAAGTTTTAGAAGTAGTATAAATAGAACCGTTGTGGTGTGCGAAGCGTCAGTGTCAACGTTGGAACTCCAGGAACCAGCCCAGCTGGAAGCGTCACCAAGGTGAACCATTTGTCATCGTACGCCACGCCTGACGGCTCAACGACACAGCAAAGCCCCCCCCCTTTTCCATCAACATCGCCGTGGGAATCATCATCATCACATATGTAATGTACCACATCACGTATATGAACAATAATTAACACTTTAAAAGACTATACCTGAAACACTACCATTATTATGGTTGTCAAATATATCATATAAACAATTACATATGTCTTGTGTGCAATAAATAATCTTAAACCCTCCAATATAGACTTTTGCATTAAGATACACATAATACCATATCCTATGCGCCAATAGTTAAGTTATTTGTGTTGTCGCATAGTGATATTTGGCGCTTAGCAACGTAGAGCACGAAAAATAGCGGTAAATTTACGCTATTCTATATATGCCAAAGAATATAAAATTTGTTGGTAACATCCGACGTATAATTATAATTAATGTAATATTTGTGTGTGTATGGTTCATATGAAAATCTGAGGATATAATTTATCAATTGTGCATATTCTCTTGTGTGTCATATATGAACAATTTTATCAGTATATTGGAGATAGATTATTAGTTGTTTTGTGTGTTAGATAAGGTTTGTTTACATTTTGATATATTGAACTGCTTACTGTGTGCGTATAAACTGGTTTGCACTGCGATAATAATCTTGTAATAATAATAAGTTTCGTAGCGTTAAGTCAGGGAATTTAAATTTTATTAAATTTTTAAATTAAATTTTGATCACTATGGCGGAGTCAGCAGGGATAGAGAATGCTTTAGCGGCCATATTAGCTAATATGAAAACCATGGAAGCGAAGATGGAAGCGGATAGGCAGAAACTTTCAGGAGGAGCCGAGAATCGAGACAAATCGCTCCATGACGCAAACAAAAAAATATATGCGGCCGTGCAAGAACAATCCAAGCAGAGCAAACAAATGTTAGAAGCTACGGAAAAGCGAATTAGCGAAACAGTAGAAGCTATGGGAGCTAACATAGAGTCGGGGTTGGAAGCTAATAATTCACGTGTTAATGAGTGTGAGGCGAAAATCTCAGGACTTGAAGAGAAAGTGGTACAACACGCATCCACGGTGAAAGTACTGGCAAATGTCCAAAACAAAGGTAAGACTTAACAAGTATCTACAGCAATCGGTCAAGTGTACAACAGGGAATCTGTTGTTTCCGGAAATTTGACCACTGAATCCGACCGAAGCTCTGATAACTATAATGTAAGTTTTACTTTTTTAATAATTATAATATTTCAGATATTATTTTGTTCTTAATATGCCTTTTTGTGGAACTGATCCCGAATGGGCAAAAATTGTTTTAGATGGTACTGTCCTGAAACAAGTTAGCAGTTTTGAATACTTGGGCTACAGTGTGTCTTATATGCAAGCAACAACGTGGTTCATAAGTTGCATAAGTTCAACCTTATGTGCGGGACCATCAGGCGAACCCTTAAGTCAGCAAGTAAAGGAACACGCCTAAAATTCTACAATTCTGATGAATCTTCCCACACTTCTTTATGTGTCTGAGAATTGGACTTTAACAAAAGGCCAGGCCAGTCGCATCCAAGAGCCTGAAATGAGATTTCTCAGACACGTGGCAGGGTATACTCTCCATGGTCATTGAAGAAACAGAGATATACGGCAGGTATTTAATTTATGGATCGCCCAGTATCTGCTGAATTGGTGGGAACATTTTTGCCGAATGGATCACTGCCGCATCCCCAAACAACTTGGAACTATAAGCCGAGAGGATGGAGAGGTGTGGGACGTCTGAGGAAGCGCTGGAATAACCAGCTGTAATATTTGACTATTTGAGACCGGAACAAACCATTCTTGGTTTAAACCCTTGAGGATGAAGAAGAAAAAGATTTTGTCCTCAATAGTTTGTAAGAATTTATATATTACTTTTGACAAAATAAAAGGTGACATACAATTATAACTCATAATTGTTTAAAGCCTGTAACGTTTATGATACAGGAATTATCCTTTCGGAACGAACACAAAAATCCTACAACCTCGCCGGTGGTTTAAACGATACAGTTCGTTCAGTATTAACATAGAGACGTATTTATAATAATTGTAATGCTGCAGTATATGTAAAAATAAGAGCTTTATTCTTATACTTCTGTGGACAATGGAATAAGTCTCACCATCACACATCAATAACTACTTCAAGAAATTCTATCGTACTTGTTGTATACACCGTGAATAATATAATGAATTCTATGACGCTACAAATAGACTTAAGAAAACTTTGCTAAATTAAAAAATTAACAGTTCTATCATGTAATACCGTTGAAACAGAAAGAATTGTATCTGAGCGTAGCGTAGCGGATTGATATGTTGTCGAGATTGTTACTATTTTAATATATTTTACTGCATCTGCATGAGAATTTCTGTATGATTTACAAATTCATTTGTATACTTTTGTGGTTGGTAATGGCCGATGCTGTTGGAGCGGCCTTATAAATAAATAAACGTGAAATAAGAAAACAAACTGAGGAACTAAAAAAACTGTAGCCATTTACAAAGAAGAATAAGCAACAAAAGCCAAATATTATTAAATGACAAATAAACATATAAACAAGTTCCACGAAGCCGTCACGTAGCGTAATGCGTGTTACCAATAAACGCTTTCCATTATTATGCAACAACAAATACATAGACGAATTAACTCTTAAGACGTCCAACTTATAAGAAATTCTCTCATCTTTCCGAAGTTATATTCCCTAATGAAAAATCATAAGCAATGTAATCCGGTTACAAGAACAGTATCGTTACCAATTCTCCTACATATGAGTTGACCCGATATCTTCCTGCAATTCTATAACATATTGCCAACATAAAGTATAAAGATTCATTTGATTTTCATGCAAAAATGTGTGTTCAATTACCACTTAATTATCAACTTGGCTCTTGCAATATTGAAACGCCATGTCACATAATCTTCATAGGGTTTATATGGTTTTTACCTAAGAGTCGGTGAATACCGGGATAGGCGTTGGTATACAGTCCTTCGAAAAAACTTAGTGATAAACTCAATCAAAGAAGCACTGCTTAATACTGCTTTGCGTTATATAGAAATGATTGGTTTCCCAAAGTTAGGAGAAGTAAAGTCCTACACAAAACGAAGGCCAGGCTCCTTCTATATGTAGAGGAAGCATATAGGAAACCCATAGTAAACAGTCTATGTAAATAATAGCAGTGGTAGAGGAATAGTAATGTATTCTTTATTGTTGAATTTATCTGCAGTTATCAAATAATATGTGGGAATGTAATTAAATGTAAGGAACTACTTCTCATATTATTAAAATTGTAATACTTTACTTTACTTGTAATGTTAATTAAAATAACATCCGCTGTTAAAATAACGATACAAAATAAAGCAATAATTGTAGGACTTCAGATATACTTTACATGTATTTGGAAAATTGTAAATATGTTTCATAAAAAATTAAAAAACAATTTTTATTATATAAATAGATATTTTTTATTTCTTTATGAGCAACATCACGAGTTATCTTGAAATAATATTGAATAATATTATATATTATTAAATTATATTACTTCTGCAAGTTGTTTATATTATTTTAATTAATTATCCTGACGTACATTTCACTGATAGATTCAGTATCTTCTGAGGCTATACAATATTATAATATACAGGTTGTCAGTATGATAATGGACATCCTAATTACGTCCAAGACGTAGCAAACAGTATTACCATAGGATACCGTATAAAGACACTGTATGAATAAGTAGGGATCGCAAGTTCCAACATTGTAAAATAATTGATGAGGAACCTTGTAATAATTTAATACAAAGGTTTTGTAAAATATATAAAAAACCAGTCATCAATTAATATCGTGAAAAGTACAAAACCTTTGCATTAATATGTTTCACCAAGTCTCCAACGAGTCATCAATTAATATCTTGTAAAAATGTTAGTTTCACGTATTTTTAGACTTGTGAAGCAACTTTAAGTGCAGTGAAATTATGCGTAATGATACTTAGTCGCGTAAGTAGTGCGAGGGTACCTAATTATTTTTTTAGATAATCTTAAAACACACGTTAATTGGAATAAATATAAAAATATAAAAATGTTGATATTCTTCAGGAAATATGGGAGGTTAAATCGAACGTCTTGTAACAAAAACAACTTCCTGATGACTGTAGTTGTTTTTAAAATTAGTTACTGTTGTTTCAGTATTTACCGAGAACAGCTCCTAGAGTTGGCCTGATCAATTGTGGAGTACGACAAGGGTGTCAATTATTACCTTCACATTTTAATTTATATATTGACAGTGTCACATGAAACTGGCAGATGTTTCGTCCAGAACATTTTATGATTGGTCACTCTACATTTGACACTTTGTTGTTTGCCGACGATCAGGCTATTCTGTCGGACTCTGAAAACAGACTGCAGATGGGTATACATTTGATATATCGAATCTGCATAGACTCTAGATTGCAAGTATCCACCCTTAAGACCAAGGTGTCGGCTTTTCGTGGAACTGATCTCTTACAGGCAAAAATTGTTATAGATGGTACCGTACTGTTTTGGAACAAGTTAGCAATTTTGAATACCTGGGCTGCAGTGTGTCTTATAATGCATGCAACGATGTTGTGAATAAGTTGCATAAGTTCAATCTTATGTGTGGGACCATTAAGCAAATCTTAAGTCAGCAAGTAAAGAAACGCGCCTAAAATTCTACACGGTGATGACTCTTCCCACACTTCTTATTGGGTCTGAGAATTAGACTTTAACGAAATGCCAGGCCGGTCGCATCCAACCGGCTGAAATGAGATTTGTCAGGCACATAGCGGGGTACACTCTCCATGATCATAAAAGAACAGAGATATACGGCAGGAACTGGATATTATGAGTATACTCAACAGGATTGCCCAGAATCGGCTGAATTGGTGGGAACATCTTTGCAGAATGAATCCCCAAACAACTATGGAACTATAAGCCTAGGGGACGAAGAGGTGTGGGATGTCCGAGGAAGCGCTGGAGTGACCAGCTCTAATCTTTGCCTATTTGAGACCGGAACAAACCATCCTTGGTTTATTCCTTGAAGAAGATGATCCGGACCGGCCGCAGCGCTTCTGCCTCCCTGTGCAGTATTTATGAGTGCCGCCCCCCTTCCTATATTACTTCTGAACACATTCACGCACACTAGATCTACTCTAAAGATACGGCGATTGTCTTCAAATGACGACTAGGATTGTTTGCATTGTTGTGTTTATCAAATAACTAGAACTTTTTCGCGTTCACGAATGCGGCGAACGGCTACAATAAAAATTGTAGATACAATACAAGGAATCGTCATACAATAATAATGCATGCCTATGTAATGACTTAAAATTAAAATACTAACTAAAATTCATTATGATTGAAATGTAACAAAAATAATGTATCATATAACTTAGTCGATTCCACATTCAGATGGAGCTAGGTATATGGACAAAAAATTAATGTGGAAAAAACACATAATCAACAAAAGGAAGGAATTAGAGCTCAAGATGAGAAAAATGTACTGGTTACTTGAGACAGTGTTTTATTTATAATTTTATAAAGAAATTTGATTTAGCCAATAAAAATAAATCAGAAAGTTTTTGTTTTTTTTTACCCGGTCGAGGTGTATGTGACACCGACATTCTAACTGCATATCAAATGTAGCAAACAATATTGCCATAGGATAGCATGTAAAGATGTCTTCCATTTAATACAGACTGTTGCGTAAAGATAACCAATCCATGATTTTGAAGGTAACGAATAAAGCATCACTACTAAAGGAACACCAAGCGTCAAATTGCGTGGCGTTACTTTCTGGTGTAGGCGACTAAAATTCCTGTAAAAACTGAATGAAAAGATAACGTTAACAAATAGAAATGGTAAAAGTTTTAAACCAATTTGCTTTGAGGACGAATATGCTGCAGCTTGCTAGCGCATACACCACATTAGAACCTGACGTGACATGTTGACAGGAATTACTTGTGTGATTCATACGACCAACCAAGAGGTACGTTTATATAACATTCTGTGAAGAGGAGGTGTAGTACTGTATTATCTAACAAAAGCAATCCAACTTTTCTGTAGACAAATATCATACAGGCAGAACAACAGTTTTAACATTATCAATTCTAAATCTACTATTTTTATCTCTGACACATTCTGCAATTCCAGGTTTTTGAAAAATTATAATTCCTATTTATAAGAGAATGTCATTCTAAAGGTAGCAAATTAAATAGGTTTCTATCCTAGATAAAGTGAGAAGGTATCTAGGTTTTCTGTTTTGCGTTTATATTATGTTTCTCTACTTGTCTCATAGGAAATATTCAAATCAACTTTTGTAAACTTCTACACACAACTAGGCCAATACAATGTACAGAAAACGAATTAGCTTACTGTGTTTTTTTGTATATAACGTAGTAACACATTTTCGTAAACAGATATGAGTTACAAAACTTTAGCACAATCTAGTTCCATGTTACCTGAAATTTTTTTAAGTTTTTTTCCAAGGAATCCACCGACTCCTAGGAAAAACCCACATAAACCCTATGACGATGATGCGACAATTTGTATTTCGCATCCACTGACTCCTAGAGAAAACCATATAAACCCTATGACGATGATGTGACAAGGTGTGTCAGTGCCCCAATCAGCACTGCCCCGTACCCCCTTGCCTAATATATAACTGATTGGTTTCCCAAAGTTAAGGGAAAAATCTCCTACATTAACGCCAGGCTCTAAGCTGTAGAAGAGGCAGCTGTTGGTAGGAAACTCCTAGTCCTCCCGCTCCTAGTAAGCCGTTTATGTAAATAAATTAATATGGTTGCAGTAGTCTAGATATAGTACTGTATTATTTATTGTTTATTTTATATACAATTATCAAACTAGAATAATAGAACTACTTCTAATATTATTGTACCCTTGAATACTTTACTTTAACATTAATTAAAATCTTTTAAAACCTTATATTGAATGTATAAGTACATAAATGAAAACGAAAACTTTTTACAGTTCCTGTCAAAATCATTGGCACAGTGAACCCTTTGGTACAATAAATGGCGAGGTAGCCTGAATCGCGATGATGGATGTCGGTAAAATATTGAACCATGGCACAAGCATTACCAGGTGTTACGTGCTGAACAGAGAACACCTTGGAAATCAGGTGTCGATATCGTTGGACGATCTTGGTGATTTGAAGTAGCTGTGATTTTATAACTTTATTATTAAAATTTATAAGATATAATTTCATTACGTGGTGTAAAATGCCGATAATAAAAAATTAATAATTGTTAGATATTCAGATATAGTTTACATGCTCTTAACGCAAAATTGTAATTATATTTTATAGTATGTAAATATTTTTTTCTGTTTTATGTGTGTGTGTGTGTGTGTGTGTGTGTGTGTGTGTGTGTGTGTGTGTGTGTGTGTGTGTGTGTGTGTGTGTGTGTGTGTGTGTGTGTGTGTGTGTGTGTGTGTGTGTGTGTGTGTGTGTGTGTGTGTGTGTGTGTGTGTGTTATATTTGTATATTTGTTATTTTGTTGATTATGTATATTTATGTCTATATGTTTGTGGCTGTGTGTGGGGATGTATTGAGAAGTACTTAACGATTTTGGTTTTAATAGTTTTCTCAGTTATTGGTGACAGATGTCGTAGAACGTACACTGAACCAATTGCTATTTTATAAAAAGCGTTGCCTTAACGTGTGAGTGCGTCAGAGTGCGAGTGAGATATACACGGGCGCGCGCGCGCACGCGAGAGAGAGAGAGAGAGAGAGAGTTTTTCATGCTTGTTCACATTTTGTCGCTAATAAACACATCCGGTAAGCGCTATCCTAGTCACAGTGAATTATTGTTTCAAAACTATTGTGTTTTTCTAAAATCCTCCGTAATGGTTTAAATTAGTTATGTTTCTATATTATGTCGTACACCATTAGATTACACTTTCTGCATTTAATACATCATTTACAACACATTTTGTGCTTAAAAATAAAAATGTCAAACACTTTATTTTACATAACAATATTCCTTTATAACTAATAATTTTTTGTTATTACAATTATCATTAGTAGCTTTTGTTGGTTTTACGC
Organism: Magicicada septendecula; assembly: GCA_034769895.1. NCBI lineage: Eukaryota > Metazoa > Arthropoda > Insecta > Hemiptera > Cicadidae > Magicicada > Magicicada septendecula. Next base: position 113,919,498 of record CM068374.1, on the reverse strand, counting down.
CTGTATGCCAATGATATACGCCTGTAAAATGCGAAATATTGTCAACATCATGCATCCAGTAAGACCCAGTGAATATGTCGTAACATCTCTAGAGGAAACTTTGAGACAGGCTGTAAGCGCTATGAGATTTAAGACGTCGCCAGGACCTGACTTAGTTCCTGCAGAGGCGAGGAAGTCGATGGAGTGAGCTTGCCCTCAATTGCTTCGAAATGTATACAATCGGGGTCGAAAGGCGTCCGACTCCCCAAACCATGGAAGGTGCAACAGTTAGTACTGATCAGTAAGGGTTAAGATGATCTGGGCCCTTTCAGGCCACTGCGCAAGTTGGACACGGAAATGACTTTATTATATAAGACGCGAGATACTAGTATTGTACATAAGTAAGTGTTATTATTGTTTTATTATGCACTTGTAAAATTGACTTGTTTATAAAAAATTTTAACCTGATCGCTTTTATATATTTTTTTTTAATGAAATAACATTAAATCGTTTCTTCTTACTAATATCAAGTTATACGTTATAAACTTTTGGGTAAACTAAAGTACAAAGATTATCTGGTTCAAATTTTCATGAATGAAAAATATAGCTTTTAATTCGTTTTCATGGTAGTAACAAGGAATAAATGTAAGTAACAATTTCTTTTAACGCCTGACATTAAAAAGTATATCAATGGAAACGGAAAGTTGATTCAGTTCCTAGTAAAAACTATCGGCACAGCGTACATTTTGGTTCAATAAATGGTAAGGTAGTCGGAATCACAAGGATGGATGTCGGTAAATTAGTGAACCACGGCACCAGCAGTACCAGTTGCTACGTTCTGAACAGAGAACACCTTGGAAATCAGATGCCGATATCGTTGGACGACCTCGGTAATGTGAAGCAGTTTTAGTAGAATTATAGTGGAACTTTCTTGTCAGTATTACACGTCACCGGTGCTTTTGTCTGATTACAATTAACTACAAAACCGGACAGCTGCCAGAAACAGTGAGCAGTCTGAATTCAAGAGCTTGAGAACATGAGCCTTAGCTTTCAACGCCAATGTCATGTCTCCTGTCCACTGACATCTCAGTGTAACTCCTCACATTCATTCTCCTTAGTTTTTTAGCACGTCATCTAATCATCTTATTCTAGGTCGATCCCTCTTTCTGCTTTTATAGACTTGTCCCTTCAGGAGTTACGTTGGCATACGCTGATCATCCATCCGATCTAGTTGACCTACCCATTGTATCCGTTGAACCTATACAAATCCTACGATATCCTCATGCTTTAATACTTCATCTGTCGCTTGGTTATTTCTTATACTCTATTTCCGTCACCTTGTTTGACCGGGCCACAAACACGTCTTACAGTATTTATTTCAAACTTTCTTAGTGCTTCTTATTCCTTTTCTGTCATCCGTGTCTCGTCTCCATTAGTAACAACCGGTCCGATAAGGTCTTATATATTTGTTATTTTTGTGTTACGACTAGTAGCCTACTGTTAGCATAATACGTCCTATTTCCTATTTGTATCCTGTCATGTATTGTCGTGTTTATGGACCCTTCATTACCCATCATGTTACCCAGGTATCTGAGCTTATTAACTGGATCAAATGAATTATCCTCTATGAATCAATTGTATGGGTTTCTTCTCCCTTCTGATGCAAAAATTAGCATGTATTTAGTTTTACTGATATTTAGTTTTACATTCACTCCCATTCGAGCGGAATTTTTGTTGAACTCCTTGTTTACCTCAACTAGCCATTGTTTTGATCTGGCTATTATCGCAACATCGTTAGCGTAAGCACATATTTAGCTTGTATTATTTAATATTATTATTACTTTAGAATATTTTAAAATAAATAAAATAAAATTTGAGGTTTTCATATGTTTATATTTTTACATCAGGAAATACTGACGTAAGTTTACTGAGGTACGTTTAAAGTTTACTAGAGAATACTTGAGCATCATAACGAAACAGTGTCACGCCGATGCTATAAATTCTTTTTAAGAAAATTTCCCGTCGTCCGAACTCTACGGTATTTGTAAAGCTTTATCGGCGTACGTGCTGTGAGGTGTACGTGCTGTGAGGTGTACGTATAAACAAACATAAAATTATGATTCAATTTTCTTCGTGCCTGAGACATCAGCGCATTTCCCAGTATGCTGACGAGCCACAACACTATTTACTAAACAAGAAAGAAAAAGTAACTTGGGATATAAGCGTAAATAAACTTCTAATTCGCTTGTAAGTCGATCTATTTCTTCAGGTATTTTTAATGCATATTCCTTTTAACATTCCCCTTTATTTAGATTAACAGAGTAAGGTTGCACTTTTTTCGAGGATACGTTGTTTGAGATTATTAATTACGATTTGAAGAATTAATTCGTTTATTATTTCTTACTAGGTCATTTAGCGTTACACTTTGTAGTCCTGCTACTGACCTCTTGATCGAAAAACGATGATATTATTTCTATTGTTGTAGCTTTCTAAAATTGCTGTAATTTCCTATGAGTTGGTTGCTTTAAAAAGTAAGTAGATTAAAACTTTTTAAGTTTAGATACAGACTTACATATTATTATTATTGGGTCCTTCAGTCTTTCGACTGTTTTGTACCCTCGCCGCATATACCCGTGGTGCGTGTGTTACGGAGTCTATGAGCCATACAATTTAACGCCTGATTCGGACGCCATAGTTAGGGAGGGTTTGTACTAGGCAGGATACCTCTCGCTGGTTTGTCATCGCTTTACGAGGGGGAACAGTCGTATCTAAATCAGATGGCCCCGGCGGGATTCGAAACCTCGCTGATAGCGTAGCAGCGCCACTACGCCAAGACCGCTCCTCACTTACATATAGTACAAAGGAATATTGCTTACAGCTCCATAATTTGCAATCATAGTGTATGTTTCTGTCAAAAGTTAATAAATGTTAACTAATCCGTTATTATAAACGAGTAAAATATGAGACGAATAAAACCACCAACATAATTTTAGCTCTCACAGAGATCAACAAGGATCATAGAACACGCTGACTGTAAGAAATCATTTTCTCCAAACCTCTGGGTGTTGGAAACACAACGAACAATACACGGAAATAGTAGCCGTTCTAGGAAAGCCCTAAATTAACAACAGCGTTTGGAAAATAACAAAGTTAAAAATACATTCACCATTACAGTACTAAAAAACTGTAAAGAAATCCCCACTGCCCTGACGTAAACACAAACAATGTAAAAAAGACATACGTAGACGCAGTTTAGCATGAAAACGCTCGTACACACGTCTCAAAGGGAAATGCTGTCTGCTTGCCGAGCGAGTAACTTGTTTTATGCCCGCGTTAAACGCTACATCTGGCTTGCATTAAGTAGAAACATTTGTTTAATACGGCAGCTCGCTATTGTTTCTTCCACTTTTTGTTACAGTTTGCGATTCACTTTGGCTCCGAAGCTTTATTAAGTTTGTCGTAGACCGTTGTTTCCAATTTAACTTTTTAGTAACCAAGAGGAATGCAGAGAATACATAGGCTATATACTTGAAATGTACGGAAATATGTTTTTCTATTTCTGGGAATTTCACGGCCTACTTCATAATTATTGAAATTAAAATTTTAAAAATAAAATTAAAATTTCACTGACGAATACCGTGTCAGTTGTACTGAACCGTTGTCACTGAAGATGGCCTCCTGGGGTGAGGCCGAAACGTCTGATACCAACATCCGTCAGAATGTTAACTACAGTAGGCCACGGCCCAATATCCCTGATCTTAATTTCAATAATTATGATTTTATATATTTCTCAAGTAGGCCTAATCGAATTATCACTCCAGACTTCTTTCTAATACGGCCATTTGAAAACAATGCATATAGTATTACTTTACTGTCGTGTTTACAGTAAATACACCATTATTCGACACACTATTTATGATAGGGACGCAAGCATAAAAGTCTTAAAATCAATAACCAGAGGTCAGTAGGACGGAAATTTAACATCGGTAGTGACAGAGGTAATGATGATACAGCATAATATATATAGTGATGTTAAAACTGGAGAAATCATTAAGTATCAAAAGTCGGCAGTTATAATTTTATTGAAAACACGTATAAAAATTATCACATCCATACTGCATCAATTCTACTACGGGACCCAAATATAGTTGAAAGTGATTTGTCTGGGCTTTAAATAAGTTGTCATATAAAGTCGCATCTTTATTTTTCATGTAATCTATACAAATGTATTTATATTGCGATGAGACAAACATTCACACTACGTGTGAACATGTGGGGAAATATTTACAATAAGCCTTAGTTGGTGCCCTGTGCAAAGGGGTGTGAATGTTGTTAAGACAATATTGTTACTAGAATAAGTACTGCATGTTAACGCACTGTAAGACGATAATAAATAATAAAAACACCGCAGTGCAATGCAGCGTGAAAGTGTATAAGTATAGTGCGCGTAACGAAGTGTGCGAAGATAATTATTATTGTAGATAATTATATTAGTGTGCAAATTTGAATAACTATTAATGTCAAATTATGTTAATACTAAATACATTTTTAATGCACTTATTCAACTGACAAAGTAATTAGAAATGCAAACACATGCTGTTGAAAACATGTGGTTCGGAAATGTCTATAAACCGGAAGTTCATGTCCACCAACACGTGGTCAGTTTTTCTAGTAAAATCTAAAACGTTTCATCATATAAAAATGACGTCATGTGCGCAAATCTATAAAAGCACGGGTCAGCCGTGAGTTAGTCAGTTTGTCAGTCTTTTATTTCACGTAAGTCTCTAATAGTCTCTGGCAGGACGGAGTGTTTCGTCCAGGAAGCGGCTGAATCGAGTTCCACGAATTTCGAGATTTTCAAAGACCGATGGCTGTCAACGGGGGGTGAATAAGGAGCGACTTAGACGGACACAACGCCACGAGAAAACCCTGAGATAGACATCCCACCTTAAGAGGAAAACGCCTAGTGTAAAAGCAGGAGTAGGACCGCGAGATCGTTCGGACCAATCCAGCGTAACCCAGCCAATCTAGGAAAGTGGAATTATAAAGACCCTTTATAAATATAAAACACTAAATGCTCTTTTTAAATGTAATAATTGTTAAATATTTCAAAATTTATAATTCTTAAAATCACAATTTTCAGAAAACTGTATGTTTTTTATAAAAAAATTATCAATAAATATATTATATCACCCAATAATTTTTTCCGGCAAGTGCAGTCACGTACAAGCTTGTTATCTTGCAGTACATATATATAGAGTCTTATCCACACAAAGCATCTTTTTTACGTTTAAATCATATTCAAGTCAAAACGTAAACAAGAGCACGTTTTTCATTATATTCGATTGTGTTGTTTACGTTTGTCTTCACGTCACTACTTGATTAAATATTAACACTGCATCAAATAATATTATGCAAGTGCAAAAATTTAAAACGGTTTTCACCTACAGTGCCAAGATATTTGGACTACAAAAATACTATAAGTTTGTGTTCTCGAAACCTATCAGTCACCTTTATACTGTGGAAGCGTGAAACGTATACAGTTCGAAGTAGCTGAGAAAGTTGTTGCACTTGTATATAATCCAGGGTATTCAACATTCTGTAAAACTGCTGACATTATTATCTGAAAGACTACGAAACTGATTCACAAATTCTTCCAGTGGTTTACCATTTTACATGTTTAGTCCCGTTATGTTATGTAATGTAGAAAAACATTTCTCAAAATATAAGGACATACAGGATTAAAGAAAGCTGGCAGACAACCGGAAATTCTTCAAATTTAAGAATTCAGAAATGTATGTCATGATTTGATGTAACTTTAAAAAACTAAAGACCAATTTAAAAAAGGTACGTTAACTGTAACGTTTATTTAAAATGAATACACGGTTTATAATTTGAGCAAAAAAAAACAAATTATTTTCAATGAAAGATATCCAGATTTATCTTATAATTCTTTATGTATATATAGAAGATATAATTACCAGTTTTGGATTATATTTTTATAATTTATAAGGCGTAAATTCATAAATGTTAGGTCATATTAATCCGAACTGCGTTAGTGTCAGATATTACATTGACAAATATCAATATCACGCACACTTATATCAACCCGCTGTAAAACAGTTCGCAGTATTGACTGATATTGCACGTATTAGGCCTTTTAAATCTAAGGCCCGTTACTTTACTTATTATATGCCTCAACCTTACTAATTATAAAATCAACAAGTTTACCATTAGAAAACGCTCTATAAAATTTGGGACTTGTGGTGCTCTACTCATGTTTTCCTCACGGCTGTAGGTGTTATTGTGTTCTTACATACAAATATTGAAAATAAAATAAAGTAATACAACAAAAATACAATTTTTTATAAATTTTTTGTGTAATATTGGTAACACAAAAAAAGTATTAATAAATTAGTTGAAATAGGTGAATACCTATGTGCAGTATAGCTACTGGCGGCAGAACAAGAAAAAAACGCACCTCGCCTTCTACCTCATAGGTGGTGCGGAAAAAAAGTTTCATTTAAATGAGTAAATTGCGGATATTTTATCTAAATGTGTTTAGCGCATCACCACGGTGTTTGTAGTCTTTGAGGGTGAGGTGCAGTAAAGTAGAGATTCAAAAACATTCCACCGTGGCGCTAGTAACGCGAAGACACACACTCTGTACCTTCACCGGCAGTAGTGTATCTAACGTTCTCACGAAATACACACTGTTCGGTCACAGTTAACGTTTACTGTTTCCAAAAGGATTGATTTTTTCAGTCGCTATAGAAACATTGGTTCTGTGCGTATACATTATGTGCTTGAATCCAAGACATGTGATGGACCCAGCCCGAAGAAATTAGGAAGGCTGTATATTAAACAAAAAACACTACTTGGCGTTTATGAAAATTTTCTAATGTTTTCCAACGCAAAGGTGCGTATCTTGTCTGTGATCATTTCAAATATATACAAATATTATTCAGCGTGTAACATATTCTCCTTGCAGAACAATACAGGGCGTTTGTTCAATAATATTTGAATTGTCCAATGGCTACAATAGTTCTTTGATCGACTACCTCCTCAGACAACATAAGTACAAACTATCTAAACCTCGTATAGGAAAAGACACAAATACCATTTTTATTTCAACGACGTACACCAACATAATGCCAAGAATTTTAACTAGTGTATTAAATAATAATAATACAACCGTAATATTTAAAACCAACAATAATCTTTTGAACATACTCCGTAATAACATACCTATGCCTTTAGAAAAGAAAACGGGGGATTATAAATTATCATGCGACGATTGTGAATGCTTTTACATCGGCCAAACGGAAATGGGTTTCCAAAAACGTTTCATCGAACACACACCAAAGCACAATTGGAAGTGTCAGACAACACTATCTAACATAAAATCGGAAGTAATTACCACTGGTGGGAAGATTCTGAGCACGGAACAGATGACATTAACTTTTGGTTGTTTCTCCGTTCCGATGACGGCACCTGCACGGCAACACTTCACACCGTTCACTTTCCAGTCGCTCATCGATCCCGACTTCAAGCCCATCGTTACACATGTAGAACACATGCCCGAGCTGTGTCCTTGCCCTCTTACATTCTTATGACACTTCACGATCAATGATTAACCCGGTGGTAGAAACTTAACACTTTCCACATTCGCATGTGATACAATGCGAACTCACCGTAACTCAGTCTCGCATTGCATGCTTTTGTTTGTTGGTTAAACAACAACAAACATTTTCGTATTACGTCGAATCGGTCCTAAGCCCGAAGAAATTAGGAAGGCTCTATATTAAACAAAAAACTCTATTTGGCGTTTAAGAAAATTTTCTAATGTTTTCCAAAACAAAAGGTGCGTATCTTGGCTGTGATCATTTTAAATATATACAAACATTATTCAGCGTGTAACATATTCGCCTTGCAGAACAATACAGGGCGTTTGTTCAATACTATTTGGATAACTACGTTAACAAACGTAGGTTTGGCAGACAGTTATTAAATTTTTAGAAGGGTTTAGTAGTTTTAATTATTATGCAGTGGGAACATAGTTACATTAACATTAAAAACAATTTATACCATAAGCAAATATTGTAAATTCAAGTCAACATATTTTTGTGTTAATAGTTTTTAATTTGACTAATTCGATTATCTTATATTCTAAAACAATTGTTAGAATATATTGTACGAAACTATAAAAGATTTCTTCCAATAACATTCCATCGAATTTAGTATAGGCCTATATTAAACGGTGAATGTCGTTTATGTGATGTTTCAATACATTAATACACTATTATTTTATTCTTCGATTTATTTATTTTTGTATTACACAATAACAGACAAATTTGTATAGACTTTTATTAAAAGGTGATTACGGGTCCGATGCACCATGTAAAAAGTAATCCATTCATCGTACAAAACAATCTATAAAACGGTACATGAAATGGTGCATTCACCATTCGATTTACCGTGTGATAGTATAATTATTCTACTTTCATTAAGAATAAACAGGATGTGTCGATGTGAACCAGAAGGTGAATGTTGTAAGCATCTCTTAGCGCTCCACTTCAAGAAGAAAGGTGTAAGTGGTGGGGATCTAAACCACTCCTACTACTCTAATAAAGTGTAAGGGCAGTCGTATAAGTTTCTCTCTGATCGCGTCTGTGCGATGAAGGAGAAATATACAGAATGTTTACGACGTGTGCGCACCTACTTTGAAATTTGGAGACGGTTGACGATCAAACATTAGCGTTCAATTTACCCACAAATGGTTGCCAGAGCCCTCACACTATGGCACGCGCCAGATTTGTGTACGCGGCTGACGGCAACACGGTACGAGTACTCTGTAGTTCGTGCCGCATTAGGTTCGATAAGTCGACGGTTGAAGATTGCCCCGTCGCTTTACATACGACGGTAATGCCTCACTGTCGTTTCGTCACATTGAATTTAAACTGACGAAATAAAACGGTTCTTATCAAACGGTCCATTTCAAAACTATCGTAACTCAGCCTCGGGGTACTTGAATTTGTTCTTTGTTTACACAACAAATAACATATTCATTGAACCTCAAGCCGGTCGCAACCCTAAAGAAATGAGGAAGGCGGTATGTTACACAAAAACACTATTTGTCATTTATGAAATGTTTTCTAATGGTTTCCAGCGCAATCGTACGTACCTGTGATCATTTTAAATATATAGGCCTACAAAAATTATTCGGCGTGTAACATAATTCGTCTTGCAGAACAATACAAGGCGTACGTTCAGTAATATTTTGATAGCTAAATTAACCAACATAGGTTTGGCAGACAGTAATTAACTATTTAGGAAGTTTTTAATAGTTTTAATTATTACGTATCGGGAACATGGTCATTATCTTTCTATTTAAATTTAAATAACAGAAATATACATTTTGGCACGCACCGGATTTGTGTGTGAGGGAGGCAGTGACACAGTTCGCTGTAGTTCCTGTCGAAAAAATACAAAAAAGTAAAAAAAAATAGTAGTTGTTTAAACTTTGTACTTGTTTATCAGCTGTACGCGGTGTACCGACGCAATGCGGCACGCGCGGATGACGTCACGCGCTTATCAAACGCTGCAGCCGGTCCTCACCGCCGGCTACAGACAAGTTTAGTTTAGTTTCTAACAAGGCTCCGAGCGCATCTCTCGTAAAACACTTCTCTTCCAGCCGCGGCTTCTGGATATTTTTTAATATGCATTCATAAGATTTTATTTAATTCAATTGACCTGCGTCCATCTACAATGGACCACGATTTCATTCAAAATTAATTTTCGGGCGTTATTGCCCCAAATGCGTCCGCACGTGCCGATCATAACTAATAATTAAAATTGTCAATAAACGCATGTTCAATATTCGCAATACAGTCCACTTCTTTCTAATGCAATCCAGCCTTTCCTGCTTAGCGCCTTTGGAATAACTCGCGATTATTCAAGAGCTTCCAAACCGCAACATTTTTGGTCCTCCGGGCCGGATTTCATATTTTTGGCCCAAAAACGAAAACGTTTTTGGTCACCACGGGACGGATTGCTCATGTTTGGGTCCACAAGCGACAGCATTTCTTTATACGCATCATTTCTGGACCAACCGATCTGAATTTATTCACGCCCTACGGGCATCATTCTCGTCCTGAGCGACACCATTGTCGTTTGACATGAGGCGTCATCTGACCAGCAGAGACAGGAGGTGTAACAGCTTCATCACGAATGGATCGACGGCCACGTGACTATAAACTTTACTTATATTTGATGTTTAATAATATTTCACTTTAGTGGTTATTTCTTAACACATTTGTATAAACGAACACCGTCATTACACAATACAAATTAATAAATGGTTGGCAGCTCATTATCAGTTAAAACTTTAAAGATAAAGATATACTTTGTTACCATTTAGATTCATAATTTTAATAATTTAATTGCCAACAAAGCTTGATTAGTTAGAGAGAGTAAGTTTATGTTCTAAACAACGATCGCTAGCTACCGAAACGTATTCAAATTCATTCAAAATTAAGTTTGTGGTTCACATGCTCTATGCTCAATTTCTTTCTAAATATTTTTCCTTTTTTTCTCTTAAATTGTAATAATGGCCGATGTAAGGGCTTTAATAAAAAAATGAGGCACAATTAAAGCCTCAATATCCCGAGTAAATACTTTCGCGGATAACTTCGACTTGTTAACCAGCGATCAACATGCGCTGAAAATAAAACTGCGTCATTTGATGGAATTATCCACCAAATATGATGAGATACAGTCTCAAATCGAAGCTGAGGAAGCGGACGTTGCTTTAACGAGTGATAGAGTACAAACGGAGGACAATCTCTGTAATATAGAATGTAAATTGCAACACCTGCTGGAGCAAGCTGAGCATATGAACCAAAAACCAGTAATTAATGCTGAAAGTAAACAGTCTAAAACATTCAATTGGAACCAATAAAATTACCACGGCTTGCGGGTAGTATTGTTGAGTGGCAACATTATTACCATATTTTTCTCGAATTAATTCACGTCAGAACAGATCTGACGGATATACAGAAACTTCACTATTTGCACTCGTCATTACATGGCGAGGCTCTTAACGTAATAAAATCGTTGCCAATCACTCATGAGAATTACGCGGTGGCTATCGATCTGTTGAGGAATAGATATGACAGTAAGCTAATTGTGTCCGCCCACCATATAGGGAGTGTCCTGGACGTACCATTAGTTCAACAAGAATCCCAAGTTAGCATATCGCAATTTATTGATCAAATCTCTGCCAATATAAACGCTTTAAATAATCTCAAACTGCCAGTCAACACGTTCGAAATTATTGTCGTAAATTATTTAGCCAAAAACCTTGATAATTACACTTTACGTTTGTGGAAAGAGAGTTTGTCGGAGCATAAGTTCCCTGATTTTAATAATTTTATAAATTTTCTAAATTCACGAAGAAAATTACTGCAAAATCTCGATAACGCGACTAGCCCAACGAGCAGGTTGAACAAAAACGATAAGTCTCCTTATCGCAAGGCAGTTAAACAGATAAGCACTCCAAAGGGCGCATTCCACTCACATATTAGAAACAATTTATGCAGGCTGTGTAACGGTGGACATAGACTTAGCGACTGCCTACAATTTACATCGCTGTCTATCCCTGACAGAAAAGACGTGTTAATAAAAAACAAACTTTGCCTAAACTGCCTCCGTTCGGGATACGAAAGCTCAAAATGTCCCTCAAAATTCTCATGCAAAAAATGTTCTAGGCGTCACCAGACCACGATTCATGTCCCCAACAGGGACGCAACTTCTGTTAACAACCAATGTTCACTGAAATCACAGACCAATAAATCGGTATTGTTATCTACCGCCGTCTGTATGACCTCCAATAAGGTCGGCAAAAAATTTCCCGTTAGGTTATTACTGGATTCCGGTTCTCAAGCGAACTTTTGCACAATGGATTTCGTCCGCAGAATGGGCCTCCAATTGGTTAAATCGCAACTGCCCATCACGGGTATAAACAACTCGCTTTCCCATGCTGACTTCAGTACTAATGTAAGGCTACATTCACGCTATAAACCCTTCACGTTAAACGTACATTGTACCGTATTACCCAGTATAACTAATAATTTACCGGCGGAGTCATTCAATCTTGCCTCTTTGAATTTACCCAAGCGCATATTCTTGGCGGATCCTCACCTACATTGCTCAGCACAAGTCGATATATTAATCGGCGCTCAATATTTTCTCCAACTAATTGAACCTATGAAATTTACACGCGGACCACACTTGCCTATAATTCAGGAAAACAAATTAGGATTTATTTTGGCCGGTGACTTACCCTTCAACGTCGATATAACTAAAACAGTTTCTTCCTTTATGGTCTGTAAGGATGATAATCAGGTTTCCTCGCAACTAAAAGAATTTTGGAAGTTGGAGGAGATCTCTAGTCGCGAAGCCCGATCTGAGGACTCACCGTGTGAAAAACATTTCGTGGAAACCACTAGCCGTAACCGCGATGGGAGATTCGTGGTATCCCTGCCCCGCAGATATGATAAATTTCATTTGGGAGATTCTCTCCGCGGAGCCATCCGCAGATTCCAATCGTTAGAGTTCAAGTTCAAGCAGAACCCTATCCTTTATAAGGATTATAGCGAGTTCATGAGTGACTATCTGAAACTTGGCCACATGTCGCCGCTTAATGAATACGATCTGTCGCTTGAGAGGTCAGAGATCTTTTATCTGCCCCATCAAGCAGTATTCAAGGACTCTAGCTTAACCACAAAATTGGGCGTGGTATTTGACGCCTCCGCTAAAACCACAAATAATTTGTCCCTTAACGATACTTTAATGGTCGGTCCTACGATCCAGCAGGATCTGTTTTCGATAATGGTTCGGTTCCGTACCCACCGATACGTACTTATTGCGGACACAGAAAAGATGTATCGCCAGATCATTGTTAATCCCAAGGATTCAAACCTTCAACGCATCGTTTGGCGTGATGCGCCGCACAAGGAATTGCGACATTACGCGTTAAGGACGGTTACATACGGCACTGCTAGTGCCTCCTTCCTTGCTACACGTTGTCTGGCTGAGATAGCCTACGAAAATGAACCCGACTACCGTACAACTGCTAAGGCCATAGCAAATGACTTTTACGTGGACGATCTCATAACGGGTTCGGATGATCCGAACGGCTTAGCTGAAATGAAATGCGAGATCGTGAAGTTGTTGAGTAGGTATGGTTTTACGTTGCATAAGTGGTTCTCTAACCACCATAAGATTATGACCCTTCGCGCCCAAGTAACCCGTGACTTCAGCAAAGGTCAAAACGTGCGTACATTGGGAATCCAATGGAACGTTGAAAGGGATAACTTTTTATACACCGTTAGGAGTGATAATAATTTAACCGTGTTCAACAAGAGAAGCGTGTTGTCGATCATCGCCGGGATCTATGATCCATTAGGTTTGATCGCTCCCATCACATTTTACTGCAAGCATTTCGTGCAACAGTTGTGGTTGGCGGGCACAGATTGGGACGCACCCCTATCTGGGTCCTTAGCCAATCAATGGTTGGAATTATACGCTCAATTAGTCTCCGACACTCATTTTGAGATTACGAGGTCGGTTAAGCGTTCGAACAATTACCCAATTAGTTCATTACAGCTGCACGGATTCGCCGACGCTTCGGCTAAAGGTTACGCGTGTTGCATTTATGTGCGGGCGGTCTATTCGAACGGCGCCATATCATCAAACTTGTTGTGTGCTAACTCTAGGATCGCTCCGCTGAAACAGATAACGCTACCACGACTTGAGCTTTGTGCTTGTTCATTGTTGGCGCAATTAACGTCCAAAGTTTTAAACGCCATCAATTACAATGTTGACGGAATATATCTTTATTCGGACTCCATGATAGCGTTGTTCTGGATACATCAGCAATCTTCGCGTTGGAAGGTATTTGTGGCCAACCGTGTCGCGGAAATACAGCGTCTTGTTAGCAGCAGGGGTACTTGGCGTCATGTAGTATCAAATGACAACCCTGCCGACATCTTATCGCGCGGTTGCCTCCCTCGTAGCTTGCACTGTCATACTCAATGGTGGCATGGTCCCTCCTGGTGAGCGCATGAATCAGCTTCATGGCCGGTCAGCGCGTTCGACATTAATACTCCCTGTACTTTTCCCGACCTTGAGGAGGAACGTCGTAAGCAGGTTCAAACCTCACTAATTGTCGCATCCTCAACACATAGTTATGTTGAAAATTATTCATCACTTACGAGGCTTCTTCGCGTCTTCGCATATTGCCGTCGATTTTTTCGCAATTCTAGGCTCGCGGCTGTTGATAGAGACACGTCCTTTTTGTCGTCTCAGGAATTGTCAGACACGCTCTTGATTTTTGTCCGGCAATCTCAGCAGTTGCATTTCGACATAGAAGTTATGGAACTTGAGGCACGCCGGTGCCTTCCTCGCAGTAGTAAAATTCTTGCTCTCAACCCATTCCTGGATGAATCGGGCATTTTAAGAGTGGGAGGCCGCTTGCAATTCTCCCCACTTAGCTATGAGAGTAAACACCAAATAATTTTGCACCCGCACTCTCATTTCACGAGATTAATAATTGAACACGAACACATCCGTTTGTTGCACGCTGGAGTGCAATCAACTCAAGCTTCGCTTAGGCGAAAGTATTGGATCATACACGACAAATCCTATATCCGCTCAGCGATACATAAGTGTGTCACTTGTTTTCGTTTCCGGGCTAAAGGCGCGAATCAACTACTAGGTCAGTTACCCCCTTCAAGGGTCATGCCTTCTAGGCCATTCTCACAGTCGGCCGTGGACTACGCCGGTCCTGTACTTTTGCGCCATGGCGGGCAGCGCTCTAAGTCCACGACCAAGGCATACATCGCGCTATTTATATGCATGTGTACTAGGGCCATCCATTTAGAATTGGTGTCGGATCTCACTTCCAACGCCTTTATAGCGGCTTTAAAAAGGTTCGTCTCGCGCAGAGGTATTCCCGCGCAGATATTTTCGGATAATGGCACGAATTTTCGTCCTTCCAACCACACTTTGCATGACGGGTACAAATTTCTAACCTCCAAGGAAGTTGAGCAATCTTCTCTGGAGTTTTTTCGGTCTCCACGGTATCAAATGGTCCTTTATCCCCCCTTCAGCCCCTCATTTCGGTGGTTTGTGGGAAAGTGGTGTAAGGAGTGTTAAATTTCATTTACGTCGCGTAATAGGCGGTACGATCTTGAATTTTGAGGAATATTCTACTCTTCTTTCTCAAATTGAGGCTTGCCTTAATTCACGCCCGTTATGCGCGGTGTCCGACGATGCTAGAGACCCTGAACCCTTAACACCTGCTCATTTTTTGGTCGGTGCTCCACTGACGGCACTACCGGAACCCGACTATACCCAAAGCAATAATAGTCATTTGGGCAGATGGCTTCTGCTCCAAAAATTTACGCAGACCATCTGGAAACGGTGGTCTAGGGATTATCTGCACCAGCTGCAGCAGCGCAATAAATGGCGCACCCCGTTAAGGAATTTGAATGTCGGACAGCTCGTCCTCATTTTGGATGACAATTCCCCCCCTCTAGAATGGAAGCGTGGGGTAATTACCAATGTTTTTCCGGGTCAAGATTCCTTAGTACGCGTCGCAGAAGTTCGCACCGCGCTAGGTATCCTACGCCGACCCATACACAAATTATGCCCCCTTCCGGTGGCAACAACTTAATCGTATGCGTGCCATACGAGGTGTGTGTGTGTGTGTGTGTGTGTGTGTGTGCGTGCGTGTCACATTGCATGGACCACGCCCAGGACATTCCCCGGGCGAGAATACAAGCCAATTGTATCATAAAAATTGTAATATTGTTTACGTGCCGCTAGCTATTACTGCAACAGTGACTGTGTTTCATATGTACTATTAATTATTTATGGATGTTGTGCATTGTCAATATGTTTATATAATTCAAATTCTGAGAACTACAAGTGTTACTTATAGTGTCAATTGTTCTACATATGTATTGTATTTTCTAAGGGTCATATATTATGAAATTTATTGGGATTATTGTGTCATTATCATGGGGAAATTATTGTATTTTTTATGGTGTTATCACTTGTTATTGTAATGCTTGGCAAATATCAAGGGGTATTATTTGGGAAAGAGCAATATCTACTTAATCATTGCATTATTGGGCGTATTGTGTTACTATTATGTTTTGAGTAATTTTAATGTCAGTATGCCCTTGCTATTGGCATAAGGGTCAATTTATTGTATGCCTTGTGATTGTTAATTGAATTCCTATTATGTTTATTATGTCATTGCACTGTGGCCAATACGCCAACTATTGTATCGCTTTCGCCATGTAGGTCTAATTATTGTATTATTCAATTTAACCTTTAATGTACAAAATCGTCCCGATTTTGGCGGGCAGTATGTTTAAACTTTGTACTTGTTTATCAGCTGTACGCGGTGCACCGCCGCAATGCGGCACGCGCGGATGACGTCACGCGCTTATCAAACGCTGCAGCCGGTCCTCACTGCCGGCTACAGACAAGTTTAGTTTAGTTTATAACAAGGCTCCGAGCGCATCTCTCGTTAAACACTTCTCTTCCAGGCGCGGCTTCTGGATATTTTTTAATATGCATTCATAAGATTCTATTTAATTCAATTTACCTGCGTCCATCTACAATGGACCACGATTTCATTCAAAATTAATTTTCGGGCGTTACTGCCCCAAATTCATCCGCACGTGCCGATCATAACTAATAATTAAAATTGTCAATAAACGCATGTTCAATATTCGAAATACAGTCCATTTCTTTCTAATGCAATCCAGCCTTTCCTGCTTAGCGTCTTTGGAACAACTCGCGATTATTCAAGAGCTTCCAAACCGCAACAGTAGTAATAGGTATTCAGTGCAATATGGCTACTGGCGTCAGCACTATAGAAAAAGGTTCTACCTCGTAGATAGTGTAGAAAAGAAGGTTAATTTTTCCCTTCAATTTAACGTACTCTAATTCTTTATTAACGTATTTATGAGTATTGTTACAAAAACGCTTAAAATCTATAATCTATAATAAAATCTATAATGGGAAGACTTAAACAGTAAAGGTGAAAGTCCAGGTCCTAGTAAAACATACCTAAACACAAATGAATACAAATTCCAGTTGACTGGAACTGATGGAAACAGCAAATCAGCATCTGAAGTCATCACTGTCACTGTTACCCAAAACAGTAATGCTCCACCAAAAGTGGATGCAGGTGGTGATCAGGTTGTAACATTGCTTGTCGACGTTCTGGTCCAGAATGGTTCTAAGAGTAGTGATGACTTGGGTATTGCCAAGTGGCAGTAGACAAGAGAACCTACTGGCCTGGCCAAGGGCTCAATTATTGGAGGCAATGATACATCCCCTGTTCTTGTGCTGACAAAAATAGTTGAAGGAAGATATGTGTTCAGATTACGTGTCACAGATGACCAAGGTGAATTTGATTAAAACACTGTTTCTATCATTGCTAAACCAGATCCGCACTTACTCCATCTAGCTGAGTTAACATTAAATGTAGAATCTAGCAAGCTGAGAAAATCACAAAGCGACTCTGTGGTAATGAAACTAGTCTTGTTGTTAAGGGATGCTGCAAACCTAATTGTACGATCTTTGCGAACAGAAGTTGCAACTGGACGTGCTGTGCTAATGTTTTATGTTCAGACGTCCTCATGTTCTCTGCCAGGACCACATGTTGTTCGTACATTAAAAAATAAGCTAGCTCACGATTCTGTACAACTTCACTTGTCTGTTGCCAATATTGTAACGTTACATAATCCCTGCCCAAATATGATAAATAAATAAATATGATAAATATAATCACAAGAGGAAAAACCAGTAATCACCCATTTTTAAAAGTCAGAAATGGGGATTATGTATCAAACTATGAGAACCTTTGTACTCCAAAAACACTGTAAACATTGTAAACAATACTAAGTGTAACCATAAAAGTGCAGTGTACAAAGTGGAACATAGAATGATCGGTGAAAGTGTCTAACACTTAAAAAGAGCTTTTTACAAAGTTGTGTTGGAGATGAAAGAAGCAGTATGATAGCAATAAACTGTATTACTGTTAACAAGTTGTTGTAATTTTGTATTGTGTAAGCCACAAAGGCATTAGAAATAGAATTAATATTTTTGTTTACCATAATTATTTTGTTTAGATGTAAAATAATTAGGGTTATTTATAAAATAATAATAAAGGCCAATTAAAACTATACTAAAAAGATGGAAGGGAAAATAAAGTAGTATAGAGTAAAGATACCTTAAATGAATTATAAGTAATAAATAAACTCAATTAAAAAATCATTAAATTATAAAATGCCTCCAGTCAAGCTGAAATAAATCCATGAAGAAAAATCTTATATAAATTAAAAATAATAATAACTAAGATTTGAAAAGGAGTATTTTTTTAAAAGCAAGAAAAGAAATAATAATATTATATACTAGCCTATTTACCTAAAACGGTACCTAGGGTAGCCAATAAAAAACCATCAATTTATTGGTTACTAGGAGTAACTAACTAACAAGAAATTGATTGATTGTTAAAATGGTATTCAATATGAGAAGTTGAAACAAATGTAATGTCCTGTAAAAAATTAAGAATAGTATAACTACTATTTGGAACTAACCCTTACAAAATTAATAAATTTAATGAGTGATATCCACTACATCCTAGACATCCTTGGAACAGAATAATTCACGCCAGCAAATTGATGGAAATTGCAAAGTCAGCTATCCACCTTCAAGCCTAGTCTACAGAAATTCAACATCGTTGGGTGAGATCGCTTCCTTTTAAAATTTAACTAAATTACACACATCAACTATAAATCTAGAACACTAGAAACAGCACCATCTCTTTAAATCCATCTGAAAACAAGGTGAACATAAACTTTATTTTAATTAACCAAAAAACAAAAAAACGTGGCTTGGCTAATAACATTATAGACGCCATGACGTTTAGTGTTCGTTTTTGTCAGTGAAGAAACGTAGCCTGCTCTCTAGCGGTCCAAAAATCAACTGAATGATACAGATTATACAAATTTTAAAATAATTTTATGTAAGGTTTGTTACAAACCCATATGCATTTCTGACTTCCTCAGAGTTCAAAGAACCTTAAATAACCCTGGGAAATTAATTAATTATTTCTTTCTCTTTATTAAAACTGTAATAAAAAATATTTGTTATGTGATATATGTTCGTAAACTTAAGATCGAAGTAACTCTGTGATTTATGAAGTAATCGATTGTCAATTCATGTTTTGGGAGACAATAAATAATAAATAAATTCAAGGAATGCCTTGTGTTTAAACAATAAAATGTGTATTATTTCTAGTAGATGGTAGTTGGTTACAGGTAAAGGGAAGATCGACAAGAGAAAGGGAATCAGTCCGGTAATCAAGAAATTATTACGTACCATTTGAAGTCATTTAACCACAAATGGGTTCGTAAAAGGAGAAAACAGCTGATGCCTCGAGCGGAAAAAATTTGAGTAATTCTCTTTGACTCTCTTTACTCTCTCTCCTACCTATTTACAAACAACGGTATTGATTTAATATAAACAAATTTAAGAAAATCATTCAACATTCTTTAATAATCACACACACTCGATTTTGAAGGCATATAACACAAAGATAACTAATTTTTGTAACGAAAAAAGACGCGATAAGCGGACGGTCAAGAGAAGTGAGGGAGGGAGACGTTAAAAGATGACGTACAAACGTGGGGCTTAATTAGGAAGAGTAATAATAAGACGTAACACCCACACACGTTGGAAAAAGACGTACTCAAGATCGTGAGACGTTACAATATAAAGACTGCAGTGTGACAGAATAATTGTTCAGGCCATGGTGTATGTGAACAAGCAACAAGGAATTGTTTATATTTGGATTAAATATGTTAATGATGTTTGTTTAAGTATTTTGTTTGTTTAGAAGGAATTTTAAGATGATTAAAAAAATTTATTATTTGTAAAAAAATAAATTTTTTAACCCAGTCGGGGTGTATATGCAATAGGTGAGATTTGCATATAAAATAATAATTTCACTCTTAACATATGATAGCATGTTTCAATAAGAATTGGTCAAATTAAAAGTTGCATGTTGGAACATTGTAACATAGGCAATAAAAATCATGTCAAAATTGTTAGATTAAGTTGGTTATTTTACTTTTTAAAAAATGTGTGTGTTGTGAAATAGTGCGAACGTATGGATAGGCGTACTGCGAGTGCGCGTGTGAGAGTGTAAATAACTGTGTTACGAAATAGCAATAAAAACTAATTAAATTAAACAATTTTGGTGTAAATCAAATGTCCGACATAAGACTTATACTAGAATGTGCATAAAATAAAGACCAATCTGGTAGTAATGTTTGTTAATAATTTAAAGAACAAAATAAATGTGTTTTCTCATAAAAAAATGTTTTATCACCCACAAGAAAAGCAATAAAATTATACCAGTTATATTTTGCACGTTTTACATTGCCCATATGCAATTTCTTACAAGAAGAATGTTATCTGGACTGTAGCGTAAGGGTGAGGGAGCGGTTTTGACCAATGAGATTGGCTAATATAATAAGTAATCCATTCGCCTTCTAATTTAGAGTTTGTTAATATACTCATTTTACTTTCATTAACAGGTATAAACAGGAAGCGTCGGGGCAAAGCAGATAGAGAATTCTTTTCAGAACAACCGTAAATCAGCCTCGAGTTACTTGAATTTGTTCAAAAGCTTTCCACCGTGGCGCTAGTAACGCAATACATATCGTATAATACTCGCTGTGTACCATCAACGGCAGTAGTGTATCTAACGGTATCACGAAATACCGTACGGTCACAGTTAAGGTGTACTATTTTCAACAGGGTTGTATATGTTGTGAGACCCAGAAGCGAGTAAAGATAGCAAGGGACCAATCTCTTAACACCGCAAGGCCATCGTTGTATGTTTGCGTCACGTTCTGTTATTTTACGTTCATCTTTACCTTACGTACCTTTAAGCTGCCGCACAACCCCAAATTAATTTTGTCCACTTCGCTCAAACTGTCGTTAACGGTTTCCATACTCCGTTCGCAGGCCCGAAGAAACTGTAAAGGATTGTCTATCTCATGGCCAAAGAATTTTGGTTGTGAGTTAGGTTCATCAGTGGTTTTATATACATATGTCGTTTGGCTGGCAGTCATAGAGGTACGTTGTAACTAAGTTCTTCGAACCGATGTTCCTGTTCGTAGACAAATTCACTGTTGGTGGTCGCCTGCCCTTGAACTCGTTCCTCGATCGAACCAACTCTGTCTTCACATTCGCTTATACGTGAACTGTTTACTTCTAACGCAAGCTCAACATTAGCGCGTATTGATTCAACTTTATCTGATATCTTCTTCTCAGTAGCTTTTAACAATGCTTTGTTTTGCTTTCTTTGATCGTGGACCGCTGCAAATATTTTTTTGTTTTCGCCGTGTAGTGTTTTATTTTATTTAATCGCGTCGTCCCTGATAGATTGTACGCTGGTTTTATTTTCATCGTGTACATTTTGAATGCTTGTTAATATCGCGGCCAGCGTTGTTTGTAAATAATCTGATGGAGTCTGGGATTCCATTGTTTACAGTTACTCTCACCAAAACACAGTTTATCGTCTTGATTTAAACGGGTACGGTTTAACTACTGTTAACTCAGTTTATTAAAACGTAACTGTATACTTGCTTAACGTGGTCAGTGCTTGTCAGTAATCTCGAATCGAATGTCCACAATCTTACGTTAACCTATTTAAAACTTAAAACTAACACACAAATATACTTCAAACCTCCAAATATCATTTAAAATTAAATTAATATTGTCCAAAATAATTTGATACACAGAGAATATGCAAACGTTTATATAAACTCCCTGCGACACAATATTATTATATAAACACAGTACAATAAAATTTAGTCTATACACAATAATTAAAATTCATAACCTAAAATCGTATTAACTATTTAACTCATGCCCCAAGTTGACGGCTCCAAATACTACCTATGCAACGATACAAATTAAAACTGCATAGATAGGTAATATTGAAATTATTACAACAGAGTCTATATCTGGAGGTAGGAAAATTTTTTAAATTATAACAATAAAATTTACTACTGTCTTCTTAATTTATAATATAAATTGTTTATTTAAAAATTTGTCTTTCAAAATTGAGTCTATGGGCTTGCTTTGCAACTATGTTACTTGTGGCTTCACTGTTTGCGTAGCCACTCGACGCTCCGCGCACGCAGTTCGACTGGACCGCTGCAAATCTGCACGTCGACCGTTCGAAGATCACTAACGCTGACATTTTATGTCTTTGCACCCACGCACACTGCGATATGACCTGTTATTGTTTATAATTTAACTTTACTTAAACTCAGGGATTTTAACTGGGTAAAATAGATCGTGTAATGATCTTACACAAACTCCGGCCTCTTGAAGTGTTCTCGCGTAACTATCAAAATATCTCGGCAGATATTTTGCACCTAGCGGATATCTTCCACTGTACGTGGAAAAGCACTAGAATGATCTATTTTTTTATTTGAGTTCTCTAAGTGGTATTGCTTCTGAATACCTCGAACCGTGAATCAACTTCTAAGTTTAAATGAAAACGACCGGTCTTGTCCCGAAAAACTCGTGACAGCGAGTACGTGTTTCTATAACGAGTCCTTAGAAGAAACTGACCGAAGTGCTCTCGACAGAGGACCAACTCAAATAATTTTAAACCCTCTGATTGGTTGAAACTTTAGCAACGTCACTGATGAGAACACAGATAGACTGAAATCAGGCTTAAACTCTGTCCGATTCTGCAAAGGCCTGTAACGCAAAAATTGAGCAATTGCTAATTTTACGAAATCAAACTATGCTGAACGCAAAGAAATGTGTATGCTTTAGAAAGCGGGAAGGTAGTGAAACGCCTGTACCGTTAGGCGGCGTTACATGAAAGAAATTAACTTGTAAAAAAAAGCTGTAGAGTATAGCGGTTGGTTAGCAACGCCGGCCTTGGGGCTGACGTCTATAAGTAAGGTAATATTAGGCTAAGTCACGTTTTGGGACATAACTATCATAAAATGTATTATTCGCTAGGATATTAGGGGTGTTTGCCAATGTTGTAAACTTTAAGTGCATGTAACAATAGATACCGTTATGTTCGAGAGAGCTATGTAAGAGTGAGATAGATAGTGACGCTAGTTTTTCTTAGCTCGTGAGACGCGAAAAACGTTCGGCAAATCAAAGAAAGCGTCATGTGTTGAGCGGGAGGTTTTCGCTAAGGAGATTGGGCGATTTTGTATTTAGGGCTAGTCTAAACCTATGGGATTGTTTTCTATCGAGACTTGGTAAGGGAAATTCAAAGCGTAGTATAAAAATATGAATTTGGAGAAAAATCAGGTAGTCTCCTTTTATATCGGCGAAACTACACTGAAGAGACTCGCGTGCGCTGTTTTCCGTTAACTATATAGATATAAATTTTATTAGTAATTTAACGAATAAATTAAATTCGCAGTAGTAAAGAGAAATACGGGAACGCGACAATTGCTAACGCTAAATTCATAAAGTTTAATATACAGTAATAAGTTAATGAGTGAATGTTCGGGTAGTAACGAACAACGAGAAGTAAATACTACATATAAATGTTCATCAATATGATATGTTGTGGTGAAATCACTGAAGAAGCGAATTAGTTCGGGTTAAATTCACGACGGTATGAGATAATCGAGACGCACGCGACGCGAACTGTGTTAGATGCACTTAATGTAAATTTAAGAATACGTTGTAAACCAGAGTAAACCATATAATTATACGACATAATTGTATGTATCACCAATATGTCAAGTGTAGTGTACATCTGTGATAAAGTGAATTAGTGTATTCATAACCAGAATTAACGCGCACAATTGAGTCACTATTAAACAAATTATTGATTAAGACTAAGTAGAAGTTAAGAATAGAAATAGTATCAAACATAGTATATGATTACGCGAAGAAGGAGTAGGAGAGACAAAGACACACAAAACAACATTCACAACCTGTACAACAACATGAGCACAAATACAGGTACCCAAAGCAACGAGATGTGTGCCGGTGTTTGCCTAACCCGGCGATCGAAGGTATTATAAAATTTGTAAACTCGTATATTAACGTCGGTGAGCCGCGATATTGGGATGGCACTGTTGAGACGGCGCGCGCCATCTATTAGCGAGTTTTTCTGTTTGTTGCATTGTAACTGCTTAAGGCAGTTCCATTCCGGCTCGCATCCAATCAACAGACTCTCAGACCCGAACAGACAGTATTGCGTAGTTTGTTTCTTCTACACTAATGGCAAGCTAAATTTACGAGACTTCCCGGGTTCTCGTCCTAGTCGGAGATTCTGGTCTAGGCTGATGTAACTACACCTTCATCAGCCATGAGCCATCACACACACACCTGTTCGGAAGAGGGAGTCTGTTGAACAACCACAAGATGCATCACATGCTCACGATTAAGGTGATATGAACTCTTTTTATTTTGTTTGGCCGGGCCTGCGGTTCACCTGAATTATAAATTTATTTCCTTTTGAAACCATGTGCCCACGCTGCTAGACAGTCTGCTCTGGGGTGTGTCAGCTGAACATTCATTATGAACATCATGTGACTTTAATAATTTAACTCCATAAATCTAAGTACTATGGTTGTAATTGTGTGCTGCACTGGTGGAGCGTGCCAGAGTTTTTTTTTACTCTCAAATATTTTTTTGATGTATATACAAGAGCCTTAGAGTCATTACACTATTCAATATAAAATTTAAGTCACATGTTAGGGGTTCTTTTCCGGCTGGTTCAGAACGGGTTCATATTTTAATTTCATTTCGGTTTAACATGTAAGGGCTGGGGGTTTCGTTTTTCAGGCTGTTTTCTGGGGGTAAAAGAGACATAGTTTTTTGTCAGGCACATGTTCATTCAGTTTAAGGCAGGTTTGATTCCTGTCACATATGGTCGGGTACATGCTGGCGCGCTTCCACATCTGCTAGGGCACAACAGGCGGTTATTATAATATCAATTATACACAGCAATCTGACTTTAAGAGAAAGGAAATTTTATATTTTGTGGGCATATACTGATTAATTTTTTACCTTGTAAAAGCATATCGGTATATACAAAGCATACATGTATCCATCGGGATTTGTAACACATAGTTAAAATTTTAGAAAATAATAGCAATTGCTTAAACTCAGGTGATGAGGGTTTTTCCCACTTATATACTGTGCAAGAAACTTAAAGATTTTCATATGCTCATAATGGGCCAATTATCAGATGTTATCAGTTCATGGAGGCAGTCCGGTCTATCTTTATGCTTTGTTAGTCATTATCATCCTTTTGGGGGGGGGTTTGTTTTTAATATTTAATTTAATGGAAGTTAATAAATTATGGTGACTGGAAGTGGAACATTTATGATTGCCGGTCTTGGGGCTTTGCAGAAACACTGCCTGTCGGTCAGGTCGAACATGGGTATTATACGGGTATGAGGTGTCTATAATATGTGTATATAATTATGAGTCTGTGTGTCTTTATGTTTCTGTATGTGATGTCAATGTTAAGTGTTAGTAACAAGGGGGGAACTTATATAATTTACGGAATGTTGCTTGATATATATATATATATATATATATATATGTATATATAGATATTGTCTATTGACACAATTAAGGACATGGGAACACTATTTATTTATTATGTATTTTGTGGCTTATTGCTGATTGCCATGTGATAATTATGTGGTTTGTGGGATATTTACATGTAACGAATTATGGGGGCAACAATAAAAAGAATGTTGTTGTTAATTAACAGCTGAGTTTAATTGCAAGTCCCGTCATACTGGACCCAGCGCATTTTTGGCTTCTCTAGGCTCTGGCCTAGTTTTAAATAACTAGTGGCTTCTCCAGACACGCTCGCAGATATTTCAGAAGAAAATCAAGGGTCAGGGACGTGGGGAGAGAACGGACAGAATGATGAAAACGCAGAGACACAACAATTTACACCATCAATATTAGCAGAAATTCGAGAAACACCGGTATGTCAAACACCACTAGAGAAAGACAAAAACACTGATATATACACAATACTACAACGATTACTAGAACAACAGTTGTCACAACACACACGACGAATGGAGGAACGATCAAAAAAATAGAACAGATACAAAAACAATCAGAACAAACAGCTCTCACAAAAAATTCAAGAAGAATCGAGAAATACAAAAGAACAACTCTCACAGCAAATACAACAAATACAAGAATTATCACAACAGTCGAGAAAAACAGAAATACAACTCTGACATCAAACAGATCAAATACAAAGACAATCAGAACAGCTGGCACAAACAAAAGCACAGATATCACAACAAATTGCTGAACATGCGAAAAGAACAGACGAACGGTTAGAATAACATGAATTAAAATTAGAACAAGCGTTACAACAAAAGAAAAAACAAATCCATAAACAACACATAGAAATAAGAAACGAAGTCGCCATACAAATGGAACAACAGAGAACAAACAACAAAAAACTGTTCCAAGACTGCCAAGTAGAGACTAACAACAAAATCCAAGACAACACCAATAAGATTACTGAGCTTAGTATCAATACTAAACAGGAGATCATAGAGTTGGACGAACGGCATAGCAACAACATTCAAATCATGAGCGAAAAAATCAATGTAAACAACAAAAGATGCGAAGACAATACGGCAGCAATCAAAGAGTTACAAGCCGAAAAGCTGAAAGAAATCATGAAACAACTTAAAAACATACAGAGTTATCAATTAGCCGACACCAAACTGAAAAGATTATCGAATCAATTCAATCAAATGTACAGCAGAAACTTGCCAGGAAATACACTTGGCATAATGGAAAGCTGTACCGTAAAGATAAGGGAGTATGGAAGCTAATGTTGACGGAGGAGTTGTGCCACAGCATGATCACGGAGCTACACGAGGCATACAGTCACGTGGGGAACCGGCGGACATATCAGCTGTTTAAGGAAAATTTCACCGGGGATTCCATAAATAAAATCACAAAAGCAGTTACGAAAACCTGTATCACATGCCAAAAGAGTAAGGATCATTTTAAAAGGATGTTAGGAGAGACGCGACCGGTCATACCGAAGAAGAAAGGCGAACTGATCAGCGTCGACTATTATGGACCGCTGCTGATTTCCACAGGGAAAGTAAGGTATATCTTAACTGTAATCGACAATTTTACTAAGTATGTCAAATTATATAAACTGAGGCAAGCCACAACGACTGCCACAATAAAGAGAATTCAATTATATGTGAGGAGATAGGAAAACCAGTAGCTATTTTATCTGATAACGGTACACAGTTCACCAGCAATAGATGGTCTACCGCATTGACAGACATGGGTACTAAAGCAAAATATACCGCAATCCGAAATCCAAATACAAATCTGGCAGAGAGAATAAACAGGCAATTAGGTAATATGTTCAGGGCAATGACCTCCGATAAGCACACCAAATGGGGACAGTTTCTTAAACTCATTGAGGCGTGCATAAACCAGACCTATCAGGAGACAATTGAGACCACCCCTTTTGAAGCGCAGTGGGGGAAGAATCCAGAGCGGGACTGGATAAAATATATTGACCAAGATATGATACCTCCAGACAAACCCATCAAATATCACAACATCTATCTACGAATTAAGGAAAAGGGAGATAAGAGGACCGATAAACTCAACACTACTCACCACCTTACTAGGTTTCACATAGGAGACCAGGTCTTGTTAAGGGCGTACCCGATGTCGGATTTAAATAAAAAGGTAATAGGAAAATTTTGTAACCTATTCGAGGGTCCATAAAAGGTAACTAAAGGAATCGGAACTGCGACCTACCAGTTGGAAGATCCACAAAGACCAGGACATATCCGCGGGAACTTCAATGTACGACAACTAAACCCTTATTATGAGAAAGAAACCCAAAATTCACACACACATACAGGAACATCACATAAAATTAAAAAACAAAGTGTAATAACACACAACCGAATATTGATGTAGTAATCGTAAGTTATCAAACTAAATGTAAAGGTGTTCAATTTAATCAAAGCATAATGAAGTTTAGTCATGTAAGAAGTCACAAATTTTTAGAAAAATAAGAAAAGGAGTAATAATGTATTGAATATGAGTATAAAAAAAAAAATTATAAGTAAATGAAAATGGTAACAAAAATGTTAAAAGGGAGATTGCTTTATGTAAACAGTTGATATTGAGAAGGAAAGTGGACCAGCCCCATTTGGGGATAGTTTGGCAAGTTAGGTAGAGAGGACAGGAAGTGTATGTTAGTAAACAAACCATAACAGGCTATCGACCCTTGTGTGTAGTAGTAGGTAGAAACCGAGTAATATTGTACTAGTGTACACACCAATTTAGATTAAGTAATATAAAGCAAGTAATTAACTTGAATATATTGTCAATTTTAAATATAAGGAATGGACTTGTAATTATATCAGTTTATTAGAATACATATAAGCAAGGAACTTGTAATTATAAGAGCTTTAGAGACGCTTCAATAGAACTAGTTTCCAATTTTGAAAAAATTGTAAAGCTAAATCTATGGTGTGACGATTTAAAGCCAATTTAAATAACAAAAAAAAAAAAATGTTTTTGTTTAAATGACAAGTGAGAAAATAATCCACCCTCCCCTTTGTACAAAATACCTGTACCAACTTGTCAACCGCGAATACATACATGCAAATCATAATGTTGTTGAGCTAATTAAAATAACCACCCTAATTATATAAAAAGGGACGTGATAATAATAAATAAAATATTGACAAAATAAAGAAGCTATAGTAGGATTAATAGTAGCTAAGTAGAGGTAAACAATACTAATAAAAGTACGAACTATTTCTTCTAGCGGCGGAACTGCGCCAATCTCCCTACTCGGCCACAAAACCTCACAGACAGTCTCCTCTGAATCACGGCCAAGCCAACAGCCTTGTCATGTGTTGTGAAGACGAATACTTCTATATTGCAAAACTAGGTATCCGTGAATAAGTGTTTCGTGGTTACACAACCCCCACATGTAGTTAAACGAAGTGAAATGTAAAAACAAAAGTTACGTAGTTTAAATGTAAATAAAATAAAAAAAAGGCATAGCCGACACATCTCTTTATTAAATGGTTTAATCGTTAAGGTATGTTCCATACCATATCATAAGGTAACATCAGTGTAGTTTAAACCAAAATGTAAAAGTGAACACGACCGACCGGAGTGAATCATCAACTACAACACTATGAGTTCCAGGTAGCCAGAATCCGAGCCTTATGACTGCGCTAACAACTTAGAGTCAACCACTGAAATGGAGGAACACAAACTACAACTAAGATCATCCAGGAAAACCTACGGAAGAGGACCATGAAGAGGACCAGCTGTGGACCAACATCATAACACACCAATTACACCAGTTACAATTATTACCAGTTGACAGAGACCAATTAAACTGGTTCCCTGTGTTATAATGTCTTAACAGGAGGAGACGTTATAATGGGGGACAGGCCTGTCGAAATTTAATATACAAATTTTACTACTTTCTAGGAGATAACGAGAGTAAAAGGCGACTGATTTCATTTAAAAACCCATATAAAAATTATAGTTGTGGAGAATTGATTATATGGTAAATGTAGCCCAGGTTCTCGCCTGTTTGATAAGTCATTCCCAAGCCTGTCACTAAAGGACAAGCTCGTGCAGGAAATAATTGTGTTTCGGGTTGTAGGTAGTCACCCTCCCTTTGTTGAGAACACCTGCCTATGTAAACAATACGCCACCCTAACGCATTGAATCAACCTCCCTCTATTGTATTACAAAGTGTTTGACTCCTCTTGCTTGGTAACAGCTGATTGTTTAAAATAAAATAAATGTTCTTCTTCATGAAATTCCGCTTGTCTCAGTAGCGAAAGCTCGCAAAAATTTCTACCTACGAGAAATTTTAACGTAATATTACATGTGTAATATAGTAGAATTAGGAATAATCTAAAGTTGAGTATGGGATCGACTTTTGATTATATGAAGTATAAATAAGAGAAATAGATGTAAGCACGTAATAAAGTCACAATGGCACAGCACTGGGAAAGGGCAGAAAACTAACTACGTGAGTTAGAGTATGCTAACAAAATCAGTCGGGCCACGATATTGTAAAGTTACGAGAACTAGGAGTAGTAAATAAAATTAAGTTAGCAGTTAAGAAAAGAGAGAAATGGAACTTCACGAAAGAAAAAGAGTCATAAGGAAAATCTGACACACTAGAATTCAATAAGATTTTCTTATGCAAATACTAATTAGTTTCCATTAGGAATCCACTGGTGTAGTCACACACCTGTGTCTTCTTTAAGTAGAGGAGGATTTGACGATTTAATGGCACAAAAAAAAATATATTTTTTGTTTGAAATGACAAGTGAGAAAATAATCCACCCTCCCCTTTGTACAAAATACCTGTACCTACTTTTCAACCGCGAGTACGGACATTCAAATCCTAATGTTGTTGAGCTAATTAAAATAACCATCCTAATTATATAAAAAAGGACGTGATAATAATAAATAAAGAAGCTATAGTAGGATTAATAGTAGCTAAGTAGAGGTAAACAATAATAATAATAAAAGTACGAACTATTTCTTCTCGCGGCGGAACTGCGCCAATCTCCCTACTCGGCCACAAAATCTTACAGACAGTCTACTCTGAATCACGGCCAAGCCAACAGCCTTGTCATGTGTTGTGAAGACGAATACTTCTATATTGCGAAACTAGGTATCCGTGAATAAGTGTTTCGTTGTTACAAAGCCCCCACATGTAGTTAAACGAAGTGAAATATAAAAAAAAAAGTTACGTAGTTTAAATGTAAATAAAATTAAAAAAAAGGCATAGCCGACACATCTCTTTATGAAATGGTTGAATCTTTAAGGTGTGTTCCATACCATATCATAAGGTAACATCAGTGTAGTTTAAACCAAAATGTAAAAGTGAACACGACCGACCGGAGTGAATCAACTACAACACTATGAGCTCCAGGTAGCCAGAATCCGAGCCTCATGACTGCGCTAACTACTTAGAGTCAACCACTGAAATGGAGGAACACAAACTACAACTAAGATCATCCAGGAAACCTACGGAAGAGGACCATGAAGAGGACCAGCTGTGGACCAACATCATAACCAGGTGACATGGAGGCATAACTTCCGTGGTTATGTTGTTTTCGAAGAACCCAGAGTAAGAAACAGTTTGTTTTGTAAAGACTCATACAAATCATGTAAATCATAACTTAATAATATGTATACTTTCTGTAACGAGATAAGAGTAATCTGAAGATGGATACAGATATAATTAATTCAAAATTGAATCAAACTATTCTTCAAATAGTTTGCATAATATCAAACTACTTTTAAAATATAAAAAGAATTAGAACCCGGATTCGTGGTATTCTATGTAATATACAATTGTATTGTTTTTAGCTCATCATAGTAACAGTTTAAAGAGAATAAGTGCATAAAATGCAGTGGACTGAATTGGGGAATTTCATAATCAAAGGTTGGCTAATCTGTACGCTCTGGCCTCGAGCTCGCTAGCGAACAGGCCTAAACACAGTGCTACGTACGTCCGTAGGCAGCAGACGTAATTGCGTTGGCTACTTCGGCCTGTCATTTATTCATTTTTCTTTATTGTCGCGACAAATTTATGTAGCCCTTAGGCCTTCACCATTCTCATGTAAATTTGAGTGTTGCGTACTTGTGCCTCAATTTACGATGCAACATTTTTCACATAACTTGTTTTTCAAATTTTAAAATGCATACAAGTTCATTAGCTGACCTGGCAATTCAAATTTAAATTGTATCAGTAAATATCAATAAATGTATTAAACTACAGTGAACTCGCTCATCATTATTGTCAGCATCCTGGCAAAATCTATTTACAATAATATCTCCTAACATTTTTTTTGGTCGCTCCGCACCTGGATTCATCATTTTTTACCTTCTTTCAACTTATACCATTCGAGCGGCTTCTCATCTTTTTTTCCACTTCAATTTCTTGCCATGACGGGCGATTCAGTATGTTCGCTGATCCGACCGTGTCGGGAGTTATTCAGCATTTCTTTCGTCGTCGTCATTGAGCCTCGTGACAACACCATTACAAGACCATCCATGCGTTAACGCCTACACACCAGATTGAGCAATTCTAAGTTGAGAGCAGTCATCCATCCAGTCCGTGCGTGTCTGCCATCTATTCCACGGCCTCAACGCTCCGGGACATCTCACAGAATGTACGACATCATCGACATCAGTAAAAGGTGCGTAAAATGGCGGAAGAAGGCCTAAGAGTGTTGGTTAGAAAGAGAGGCGGCTTAAAGTCTGCCATAGTGCGAATCAATTCCGCAATAATTAATTTTGGCAAAAACAGTAACACTAAACATTTTTTAACTGTTAGACTAGAGAGTCTAAAGAGCTTAGCCACAAAATATGATGAGGTACAGCCTGAAATTGAATTAATTTCTAAGTACATAAACGCTGCCCAAGAGGACAGAATCGAGGTTGAAGAACCTTTATATTCAACCGAAGCTAACATCTTGCAATTAATAGAAACCTTCAACATTCAGACTGAATCTCAAGTATTAACCAGTAATATGCAATTAAATCCTATAAGTTTGCCCTGCTTTACAGGCAACATTCTAGAATGGCAGCACATTTATTCAATATTTCTGGACTTGGTACATGCCAGATCTGATCTAACTTCAGTGCAAAACTACATTACTTATATTCATCGCTCAAAAATGAGCCATTAGATCTAATTAAGGCCTTACCCATTTGTAATGAGAACTATTCAATAGCGTTAAGTTTGCTGTCCGCTAGATATGATAACAAATTCATATTAACTAAATGTTACATTCAAAATTTACTAGAAGTGAAGTCTACAATCAAAGACTCTGTACACAGCTTAGCAGAATTTATAAATACAATAACGTCTTCTGTCAATTCGCTGGCAGCTATGCAACTGTCAGTGGATTCATTTGAACTCATTACTGTACAAATATTGTCAGCAAAACTTGACCATTCCACATTTAAATTATGGAAGGAGTCTATAGATCCCCAAATTTACCTAACTTTCAGAGCTTTACACAGTTTTTAAACGCCCGTAGACAATTATTAGAAAATACATTACCGATAGACGCTGGACAGCAGCTTAACAAGCCAAGTTTAAAATTTAATAATAAGTCTGAAAAACATAAATTACGAAACTCTGCTGGCAGCACTGCATTTAAAAGTTATCATTCAACTTCAAATATTTATTTATGCCCATGCTGCAAGGCCAATCACCCAATTTATATGTGTGACAAATTTCGTGAATTAAGCATATCGGAACGAGGGCAATTTATATTAAAGCATAAATGCTGCACCAATTGTTTAAGACCAGATCATTTTTCACCTAATTATAATGTCAAACAATCATGTAACATCTGTTCCAGACGACACCATACATTGCTGCATATAAATAATGTGTCAAAACAAGGTTCTGCCAGCAGTAGTAATTATTGTTCATTCTAGCTTCAATCAGCAAACAATGTTATTTTGTCTACAGCTGTTGTGTTCGTCATCGACCGTGCTGGTAACAGACAACTTGCACGAATTTTGTTAGACGCAGGGTCACAAGTAAACTTTTGTACTGAATCATTTGCTAAAAAATTGCAACTTAACTTGACTGAATCTAATATACCAATTTCAGGTATTAATAATGCGACATGTTGCGCCACTAATTTGGCATCAATTCGTATTATTTCTCGCTATCAAAGGTTCAGCTTTAACGCTCCGTGTGCGGTCTTATCTGCCTTGACTCATAAACTTCCAGCACAATCTTTCGACATAAATCATTTTAATATCCCAGATAACATTTTCCTCGCTGACCCACATTTCAACGTATCAGCTGACATAGACATACTTTTAGGAGCGCAGTTTTATTTAGATTTGATTCTAGCTAACAAATATGTACGTGGTCCTAACTTTCCTATTATACAAGAAACAAAGTTAGGCTACATTCTAGCAGGAAATCTGCCCAAACATTGTCATTCCAAGGGTCCTGCTGTTTCGTTCTTGGCAAGAAACAACGATAGTCAAATTTTAGCGTCTCTTGAGAAATTTTGGGAGACCGAAACCATCGTTGATAGTGCACCCCTTATTAACCATTCAGTTTGCGAGGAACATTTTGTTAAGTCCACTCATCGCAATGATGAGGGTAGGTTCGTTGTCTCATTACCATTCGGGTCTGATAGTCCCCAGTTGGGTGAGTCCTATGCTACTGCTGAAGCGAGACTTTTAAGTTTAGAAAGCAGGTTCAAGCGTAATTCTGAGCCTGCGCGTGAATACGCAAATTTTATTCAAGAATATAGAGATCTTGGCCACATGGCGCTTGTCGACGATTGTTCTGTTAATTCCAAGGTTTCAAATACCTACTATTTGCCTCACCATGCCGTTTTCAAACATTCTAGTTCCACGACAAAACTTCGCATCGTTTTTGATGGCTCAGCCAAAACTACCAATGGTCTTTCTCTCAATGATATTTTGTTAGTAGGCCCAAATGTCCAACAAGATCTTTTCTCTATTCTTTCGCGATTTCGCATACACAACTATGTTCTGATCGCCGACATCGAGAAGATGTACCGACAAATTCTAGTGCTGATAACGATTGTCATTACCATCGTATTCTGTGGCATGATTCTCCGCTTGAACAGTTTAAACATTTTGTGCTGCGAACTGTAACATACGGTACTGCTAGTGCTTCGTTTTTGGCTACTCCCTGCCTTATTCAGATTGGTAAGGATCATGAAGCTTTTTTCGCTGACGCTGCTTCACCTATAATCTATGATTTTTATGTCGATGATTTGTTAACCGGTGCAGACACCATTTCTAATCTGACAAAGTTGAAATCTGACTTAGGTACGTTGTTGAGTCAATATGGCTTTACTCTACACAAATGGGGATCGAATGAACCAAGTGTGGTCACAGAGCATAATAATTTATCACTTCCATTAAACAAACAAGGCAATGTGCGTACGTTGGGCATTCTTTGGAACAACTCTACAGATTCATTCTTGTTTGACATCATGTCATTTCCAGTTGAGTCAAGCATCTCTAAGAGGAAAATCCTGTCAATTATAGCGGGTATCTACGACCCATTGGGACTCGTTGGTCCAATTGTTTTCTTTTATAAACAGTTTATGCAGCAACTGTGGCTGTGCAATCTTGGTTGGGACGAGCCAATCTCTGAGCAATTATATTTGTATTGGCGTTCACTATGCAATAAATTATATTTAATTGGTAAAATTGTTGTCCCACGCTCTATTCGCAGCAAGTCCAAGGCAAAGACAGTTGAATTACATGGTTTTGCGAATGCCTCTGAAAGGGGCTATGGATGTTGTGTTTACGTTAGAGTTATTTATCAAGATTTACCGGCCTCTTGTCACCTTTTGTGTTCCAAATCTCGCGTGGCTCCACTACTACAGGTGTCATTACCCCGCATTGAACTCTGTGCTTGTTTGTTGTTATCGCGACTTCTATTCAAAGCCACCCCTGCTCTTCATTCCTTTGTCAATAGCGTTCACCTGTACTCCGACTCCATGGTATCTCTCTATTGGATTCATGATCAGTCTTCTAGGTGGAAGACCCACGTCGCTAATCGTGTTGCTGAGATTCAGCGTCTCACTGAAACCTACACATGGCATCATATCAATTCGCAACATAATCCTGCTGACATTATTTCTAGGGGATGTCACCCCGACGTTTTGCGCGATTGTTCGCTTTGGTGGCATGGTCCCGCTTGTCTGTCTCAATCTTCTGAGCCCAATCCTTTTTCACCTTTCTCACCTTCTAATGTGTCGCTTCCTGAATGCTCTGTTGAGGAGAAACAAACCCCCAAACTTTCTCTAATTTCTACCCTACCCATTGATCTCTCAAAGGACTTTTCCTCATTGCACCGACTGACTCGTGTGTATGCTTATTGCTTTCGATTCATAAAAAAATCTAGACCCTCTAGGGCTGAGAAAATCTCGGGTGTTCTTACCACCACCGAAATTCATTCTACTCTTAATTTCTGCATAAAGCAATCCCAGTCCATCCACTTCGCTGCTGAGCTTAATTGCCTTCGTAATGGGGCTTCTGTCTCTATCAGGAGTAAGCTGTCTTCTCTGGACACGTTTCTTGATGAGTTTGGCGTCATACGTGTCGGCGGACGCTTACAGCAGTCGCAACTACCCTATGACAATAAGCATCCTACTGTCTTGCATCCATCGGCTCACATCGCTCGCCTTATAATCGAGTGCGACCATATTCGTCTCCTCTACGCTGGTGCTCAACTTGTCCATCATTCACTTCGTCAACGCTGGTGAATCATTAACGCCAAGATAGTCATTCGGTCCATCATTCGTAGATGCGTCAAATGTCTCAGATTTAACACCAAATATCAAGTTCAAAGGCTTGGTATTTTGCCATCTCCCAGGGTTAATCCTTCGCGACCGTTTTTATTCTGCGCAGTGGATTATGGTGGTCCCTTCATGATTCGTCATGGCGGGCAGAGATCTAGGACTCTGTCAAAATCATACGTGGCTTTATTCATTTGCTTAGCCACCAGGGCCATTCATTTGGAATTGGTTTCCGACCTTAAGGCCAATGCGTTTATAGCTGCCTTACGTCGCTTCATGGCCCGTAGGGGCATACCTAGCCAGTTATATTCTGACAATGGCACGAACTTTAGGAAGGCCCGCAACGTTTTGCATGACCTTTACAATCTCTGGCATAAAAAAGATGCCACCTCATCAATCCAATCCTTTACGACTTCTCATGGTATTAAGTGGTCATTTATTCCTCCCTCGTCACCTCATTTTGGTGGTCTTTGGGAGAGCGGTATAAAAAGTTTAAAGTATCATTTGCGCCGCGTTGTCGGCAAGTCCATACTCACTTTCGAGGAGTTTACTACGGTTTTGTCACAGGTAGAGGCCTGTCTATACTCACGTTCCATTATTTGCCGTTTCATCGGATGTAAACGATCCAGTGCCACTTACCCCTGGCCATTTTTTAATTTGTGCACCGTTAACGGCAATACCCGATCCTGACTTATCACACGTTCCCATCTCTCGTCTCGGCCGTTGGCAACTTCTCCTGAAATTTGTCCAAGCTATTTGGAAATCATGGTCTCGCGTCTACCTACACCAACTGCAACAACGTCACAAATGGAAATTCGCAAAGGAAAACGTTTCCATTGGTGACCTGGTTTTGTTGATCGAGGATAACTCGCCTCCATTAGCATGGAAATTTGGGGTAATTACAGCCACATTTCCCGGACCAGACAATTTGATCAGAGTAGTTGACGTTCGTACGCCTGTTGGCACCTTTCGCAGACCAATTCACAAGTTATGTTTGTTGCCAGCGCGGGACGAGGCTTATACACAAGGTCAATATAATTACTTAGCACAATGCTATATTTTACCTGGCCACAAGCTTTCATTACTTAATTGTCTGACAATTTGGTCGACTTCAATTGTTGATATGTGTTATCACAAACATGTTTATGTTAATATCGCATTATTGCGTATCTCATACACTAAATTCGCATGTAGCTTGTAATTGTACAGCCATGCACTATGCTACTATATTTATACTTATTATATTGTCATGGTGGTATACTTTACTTATTCTTGTATTTATATGTATTGATAATTTTGTAAGACATATACTATGTCCTTTGCATACTTATATTTGATATTGGTAATGGGTTATGTGTCATGTCATTGGTGGTATTTGTTCTTATGTCATAAATTTTGTTATATAATATTCACATGGCTTTGGAGCTATACAAACAGTGTATGCATCTTGCTGCACATTTTTGTTAATATGTGTGCATTGCTATTTTATTACTCTATGAATTTTATGTGTTACTTGTAATTGTTCAACACATGCACTACATTTTGTATAAACACATTTGCTGTACTTGTCACTAATGATATCATGCCTTGTATTCATGTGTTTGTAATTATGCAAACATATTTCTATTGTATTTTATCATGTACTTTATATCTATGTAAAACACATTATTCTACCCGCATTTACTGTCTATGATTATGCGCCACGCACATATTTTTATATTTTGTATTTGTATTTTGCGATCACGTATCTCACATATTTTATTATTCATGCTTTTAATTATGACATACATGTCATTACACTTATGTACTTCCAACTATACAACAATGTATAATCTGTTTTCACATGTCAATTTATTGTGCATTCCTGCAACTGCTACGTATATCATGCACTATTTAATTATTATATTACAGCGTTATGCTAAATCCATGTTTTTATATGCATAATTTTGTAATAATTTTTGTCTATTCATTTTATACTCAATACTGTTATGTATATTCAACTGGCCTTGACTGGTTTAGACTGTCAATCATGACTTGCATAAAATATTTGCAATTTGTATCGGACCCATCATGTGATGAGTCACCGATTATTCATCATCAAACATTGTCAAACTATTCATTATTCATGTTTTATATTGTCTTATATTGTATACACTTTGCTAATTCATGCATTTATACTCATGTATAAATCAGGTTGTAAGCCATCTGTGGCCTGTTCAACTGTTATCATCATTATTGAGGTTTTATCTCTGAGCAGTTTAAAGTTATAACTGTTATCTAACATTTCAATCTCAATGTTCAATACAACTTACTGAGGTTGATATCTATTATTAAGAACCTACATTGTGTTTTCTTGTAATATAAATTATTAAAATGTATTATAAAAAATCGTTTGATTTCTTGCGGGCAGCTATGGACAGTAATGTGGGAATTTCATAATCAAAGGTTGGCTAATCTGTACGCTCCGGCCTCGCGCTCGCTAGCGAACAGGGCTAAACACAGTGCTACGTACGTCCGTAGGCAGCAGACGTAATTGCGTTGGCTGCTTCGGCCTGTCATTTATTCATTTTTCTTTATTGTCGCGACAAATTTATGTAGGCCATAGGCCCTACAGCATTCTCATGTAGATTTGAGTGTTGCGTTCTTGCGCCTCAACTTACGATGTAACATTTTTCACCTAACGTGGTTTTCAAAATTTAAAATGCGTACAAGTGCATTAGCTGACCTTGCAATTCAAATTTAAATTGTAACAGTAAATATCAATAAATGAATTACATTACAGTACACTCGCTCATCATTATTTTCAGCATCCTGGCAAAATCTATTTACAATATTAATTCCTAACATGCAAAATCTATCAGAATCATCCATTTAATAACAATTAGAATCATTAAAGGTATTATTTTGGAATTTTTATTTTGGAAGCTCTAATAAAGAGATGTTTTTGCTAAACAGAAGAGAGTGAGAAAATTTACGTAACCTTAGTCAAACTCCTGCTCTTTACAGGTTCCCAATTTGTTGGTAAGTAATTAGTACTAACAATGGCAGTCGGTTTAATTGACAGAGGCCAATTATACTGGTTCCCTGTGTTATAATGACTTAACAGGAGGAGACGTTATAATGGGGGACAGGCCTGTCTAGATTTAATCTAAAAATTTTACTACTTTCTAGGAGATAACGAGAATAAAAGACGACTGATTTCATTTAAAAACCAATATAAAAATTATAGTTGTGGAGAATTGATTATATGGTAAATGTAGCCCAGGTTCTCGCCTGTTTGATAAGTCATTCCCATGCCTGTCACTAAAGGACAAGCTCGTGCAGGAAATAATCGTGTTTCAGATTGTAGGAAGTCACCCTCCCTTTGTTGAGAACACCTGCCTATGTAAACAATAAGCCACCCTAACGCATTGAATCAACCTCCCTCCATTGTATTACAAAGTGTTTGACTCCTCTTGTTGGTAAAAGCTGATTGTTTACAATAAAATAAATGTTCTTCTTCGTGAAATTCCGCTTGTCTCAGTAGCTAAAGCTCGCAAAAATTCTACTTACGAGAAATTTTAACGTAATATTACATGTGTAAGATAGTAGAATTAGTAATAATCTAAAGTTTAGTATGCGATCGACTTTAGATTATATTAAGTATAAATAAGAGAAATAGATGTAAGCACGTAATAAAGTCACAATGGCAACGCACTGGAAAAGGTTAATGAAAGAGCAGAAAACTAATTACGTGAGTTAGAGTGTGCTAGCAAAATCAGCCGGGCCACGATATTATGAAGTTACGAGAACTAGGAGAAGTAAATAAAATTATGTTAGCAGTTAAGAAAAGAAAGAAAGGGAACTTCACGAAAGAAAACGAGACATAAGGAAAATCTCTCACACTAGAATTCAATAAGATTTTCTTACGCAATTACTAATTAGTTTCCATTAGGAATCCACTGGTGTAGTCACACACCTGTGTCTTCTTTAAGTAGAGGAGGACGTGACGATTTAAAGCCAATTCAAATAGCAGAAAACAAAAAAAAATTTTTTGTTTGAAATGACAAGTGAGAAAATAATCTACCCACCCATTTGTACAAAATACCTGTACCTTCTTGTCAAACGCGAGTACGGACATGCAAATCATAATGCTGTTGAGCTAATTAAAATAACCATCCTAATTATATAAAAAAGGACGTGATAATAATAAATAAAGTATTGACTAAATAAAGAAGCTATAGTAGGATTAATAGTAGCTAAGTAGGTGTAAACAATAATAATAAAAGTAGGAACTATTTCTTCTAGCGACGGAACTGCACCAATCTCCCACAAAACTTTACAGACAGTCTCCTCTGAATCACGGCCAAGCCAACAGCCTTGTCATGTGTTGTGAAGACGAATACTTCTATATTGCAAAACTAGGTATCCGTAAATAAGTGTTTAGTGGTTACACAACCCCCAAATGTAGTTAAACGAAGTGAAATGTAAAAACAAAAGTTACGTAGGTTAAATGTAAATAAAATAAAAAAAAGGCATACCCGACACATCTCTTTATGAAATGGTTTAATCGTTAAGGTACGTTCCATACCATATCCTAAGGTAACATCAGTGTAGTTTAAACCAAAATTTAAAAGTGAACACGATCGACCGGAGTGAATCATCAACTACAACACTATGAGCTCCAGGTAGCCAGAATCCGAGCCTCATGACTGCGCTAACTACTTAGAGTCAACCACTGAAATGGAGGAACACAAACTACAACTAAGATCATCCAGGAAAACCTACGGAAGAGGACCATGAAGAGGACCAGCTGTGGACCAACATCATACCCAGGTGACATGGAAGCATAACTTCCGTGGTTATATTGTTTTCTAAGAACCCAGAGTAAAAAACAGTTTATTTTGTAAAGACTCATACAAATCATGTAAACCATAACTTAATAATATGTATACTTTCTGTAACGAGATAAGAGTAATCTGAAGATGGATACAGATATAATTAATTCAAAATTGAGTCAAACTATTCTTCAAATAGTTTGTGATAATGTCAAAGTACTTTTAAAATATAAATAGGTTTAGAACCCGGATCCGGGGCTTTGTATGTAATATACAGTTGTATTGTTTTAAGCTTATCATAGTAACAGTTTAAAGAGAATAAGAGCATAAAATGCAGAATCTATCAGAATCTTTCATTTAATAACAATAAGAATCATTAAAGGTATTATTTTGGAATCTTTATTTTGGAAGCTATAATAAAGAGATGTTTTTGCTAAACAGAAGAGTGTGAGTAAATTTACGTAACCTCAGTCAAACTCCTGTTCTTTACAGGTTCCCAATTTGTTGGTAAGTAATTAGTGCTAACAATGGCAGCCGGTTCAATTGACAGAGGCCAATTAAACTGGTTGCCTTTGTTATAATGTCTTAACAGGAGGAGACGTTATAATGGGAGACAGGCCTGTCTAGATTTAATCTACAAATTTTACTACTTTCTAGGAGATAACGAGAAAAAAAACGACTGATTTCATTTAAAAACCCATATAAAAATTATAGTTGTGGAGAATTGATTATATGGTAAATTTAGCCCAGGTTCTCGCCTGTTTGATAAGTCATTCCCAAGCCTGTCACTAAAGGACAAGCTCGTGTAGGAAATAATCGTGTTTCAGATTGTAGGAAGTCACCCTCCCTTTGTTGAGAACACCTGCCTATGTAAACAATAGCCACCCTAACGCATTGAATCAACCTCCCTCTATTGTATTACAATGTGTTTGACTCCTCATGCTTGGTAACAGCTGATTGTTTAAAATAAAATAAATGTTCTTCTTCGTGAAATTCCGCTTGTCTCAGTAGCGAAAGCTTGCAAAAAGTTCTACTTACGAGAAATTTAACGTAATATTACATGTGTAAGATAGTAGAATTAGGAATAATCTAAAGTTGAGTATGGGATCGACTTTAGATTATATTAAGTATAAATAAGAGAAATAGATGTAAGCACGTAATAAAGTCACAATGGCATCGCACTGGAAAAGGTTAATGAAAGAACAGAAAACTTACTACGTGAGTTAGAGTATGCTAACAAAATCAGTCGGGCCACAATATTGTGAACTAGGATTACGAGA
This sequence comes from Magicicada septendecula, assembly GCA_034769895.1. NCBI lineage: Eukaryota > Metazoa > Arthropoda > Insecta > Hemiptera > Cicadidae > Magicicada > Magicicada septendecula. The sequence goes on along the minus strand of CM068374.1, from coordinate 113,876,922 downwards.
ACTAGGAGTAGTAAATAAAATTAAGTTAGCAGTTAAGAAAAGAGAGAAAGGGAACTTCACGAAAGAAAACGAGTCATAAGGAAAATCTCACACACTAGAATTCAATAAGATTTTCTTATGCAATTACTAATTAGTTTCCATTAGGAATCCACTTGTGTAGTCACACACATGTGTCTTCTTTAAGTAGAGGAGGATGTGACGATTTAAAGCCAATTTAAATAGCACAAAACAAAAAAAATATTTTTTGTTTGAAATGACAAGTGAGAAAATAATCCACCCTCCCCTTTGTACAAAATACCTGTAACTTTTTGTCTACCGCGAGTACGGACATGCAAATCATAATGTTGTTGAGCTAATTAAAATAACCATCCTAATTATATAAAAAAGGACGTGATAATAATAAATAAAATATTGACTAAATAAAGAAGCTATAGTAGGATTAATAGTAGCTAAGTAGAGGTAAACAATAATAATAAAATTACGAATTATTTCTTCTCGCGGCGGAACTGCGCCAATCTCCCTACTCGGCCACAAAACCTTACAGACAGTCTCCTCTGAATCACGGCCAAGCCAACAGCCTTGTCATCTTTTGTGAAGACGAATACTTCTATATTGCAATGTGCCGAGTTTCGGAATAACTCGGCTATTTCCTAATTAATTATGTGACCGTCATTGCGGGGTATGTTAATTAAGTATCTGAGCGGTGTCTAATCTGTTATCTGCATGCTTGTTTGCCGATCCGCGCGCGCCCTGGGGGGAGCGCTGCGTAACGTTTTTTCTGTCACTGTGCTGGGCAGTATTCGTCAGGCAGCCGAACGCAACTCATCAACCATTCTCCCGGCGGCTACCAGTTTGAATTTTGTATGCTGATATCTACTATGCTTAGATAAACGACTACGCGACTCTCCGTGTTCCTGATCTAAGCCGATTTCCCGATTCACTCCAGCTGGTGGCCGATCACCTGCCACCAATGGCATTAAACGAGTGATTCTCCGTCTGTGACTCAATTTTCAACTTCCAGAAAAACCGCAAATAAGGGTACCAAGTCTCGAGTTCCGTGGTGGGATGAAGAATGTAAGGTGGTCCATCGTTTAATGCGTAAATCTTATAATACTTACAGAAGGCATCCAACTTATGATAACCAGATAAAATACAAGCGATATAGAGCGGAGGCTCGTAGAACCTTCAAACAATGCAAGAGGGCGGCGTGGACTTCATATGTTTCATCCATCACTAATCAGCCACCGACCACCGATGTGTGGAAGAAACTTAAGAATATAAAAGTCCTCACAGTATCGAACGGGACTAAAGTACTAATTGCAGAAGGCGGGACGGTAATTTCACAACCGGAAGACATTGCTAATACATTAGCTGCAAAGTTTGTTAAAAACTCTAGCGACACCAACTACGATCCAGTTTTTCAAGAAATCAAAAAAACATCTAACATTTCGATAAATAAAATCACGGAAACAAGCGCAGTTACGGATCTCAAAATTAATCACCTTATTTCTCTAAAGGAGCTAAAAAATGTTCTGTCGAAATGTAGAAATTCTAGTCCAGTGCCAGACGGTGTCCATAACATCTTTCTTAAAAAATTTCCTGAACCAGCACTGACATTCCTTATACGTTTGTTCAATGTTATATGGTATTTCGGAACATTCCCTGATAAATGGAGGGAAGCGATAGTTATCCCACTCCCTAAGCCAAATAAAGATCATTGTAAACCTGAAAACTATCGTCCAATTGCTCTTACCTGTACTTTATGTAAGTTGATGGAAAAAATTATTAAAAGAAGATTACAATGGTACTTGGAGAGTACTAAGTTCTTATCAGCGCATCAGAGCGGTTTTCGAAAAGCTCGTTCTAGTTTTGATCACTTAATAAATATTGAAACAAATGTCTGCGAGGCATTTCTAAATAACGAACATCTTGTTGCCGTCTGCTTAGCTCTGGAAAAAGCTTACGAACTGGTATGGCAGGACCGAATTGTATACATTATGAAAAACGTTGGAGTTACGGGATAATTGCTTAACTTTGTAATAAACTTCTTACAGCACAGAGAGATCCGGATAACAGTGAATGGCATATTATCACATAAATATAAAATCTCAAACGGCGTGCCACAGGGTTCTCCACTTAGTGCCACTCTTTTTTTAATTGCCATTAACGATATTTCTTCTGTAATATCAAAGCCCATCCAAAAATGTCTTTTCGCCGACGATTTAACGCTTTTGTGCAAAGGAATCAACATCCAGTCCACTATGGACTGCATTCAGGAAACACTCAATAAATTAACTAACTGGGCGCAAAACACGGGTTTTAAATTTTCAGAATCAAAATCTGAATATATAATTTTTTCTCGCATCAGAAGACCAGATTCAAGAAATATAAAGTTGTCACTTGGAACCAAAGAAATTAGACGATCAGATGAAATCAAAATATTAGGTCTCACGTTCGACCAGCGACTCACATGGGGTACTCACATAAGGACATTAAAAGGTGAATGTTTAAGGAGAATGAACCTTATTAAATCAATCGCATCATGCAACTGGGGTGCCAGCAATGACGTAATCATGAACAAAGCCTTTATAAGGTCAAAAATAGATTACGGAGCAATAATATACGACTCAGATAAACAGACCATTTTAAAATCTCTGGAGACTATACATACATCCGCCCTACGCCTGGCCCTAGGATCGTTTAGAACTAGCCCGATTAACAGCATTCTAGCCGAGTCTCATGAATATCCGCTTAGAATAAGAAGAATAAATCTCTGTCTGTCATTTGCCACAAGAGCAGCTTCAAATCCTGATAAGCCTGTAAGACTTAATGTGTTCTCAAATAGGAACAGCGACAAATTTGCTAAACGCTCAGCCCTACCCAAACCATTTTATTGACGTATTAATATCTACCTACGCAAATTAAACACTCATTTTCCTTCTGTTTTCACCCAGCAACATCCACCAGAGCCTCCTTGGTGCCATAAACCTCTCAAATTTAATAACATAATCTCAGAATCCCCAAAAGCTACTACAACTCCGTACATTTTCTTGTCCAAGTTCTACGAAAAACTTGATAAATACACAGAGTACACACGCATGTGTTCACGGATGGTTCTCGCACAGACGGAATCAATGGATGTGCAGTAATATTATCTGGACTTTTCAATTTTAGCAGCAATGAACAACTGGCTGACAACGTCCGGTGACTCCGAGATGGGAGCGGGACTTCTGGAAGCGCAGCAGTGCGACGACAACTTGATGTCTACGGAGTCACTAAGCGACTTGTGGGAGACGCGACGCGGTGAGTATACTGCTTAACCTATAGGTTGAGTTAATACTAGGAGAGGTCACATACGCGCATATATCCCTACATCAGAGCATATTTTAAGCAATAAAGTAGTGGCAGGTATTAGTGTCGGTGCTGAAAGTAAGAACCTTTGAATTTGTAACAGGCCTCCATTTAGCAGTAATATGCACATCAAACTGTAATGCACTTATTGAATATTACATAATTAATTATAATGATTCAGGTTGGACAGGGTCTGCTCGGTTTTTTTCTGCGAAGCATATGCAATTCGTTCAGCACTGGAAATAATAAAAGATTCCATGGGCTCCAAGTATATTATCTTCTCAGATTCTCGAAATGTTTTGGATAGTCTGCAGCAGGAGGACAGCAAGGAACCCATTATTCAAGACATACGTAACATAACCCTTGATATCTCAACTAGGCAGGAAATTATTTTCAGTTGGATCCCATCGCACATCGGAATTAAGGGCAACGAGATGGCTGATGGGCGGCGAAAACTGCTACGTCGAGTCAATATCATCCTCACAAACTTTCCCACAACGACCTTAAGAAATATCTGCATTTAAAACTTCTGGAGCACTGGAATGATGAATGGCTTAAGTCATCACCCGCCAAGCTATTCCGAGTGAGGAAAAATATTTACGAGCAGTACTCACTTGCTACAGACTCCAGGAGAAATCAAGTGGTCATAACAAGACTCCGCATCGGCCACACGCTACTGACTCACAAGTACATTTTCACAAGAGAGCCTCCTGCGAGATGTAATCGCTGTGGCACGGTTTTGTCAGCTTTCCATCTTGTTTCAGAGTGCCCTGCTCTTCAACATCTAAGAAGCAAATTTAATATCCCTGCAGATGTGCGAAAAAGTTTAAATGACAAGGCAGCAGCCGCCAACATACTTCTCCTCTTAAAGGAGATTCAGTTATTAACAGCAATATAGGTATGAACTAAGAAAATTATGAGAACATTAAAAATTGTGTAATTAAGTTAATGGACTGATATGTTATTATGACTTATTGTTATATAGTTGTTACATTTTGTTACTTAATGTTATATTTATTATATATATATATATATATATATAGGCTACTTAGTTATATTTATTTATGTGCAAGATGTGTATTTATATTGCTTGTGTTGTGGGGGGTAATATTTCTCATTTTATTTTGCATCAGTTATACTAATACTGTTATTTGTTAAATATTTTTATCTATATCATTTGTTAACACTATTTGGTATTTAAACAATTATTTACTATACGTTAATACATCGGTTTAAGAATCGGTACAAATTCATTTTTGTGGTCGCTAATGACCGTTGCTGTTGCAGCGACCTAAAAAAAAAACGTAGTTTTGGATAATAATCATTACATAAAAAATAGTATTGAGTTGGTAAATCTAACTAAAGAGATGAATATTAGTAGCCAGCACAAATTTGTGTCGTTTGATATAACTAACCTGTACACTAGTGTACCAATACAGGCAACTATGAACATTCTGAAAATTAATTTGGAAAAAACCGGTAATTTGAGTTCACAAGAAATATATGAGTTATTATTTCTTCTTGAGGTTATACTAAAGCAGAATTATTTTACATTCGATAATAGATATTTTATTCAAGAAGAGGGCCTGGCTATGGGATCACCTCTATCTGGATTGTTGGCGGAGATATATCTTAACTATTACGAGATGAGTACTTGCTTTCAACAAACAACAAATTACATAACAAGATAAAGTTTTTCAAACGCTATGCTGACGATACCGTTGTCATTTTCGACGGTACCACGAGACAAATACACACGTTACTGAATTACATGAATGATGCCAATAAAAACATACAGTTTACTGTTGAAATAGAGTCGAATAATGAAATTAATTTTCTAGATTTAACATTAATAAAACAAAATAATAAATTTCGGTACAAAATATTCAGGAAACCCACTGCAACAGATGGTGTTATACACGCTGATTCCAACCATCCTATATCACAAAAAATGGCAGCTTTTAATAGCCTTATACTTCGGTTACATATTGTACTTCTGGATCCGTTAGATTACGCTGAGGAAGTAAACATAATTAAACATATAGCGGTGGCGAATGGATACCACAGCTCGTTAATAGAACGGTTAATACATAAACATAAGTATAAAACCAAAAAACCATGTCTCGATAAGACCAACATGAAGTACATCTCCGTTGAATACATCAACAATTTTGCCATGATTTTTAAAAAATGCCTTCATTAAACACAACATCCATGTAACGTTCGGCACTAATAATAACGTCCATAAATTCTTAAGAAACACCGCACATAGACCTATGGAGAGAAGAACGGGCGTATATACAATGATCTGTGATGACTGTGATATGTTCTATATCGGCCAGACAGGCAGGGCCTTCAAAGAGAGATTTCAAGAACATCTCCCTAAACGTAATTTAAACACAGTTAGGTCTAACTATGCAAAGCATTTAATGACATATTATCACAAATACACCGATTTCAATAGCAACTTCATACCATTATATGTGTGCAATAAATGACGTTATATGAACGCAGCGGAAGAATTCGAAATATACAAGGCTTTCAAAACCAACCAAAGTAATGTATTTAACGACCAACTGGGTTTCAAATCGCATGATTTGTATGATAGATTTGTGGCCGCGGTGAATATAAGCGAAGGCAACGTCGCAGGTAGATAAGACGATACGACTACAGAACCATCAGTGTGTCGCGATCGATCGTAGAGTGCGCACTCAAAGACCCGCGTGTGCGGATGCAATTTTATTTTTATTATGTATGTTCACACAATTTTATTTTTATTATGTTTATTGGTTAACGACGTCTTTTAGACCGATTTAAAAACTTTTACACTCTGAAGATGGAACCTTAGGTTCCGAAACGCGTAAGTGTTAAGAAGAATCATCAGGCAGCCACAAGACGGAGGTAAATCAATTTATGACTTATTTTAGTATTCTTCTGTAAAAGATTCCATCCTTTCAATCTTGATGTCAGTATTTCTGCTTGACTCTTTGATAAATTTAGACAACAACGAGGTGATTTAACAATATGTTATGACTAATGGATGAAATGTTTACATTAAAAAGAAAATAGGAGAGATGAATCACACATTCTTGTTTGGTTTGATTAATGTGTAAGTAACAATAATTTAGGTAACAAAAATTAATAAATAATTATGATTATTCATTAACCCAAACAATTATATTTGACTTATAAATTTAGTTGCTGCAATAAATAAACCAAAGCTACTTAGTTGATATTATTTAAGATCACAAAATTCTATGCATATGGAGTTCATGCGTGTTACTTACTGAAAAAGGGCAGTTACAAAAAAAACTGAGTCTGATAGAGAAATTCTTACTACATATTCAGAATTAGAATCCAACAATACATAAGAATTAGCAAAAATTGAGTATTTAACAAAATCATTATTGACCAGGGATATTTGCACTATACAAACATTATTCAACATCAAATATAACATGTTCGTCTTGCAGAACAATACAAGGCTTTCGTTCAATAATATTTATATATTTAATTGGCAGGCAGTTATTAGTTTTTTAGGAAGGGTTTAATAGTCTTAATTATTACGTATCGGAAACATAGTCACTATAGCTTTTATTTAAATTGAAATGACAGACATATACAATCTGACACGCGCCAGTTTTGTGTATGAGACAGAGACATAGTTCGCTTTAGTTCGTATCGAAAAAGCAAAACAAAAATAAAGTAAAAAAATATTATAAATAATTATTCAGTGGAGAATGGCTACTGGCGGCAGCACTATAAAAGAATGCGCTTCACCTTCTACCTGGTAGGTGGTGTGGAAAAGAAGGTTTATTTTTCCCTTAAATTTAACGTACGCTAATTATTTAATAACGTATCCGTGAGTATTGTCACGAAACGCTTGAAAATCTATAATAACCAGGCGACGATCAATAAATTTTTTCCTTTATTGTATGTAATAATAACATCAATTTATACCATAAGCAAATATCGTAAATTCTGGTCATCATATTGTTGTTTAATCGTTTAAATTCTTTTTCCAATTTGTTTATTTTGATTACTTTATATTCTAAAATCGTTGGTAGTACATATTGTACAAAACTGTAAGTGGCTCATTGCGGCAACATTTCCAATAACGGATTCTTAATGTCAATCTCTAACAAATGTCTTAACCAAATTAAACTGTACTTACGCTACGTCGATGACACGTTTTTGCTTTTCAATGAAACTTGCAGAAAACTAGGAAACGTACAGGATTATATTAATAATATAAACAATAATATTCGTTTTAAACTAAAACTCGACGATAACTATAGCGTATATTTACTGGATTTCACAATCAGAAAGAATATTCAGATAGAATACAAAATTTATAGGAAACCTACCACCATAGTCATCACCATCCATGCACATTCACACCACCCCTACTCACAAAAAATTGCTGCATTTAACGCGTTTGAATACAGAATGCTCGTAATACTCCTCGGGGAGGAAAACCGAATGGAAGAAATGAACATAACAAAAAGCATGGATATAACGGAGAACTCTGATAGACTAATAAGAACACATACACGGAAAATTGATAATAAATGAAAATTGGTTAACGCGACTAAGAGAAATAAAAAGTTTATAACCACAGAGTACACGAACATGATGCCGCTCATAAATAAAAACGAGTTGAAAAACAAAACATCACAGTGGCCTTTAAACCTGGAATAGCCTTCGTAAAATAGTGCGACAAATTATTCATATCACTGATGAAGAGAAAAATGATGTTTACAGAATTACATGTGACGACTATGACAGATTCTATATAGGACAGATCGTTAGATGGTCATTTCGGAGACTAGATCAAATTTTACTCACCACCTGACGCAATACAATCACAACTATACGGATTTCCCAACTAATTTTAAACTACACTATAATTCTATAAAAGGAGCGTACATGGACGCCATAGAGGAGTACGAAATATATATTGTTACGACGGTCACTTGATCGTCGTATGGTACAGTGGTAAACGAAATACAGAGCTTTAATTTTCTGATGGTTGCCCCTAGTATCTACCTCGGTTCTAACCATGATGATCTTTCCGGAGTTTGGCTGAACATTTACGGCCACTTGGTTTATCACGTCCGTAGATTGTTCTGATGTGTTCATTGTGGAGACCATTACCTCTTCTTCTCCGAATCTCAAGGCATTGTTTTTGAAGTGTACTATAAATCCATATGCGTTCATAACGTCCACAACAAGAATTGATTCAACCACAATGTCTGTAACAAGTACTTGATGATTAAACTCAAGTCGACCGAGCCGTAGGTGTATCTTCACTTATCCATACACTTTTATAGGCCGTCCAGTTCGCAAGCTGCAAGAGCACTAGATTGGCTTGAGATTGTTCACCACGTCGGGGCGCACAATGGAAACTGTTGCGTCTGTGTCAACTGTAATCGAGGTTGGCCTTTCTTGAACGAATCCGGTACCCCCAGGCTCCCGCTGTTTTTCTAAAGTGTAGAAATTGCGTATTGTCTAGGGGATTCGTTCCTCCAGTTAGTGAGCACATGCGTACCGATTACTGCTCGTTTCCCTGCTGCTGAATTCTAACCCGACAATCTCGTTGTAGATGTCCAGGTTTCCCACATCTTCGGTCACTTTCGGCCACATCATCTTCCAGGTGTCCATAACACTTCGGTTTTCCACCCTTTCTTATTTTATTCTGTGACGCAGACCGTCGAGTCTCTGTTCCTTGTTCTTATTCCTCATCGTCTGTGCCGTAGCGATCTTTTAGCGCGCACTATATGACTTGTCCAACTAGACGCTGATTTGGCGGCCTCAAATTGCAAAGCATGTACCAGAGCGTCCGCACTTGTCTGGTGTCTTGCCATTAGTAACACTTGCTGTGGTTCGTTATCTCGGACACCGGCAGTAAATTTCTGCATTGCAAAACTCGTTCGAAAATCTTCTGGCGCTTCAGGATAGGCCAGTCTAATTAGTCTGTCGATACTTGCTTCAAACTCTTAAAGGCTCTCCCTGGATTGTTGTCGCCTTGCTCTCTGGGTGCAATAAACATCTCGCAAATATTTATCACCATACCGTAAATCTAGAGCTTTTATCAACTCGGCATAGATGTTCTGGCTGTCAGGTGGGCCTTCTGTAGTGATTCTGCCGCGGATCCCTTTAATGAAAGAACGAGTGTATTTCTCTGTTCAATTATTTGCGCATGCAGCAGCTTCAAATTGGCGGAGATACGTTGCCCAGTGACTGCTTTCGTCAAAGGTTGGAGCTTTGACATGAACTGTCCCTACTGGAGGCAAAGTGACTTTCTCTATTGACTCATTTTCAGTGTCTTTTCTGCCTTTATCATTGATACAGTCTGTTCATAAATTAGTTTTGGTTGTATGAAATGCTCAATTTCACTTTTAATTTAACCTACTCTATTTCTGTATCACCAAAGGTCTCAACATCAGTCAAATCCGGACACAGACAAGCCTGGACCTATCCTCCGATCACTCCCCTGTGATAGTAACAGATCACTCCCAAATTGCTCGAAGACAAAAACAGCCAACCTTACGTAGCAGACTAGCTGACTGTGACTTGTTCGGACGCCATCTAGACGATTTAATAACTTTGAACATCCCATTGAAAACAAACGCTCCCATAGAATATGCGGTCGAAACCCTCACACAATCCATACAAACAGCTGCGTGGATGGCTACACCTGACCGCAACATGACCCAAATCAACGAATCATGTTCAGTAATAGTTAGGGAAAAAATTGCTTACAAACGGATGCTCAGGAAATAATGGCGGATGAACAGAACAGCGGCAATAAACAAAAATTAAGTAAAGCCTCGAAGAACTTGAAGAACTTACTTTACGACTTGAAAAATCAAGGACTTCAAGAATATCTGGAGAACCTCTCAGCCTCAGAAGCTAATAATTATTCGCTTTGTAAAGCCACAGAACGTATTAAACGACCGCAACAATCCATACCCCCCATTATGGACGCCAGTGGACAGTGGGGCAGAGATGGTAAAGAAAAAGCCGCTGCATTTGCAAACTATCTGGATACGGTGTTTCAACCATATCATTCTGATGAACCTGAACACGATGCCGAGGTAGCTGCATTCCTAAATGTCCCGTTCCAGATGACGTTACCAGCTTGTAAATTCAAATTAAAGGTGGTGCAAGCAGTCATCACTAGGGAAATCAACCCCAAGAAAGCGCCAGAGTATGACCTGATTACCGGCAAAGTGCTACAAGAGATAACAAAAAAATGTCTGAAAGCGATAACCCAGATTTTCAATTCTATCCTGCGACTCGGCCATTTCCCGCACCAGTGGAAAGTTGCGCAGATTGTAATGCTGCCCAAACCCGGTAAACCAATGCACGCTATAACATTCTATAGACCCATAAGTCTTTTGCCTCTTTTATCAAAGGTGTTTGAAAAACTTCTTCTTAAAAGACTCCAACCAATATTACGTGAGAGGGAGACAATACCTTATTTCCAATTTGGCTTCAGAAAAAAAACATGGCACCATAGAACAGGTCAATCGCATTGTAAATAAAATAAGCAGCGATCTCGAAGGTAAACGATATTGCTCTGCAGCCTTCCTGGACATAAGCCAGGCCTTTGACAAGGTTTGGTTCACCGGCCTACTACACAAATTGATGAAACTCCTTCCACACGATTACTATCTTGTTCTCAGATCATACCTCCAAGGCAGATACTTCTTTGTCAAACATCAAGATGAATTTACAAGCTTTCATCAAGTCAACTCTGGAGTCCCACAAGGAAGTATACTGGGTCCTGTGCTCTACCTAATATATACCGCAGACCTTCCAATTTCAAATCAAGTTATGACAGCAACTTTCGCCGACGACACGGCGATCCTGGCCTCGTACACAGATGTTGCCTGCGCCTCACGTAACCTACAGATCAACCTTAACGAAATCCATTAATTGTTAAAGAAGTGGCGGATAAAGGCGAACTGAACTAAATCACCACACGTTACCTTCACTAAGAGACGTGACAGCTGCCCGCCGGTAACACTCGATAACTGCCAACTACCGCAAAAGGAAGATGTAAAATACCTCGGTATATATCTGGACCGTCGCCTTACCTCCCGAAAGCACATAATTACCAAAAACAAACAGCTCAGACTACAGTACAGGCAAATGTATTGGGTACTCGGAAGGAGATCCCCTGTAACTCTGGAAAGCGAACTCCTTATCTACAAAGCCATACTTAAGCCAACATGGACATATGGCATCCAGCTGTGGGGGACAGCGAGTACTTCAAATATCGAGATTTTACAACGATTCCAGAATGTGGTGCTCCGAGCTATGGTCAAAGCTCCTTGGTACGTACCGAATAATGTCATCGAGAACGACCTCCAAGTGACTTCTGTCAGTCATGAAATCAAACGACTCTTCGCAACAACTCTTCAAACAGTAAGAGACTAGCAGCGAACCCCAACGAAGTAGCTCAAAAGCTCATGGAAGACGGAAGCAATAACACAAGAAGACTCAAACGCCACAAACAAGTGGACATTCCGGCTAGATTTATGTAATATTAGTGCTTAAGGAGGAGTGATCAATAAACCACCCTCTACATGTCATATATATTGTCACAAATTTTGCCAAATGTTTATTTTGTAAACAGATTGCAATAATAAAAAAAAAATTAAAAAAAATGTTTACCATTGAGTTTTCATCATTGAGTTTGCCATTCCACTGGATTCATCTGGAACATTCGATAAACGCGTAGATTGTTCTATAATGTCGTAACAATATTCCCAGAAAGGAATATAAAATAGATACTGACAAGTTAACAAATCTAAACCACCCTCCCTTAAAACACTGTATTGGTTTTAGGTTATATAACTCCACAAGATTCTACACTTCCCTGACATAATAATGTAGTATTATTTTCTGCCTCTGTAGCCAACAAATATCATGAGTTCTTTGTTTAGAGATATACTAAATACTTATTGATCTAGCCTTGAGTATCCACTACACAAAATCTAAGATTCTTAAACGATAATCAACTTTGTTGTAATTTGTGAACGCATTGTCAAAAAGATAAAGAACGTAATTATACATAATTGTTGTATGCATATACGCGCATTAACGAAGGAGCCCACCGCAGACTATATTAAAGATATAAACCACAGTATAAATAAATGTACGAATCTGTCTGATATACGTACCATGCGTCAACTCAAACAAATACATACTCGCGCCCCTGCGCTTAATGGTCTGCCGAAAATACATAAGGGGAATATGCCCATACGACCCATAGTTAATTTTACCACAGCACCCGGATATAAAGCGGCTAAAAATCTTCTACAGGTTTTAAAAAATAATATAAAAATAAACAATAACCACAGTATCAGGAATAATATTGAATTTGTGAATCGGGTAAAATCATTAAGAATGTTGCCACAATATAAACTGATGTCCTTTGATTTTCTGAACCTTTACACCAATGTTCCAGTTACCCAAACCATCAATATTGTACAGGAAAATCTGGAGAGGTCTCTCAGCTTGAATCAACAAGAAGTACAGGACCTTATCATGATATTTAGAGTAATACTAAGCCAGAACTATTTTACTTTTGATAATAGGTTTTTTGCCCAGGACGATGGACTTGCAATGGGTTCGCCACTTAGTGGTTTTTTGGCTTAACTCTATCTTAACCACTTTGAAAATGAATACGTATTGTCTAATAAGAATAGGTTTTATAAAAAGATCATTTCATACACGCGATATGTAGATGATACATTTCTTGTATTTGATGGCACATGTAGGCAGGCAGAAATTTTGAATAAATATATAAATAGTATACATCCAAACATAAAGTTTACACTCGAGTTGGAGAACGGACATAGCTTAAATTTTCTCAACCTGATGATATACAAAACATAAATAACCACCTTAAATTTAAAATCTACAGAAAGCCGACCACTGCGGACATTACTATCCATGCATCCTCATTTCATCCATTCGCTCAGAAAATGGCGTCTTTTAACTCCTTCGTCAACAGGCTATTGCAATTTCCATTGGAGCCGAAGGACTACCGTGAAGAACTTAGTACTATAAAGTACATAGCGATGGCCAACGGTTATAACAGCGTGATTTTGGATAGGTTAGTAAAAAAGCAAAAAAAGAACCTGCATAGAAATAACAATGAAACACACAATAGGGTTCAGAAATACATAGCAACTAAATATACGAATCTTTTACCCAATACCATTTATAAAGTTTTTAGAAAGTATGACTATACAGTATCTTTTAAGACGAATAACAGCATTTTAAAAACTTTAAGGCCAAAATCCAATAATCCAGTAGAAAGCTGTTCAGGGGTGTATAAAATAGAATGTGAAGTATGTAATAGTTTCTACATTGAACAAACAGGCAGAAAATGTTTAGATAGATATAAAGACCACCTGCCTATGGGCAACGTCAGGAACGTCAAGTCAAACTTTGCCATGCATATCATTGATCACAACCATACCTATTCCAATTTTAGAAATAATTTCAAACCACTGCATTTCTGCAGAAAGGGTAAACTCATGGACGCACTGGAAGAGTTTGAAATTTACAGAGCCTCTACAACACACAATGATCACCTTCTGAACGAGAAACTGTCGTCCAAGTCAAGCAAACTGTATGATACTGCTATACGCATGCTGAAACAGCACGACAAATAAATACAGGGCGAATAGATTTGTCAGTCGCTCGCGGGGTCGGTAACGATGCGCATCGTGTGAATAACGCGAGTGGGGAAATCGACTAAGTAGCGAGATGTGCGTGATCTTTATATATTTTTTATTTAGTGACGTGCTCTACATGAGTGAAAAGGTTATCCACCTGATGATGGGACTTTAAGTCCCGAAACGTGTAGTGTATATTGAGAAAAAACACAAAGAAGTTGCGAAGAAGGAAACCAAGGTAATTCTTCTATTTAACGTAATTATATTTCTAGAAGTGTTTGATACACAGCTAAAACGTTCGAACAGTTTATCTCAAGAAATTAGCTGGGTGATGAAAGACAACGAACAATACATGGAAGCAGTCGGCGTTCTACGAAGGCTGTAAATTCACGTTTAGAAAACAACAAAGTTAAAATACATTTACCATTACAATACGAAAACCTTTAAAGAAATCCCCACTGCCCTCAAGTAAACACAAACAAAATAAAAAAACGTACGTAGACGCAGTTTAGCATGAAAACACTCGTACACGTCTCAAAGGGAAATGCTGTCTGCTTACCTAGCGAGTAACTTGTTTTATGCCCGCTTTAAACGTTACACCTGACCTGAATAAGTAGAAACATTTGTTTAATACAGCAGCTGGCTATTGTTTCTTCCACTTGTTGTTACAGTTTGCAATTCCCTTTGGCTCCGAAGCTTTATTAAGTTTGTCGTAGACCGTTGTTTTCAATTTAACTTTTTAGTGGATCAAGAGGGATACCGAGAAAACAAATACACTCGAAATATTCAGAAAATATGTTTTCTATACTATTTAAGTAATCAAAATTTCACTCCACATTTATTCCTTGTAAGGCCATTTAAAAGCACTGCGTGTTGTATTATTAGGCGTTCGTGTTTACAATCAATACACCATTATTCGATTTACTACTTATACCAAAACGCAAGAATGAAAGTCCTAAATTCACTATACATGAATTAGATGTCAGTAGAACGGGAAGTTTACACAATAAACATTTAACACGGATAGTGATTGAGGTAATGATTATACACCACAATATGTATAGCGATTTAAAAAAATTACCCTGGCTGTGAGGTCGTTTTATTTGGGAATCCTAGCAAAAGAACTATAATTGAACCATTTCGAGAATAATTTTATGTTGACAAATTTTAACAAACAGCATGACCACATCACACTCTATATTTTCTATATATAAAATGATGCTTTTTGCTATTCAATGTAACCTTCAGACAACTAAAGAAATTACAGAAGTATCTGAATAGTAACAACGCTAACACCAGAAATGGAGAATAATAACAGCCTAAACTTCCTTGATCTCACAATCAGTAAAAATGGTAAACATTTTATGAAAAACCCACAACAGCGGAAACTACAATTTACATCCATTTACACAATTCTTATTCTCAAAAAATGGCAGCATTTAACGTTGAATTCTTTCTCTAGCTCTTGAATAAAAATTTATAGTAGGAGAAACAATTATCATCTATTGCTGATGTGTGCAACATCAAACTCATAGACGGGCTAATAAGGGGGCACTTAATAAAAATTAATAATAAATGCAAACTGGTTAACGCAGTTAAAGAATATAATAGGTTTACACAGAATACACAGAATACCGCTCATTATAAAAAACGAATTGCGAAAACAAAATAACACAGTGGATTTTAAAACTACAAACACTTGGGCAAAAACTCACATCCCTTACTAGGAAAAACTCGGAGTTTATTGCATTTTATGCGACGTCACTGACAGAATTTATGTAGGACAAACAGGCAGACTATCAATCAAACGGATCAAAGAAAATCTGCTAAAGAGTGAGATTTTGAAGACTAGATCTAGTTTTGCTCAACATCTAATGCTATTTAATCATAACTATATGGATTTCCACACAAACGTTAAAAAGGCTTTGTAAGTTGCTTCACAATTTTCAAACAGGACCATATATGAACGACATGGAAACAGACAGGATTTATAAAGCTTCTAAACTGTTAGCGGACCAGCTGCTTACCGATAAACTCTCATTTAAATTCAACCACTTAAACAATACTGTCATAGATATTGACGTATGTACGGGAAATGGAAGTACAGTATAAATATCGAAAGATAACGACATAACAGTCAACCGACCGAAGCGGAATGGTGAGCAAAAAATTGTGTCGCGACGCGAAATGCTGTAATAGTGTTTACAATTTAATAACCGGAATTGTTGTTTTAAATTTTGTTGACGACTTATCTCGAGGAATGTATGTTTTGACCTACGATCTCATGGTGAATATTTATCTTCGAAACGCAACATTTTAAACGATGTTAAAAGAAGTCACCTGACGCAGAGTAGTCAGTTGGTTGCTAGTATTAACATGCACAATGCATAATATTGAAGGCAACAAATAAGTCATTACAACTACAGGAATAGCAAGCGTCAAATTACTTAGTGTTAGGTTTTGGGGTATTCATACGAAATTCGTTACAAAACTGAATCCAGTTTACCACTGGAAACGATGAAAATTTCCAAACAATTTGCTTAGAGGACGAATATGCTACAACATTACTAGCGCATACGCCACATTAGCACCTGACCTGACTTGTTGACAGGAATTATTTTTGTGATTCATACGACTAACCAACAAGTTTGTTTATATAACTATCTGCAATGAAAAATGTTGGTGTAGTACAGTATGATCTAACAAAAGCAATCCCAATTCCCTGCAGACAAATATCGTACTGACGAAACAACATTTTTAACATGTGTTTCAAAACTTCCAATGTTATTATTACCACATTCTAAAATTCCAAAACAATGAAAATTTATCATTCGTATTTCTAATATAGTGTCATTGTAAAGGTCGCATATTAAGTATCGAAAGTTGGAATGTAACTAGGTTTTCCAGTTGCGTTTAAATCATGTTAATCTACTTTCCTCATAGGAAATATTCAAATTAATTTTTTTTTGTACTTCAAAACACAAATATACAATGTAAAGAAAAATAATTAGCCCATTGCTCTTTTCGGTATATAACAGTTACTCGTTTTGTAAACAGACATAAGATACGTTTAGTCTAGTTTAATATTTCCTTAGTTTTTTCTAAGTTTTTCCATAGACTGTATTCCGAGGCATCTTCCGTTACCCACCGACTCCTAGGTAAAAGCCACGTAAACCCTATGATGATGATGTGACAAGGCGTCCAGTTCTTGAACGGCATCCTAATAATTTTGGTGCTTACATAAAGAGGTTTGGTTTGAGGGACAGTGATCTCTGTGCGTGTTATCAAGTCGATATATATCTGGGTGAAACTGGAAGAAATTTTAAAATTCGAATGAATGAACATGCAAAAGGAGAAGGAGTTAAAACAACGAACCACTATATGCAAGACATTTCAATGAATCAGGCCATAAATTTATAAATCCAAATGAAAATATGGAATGTAATAAGATATATCTGGGCGAAACTGGAAGAAATTTTAAAATTCGAATGAATGAACAAGCAAAAGGAGAAGGAGTTAAAACAACGAACTTACTATATGCAAGACATTTCAATGAATCAGGCCATAAATTCATAAATCCAAATGAAAATATGGAATGTAATAAGATATATCTAGGCGAAACTGGAAGAAAATTTAAAATTCGAATGAATGAACATGCAAAAGGAGAAGGAGTTAAAACAACGAACTCACTATATGCAAGACATTTTAATGAATCAGGCCATAAATTCATAAATCCAAATGAAAATATGGAAATAATCAAAATAGAAAACAATCCGCAAAAAAGGAAACTAATAGAAGAACTAGAAATACTTAAAGTTAAAAAAGAAGATAAGAATAAATTAATGAATATAAAAGTGGATTTTACAAATGAAGAAATATTTTATTATATATTAAACAATAAACAAAAAGTAAATTAAAAAAATAAGAATAACACACTAAAATTGACGAAATGCAATAAAAGGTTACAAAAAAGTTATAAGTCAAGAAAATAAAATAGTAACATGAAGAAAATTACGGGAGATTCATAAAATAAGTGACGGACGTTGGTAAAATGCCTAACGAAAAATATAGACGAAGTTCCCGTGAAGAGCGGTAGCCGTTAAAACAATGAACTCACTATATGCAAGACTTTAGTAAATTATATAATAGTGAATTTACAAATGAAGAAATATTTTAAATATAGTAAACAATAAATAAAATTAAAACAATAAGAAGAATACACTAAAATTGACGAAATGTAATAAAAGATTACGAAATAGTTATAAGTCAGAAAGTAAAATAATAACATGAAGAAATTAACGGAAGATTCTGAAAAAATTGACGGACGTTGGTAAAATGCCTAACGGAAAAATGTAGACAAAGTTCCCGTGAAGAACCATTAGGAGCACGGCAAGAACCATTAGGAGGGGCAATGACAAAAGGGGAGGGGCTTAAGTATAAAAGCCTAAAACGTACAGGCGACAGACGTTGTTCAAGACCTGATGATGTCAGAGATGACGAAAAGCTTTGTCTGAACAAAAATTGTAGCAGTTTAGCAACTTCATAAAAGAAATAGTAAGGATGGCTGCTAACTTAAATAATATGAAGAATAAAAGATGTTCTTCAAGCACTGGGGAAGGTGAAGATTTAATGGAGGGAACATCAATGGAGGGTATTCACCCAATGTCATAAATTCAGCCCTGCACAGCATATTACTGTAGTACTGTACATCTGCAGATGCGCAAATGTAAGATATATGCTGCCCCCTATAAGTTTATTGTAATGTTTGCTACATGCAGATTTACCCGTATATTTTCTTTAATCCATCTTCTTGACTGTAAAATTCCTTGTAAATTCAAAAAAATTCTTGTATACGATTTTCGTTAACGTGTATTTATTTATTTGTTTTGTTTATTTTTTCCTCGGATTTTTTTTATGAGGATTGTTGTTTCATTGATAGATATGGGTGTACATAATTGTAATTACGAATGATGCAAATTTTGTGTCTTCGTTTATTTGAGTGCCATGCAGTTTGTCAATTAGCTGTGTGGTGTTTTTTATATTATTTTAGTTTTTAGTGTGATTTGGTTTCTTTATAATTTGTCCATGTGCTTTGTTATGTTGTAAGCTGGAGCCTCCTGCTAGATCCAATCACTTTGACACGGTTTTGACAACTTTCCATTTCGTTTCAGAGTGTCCTGCTCTTCATCATCTGCGAACCTAATTTAATATCCCTTCAGATGTTAGAAGAAATTTAAATAGTAAAACTGCAACCGCCGGAATACTACTCTTCATAAAGAAGATTCAGTTGATACCAAAAATATAGTTACGGACTCTTAAATTTATAAGAACATTGGAATTGGTGTAATTTGTAGGACGTTTAACTTAATAAACTGATATTGGTTGAGATTGTTATTACTGTGTTATTTATTGTATAGACGATTCGTTGTTACATTTATTGTTGTATATAAACGAGATAACACGTGCTGTTACAAATAATTATAATTAAAATAAAATAATAATTGCTGAATACTCTATGTCAGCCGTCCCAGCTATATGTTGTGAAGCTGATCACAAGTCTTAATATTTTGTGTTAACGACAACGACGAAAACAACATACTAAGGCTGGAGAACAGTTCTATCCAATTTGTCCTTTTTTTCTCTAATGAGTGTTTTAAATTGTTCCTCTAGTGGTTAAATCATGAGTGTATGAATCTTATTCAGAATCCTGCATTTAAACTATTATTACACTAAGTGTGTAGTCTTAATTTTGTACAAAAAATATTATTTTTAACATAAACTTTTAAAATTTATTTGCTTTCAAAATTGTTATGTATACTCAGATTTTACTTTATGACAAAGCACATAATAAGTATTGTGTGTTATACACGCACATTCACGTTGTGTTACACACAGTTCTTGGTAAACTGAATTACAAACCTGGAGAAAAAGTATTAAACATAGCTTACGATTCTTACTCTTAATGGCAACAAATACATAAATAGAAATAATAAGCAATAACTTTTATAACATTTATTTTAAATGTATAAGTTTATCAATGAAAAGCAAAGTTGTAATAGGTCTTAGGAAAAACAAACACCACGCTGTAGTGCCGGTTAAATAAGTGGTGAGGTAGGCGGAACCACGAAGAAGAATTTCAACAAACAAACAAACCGCGACACCTACACTACCTGATGTTTTGTGTCGAATGACAATGCCTCAGAAATCGGGAGTCAAAATTTTCAAAAAAAACGTGCATGCCGTCAAACAAGTATGTACTAAACTTAACTGTGAGGCCTTCAGATTCATGTTTTGGAAAAAGTTTGGTACGTGGCAGCAAATGTTCGTGACTTATCTGAAGTCTTTCAGTTTTCTGTCTTTCAGTTTGTCAAATAGCTGTGTGGGGTATTTTATATTATTTTAGTTTCTAGTGTGACTTCGATTTTTAATGATTTGTACATGTGTTTTGTTATCTTGTAAGCTGGTGGTAATTTTCAGTTGATGAATGGTCTTATAAGGTATCCTGTTTTATGTATCTTTACAACTATTTTCAGTGGTAGGGCTTTTAGCTTGTTGTTGATGAATTAGGTTGTTTTTTGTTAAGCATTGTTTTGTTTTCTTTTATTAGCTTATTTATTTGCTATAGGTATTTTTGTGTTGGTTGTATTCTAGTTTTGTGCATTTGATTTTTGTTATCAAGTCTTTGTTTTATTCATATATTTGTTTATATTTATAGCAATCAATTCGTTGCTTTAGTCTGTCTGTTAGGTTAAACCAATCGGTCAAGAATACAATGAGTATACAACGGAGAATCTCTGGTTTCCACCAATTTGAAAACTGAATCCGACAGCAACTTTGTTGACTATTAATGTGTTTTTAATAACTAAAATATTTGAAATATTATTTCTTTCTTTATAGGTGATAACAAAAATATACCGTATTAAGTTTGTGTAGACACTCGTGGACACGAAATTCTTCTACAGGTTATCAGATACTATATAGTGCCCGGTACAACAATAGTCAGTGATTGCTGGAAGACTTACAATTGCATTCAGTTTCAAAAGCACTAGTACGTGACTGTTAACTTTTCTTATAGTTTTGTTAAACGCGACACCGGTTCCCACACACAAAGTAGTGGCAAAGTGGCGTGCCTAGATTCATGAACACAAAACACCGCCTTATTGGGCATTTAGCCAAATTTATATTTAAAAGAACGGTATGTGACTACAAAGGTAAGACTTAACATGTATTTACAGCAATCGGTCAAGTGTACAACGGGGAATCTCTTGTTTCCGGCAATTTGACCACTGAATCCGACCGAAGCTCTGATAATTAATAATGTAAGTTTTTGTTTTTTATTAATTATAAAATTTCAGATATTATTTTGTTCTTAATATTCCTTTTTGTGGAACAGATCCCGAATGGGCAAAAATTGTTTTAGATGGTACTGTCCTGGAACAAGATAGCAGTTTTGAATACCTGGGCTACAGTGTGTCTTATAATGCAAGCAACGGCGTGGTTCATACGTTGCATAAGTTCAACCTTATGTGCGGGACCATCAGGCGAACCCTTAAGTCAGCAAGTAAAGGAACACGCCTAAAATTCTACAATTCTGATGGATCTTGCCACACTTCTTTATGTGTCTGAAAATTGAACTTTAACAAAAGGCCAGGCCAGTCGCATCCAAGAGGCTAAAATGAGATTTCTCAGACACGTGGCAAGGTATACTCTCCATGGTCATAGAAGAAATACAGATATACGGCAGGAACTTAATATTATGGATCGCCCAGTATCTGCTGAATTGGTGGGAACATTTTTTCCGAATGGATGACTGCCGCATCCCCAAACAACTTTGGAACTATAAGCCGAGAGGATGGAGAGGTGTGGGACCTCTGAGGAAGCGCTGGACTAACCAGCTGTAATATTTGACTATTTGAGACCGGAACAAACTATTCTTGGTTTAAACCTTGAGGATGAAGAAGAAAAAGATTTTGTCCTCAATAGTTTGTAAGAATTTATATATTACTTTTGACAAAATAAAAGGTGACACACAATTGTAACTCATAATTGTTTAAAGCCTGTAACGTTTTTGATACAGCAATTATCCTTTCGGAACGAACACAAAAATCCTACAACCTCGCCGGTGGTTTAAACGATACAGTTCGTTCAGTATTAACATAGAGACTTATTTATAATAATTGTAATGCTGCAGTATATGTAAAAATAAGAGCGTCATTCTTATACTTCTGTGGACAATGGAATAAGTCTCACCATCACACATCAATAACTACTTCAAGAAATTCTATCGTACTTGTTGTATACACCGAGAATATTACAATGAATTCTATAACGCTACAAATAGATTTAAGAAAACTTTGCTAAATTAAAAAATTAACAGTTCTATTATGTAATACTGTTGAAACAGAAAGAATTGTATCTGAGCGTAGCGTAGCGGATTGATATGTTGTCGAGATTGTTACTATTTTAATATATTTTACTGCATCTGCATGAGAATTTCTGTAAGATTTACAAATTCAATTGTTAAATTTTTGTGGTTGGTAATGGCCGATGCTGTTGCAGCGGGCTTATAAATAAATGAACGTTATAACAAAAAGAAATAGTGGTGTAATAGTGTTGTATGCTGTCGGGCGTTACCTCCGCGCACTTTTTGTTACTTACTGTTGACTGGGTCCTCTGCGGTGATGTAGTCCTGTAACACAACTTAATACTATGTTTTTTTGTGGGCGCCACTTGGAATCGTTTGTTCCAAGAATAAAAAGTGATTATTAAAGAAATTAAAATTTTTAAATCTTACTTCTATGAAAAATTATAAACAAGTCAGTTTAGCTTGAAAAAATCAGGTAAGTTTAATGATTCTTCAAAAACAAACAAATCGTCTGAAGGACTAACATTCATAAAAATTTATACAATTGCAGAGTTACTAAAGGAAAAAAATTCACAAGTTATTATTATTATTATTATTGAAAATTTTATTTATCCAATCAAGTATCGGCTAGTATTTTCAATTTTTTACTCAGTTAAATAGCATGAGTTTAATACGTGAAAAAATCTTTACTCTCAGGACGTGACTCCTTTGAACTACCAAGACATATCAATAAGATGCCTTACAAGAAAAATTAAGTAATTTGAAGGTGTGTGTGGCGTGTGCAGTACAACTGTGTGATAAATGTAACCAGGTAAGAAAATGACTTTAATTTTGGTAACTCACGTTCCAATGGTTAATTAATCTCGCACTGGACACTCCTCTCGGGTAGTTTTTCAATCTCGCCTCTTCATGTGTGCACTGAATCTATTTTAAGTCAAAATTGCGATCATTTACAATTTCCGCACTTTTTGTGAAAACGTTTGGCAGTAGATTCTCGTTCAAACCCCGCCACTACAAATCAGCTGCTCCGCGTTGATTCCCAAATTGGCCGCCACAGCGCTGATTCCCTTGCAGTATCGAGAAAGGCTTTGTGTTTGTTTGTTTACGTTAAGGGGGTTATTGTCAAGTTAGTCTGTCTATGCGAACACACCAGAATTGGTTCTCTATTTAAAGTTTTGGTCCCTCCTGGGCCGTTGACGTTCTGGCTGCGTGATTTCTATTAAAATTTGCCGTGTTGCTGCTCTATTTCAGCAACACATTGGCGTAGATTCTTGTAGAGGTTATGTCAGTCTGTCAATATACGGGAAAAGCCTTTCTTCGGGTCTTGTCGATTTCTCGCCTCTCGGTTTCGCCTTAGCTGCGTTGATCAGTGTCGTGGGTGATGCATCTGTTCTGGAGTTCAAGTTTCAAGTGTTTTTTGGGTCGAATTTGGTCTCTCTTTTATACTAATTCAGGCTGATTGTTTTCATCGACTTCCGGTATATTTGTGTAAAAATTCCTTCTAGATTGTTCGAGAAATAAGAAATGGAACATCATGGAACAATTTTCATTTTCGTCGAAGCTTTTAGAACAAATTTCTTATTCTTCATACTAAGGATATTTCAAAAATGATTCTGGTATTTTTCAAACAGTTTTACATTATTACTCACAATTTATATGCCATTATTACATTTAGATTCTCTGTTTTCAACTGAATCTAGTGATACTAATTATGATTGGTTTTTAAATAAATTAACTTTAATAAGTAACACAATATACAACTCTCACCTTGGGTTGTTGTCATTGAAATTCAATTTTTTAGAACAAAAATTGTTGTGAAACTATTATGTTTCTTCCACAATCTGAACATATAACATTACTGTCTTCCTATTACAAAACAAACAAATTTTAACATATATAATACATAGATAATTACAATTTTACCTGGCCCCTGTCCATGGCCTAGGTTTTTGTCAATGTTATAACACAATAATTAGTCTCTTTCTTTAACATATGTAGTATTTCACTAGTGTACACTCAGAGTTTATTATATTGTCTGTCTTTTGTGATACCTGGTTACTCTTTACACATATTATTTTTATTACAGGATAACATAGCATCACATTGATTGGTCTTGAGATGTGCTTCTTCATGGTGTGACAAATCTCACTCTTATAAGTTAAATTCTTTCATAATTGATCTTATTTTCAACTGCGTTTGTTCGTTTTTAAGGTATACTGAAGTATTGTACCATTCTATTTTATTCTTGTCAACATTTTGTAAATATTTAGCCAGATATGACTACTTTTGTACTGGTTGATTGGATCCAGCCATACATGGTATAGGTAAATATTTTGCTAACTTGATTATTACAATGTTAAAGTTAGTCAAATATATTAGTATAGTCGCTTTATATTATATTTCAACTTTCTAATGCAATTTGGTTGCATTTTGGCAACATTAAATCCATAAATCATACAATATTATATGCCTACCACATGTTTTTAGTTAATACTGTTTTTGGCTATTTTGACTGACTTTTATTCATTTGACAGCTTTCTTTATTTAAGATACATTGTTCACTTTTATCTGCTTGACAATTACATATAGTTTTTATTTCAAATTGATAATAATTAATTTTTTCATGAAATCTGAGTGTTTGGTCTCAAATCCAACACATTAATATTTTTTGTCATAACAAATATATAATTTTTATTTTAACTTAGATTCTTTCTAATAATGTATTTAAGTCATTTAATACATTTATTTTATTTACATTACATAATATAATAATGGATCATGTCCATTCATTCATAAAAAATAGTTCTTAATACTCTATTCAGAGTTATAAAACTTAATTATTAATGACTTCATTTTGGTTGATTCTGACATTATTTGTCTCTCTTATAGTATCTTATGGTTTTTTCACTGTTATTCACTTTAATAATATATATGGGGTTTGTGTCTTAGTCACAGTCGTTTTTCATGTTAGTAGTAATAATTATTAGACAATATTACACAATTTTTTAGGACTACTTGGGTTCGATACTGTTCACCTCACCTTCCTCTTATGATAAATTGCTATGTAAATGATTTCCTTTATGGAACGTTCTGTGACGTTACATATGCCTCTCCGTTAAAATTGATAATTTTTGAAAAACATATCTTTGGTTTTGATGAAATTATCATTTCTATATTAACCCTTTATTAGCTTCTTTATATTTCATTCTTTTATCTTATAAGTAAATTCCTGTACTACTCCTTTAATATATTAATCCAACTCAATATTCCTAGTTCGTTCTTTGTCGTATCACCTATTCCTTTCCTTTTTACCTTGATGTTATTTAATTAATCTTTGATATAATTCCCTATCAATTCCCTAACTTTCATAGAGGGTTGGGAGTCAGAGTGGCTCGCTATGGCATACATTCTCTGCCCTTCCCTATCTATAACTACTGAAATCAGAGGCAACACATCCCTGTCCAGAAAATAATAATTGCACCTTCGCAACAAATAATAATAATAATAAAAATACAATATTCAAAGATCATAGGCTCCTACACATAAATTCCCTTTCTTAAACTCTTCTGATTAATTCACAATTATATTAATATATCGTTCTCCGCAGGTAAAATTATCGTTTAAAATCTTTCAATGTTAATAGCTATATTCATATTCATCATTACCTCCTTATGTAACACACTGTTTTCCTTTTTTTTTCATTTATCATTTCCATTTAGTATCAAATATATGACAGTATTTCTCCTTCTTTTCTCCTTTACTAAGTGTCCATCTCGTAATATTTATTAATAATAATCTCTCTCCTTCTCTAAGTACGGGTAAGCTGGTAAATATACGTTGACATGGCTATTGGAAATAAATCTTGCCTATGGTGGAATGTGTCCATCTCGTAATATTTATTAATAATAATCATTATACAATAATATTTATATTTATTTAATAATCTCTACCTCCTTTCTAATTATGGGTAAGTTGAAAAATTCACGTTAACATGTTTAGTCAAGGTACCTTCTCAATGATGCTGTATTTGACTTGGGTTTTTGGTCATGGTACTTGCTCACTGATTGAGTATTTGACTTGTGATTTTTAATCATGGTACTTTTTCAATGATGTTTGGTTATACGTACCTTTTACTTTGTTACTAACCGTGTCAGTTACCTCGTAGGTATTGTTTTTATTTTCTCTGGTGATCGTGAAAGGCCCTGTATATAAGAGTAGCAATTTACTCGTTATGCCTTGTATAGCACTGGGCAATTCTCGATTTTTAACTAACACCTTTTCTCCTACCTCATATTTAATTGCCTTGGGCTGTGATTTGACATATTTTTTCCGCTGCTGTTCCGTTTTTTCTAACACCTTGTTATAAAATTTGGTTCTTTCAAATTGGTATGCGGGTTCGTCGGGAAAACTAATAATTTCTTTTATCTCTCGTGGTGGGGGTCTTTCGAACATAACTGCGACACCTCGATGGTATTGTGATGCGAGAAATTGAGAAAATCCTCGGTTGATGCTACGTATTCATGCCATCTTTTCTGTTCGTTATGGCAGTATGTACTCAGTAACCGTCCTACTTCCCTTAACACTCTCTCGGCTGGGTTACTATTCGGGTGATATACAGACGTCTTGTACGTTTTTATTCCGTGTTCTCCCAGGTTTTCCTTCCAAAGTTTTCCCCTAAACTGGGTACCGTGGTCCGTAATTATAGAATACCTACCTCCATTATATATCGCTCTATAATGATGTCTATTATTTTCCTGGTCGTTGCCCTAGTTATTGGGTATAGCTTGGTATATTTGCTAAAATGGTCGAAGATGATTACGATAAATTTATATCGGTGTCTCCCACCGCTGCGTGGAAATGGTCCGCAGATATCGAGAAAAACCTTTTCCAATTTTTCGGTGGATGTTATGGGTATCATGACCCCTTCTTTTCTCTCGTTATCACACTTTACTTTTTGACAAATATCGCACGACCTTATCGCCAGTTGCACCTTCTTATTCATCCCCTTGATGTATGTTTGCTCTTCCAATGCCTTCCTTACTTTGAGTGCACCCATATGTCCGTACCTATCGTGATAGTCGATTATTAGCGGTCTCTCTATCGCTGGTGGAATTACTAATTTCCAATTCTCCTGGTGCGGGGTATTCCTTATAAACAAAGTGTCGTTGTGTATACAGTAATATCTATTTATGACCTCATCGCCTTCCTGTACCCTTTTTCTAATATCTCCTAATTTTGGATCGGCCTCTTGTTGTGACTTTATATCGTTTAAAATATTTTTTAAATATAGATTTGTGGTCGCTTCTAACTGTTATGGGGTACCCTAATATATATGTCCTAAATTTACCGCATGCGAAAACTACACTCAACAATTCTTTTTCGGTAGTATTGTAGTTTCGTTCGCAACTGTTCAGCACGCGGCTAGCAAAGCTAATTACTAAATGGTTACCATCCTGATCTTCCTGATATAGGGCTGCACCTAAACTCACGTTACTGGCATCGCAGTTTAGAAAAAATGGTTTTGTAAAGTCGGGATGATGCAACATTACTGTTTCTAAAAACTTTTCCTTTATTAGATTGAGCACTCCATCTTGCTCTGGTCCCCAAGTCCATTTGTCTTTAGCTGATAACTGCTTTTGGAACCTGGCAGTTAGTTCTGAGTAATTGGACCGAAACTGTGACGATTTCATTAATAAAAAATATGGTAATTATTAAATTGATAATGTGTAGGCTGAGAAATTTTAAATTTTTAATAAAATCGCACATTTAAACTAAATCTTATTGCTATCATTAATAATAATAATATTTAACAAAAGGTCTAATAATAAAATAAAAGAAATACGATTGTACAGAAAGGGTAAAGCTTGTTAATTAATCCTGCATAGACAGGCACTAACCAGAATTAACTTGATTTCCGACCCCTAAACAAACTAAATATACTTGTAAATTTTGACATTATTTAAATAATTAAATAAGACCACTGTAATGTATTTTAACAGAGTCTATAACTAAGAAAATGAAGGAGCTTATAAAGGAGACTTCAGAAAAGTCAGATGTCAGATTAAAGGAGATGTCAGAGGAGCTTCAGAACCTTCGTCAAGAATTAACAGAGTATATAACTAAGAAAATGAAGGAGCTTATAAAGGAGACTTCAGAAAAGTCAGATGTCAGATTAAAGGAGATGTCAGAGGAGCTTCAGAACCTTGTAAAAGAATAAAATATAATCATCTTGTAAACTGTAAGCTGTTGAACCATATATGTTGAAAATTTTAAGTAGAGCAATTAATACCATATGTAATAAAGAGATGTCATCTGTAGTACCGACTAAACTGAGTGCATAAATCAACAGTCTCCCCCTTCCAGAATCCTTTTATATTAATTGTTATGGTGTTGTGATTAATTTTCAGCTCATCACAACGAAGGCAGCCTGTATGATTGGCATTTCTAATTAATGCAGGTTTCCTAGGTTATAACACATGTTAAGATGTTATAAATTGCGCCACTCTGCTAATTTGTTTAAATTTTGCTACTCCTTCGTAAAAAAAAAAAAAAAATTGTGTCTTGTGTTGTTTAAGAAGTAATTGCGTCCCAATATTCCACACACACCCTGTTGATTTATTCACTCATTTACTCTAAAATGTGTCTAAAATCTTAAATAAAATAAAACGATAATTATTATTATAATAGTATAGTAAATAAGTAATTTGAATTATGATTTAGATATAGGTTGTCTACAACCTATTTCTATGATATGTAAGTCACATTACATAATGTTAACTTAAGACGCCTCGGGAATACGAAATAACATCAGGTACGTGCTTGTCAAAAATTTCATTCATCAACATGTCGGTTTGTAAACAAAATCCGACCGGTTGAATTCTTGCCCGCGCCTGTGTGAAACTGTCATAGTTACCCTCCCGCAAGTTGAGTTAGACAATACGCCACCCTCTTTGTTAGTTCTATTGTTATAAGAAGCGTGTCTTTTCCTGTGTTTAGTAACCGAAGATTCCCCCTTTTGTCGAACGTATATTCAAGCCTGTGTGAGATTTCTCTCACTACCAATGTAAAATGATAAAGGTTGTCATCACATTTTAATTGTTGATTTAAAAAAAAAAAAGGGTAAGAATACGATTGATTTATATTTTTAAATTTTTCTTGTGTATAAAAAAAAGAAAGCATTGTATAGAATTTAATGCAAATAGTAGAATAATTATTTATAGCCACTCACATTACGAAAATGGCTGAATTTAACCCTGATCTATTATTAAAAGATGAGCTGTGCTACGAAGCAATTTTACGAGGTCTAAAACACGTGAATGTAACCGTGTCTGAATTACAAAAATCATTACGCCAAACCGGATCAGATATACCCTCGCAGTTAGATAGATTGCGTGAACTCGATTATGACAGCGAACGAGAAACCTGTTATGCGAAATATAGGGAACTGACGGTATTATCTCAGAACCTTCAGGACGAAAAATCACCTACTGTAATATTGCGCGTCACGCAACGAATAGAACATTTAACCCGCCGGTTGAACAATTTATTAAGCTGGCCCGACGTCACCGTAATCCCCGCCGATGTGCAGAAATTTGCGGATGAGGCATTACGCCAATTACCCATAATTATCAACGACTTACGACGAAAGTCAGACTGATCAAGAATGGAGGAAATTGAGCACTACTTACAAAAATTATATATTTCCCCAGTTCAATCCCCTACTTTAGAACACCCTCCCTCCACCTCGAACCAAGAATCACCCACCGTATCGAAGATACAACCGACTCATGAACAGTTACCTAGTAGAGAATTAAATACCCTAACTATATCAGAACCCCTACCGCCTAATGGTCACCATACTCGCACTAATTGGTATGCGATTACAAATCCTAATGCAACCACCAATCCTTCGAAAAGTATACCCAATGTAAATTTTAATGTAGACCTCTACGGAAAGATTTCCCACCCAGTAGAGAAAATAATTAATGAAATTCCTTACACCGATGGCTTAAGTATCACGATACTGTTGACTTTTATCAGATACCTACTGCAAATAAAAGATCTACAACAATTGAACGATTGGCAAATACTGCAGGTAATCCTACCCAAATGTAAACCACCTTTACGAGATCGTGTACTAGAATCATTAAATTCGACTCTTCCAGTAGAAGAACTTCATACTACTATAATCAAATATTTTATCCCCACGGGAATTTATGAGGAGATCAAAAGAAATACCGTACTTCGAGTACAAGGAGCCCATGAAAGACTGGCCCACTATATTGCAGACATCAGAGAATCTTCACGTCTACTGCAAGTCGACTGGAGTGAAAAACAATTGGTCGATACTATTCTAGTAGGCTTATCTCCTGAAGAACGCTCCCGTTTAACACTAATAAGTAGACCCCTCACTTTCGCTGACCTTGAACAATGTAGTGTTCACTCGTCAAATGTGTGGTACGCAGATCAGCACAGACATGCACCGGTATCCACTACACCACATAGAAAGGAAACGCAAGCCCTAGTCTCAGATGCAAGAAGTCTACGAGAAAGACCACCATTTCGGCGACCAACCTATGTTCATGGACATGGTAAGTCCAAGGAGCCGCAACCTCGACAGGAAACCAGTGAGACCCCACGTAAAGAGTATGTATGCTATAACTGTGGAAAACCTGGACACCTCAGTAGAAACTGTAAACGGAAACAGTACAATCAGAAAAGTCATTATCCAAAAAACATGTAAGGCAGGGAGATCCGAAACCCTGTGTCTTCCGCAGCATCGTGAAAACAGGTAAACTCCTGAGAGACAACAAATTAAAACAAATTAATAATAATAACAAAAGAAAATTAGACCCCTATGTTAAAAAATTTATCGATAAATGTAACGCGATTAATAAATGTGATTTCAATAAGTGTCAATTACCGTATATACAAGTTGACCTTGGTGTTACATCCACCCTCGGATTAATTGATTCCGGATCAACGCGAAGTTTAATTAGTCAAGAGCTAGCCAATAAATTATTTAAACACAATTTAGTTAAACGCAGTCAATCAGTAAATATTAGATGCACTACTGCTAATAAACAAAACTTAATGATAAAACTTATCATCACGTTTAAAGTAAAAATTAAAAATCTAACGAGGTATTTTCCAATGTTGGTATGCGACGAGTTAGGACCCGAGTTAATATTGGGAGCTGATTTTATCAGTAAAACAGGAATAATTCTAGATATTCACGATAAGATATTTTACTTTGGATTCGATCGTTCACGGAAATATAACTTGGATGATAATGCAAATAACAGAGAAAGTACTAGCACCACTTCTACACATCTAAAGCATTACGAATCTGAATTAGGTCATCTGGAAAGTAAAGATAGACGGAACATACAGACTTTAATAAAACAATTCTCCAACGTCCTCACCCCAAAGTTAGGACTGACGGACCTGATAGAGTACAAAATAAATTTGAGCGACAATAAAGTAATACGTTTAGCCCCATACAAGTTATCACCTCCAAAAATGGAAGTAATGAGGAACCAAATTAATAAATTGTTAGAACAAGGAGTCATCGAACCCTCTACGTCATCTTATTCATCACCCGCGTTTTTAGTACCCAAAAGTAACGACAAACATAGACTAGTTGTGGACTACAGGCAACTAAATAAACGGATAGAATTTGAATCTATACCACTTCCCGACATCCACAGTGCTTTTCATTATTTTACGAAAGCAAAAATTTTTACCATTATGGATTTAAATCAGGCATTTCACCAGATACCCCTCTCGGAAGAATCAAAACGTCTAACCGCATTTGCTGTCCCTTTCAACCTGTACCAATTTACGAGGGTACCCTTTGGTATATCCCAAGGTAGTTCTGTATGTAGCAGATTATTAGAAACATTATTTCATGACATAAAATTTAAATATGTGTATCACTACTTAGATGACATTGTTATCTACAGCGAGTCAATTGAGCAACATCTTAAAAATCTACGTGAAGTACTATCTCGATTGGAGAAAGCTGGATTAACCGTAAACCCCAGTAAAGTAAATTTTGCTGTGACACAATTCTCATTTTTAGGTCACATCGTAAAAGCCAACGGAAAGGTAAGCATAGACCCCGAGCGAACCCGTGCTATCAGAGAATTTTTACCACCGCGGGATGCGAAAGGAATAGCCCGATTTTTAGGAATGATAAATTATTTCCACAAGTATATCCCACATCTAGCCGAAATTGCAGCACCTCTAAATACTTTAAGAAAGAAGGGAGTTAAATTTGAGTGGAATGAGCAACACCAAACCGCATTCGAGAAATTAAAAGAAAGCATCACATCACCCCCCGTACTACAATTAGCCGATTTTACAAAACCGTTTGTAGTGCAGACAGACAGTTCAAGTGTAGCCCTAGGTGCAGTAATATATCAGGAAGTAGATAACTCTAGATTACCTATTAGTTACGCTTCACGCACCCTGACAGACCAAGAAAAGAAATACTCCGCATACGAATTAGAATGTTTAGCTATCGTTTTCGCTTTTGAGAAGTTCAAACCCTTTTTAGAACATAAAGAGTTTTTGTTAGAAACAGATAATCAAGCATTATCTTGGCTACTAAATCACCCAAAACAGTTAGGTCGTATCGGAAGATGGGTATTAAGATTAAATTGTTTTAAATTCAAAGTACAACATATTAGAGGCACCCAAAACGTAGTTGCCGATACACTGTCACGTATGTTTCAGCCGAGTAGTAATACTTACGAAAACAAGAGTAGAGAAACGCCGATTATTAATACTTTAATTACCGAATTTCCTCTTGCATTTACGGACTTAGCCCAGTATCAACAAGACCCACGTTTGAGACCAATTATTGAACAACTCGATAAAGGAAATAAGTCAGAGAAATACATATTAAGTAAGAGAGTGTTATCTTGTAGAATAGCGAACGGAAAATATTTACGAATAATCGCCCCTGATATTATTAAACCTATGCTGATGGAATACTATCACTCTTCCACCATTGGAGCACATATGGGAATAAATAAAACCATACATCGAATTCGTAAAGAATATCACTGGGAAAATATGAACAGTGAGATCGCTAATTTCGTGAAAAGGTGTAAGTTGTGTGCACTCAGCAAACCAGCGAGAAACAGCCAAATAAGTCAATTAATCTCAGAGATTCCTGCTACCCCGTTCTCCAAAATTTATTTAGACTTTTCAGGACCCTACCCGCGTTCTAAATCAGGAAACACAATGTTACTAATTTGCGTAGATTCTTTTAGCAAATTCGTCTGGATGTACCCCATGCGGCGAGCCTTAGCTTCAACCACAGTAAGTATTTTACAGCATAGATTATTTAAAGAATTCGGTATTCCAGTCCATCTAGTGTCGGATAACGGACCACAGTTTAAGTCCAAGGAATTCAGGAACATGTGTTTCAAACTAGGAATAGACCACATTACCACTACAGAGTATCGTCCGCAAGGAAATATAGCTGAAAGGTATTTGCGAAACCTAAAATCTGCTTTAATAGCCTACCATGCTAACGATCATACGTCTTGGGACCAGAACCTATCCTGGATACAATTCGCCTTTAATTCAGCATATCATGAAGGACATAAGTCTACCCCATTCGAATTATTGTTCAAGTATAAACCTAACCACCCATTATCCACTAAGTGGAAAATACATGAATTGTTACCCCTTGAAATTAGGGATAAAAATATTAAGAAAATACAGAATGAAGCGCGCGCTAATTTACGAGCAAACTTAGCAAAATCAAGGAAATATCACGAGCGAAATAATAATAATAATGAAGTAAAGTACCAAATCGGTGAGTTAGTAATGTATAAAACACACCCTACGAGTAGTGCAATCGATAAGACAACTTCCAAGCTATCATACCGATGGTGCGGTCCTTATCAAATTCACAAATACTTAACTCCAGTAACAGTAGCCCTGTACGAACCCTCTACTCAAAAATATGTACGAAGAACACATATTTCGCAGATAAAACGTTATCACAAAGAAGGAAATGGTAGAGTGCAAGTTAAATAAATGTAAAAAAAAAAAAGTATATGTTTTGTACTCAACTGCAAAAGAGTGCTTGAGTAACATTTGGCTACCTAATCGTATAAATAGGTACGAGGCCTGATCAAACTTGAATCCTATTCATCGAAAGTAGAGCAAAGTAAGAAGTCAGCTGACATCAAATATGAGGAATAATTAAGTAACAAATTACTTAAAGAGTAATTCTATAACTAGAATAACTCACAACTAAAGAAAAATCCGGTAGTAGTCATAAGTAGTAGAGTTAAGAAAAATTTAGAATGTTTACAATATGTTTTATAAGGTGTGAATTTTATGTAGTATTAGAATTAGTCTGTAAAGTATGAAGTATATATATAGATAGTAAGAATAAGCAAGTCGAGAGTAACTTATGCAGCTCGTAATTACATACAGAGAAAAACGGATGAGAGAAATTTCACACGGGAAATCCCCAAGCATACTCCCGGTACATTGCTGACCAAATTATCCGGAGTCTGTGTTTTTAAGCGGCGGAGTATGTGACGATTTCATTAATAAAAAATATGGTAATTATTAAATTGATAATGTGTAGGCTGAGAAATTTAAAATTTTTAATAACACCGCACACTTAAACTAAATCTTATTGCTATCATTAATAATAATAATATTTAATAAAAGGTCTAATAATAAAATAAAAGAAATACGATTGTACAGAAAGGGTAAAGCTTGTTAATTAATCCTGCATAGACAGGCACTAACCAGAATTAACTTGATTACCGACCCCTAAACAAACTAAATATACTTGTAAATTTTGACATTATTTAAATAATTAAATAAGACCACTGTAATGTATTTTAACAGAGTCTATAACTAAGAAAATTAAGGAGCTTATAAAGAAGACTTCAGAAAAGTCAGATGTCAGATTAAAGGAGATGTCAGAGGAGCTTCAGAACCTTGTAAAAGAATAAAATATAATCATCTTGTAAACTGTAAGCTGTTGAACCATATATGTTGAGAATTTTAAGTAGAGCAATTAATACCATATGTAATAAAGAGATGTCATATATAGTACCGACTAAACTGAGTGCATAAATCAACAGTCTCCTCCTCCCAGAATCCTTTTATATTAATTGTTTTGGTGTTGTGATTAATTTTCAGCTCGTCACAACGAAGGCAGCCTGTATGATTGGCATTTCTAATTAATGCATGTTCCCTAGGTTATAACACAAGTACAGATGTTATAAATTGCGCGACTCTGTAGTAGTCATAAGTAGTAGAGTTAAGAAAAATTTAGAATGTTTACAATATGTTTTATAATGTGTGAATTTTATGTAGTATTAGAATTAGTCTGTAAAGTATGAAGTATATATATAGATAGTAAGAATAAGCAAGTCAAGAGTAACTTATGCAGCTCGTAATTACATACAGAGAAAAACGGGTGAGAGAAATTTCACACGGGAAATCCCCAACCATACTCCCGGTACATTGCTGACCAAATTATCCGGAGTCTGTGTTTTTAAGCGGCGGAGTATGTGACGATTTCATTAATAAAAAATATGGTAATTATTAAATTGATAATGTGTAGGCTGAGAAATTTAAAATTTTTAATAACATCGCACACTTAAACTAAATCTTATTGCTATCATTAATAATAATAATATTTAATAAAAGGTCTAATAATAAAATAAAAGAAATACGATTGTACAGAAAGGGTAAAGCTTGTTAATTAATCCTGCATAGACAGGCACTAACCAGAATTAACTTGATTTCCGACCCCTAAACAAACTAAATATACTTGTAAATTTTGACATTATTTAAATAATTAAATAAGACCACTGTAATGTATTTTAACAGAGTCTATAACGAAGAAAATGAAGGAGCTTATAAAGGAGACTTCAGAAAAGTCAGATGTCAGATTAAAGGAGATGTCAGAGGAGCTTCAGAACCTTCGTCAAGAATTAAAAGAGTCTATAACTAAGAAAATGAAGGAGCTTATAAAGGAGACTTCAGAAAAGTCACATGTCAGATTAAAGGAGATGTCAGAGGAGCTTCAGAACCTTGTAAAAGAATAAAATATAATCATCTTGTAAACTGTAAGCTGTTGAACCATATATGTTGAGAATTTTAAGTAGAGCAATTAATACCATATGTAATAAAGAGATGTCATCTGTAGTACCGACTAAACTGAGTGCATAAATCAACAGTCTTCCCCTTCCAGAATCCTTTTATATTAATTGTTTTGGTGTTGTGATTAATTTTCAGCTCATCACAACGAAGGCAGCCTGTATGATTGGCATTTCTAATTAATGCAGTTTCCCTAGGTTATAACACAAGTTAAGATGTTATAAAACTTTCTGTAATAGTTACAGATTCCTAAAAATGACTGCAGCTGTTTCCTGTTCTTTGGGGTGGGGAACTTCTGTATGGCCTCTACCTTCTCTTTGGATGGAGTAATCCCTTGTTCTGTTAAAATGAAGCCTAAAAATTTCACCTCATTCGCAATGAATTGGGACTTGTCTAATTTGAGGGTGATATTATTCTCTGATAGTTTCTCTAACACCTGTTCAACCCTATTACAATTGTCGTCCCAATTCGCTGAAGTCACCAGTAGGTCGTCGACGTATACTGTCGTAAACTTCAGTACTTCCTGCCCCAATATTCTGTCCATTATTTTTACAAACACCGCCACAGAATTTATTAAGCCAAAAGGGTAACCGCTTAAACTGATAGTTTCTGCCCTCGAATATGAATGCCATATATTTCCTACTATCAGGGTGGAGTTCTACCTGCCAGTAACCGCATACAGTATCCCATGAGCTTATATACTTGGTTCCGTGAAACTTTTTCAATATCTCCTCTATCTCCCCAGGTGATGTGCGGTCGTTAACAATCATCTTGTTGATCTCCCTAGCATCGAGACATATACGTACCTTTCCGTTCTTTTTTGGCACAGCTATGATTGGGTTGGTAAAGGGCGAATGACTGTACTCGATTATGTCGTCCTCTATCATCCTGTTCAATTCTTCCCTGACTTCGTTCTTTAGCGAGTAGGCGACCGGGTACGATTTCCTGTTAAATTCCACCGGAGTCTTGAATTTTATGGTTCACTGATAATCTCTGGCTTTAACTGGAGCGTTTGAGAATATGTGTTTATAATTGTTGTATACCTCGATTAATTGTTCCGCCTGTTTTTCGCTGATCAGGCCCCTTGCTTTCGTCCTTTGGAAATCCCGTATTTCTTCTAATTTTTCTAACCACAACTCTGGGTTTTCCTCCTGATATAAAGGCACGTTTATTGGACGATCGGCACAATAATAATGGTTCACTATCGCTTGATAAGGTGTGTTGTCTGTACCATTTCCTTGGACATCGATTAAATTATTGGTCCAAATTCCCTTGTTAGTTTTTAAAGTTATCACCTTACCTTCCAAATCTATTACTGCATTATACGGCCTAAGTATATCGCAGCCTATTAGGATACTCATGGGTAAATTATTCGCCACTAATAACCCTATTGGTATCGTTACCCCATTACTAGTCATCTCTAATGACACCTGTTTCTTTATTGATTTATTTTGCCTCTCCGTTGCTCCGACTAAAATGATGTTATTTATAGGCAGAGTGGGTATTGGTAAATTACTATTTTGTTTGATCCTCTCTAACTCAACACTATCGATAAGTGATACATTTGATCCCGTGTCAATGAGTAATATTGCTTCTATGCCCTTGATATTTGCTTTGATGTGCACGATATTATTATTCCCTTGGTTACTATTTTTAACGATATTGTCACCCTCTTCTAATAACTCCTCTCTAATATCCTTAAGATAATTATTTATTCTTAATATTATAGTCCCGTCTTTGTCCTGTCTATGTTTGTAACTAGTCACCCCATAATATTGGTTCAGTGAAGGGCGGTTTTCCTTTTCCACTGCCGCATTTAGTTTAAATGAGCCACGGTCTCATTGGCCCGGTCTCCCGGAACATTGGGTTGCTGACCCGTCTGTGTTTCCTGCCTGACCTCGGGATTACCATTAATAGGTTGGCTATTCCTGCCTGACCTCGGGATTACCATTAATAGGTTGGCTATTCGTCGTGTTACCCTGGCTACCTGGCGCCTGTTGTGGGTAAAACATGTAAGTGGGTACATTGGGTGGATATGGCCGTCGGTTATTGGCCATTGTATAGTTTACCTGGGGCCTATATTCATTTTGGTTTCTCCTATTGCCTCCTCCTTGGTTTCCCCCGTTACGATAACCATTACGTTGACCATAATTATTTCCCCTATAGTTATTCCCGCGATAACTTTTTCCCTGATGGTAGTTTCTACCGTAATTATTCCCGGTGAAATTACCTCTGTTTGGTCCCGGATAGTTGCGGTTATTTGGACCCTGAGTGTTATCACTTCGGCCATTTGGTGGGATATTATTATTCTGACTATTTTTGTTCAGGTTGTTACCGTTTCCACCTCCATTCCGGTTTGGTCCGTTATTGTTGTTATTGTATTCTACCTACGATAGGGGGGTTGGTAATCCTGGAACCTTCCAGTCGATTCACAATTTTCTAATAATTTGGCCAGATCGGCTATTTTACTGAGCTGTTGGTATAATTGGGCATCTTTGATACCATAGCTGTAATGTCCAGCTAATTGCCTTACCAAACATTCTTCTGGGATCGGCGGTATCAACTTCCGTGCTAAACATACTTTTCCTAGGAAATAAGACGTCGGGGACTGTCCATTGGACGCGTCGTATTTGCCATAGAATATGTCCATTCTTACCCTGTTTTGTGCAGTCTCCGACCAATACTTCTCCTTGAACTGGCGTTTAAACTCGGCTAAATTCGTGATTTCGGGTCGTACCGCTATCCACCAGTTATCCCTAGTGTTCTTAAACGTCTCGTCTAGCATCTCCCGTATCCTGTCCCACCTTGTTTCTCTATATCTCCCAATAAACTCTTCCATTCTTTCTAAAAATTCCATTGGGTTTCGTCGATAGTTTTGGAAGTTGATTACTTCCCTGTTTTCACCATGACACGTATGAGTATTTAATATAGGTGTGTCTCTCAGCGCCTCTAATCTTTCCTGCAGGTTTTTCCCTCTCTGGTCTATTTCCAGTATGCTATTTTTGTTAGTTTTTATTTGTTCGTCCAGCGTGTTAGCGATGTCATATGTTCTCTGCATCCTCTCGCTAACGTCTTTCTGGACTTCTCCCACCTCCTGCATGATGGCGTCTTGGTTCTGCCTTACCATGTTTTCGAGATTTCTAACATCTTGTTTGGTCTCTACTGTTTGTTCCTCTATATTTTCGAAACGTGTATTGTTTCCCTCCTGTAACCTTTCCAACTGTTTCTCCATGTTTTCGACTTTCCTGTCACTATCGATTTTATTATCATTGATCGTTTTGTTTACTGTTTCGTACTTTATGCTAATTTCTTTTTTCAGGGACTCTATACTTTTTTATTCTCCTCCTGAAATATCTCCAGTTTCTTCCCATTGTCATCTATTTTCTCGGTTATATCCTTCTTTAAAGATTCTATCTTTTTGTCTAATTTCTCCTTATCTTCCAATCTTTTTTTATTCTGGGTTTCTATCATTTCCGCCTTGTCTTCCTGTATATTTTTATTACTCTCCTTCCGGGATTCTGCATTTTTTTCATATCCTCCTTCATTCCTCGGAGCATCACCATTATTGCATTCATGTCAACGCTTGATGTTACGCACTATTATTATTATTACGCACTATTGATAGTGCGCACTGTTACGTGGGCTGAGTTCTATCATACTCATTGTGTTATGTGTTTATGTGTTGATGTGTTTTAATTATTATATTCTTGACACGTTCGTTATGAACTAGAAGAAAAAACAATTTTACCTGATGATGGGAACGTGTTCCCGAAACATGTCGTAAGACATCAAAGACGTAGTCGCAGCACGGATAAGGAAAAAATAAAAAGGTATTTATTTATAAATTTGTTATACATTTTATAAGACCGTGCAGTCATGTTGACCTTGCGATGGCACATTAATATTTGGGGAAACATTCCTAAATTTTGAATACTCCTAATAATGTCCTTTGTTGTAACTCTGTTATAATCCGAAGAGTTAATGGATTTTGTTTTAAATGAAAAGTTTTTAAAGCAGGCTGGGTACTTTATCCGTTTACGGGAGTTTGGGATGGGGGTTTTGGTGACAGATACTGGTCTCATTTTATCCTGAGGTGTGGTGAAAAGATATATATATATATATATATATATATATATAGGCTGTCAGCCAGGTGAACATGTGTGTGCGATATATGTACATATATATATATATATATATATATATATATATATAGGTATGTGTGTTTTATGTGTATTCATGTAGGTATATTGATTGATGTGGTATTTACGTATATTGATGAGAAATTATTTAACTATGAACTATGATGTTACCTGTTTATATTTTCAGAATGTGATAATGTTAGGGAGTTGATTAAGGTTTTTAAATGAAATTTTTATAATGCAATCAAGGATACATTGAATGTCTGAATTTGGTATTGCTAATAAAATTTGTTATTGTTGTTTAGCCTTCGAGTTTAATTGCAAGTCCCGTCATACAGGACCCAGCGCATTTTTGGCTTCTCTAGGCTCTTGCCTAGTTTTAAATAACTTGTGGCCCCTCTTTCAACAAAAAAAGGGTTTTTTTTTATAAAGCCTAAAAGATTGAAAAAGGGGTTACAAATGGTAGCAGAGCGTGGTTGATTCTAGGGTCGAACCGTTGGGTCCTTTGGTGTGACGGGGCTTGCAGACTCGGGAATAGTTCCGGCAAATTGGAACTTTAAATATTTTGTTTAAATTAACATCTCTGCTTCTATCATATTGAGCCTATTATGTGAATGAATAATTGTTAATTGATTTTGAATTGTAAACCTGGTGCCGCCACGTGGCATGCGTTTTTAGTTGGGATTTTTTTTTGAGACTTGAACTGCCGGGGGGTTTTGAGCGTTGCATGGGCAGTGCACGATGTTTGTAATTCATGGTCGAATTACTGCGCGTGAGGTTAGCTGGATGCGGTGTGGCCCGACCGAAGGTTGGTACTGTCATTGGCCCGATTTAGTCTTTGTTGTTTATAATAAGTGTCTTTGTTGAGATGTTATATGTTGTGGTAGTTGTTCGGTGGTGTGTATTGTTGTTCTGTGTTAGTGTTTGATGTGTTTCTCCTCTTGAGAGTGGTGGCTCACGGAGAGTTGGTGCTGGAGTGGATTGGGTTTCGCAGCGCTAGGGAACCCGTGGGTCCTCTTGATGGAAGGATAGTACTCGAGGTTTTCCAGTTCATTTCTTGTTATTTATTGTTGTGTGTGTTGTGCGTGATAATTAGAGCGGTTTGCGGCATGAGTGGGATGAATCCCGACCTGTTCCTTAAGCACGAGCTAGAGTTCGAAATTAAGTCCCGGGGTGGGAGGCCCCAAGGGGATGTCGCTTCCTTGAGGAAGCAGTTAAGGGACGCCCTCTCCTCCGGAGGGGCGACGTCCAATGTGAAAATTACCGACATGACGGCGGAGATCGAACTGTGCCAGGAAAAGTGGGGAGAGTTACGGGAGGTGATGGAGGATCTGGAGTCGGCCCCATCCAGCCTGAGAGCGAGGCAGAGAGTGCGGCAACGAGCGGAGCACCTACAACACCGACTTGAGAACTTGTCCGCCCAGACTACGGGCGCTGAAGTCAGCGCTACGCTGAAGTTGCTTTCGGACCAGGTGGCGTTGCGGAATTTCGAGCCGGGGAAATCTCACCCTCCCGTGAACTCTCCTCAGCCTCCTGAGTTGGACATGGGGCAGACGTCAAGTCCGCCGGCTCAATTGCCGGCGTTCTCGGGCGGGTCAGGCGTTTCATATAACAAATTACCTAATCCCCTTTCCACCATTATCTAGCAGCTACCTGTCGTTGATGGTCTGGATGTGGATAAGTTGATGGTGTTTTTTAAGATCTTATTTCAGCTGTCTTACTTCCCGGGCATGTCGGATGACACTCTCCTTGAGCTCGTGTATCCCTACTGTCGTGGGTCCATGGCTGAGCGGGTCGCGCAGACTATAAGATGTGGCGGCAGTGTGACGTCTTTCCATCGGGGGGTGTTGGACGCATGCGTGCCTGGCCGATTGCGGGAGCAGCTGCAACATCGACATTGTTATCGGGTGCAAGCCCACGGCGAGAGTTTTGCTGAGTTTGCGCTCAGTATCCGTGAAGCGGTACGAATTCTACGGTTGGGACTGCCCGAAGTGGAGGTGGTACAGATGATTTTCGAGGGGTCACTCCACAGGAGAGGTCACGTTTGATTTTTGCCGAGCGACCACGCAGTTATGAGGATATGAGGATCTAAATAAGATGTGTGTGTTATCCCGGGCCATACAAGCGAATGATGAGTCCCGCGGGCCCGTAAGGGCTAGTCTGGACGAGTTTCGAGCGGCGGAGCGACGTGCCGTTCAGTCCCAACCCCGACCGGAAAGAACCGCCAGCGATCGGGGTGGGACTTTAAGAGGCGTAGTCGAAAACATTCGTTGTAGAAAACAAGGGCATGTTGCCCGCGATTGTCCGGAGGGTGGTCTGCGTCCAGCGCTTCCCCCGAGGGTCCGGTCTTCAAAAAACTAATTAGCCAGGGGAAGACAGGTCGGAGGGTGTCTTTCCCTCGCCCTAAGTCTTTTTGGTGTTCGAGCACCTCCAGGCCAAGGATAGATCCCGACTCTTCTGACATCAAGGTCCTTGCCACTGTCCCGCAACAGGCTTCCATATGCCCCTTCCTGTCGCTCGAGGTAAAAAAGGGTCAGCTCAGAGCGTTAGTTGACTCAGGTTCAGCACGATCTATTATCTCATCTCGAGTGTGTGCAGACCTTGAGAAGCAGGGCTTAATAAAAAGGTCGGATCGGTCGTCCGTGGTATGCTGGACTGCGTCACGGGAAATCCTGCCCATCTCCCGGGTGATTTCCTTTAAGTTTAAAATCGACGGTTTTTCTTGAGTGTGGCCCTTCCTAGTTTCTCCGGCTCTGGGAGTTGATTGTATAGTAGGTGCCGATTTCATCGCTAAAAGTGGTCTCGTGTTGGACATCCATGGGCACCAATGTTGTTTCAAGTTTAATCGGGGAGTAGTTATTCCTTTCCTTGGATACCAGGGAGCCAAGGGAGGTATCCAAGAGGTAGCTTGTCCCGATTCTGCACGATACCATCTCACTCCCGCCCAGCAAAAGGCCTTGGACCAGCTGTGTGAGGAATTTCCCTCAGTGTTAACTCCTACCTTGGGACTCACACATTTGTTGGAGTACAAAATTCGTCTCACTGACTCCAAAATAGTAAGGTCACATCCTTATAAATTCGCCCCTCCGAAGATGGCCGTTCTAAGGGAGAAGGTTCAAGAGCTATTAGAGCAAGGGGTCATTGAACCTTCCAATTCAAGTTATGCTAGTCCAGCTTTCCTGGTGCCCGAGCCTGGGGGTAAGCACCGCATGGTAATTGATTACCAAAAACTGAACGCAAACATTGAGGTGGATTCGGTTCCCCTTCCGGATCTCCACTCGGCTTTTGACTGGTTTAGTGAGGCCAAGTACTTCACCGTAATTGACCTCAATGCTGCATATCACGAAATCCCTTTATCCAAAGAAAGCAGACCTTACAGGGCGTTCTGTGTCCCGTGGAATTTATATCAGTATACGCGAGTTCCTATGGGTCTGGCAGAGGGCGCCCAAACCCTTACACGTCTACTCGACCTGGTATTTCAGGATGTTAAATTCAAATTCATTTTCAATTACTTAGACGATTTGCTAGTATACAGCAAGACGTATGATGAACACCTATGTCATCTAAGGGAGGCGATGTGCAGATTGGGGAACGCGGGCCTCACGGCCCCCAGTTCATTTCGGGTGCGTTCAGGCGGATGTGTTTCGCCAATGGGTTCAAACATGTAACCACTTCTCCTTATTACCC
Organism: Magicicada septendecula; assembly: GCA_034769895.1. NCBI lineage: Eukaryota > Metazoa > Arthropoda > Insecta > Hemiptera > Cicadidae > Magicicada > Magicicada septendecula. The sequence continues at coordinate 113,832,529 of CM068374.1, read as the reverse complement.
ACAGCCGTCCCATGCGGAGAGATTCAATAGGAATCTCAGGTCCGCACTCACTGCTTATCATGCTGAGCAACAGACCACCTGGGACCAGAATCTGAAGTGGTTACAGCTAGCCTTTAATACGGCCCTGCATGACAGTCATAAGGCCGTTCCCTTTGAGATCATGTTTGGATTCTCGCCCTCACTCCCGTTGACTAACTTATGGAACACTGAAGATCTTCTACCACGGGAGCTAGATAATGGGACTGCAGAGATGTGGAAGGAGGCTCGGAAGAATTTGCTGCGAGCGCACGAGCGGGTCCGTCGACGATATAATCAGGGGCGAATTCCTAACCCCTTTCAGACCGGAGACTGGGTCTACTGTCAAAGCCATCCGATCAGCTCAGCCGTGGACAAGAGAGCCTCTAAGTTGTGTTATCGCTGGTCGGGGCCATACCGTATCCTGGGGTTCGCGTCGCCCGTAACTGCTAGGTTGGGCGAACCGGGATGCAATACAAAAGAGATAGTCACACACATTTCGAAGTTGAAGCCCTGTCAAAAGGGGTGGACGGGCTGATCGAAAAAAGGGGGGATTGGCGGGTCTCCATTTATGTAAGGATTGATGTAATTGGGGGAGGTGTGTGCTCTGGGGGAGGGGAGTAGAAGGTTAAGGTAGCGGGTAGATGTTCCCCACGGTCCCGGTGGCGTTCATCTACTTCAGGGAGGCGCCCCTGCCTGCGCGAGCCTTGGTTTTCTCCATTCGTCCTTATTTCCGGAGGGAGCCATGCCCTTACCTTTCGTCCCAGTCTTGGCCTCTCAATCATCCTTGCCCCTTTCCATCTCCCCGATTTCCCTGACTTTCCCCGTGCAAAAAAAAAAAAAAAAAAAAAAAAAAGGAGTTAGTGGTGTGAGGCCTACTGGGCCGGCTGGTCCGGTTGGTGACCTGGTTGACGGTATGTTTTGGAAATTCCCTTGGAGCACACACGTATTGAATTATGGAAATATAGTGAGATTATTGTGTCATGGAGACCAGCCCCCTTTTTCTTCCGGGTTCTGTGAGACGTGGGCGGTGATTCTGAGGTACTGTTATTGTTTCGTGTTTCGGGCTAGTCCCTTGGTGTAACTATAGGTAACTATAGGGCATGATGCCCTGTTGTGGTTGTGTCGGTGTTTCGAAACCTAAGTTGGGCATGTCTCGGGGGGTCAGTACTCGGGGAGCTCCCGTACCTTCTTTAGTCTTTTCTTGCCGTAGGCTGGCCCTGATCAGCTCAGACTGCGGTGGCAACACACTTACACGTTACATGACTTCTTCTGCTCTTTCGTTTTCCTTCTGAGCCTCTGTTCTCCTGGGAGCCATGACTGACGGGAACACCGATAGCAACTCGAGTATGAATGTAAGGGTGGTACATTGCTGGGTACCAATGAGTTCCAGTTTGGGCAACCATGTTGCCCTTATGGAGTGGGGGTGTGCCGAGTTTTGGAATAACTCGGCTATTTTCTAGTTAATGATGTTACGATCATTGCTGTACATGTTAGTTAATTATCTTAGCGGTGCCGCTACGTTATCATTACTTTTGCTATGTTGATCCGCGCGCGCTCTGGGATCGAGGCGGCGTAGTTAATTTTTCCGTGCACGCTTACGCATTTCACTTACAGCGCTTGAATTGGACAGTCGTACTCCTCCCGGCCGCAGAGCGATTTGGATCTTTAAAATGTCTATCTGCTATGCATAAATAATCGCTCAGCGGCTCTCCGGGTTCCTTATTTAAGCCGATCTCCTGATTCACTCCAGCTGGTGGCCGATCACCTGCCACCAATGGTATTAAACTAGCGATTCTCCGTCTGAGCCGCCGGGAGGAGGACATGAACTACACGTTGCAATTTCCTCAGGTTTTGTAACGGACTATAGCCAGGTGAAATTTATACCTTTCAGAAATATTTTTGGGCCGCTACAATGTAGAACTTGTGATTTAATTCCTGGAACAGCTCCAGTTAAATGATTTTGTTTGTGCACGAGTCCAGCGGGACATTGAGTGGTTATAACTTTTGTCAGATTCATTTTACAAATGCTTACCCCCCCCCAGAGTAATTGTAAACCCGGGCGGGGTCATGCGTCACCCGATTTTGCTGTTAAAATGTTCTCTCATTGCAAAAGTGAGCGTAACTTAATGTTACTGATTTGTAGGGCTGTTAATTATGCCTGCATTGCTTGGTTGGGCATTTTCTTGATGGTATGCATAGATCTATATGGGCTTTGCCTTTTAAGATAATTTAGAGGTTTGGGGGTGCCTTGACCTGTCATCATCACCTGTCGGTGCGGTCATCCACAGGTTTCTGACTTGTTGAATTTTGTTACATCTGGTTTGGCGCATGGCCTTGCCTGAGGTCTACCCAATTCTGTATGAACAACTCAAATATGTTTTATCAAGTTTTACATTATAAATTTTTCTTAATTAAAATTGTTTTTATACATTTTTTTAGATTTATGTGGGCAGTTTGATAATTCAGTAATAAGTAAATTTGTATCATTTCTTTACTGCCATAGCCAGTGCATTAATTGTTGACTTGTTAATATGAGCACACTACCGGTTCTTACTTTGTAATTATAAACTTTATTATACCTTTTTTAATTTATGTTAGCTGTTTGATAATTCAGTAATAAGTAAATTTTTATCATTTCTTCACTACCATAGCCAGTGCATTAATTGTTGAATTGTTAATATGAGCACACTACCGGTTCTTACTTTGTAATTATAAATTTTATTATACTTTTTAAATTTATGTCAGCTGTTTGATAATTCAGTAATAAGTAAATTTTTATCATTTCTTTACTGCCATAGCCAGTGCATTGATTGTTGAATTGCTAATATGAGCACACTACCGATTCTTACTTTTCAATTATAAATTTGTTATACATTTTTAAGACCGTGCAGTCATGTTGACCTTGCGATAGCACATTAATATTTGGGGGAACATTCCTAAATTTTGAATACTCCTAATAATGTCCTTTGTTGTAACTCTGTTATAATCCGACGAGTTAATGGATTTTGTTTTAAATGAAAAGTTTTTAAAGCAGGCTGGGTACTTTATCCGTTTACGGGAGTTTGGGATGGGGGTCTTGGTGACAGATACTGGTCTCATAAAGGGGTTACAATTAGACTTTAACGAAATGCCAGGCCAGTCGCATCAAAGCGGCTGAAATGAGTTTTGTCAGGCACACAGCAGGGTACACTCTCCATGATCATAAAAGAACAAAGATATACGGCAGGAACTGGATATTATGAGTATACTCAACAGGATTGCCCAGAATCGGCTGAATTGGTGGGAACATCTTTGCAGAATGGATCCCCAAACAACTATGGAACTATAAGCCTAGGGGACGAAGAGGTGTGGGATGTCCGAGGAAGCGCTGGACTGACCAGCTCTAATCTTTGCCTATTTGAGACCAGAAAAAACCATCCTTGGTTTATTCCTTGAAGAAGATGATCCGGACCGGCCGCAGCGCTTCTGCCTCCCTGTGCAGTATTTATGAAGTCCGGCCCCTTCCTTTTTTACTTCTGAACACATTCATGCACACTAGATCTACTCTAAAGATACGGCGATTGTCTTCAAATGACGACTAGGAATGTTTGCATTGTTGTGTTTATCAAATAACTAGAACTTTTTCGCCTTTACGAATGCGGCGAACGGCTATAATAAAAATTGTAGATACAATACAAGGAATCGTGAAACAATAAAAATGCATGCCTATGTGATGACTTCAAATTAAAATACTAACTAAAATTCATTATGTAATGTATCATATACCTTAGACGATTCCAAATTCAGATGGATATCTGGACAAAAAATAAACGTGGAAAAACACATAATCAACAAAAGGAAGGAATTGGAGTTCAAGAAGAGAAAAATGTACTGGTTAATTGAGACAGTATATTATTTATAATTTTATAAAGAAATTTGATTTAGCCAATAAAAAGAAATCAGAAAGTTTTTGTTTTTTTTTTACCCAGTCGAGGTGTATGTGACACGGACATTCTAACTGCATATCAAATGTAGCAAACAATATTGCCATAGGATAGCATGTAAAGATGTCTTCCAATTAATACAGACTGTTGCGTAAAGATAACCAATCCTTGATTTTGAAGGTAACGAATAAGACATCACTACTAAAGGAACACCAAGCGTGAAATTACATAGTGTTACTTTTGGTGTAGGCGACTAAAATTCCTGTAAAACTGAATGAAAAGATAACGTTAACAAATAAAAATGGTAAAAGTTTTAAACCAATTTGCTTTGAGGACGAATATGCTACAACATTACTAGCGCATACGCCACATTAGCACCTGACCTGCCTTGTTGACAGGAATTATTTTTGTGATTCATACGACTAACCAACAAGTTTGTTTATATAACTATCTGAAATGAAAAATGTTGGTGTAGTATAGTATGATCTAACAAAAGCAATCCCAATTCCCTGCAGACAAATATCATACTGACGAAACAACATTTTTAACATGTGTTTCAAAACTTCCAATGATATTATTACCACATTCTACAATTCCAAAACACTGAAAATTTATATTTCGTATTTCTAATATAGTGTCATTGTAAAGGCCGCTATTAAATATCGAAAGTTGGAATGTAACTAGGTTTTCCAGTTGCATTTATATCATGTTAATCTACTTTCCTCATAGGAAATATTCAAATTAATTTTTTGTTTGTAATTCAACACACAAATAAACTATGTAAAGAAAAATAATTAGCTCATTGCTGTTTTCGGTATATAACACAGTTACTCGTTTTGTAAACAGACATAAGTTACGTTTAGTCTAGTTAAATATTTTCTTAGATTTTCCATAGACTGTATTCCGAGGCATCTTCCGTTACCCACCGACTCCTAGGTAAAAGCCACGTAAACCCTATGATGATGATGTGACAAGGCGTCTGTTCTTGAACGGCATCGTAATTATTTTGGCGCTTACATAAAGAGGTTTGGTTTGAGGGACAGTGATCTCTGTGCGTGTTCGCAAGTCGTTGACTGTGTCGAGACCAGATACCCGAGTTTAGAGAAGAACCGGCGTATGTCGGCATAAGGCTGAATCTCAGAGTTATAATCGAGAATTCAAATGCTGCTAGTATGTCAATAGGCAGTATATCAATGCTGCTACATAGGTGAGGTCAATAGGCAGAGCACGTGTGTGTAGAGAGAGATGATGAACCTCGGGGGGGAGTAATAGCTGTGGATAAAAAACGTTAGTCAACGGACGCTCTTAATTAGGTGATTCTAGTTGGGTTGGGTTCTTAACGTCTAATGCAAGTTCGTTGAACCTGGGAAATAATCGTGAGTGGTCGGATAATCGCACCACCTCGGTCTAGGCACCTTAAATATCTGAGAACACCATTGTGAGACGCGCGTGAAAGGTAGGACACAATTGCGCATTACAGATGGGCTCTACCAACGCCCGGGCGTGCAGGCTTGAAAGATGGTCAAAGCCTGCCACTGCCTTATTCCATTTTTAAGAATTGGGAAGGTCGACCCTTGGTCAGTGGGAGGTGTCCCTTCTCAGTAACGGGGTATCTAAACTGACTCCTTAGGAGATCGCGGATCCCCAGGAGACGAGTACGCCTGTCATCTGCCCCATAGTTGGAAGAAATTAGCCGTCAACTGTGAATTCAGCGATGAACAGTATCATCATTCTGACTACATTAAAAAATTTGGGAAACTTCATGGAATGCAGACAACGTGCAAGACAAGGTAGAGCCTTTCGCAGTGCAGTAAACAGTAGTTCATAGAGTAGCATGCGCTTCAGCAGATGTTCTTCAAGCACTGGGGAAGGTGACGATTTAATGGAGGGAACATCAATGGAAGGTATTCACCTAATGACATAAATTCAGCACTGCACAGCATATTACTGTAGTACTGTACATCTGTAGATGCGCAAATGTAAGATATATGCTGCCCCCAATAAGTTTATTGTAATGTTTGCTACATGCAGATTTACCCGTATATCTTCTTTAATCCGTCTTCTTGACTGTAAAATTCCTTGTAAATTCAAAATAATTCTTGTATACGATTTTCGTTAATGTGTATTTATTTATTTATTTGTTTTGTTTATTTTTTCCTCGGATTTTGTTTTTTTATGAGGATTGTTGTTTCATTGATAGATATGGGTATACATATTTGTAATTTCGAATGAGGCAAATTTTGTGTCTTCTTTTATTTGAGTGCAATTCAGTTTATCAATTAGCTGTGTGGTGTTTTTTATATTATTTTAGTTTTTAGTGTGATTTGGTTTCTTTATAATTTGTCCATGTGCTTTGTTATTTTGTAAGCTGGAGCCTCCTGCTAGATCCAATCACTTTGACACGGTTTTGACAACTTTCCATCTCGTTTCATAGTGTCATGCTCTCCATCATCTGCGAACCAAATTTAATATCCCTTCAGATGTTAGAAGAAATTTAAATGGTAAAACTGCAACCGCCGGAATACTACTCTTCATAAAGAAGATTCAGTTGATACCAAAAGTATATTTACGGACTCTTAAATTTATAAGACCATTGAAATTGATGTAATTTGTAGGACGTTTAACTTAATAGATTGATATTGTTTGAGATTGTTATTACTGTATTATTTATTGTATATACGATTCGTTGTTACATTTATTGTTGTATATAAACGAGATAACACGTGCTGTTACAAATAATTATAATAAAAATAAAATAACAATTGCTGAATACTCTATGTCAGCCGTCCCAGCTATATGTTGTGAAGCTGATCACAAGTCTTAATATTTTGTGTTAACGACAACGACGAAAACAACATACTAAGGCTGGAGAACAGTTCTATCGAATTTGTCCTTTTTTCTCTAATGAGTGTCTTAAATTGTTCCTCTAGTGGTTAAATCATGAGTGTATGAAAGATATTCAGAATCCTGCATTTAAACTATTATTACACTAAGTGTGTAGTCTTAATTTTGTACAAAAATCATTATTTTTAACATAAACTTTCAAAATTCATTTGCTTACAAAATTGTTATGTATACTCAGATTTTTAATTTTATGACAAAGCACATAATAAGTTTTGTTTGTTATACATGCACATTAACGGTGTGTTACGCACAGTTCTTGGTAAACTGAATTACAAACCTGGAGAAGAAAGCCTTAAACATAGCTTACGATTCTTACTCTTAATTGCAACAAACACATAAATAGAAATAATAAGTAATAACTTTTATAACATTTATTTTAAATGTATAAGTTTATCAATGAAAAGCAAAGTTGTAATGGGTCTTAGGGAAAACAAACACCACGCTGTAGTGCCGGTTAAATAAGTGGTGAGGTAGGCGGAACCACGAAGAAGAATTTCAACAAACAAACAAACCGCGACACCTACACTACCAGATGTTTTGTGTCGAATGACAATGCCTCAGAAATCGAGAGTCAAAATTGTCAAAAAAAGTTCGCGTGCCGTCAAACAGGTATGTACTAAAAGTAACTGTGAGGCCTTCAGATTCATGTTTTGGAAAAAGTTTGATACGTGGCAACAAATGTTCGTGACTTATCTGAAGTCTTTCAGTTTTCTGTCTTTCAGTTTGTCAAGTAGCTGTGTGGGGTATTTTATATTATTTTAGTTTCTAGTGTGACTTCGATTTTTAATGATTTGTACATGTGTCTTGTTATCTTGTAAGCTGGTGGTAATTTTAAATGAATGGTCTTATAAGGTATCCTGTTTTATGTATCTTTACAATTATTTTCAGTGGTAGGGCTTTTAGCTTGTTGTTTGTGAATAATGTTGTTTTTTGTTAAGTATTGTTTTGTTTTCTTTTATTAGCTTATTTATTTGTTTTAGGTATTTTTGTGTTGGTTGTATTCTAGTTTTGTGCATTTGATTTTTGTTATCAAGTCTTTCTTTTATTCATATATTTGTTTATATTTATAGCAATCAATTCGTTGCTTTTGTCTGTCTTTTAGGTTAAACCAATCGGTCAAGAATACAATGAGTATACAACGGAGAATCTCTGGTTTCCACCAATTTGAAAACTGAATCCGACAGCAAATTTGTTAACTCTTAATGTGTTTTTAATAACTAAAATATTTCAAATATTATTTCTTTCTTTATAGGTGATAACAAATATATACCGTATTAAGTTTGTGTAGACACTCGTGGTCACGAAATTCTTCTACAGATTATCAGATACTATATAGTGCCCGGTACAACAATAGTCAGTGATTGCTGGAAGACTTACAATTGCATTCAGTTTGAAAGGCATTAGTACGTGACTGTTAACTTTTCTTATAGTTTTATTTTATTTTAGTTTATTAATAAATATAAAAATGTTGATATACTACCAAATTATAAGTTAGCATCGTTTGATATAATAAATTTGTATACCAACATACCAGTTAATGAAACACTAAACATCTTAAAAGAAAATTTATTAGAGAATAATAAATTAAATATGCAGACGATAAACGAGTTAATTGGTTTACTTGAAACTATCTTAGAACAAAATTACTTTGCTTTCAATAACCAATTTTTCATTTAGGACGATGGATTGGCCATGGGTTCACCTCTCTCTGGTCTATTGGCTGACGTTTACTTGAATTTTTATGAAAACTCTCATTTGCTCTCACATAACAAATACAAAAATGATATAATATTTTAGGCACGTTATGTAGACGATACCTTCCTAATTTTCAATGGTACTGTACGACAGATCGAAAACCTAAATCATTATATGAGTAATATTAATATAACATTCAATTCACGTTGGAAACTGAAGTGGATAATAAATTGAATTTTTTAGGTTTGTCTGTCACTAAAGACGTAAATAAATTGAAATTTAATATTTATATGAAACCGACTATCACTGATGTGACAATACATGCTGACTCTTATCATCCATTTTCGCAAAAGTTGGCAGCTTATAATTACTTTATCCGCAGATGGTTGGCAGTACCTCTCGGTGATGATGATTACCGTGAGGAGTTGAATACCATTAAACATATAGCTTTAGCTAATGGTTACCAAAACACGTTGATTGATAATCTCATAAAGAAACATAAAATTCGAAAATCCAAGCCCCCAGTAAATAAGGATAAAAAAATAACATTTATTTCTACCGCATACACAAATATAATGCCAAAGATTCTAACCTCCACATTTAATAAATTGAATATTACTGCTACCTTCAAAACAAACAATAGTCTATTAAAAATACTACGTCATAGAAAACCCATACCTTTAGAAAAGAAATCCGGCATATATAAATTATCATGTAACGACTGCAACAGTTTTTACATTGGTCAAACGGGGAGAGGTTTCCTCAAACGATTTAAAGAGCACACACCAAAACGTCACCTAAATAATCTCACTTTGTTAAATAAAATCAAGTCCAACTTTGCCCGCCACTTAATCTTACACAATCATAATTATACTGACTTTAAATCTAATTTAATACCCCTACATGTGTGCAACAAAGGCCGTTACATGGACGCAATAGAAGAGTTCGAAATATACAAAGCATATAATAACATAAATAGCCGAGACTTCATATTGAATGACCACTTAAATTTTAAATCCAACCGGCTATACGATTCAGCTTTGAACCTGCTTAGGCGTAATTACTCAGATAATAGTTCAGTGTCCGATCGGCTTCGTCGTGGTGCGCACCATTTAGAAACCAAGTGAATTACATAGTGGACAATTATGTGTAACATGTGTTTTTAACGTTTAACGACCTCGATAGAGTGATTTTATCTGATGATGGCACAGATGTTCCGAAACGCGTCATTTTAATCGACGTAACGAAGTCACACGACGGATATAAGGTGACTTATTTATAATAATTTACTTATAGTTTTGTTAAACGCGACACCGGTTTCCACACACAAAGTAGTGGCAAAGTGGCGTGCCTAGATTTATGAACACAAAACACCGCCTTATTGGGCATTTAGTCAAATTTATATTTAAAAGAACGGTATGTGACTACAAAGGTAAGACTTAACATGTATTTACAGCAATCGGTCAAGTGTACAACGGGGAATCTGTTGTTTCCGGCAATTTGACCACTGAATCCGACCGAAGCTCTGATAATTAATAATGTAAGTTTTAGTTTTTTAATAATTATAATATTTCAGATATTATTTTGTTCTTAATATTCCTTTTTGTGGAACTCATCCCGAACGGGCAAAAATTGTTTTAGATGGTACTGTCCTGGAACAAGTTAGCAGTTTTGAATACCTGGGCTACAATGTGTCTTATTATGCAAGCAACGACGTGGTTCATAAGTTGCATAAGTTCAACCTTATGTGCGGGACCATCAGGCGAACCCTTAAGTCAGCAAGTAAAGGAACACGCCTAAAATTCTACAATTCTGATGAATCTTCCCACACTTCTTTATGTGTCTGAGAATTGGACTTTAACAAAAGGCCAGGCCAGTCGCATCCAAGAGCCTGAAATGAGATTTCTCAGACACGTGGCAAGGTATACTCTCCATGGTCATAGAAGAAACACAGATATACGGCAGGAACTTAATATTATGGATCGCCCAGTATCTGCTGAATTGGTGGGAACATTTTTTTCGAATGGATGACTGCCGCATCCCCAAACAACTTTGGAACTATAAGCCGAGAGGATGGAGAGGTGTGGGACGTCTGAGGAAGCGCTGGAGTAACCAGCTGTAATATTTGACTATTTGAGACCGGAACAAACCATTCTTGGTTTAAACCTTGAGGATGAAGAAGAAAAAGATTTTGTCCTCAATAGTTTGTAAGAATTTATATATTACTTTTAACAAAATAAAATGTGACACACAATTATAACTCATAATTGTTTAAAATCTGTAACGTTTAAGATACAGCAATTATCCTTTCGGAACGAACACAAAAATCCTACAACCTCGCCGGTGGTTCAAAGATACAGTTCGTTCAATATTAACATAGAGACGTATTTATAATAATTGTAATGCTGCAGTATATGTAAAAATAAGAGCGTCATTCTTATACTTCTGTGGACAATGGAATAAGTCTCACCATCACACATCAATAACTACTTCAAGAAATTCTATCGTACTTGTTGTATACACCGTGAATATTATAATGAATTCTATGACGCTACAAATAGATTTAAGAAAACTTTGCTAAATTAAAAAATTAACAGTTCTATTATGTAATACCGTTGAAACAGAAAGAATTGTATCTGAGCGTAGCGTAGCGGATTGATATGTTGTCGAGATTGTTACTATCTACAGGGTAAGTCAAAAAGTAAAGGCAAATTTTATTTTCCCTGCTGCAATGGATGGCAGCACTGACTGAACAATGACATATCATAACCTCAAAGTTTTTTTGTTCTTTAGCTGTGTTGTTTCAGTGCTCAGCTCCATTCGTAGTGATTTCAGGGCATTTTATTATGAGTGCCCCGTTGTCCGTGTGCACCAAGGAAGAAATGAGGAGAGTGGTACGTTTCCTGCAATCTGAAGGGACTAAACCTGCGGAGATTATTCGCAGAATGCAGCAGCAGTACGGTGAGAGCTGTCTTAGTGAACGCAAAATTTATGAGTGGATAAATCGCTTTAAAAATGGTCATGTATCTATCTACGATGAAGAGCGTTCAGGTAGGCCATCCACTTCGAAGACGGGCAAGAGCATCGAGACAGTTGAGCGAATGATTCATGATGATCGTCGTGTCAAAATTGATGATATTGCGCATGCGTTGAACATTAGCCACGGTTCAGCAGTTGCAATTATCCACGAATCACTAAATTATCGCAAAGTGTGTGCTCGTTGGGTACCACATCGACTGACAGACCAGCATAAACAGAAACGTTTGGAAATTTCGAAATCACATTTAAGGCGTTTAGAAAAGGAAGGAGAAGAGTTTCTCAGTCGCATAGTAACCGTTGATGAGACGTGAGTCCATCACTTTGAACCACAGGGTAAGCGGCAGAGTATGGTGTGGAAACATCCATCCTCGCCTACAGCAAAAAAGTTCAAAAGACAAGTTTCTGCAGGAAAGTTGATGATGACAGTGTTTTGGAATATGAAAGGTCCACTTCTAATTCATTACACTCCTAAAGGTCAAACAGTGAATAGTGACAGCTACTGTGACCTACTGCGAGATCTGAAACCCAAAATCAAAACAAAGAGGCGAGGAAAACTTTCAAAAGGTGTGCTTTTCCTTCAGGACAATGCCCGTCCTCATACTGCGGGGAAAACGATCCAGTGCATTCAAGATCTTGGTTTTGAGCTGCTGGAGCATCCGCCGTACAGTCCTGACCTAGCTCCAAGTGATTTTCACCTTTTTGGTCCGATGAAGGAGCACCTGCGTAAATCCAAGTTTTCGTCGGATGACGAGGTTGTGGAGGCGGTGCGCGAGTGGCTGTGCACGATGCCACAAATCTTCTTCCAGGACGGAATTACGAAGCTTGTCAAGAGATGGACGAAGTGCATAGAAGTTGACGGAGATTATGTAGAGAAATGATGTTACTTGTGTAGCGTGACAGAAAATCCACTACTTATTAAGTCATATAAAATCATAAAGTTTAATTACATCACATATGTTAAAATAATATTGAATGAGATTTAAGGAAATCAAAAGAATGAACCACGATAAAATAAAAATCCTCATTACATTATGTAAAAACCACTGTTTAAATATCAAAGAAAGTATTGAAGGCAACTCATACTATCAGATCAATAATTTACCCAGGAAGCTAGGAGCAGTAAACAAAATAAATAACACCAGATCAAGAAGAAAGAGACTCAGTTTAAGAGTGGTGAATACCAAAACACCCCAAAACAAGAAGAAGGAAGAATAAAATTTGTGATCAGGAAGAAAACAATACCCTGAAACCTTTAGAGAAGAACAAGGTCAGTGTCAGTAAATGAATTAGATGCTCCAAACTAAACATCAGTCGAGATACACCAAGTACCTTGGTTTACCCAAGAGTGAAGAAGGAAGACAAGAAGACCAAACAGATGAATGCTGTCGAAGAAGAAGTGAAGAGGATATTCAAACCTCACGAACAGAAAAAAAAAATCTAAACGGAAAATAAAAGGAGGCTCAAAAAATGGAATGCCAAGCAAAAAAAGGGATAGCAGCAAAAAAAGAAAAAGATGTCTGCAAACTGAACAAAAAGACAATCTGACCAAACAGATGAATTCTGTCGAAGAAGAAGTGAACCGACTAACGCTATTGTGTGATAAGAAAATAAACAAGTCTTAACAGTCCATGATTACTAAAGGTCTGGTCTGAGATAATAAGACTCAAAATATCAGAACCAACAGTGAAAGTGAATTTGTGTAAGTGTTTTTTGGAAATGCAATAAACTTAAAGTTAGTGATACTATGACTTATCAATATGCTATATAACAACTTTAATATCCAATAATGAACAGCATAATAAAATAATAAAATGGAAGATTTCCAGTATTTTATTATTTTAATGTAACTCTTTATTTACAAGACATTTGTAAAAAATGCTAATAAATAGAGTATGGGAGGTCATGTTTACTGATGTAGGGGATCATAAATAATAATGGTTTAGACCAGAAAGGACTGGCATTAGTTTAGTATTCGTAAGTTTAAAATGTTTAAATAGACTGTTTATTCACAGCCTAACAATAATAGACTATAATAGACTAATAAACAATGATGTTGATAATAGACTGTTTAATCAATGTGTTAGTAAAATGTATTTGTAAGAGTTATTAGAAAATAAGATTTATATTATGTGTTTTAAAATGAATTATATTTGCTAAATAATAGCCTACATACCATTAATAATGTTTCAATAGGTATGCTATGTTAACTCAAAAATAGTTAAAAGTATATGTTCAAACCATATCAGCAATATGTTCAATTGTGCAGATTGCTAAATAATGTTCATAATTATTTATTTTAATAACAGTAGTGTTAATTAAATACTACACCTCACAATAGGTTATAAACCATTTTATTTTCATGTAATGGTAACTATGTAAAGTCAGAGGAGGAAGTAGGATTAAATTTATTTGAGAAAGACAGAAATATAAAATTCTAAAATCTAGGCCATTTGGTGAATTCACAGAAACGATATAAACCAGAATAATTCACTTATAAATCCTGTAAACTAACAAGATTTAGATAAGGTAACTCAGTTAACCACTACTGGGAATGATCCTATGAGTTAAAATGATAATAAGGAAATATACCTTAAAACATTGTAAATTTTCAAAATATATAAATTAATTAATTTTAAAGAGCAATGTCAAATTTACAGATTAACACAAAAAACCAGTTCAAAGGATTAATTTATATGTATTTAAGGAAAGAAAGAGGAATATGACTAATTAAAATTTATCATAATAGTATTAATATTAATTGAAATGGAGGAAATTTGTATAAAGACGGAAATCCAATTTTGAGCCTATATTTCAAAAAAGTAAAGAAATTTGTTAATTTCCACAAAATGTCTACAGATATGGACTATAATATATCAATTTGAAAGGAATGAGATGATTAAACCAATGATAAGGTTCATAATTCATAAAAGTGATGAATAAAATAAATAAATTCCATATATAATGTAATATTTTATCATGTGTATGGGTAATCGAAATATGTTAACAATACTTTTTCAAAGATTAACTGGGCCAAATTTTGACCAAGTTAATTAGTCTTTTGTTGAATATCAAGCTGAATAGTTGAGTGACAAAACGTTCTTTAAATCGAGTAGAAAATGGTACGTCTAATTACTATTAATGTCAGTGCAACGAGAGGTAGATGAATTGAACACTTTCATAGCTAAATTTACCTAACCTTTAACAGCAATAGTGAGAAATAACACCTAACTTCATGATACGAGTGATATAAAACAGTATATTTGACACAATTCACTCTACAACGCATAACCACATTTACAGAAACTTAACCCACAGGAGTGAACACATACAAAATAAACTAATTAACACAAGTTTACACGGAACACATCTTCAGAATACACCAAATAACTTAACAGACATATTACATCAGTGCGGGAAGATTTCAGACATTCACAAAGGTAATTTTGTCGTGATTTTTGGACATGTCGATCTCGCAGTAACTACGCCAGAAATAGTAGCGGCCATCTTTTAATTCAACAGAGCCAGCCTTCATTATCCAGCAGTGACGTCATAGCCTGCATATGGTTCGATAACTTTCTTACACATTATATATTGGAATTATTTAAATTCTGTTGAATAATAATTATTGTATTTGTTTTTAATTGTTAATGTTATACTTTCTCGTCACCCTTCTCTGACTATTAATTTAATCGCTCAAAGAACCTGTCTTTTATATAATACATATCATAAATTTTGTTCTGTATGCACAATCGATAATTCCCGAGACTGAGTCGATAATTGCTCTCCATCGATACAAAATCGATTATTTATTTAAATTGTTCAATAAATCTTTATATTTCCATTATTTCTTATCTGTTATTTATTTCACAGGTTAATTTAAGAGTATTTATTAAGACTGGGGGACTTAAAGATGAAGAAAATATTTTATTTGAGTGAGATATTGGACCAGCAAGAAAAATCACCAATCGATTGCTAACTGGAGTTAATCTATTTAACTCCAGACTTGGTTCAAATCTTCAAGAAGTGCTCGGTAGTCAATAAATACCTGCCTGATCAACAAAATTTTTACAAAACCACTAAACAACTTTATTTCTTATTTACATACATTAATAAACATAAAGAAAATATTTTACTATTTGAAAATTTTATTTTGTATACAATTTTCCATCAAATTTTTTTATCTTTTGTAACGACCGGTATACAGCGGTCTTGTTACACTTGTCATCTTGTTTTCACAATAAAAAGTTCCTTTTTAAAAATTTACCTTTACTTTTTGACTTACCCTCGTATAATATATTTGCCAAAGCCCACTCACTGACTCATCACTGTATCTCAACAATGACAAGGCCTACAAAGATGAAACTTTACATAGATATTCACTAGATACTGTAGATGTGCAATAAGACGGGGTTTGACAAAATTCAAAATTTAAGGGGAGTCCTTCAAACTGAATGCAATTGTAAGTCTTCCAACAGTCACTGACCACTATTAAAAAAGAAATAATATTTGAAATATTTTAGTTATTAAAACCTTTAACTATATAAAGATATGACAGCTCAAGTCAAAATAGGGAAAATGATATTCAGCAAGATAAGTGTTAGTAAGGGCTTGAAACAGGGTTGTTGCATAGCTCCGATTTTGTTTAAGATCTATCTAAATGAAGCTCTATCATCATGGAGGAAAAAACGGCGTAATATGAGTGTACCAGTTGAAAGTGACAAGATGTTTACAGTACACTTTGCAGACGATCAGGCTGTAATTGCAGAGTACGAAATTGATATAAGTAATATGCTTAGAAAACTAGCAGAAGAATATGCGAAATGGGGTCTCGAAATAAATACCTCAAAAACTGGTGACCTTATAGTAGGCGGTGAAGGTCAAGACCTTAAACTAAGAACAACAGCAATGAAAAATATTAAAACCTTCAAGTATTTGGGTGTAACAATGTCATCTGGTAGTGACAGCAACAAGAAATAAAAGTAACACTAGGACAAGCTAAGACAGCAACAAAACATTTATACAGTTTGCTTTGGAGTCCACAAATAACAAAAAAAATTAAATCAGAATATATAAAACTATAGTCGAACATATAGGCCTATATGGATCAGAAGTGTGGAAAATAAATAAAAGAAATAAATAAATAATAAGAGCTCTGGAGATGGATTCCTGGCGGAGGTGCTGTATACTAACAAGACTAGATAGAGTGAAAAATGTAGAGATAAGACAAGCGATGAGAATCGACCTTGACATTATAGAAACACTAGAAGCAAGAAGACTGAATTGGTTTAGACACCTAAAAAGAATGTCGGCTGAGAGATGGCCAAAGAAAGTATGGGAATAAACTCCACCCTCTAGAAGAAAAAAGGAAGACCTAGACATTCATGGAAAATGGACGTCGAAGATGGAATGAATGCAAGAGGACCTACAGAACAGGACTGTTTAGACCGGCCCCAGCGAAAGCTAGGATGCGAGAGGCGGCGCCAGCCGTAATTAAATCGCCTAAAAAAACACATTAATAGTCAACAGAGTTGCTGTCGGATTCAGTTTTCAAATTGGCGGAAACCAGAGATTCTCCGTTGTATACTCATTGTATTCTTCATCGATTGGTTTAACCCAAAAGACAGACAAAAGCAACGCATTGATTGCTATAAAGATAAACAAATATATGAATAAAACAAAAGACTTGATAACAAGAAACAAATGCACAAAACTAGAATACAACCAAATCAAAATAAATAAGCTAATGAAAGAAAGCAAAACAATATTTAATAAAAAAACAACCGAATTCATCAACAACAACCTAAAAACCCCACCACTAAAAATAATTGTAAAGATACATAAAACAGGATATCCTATAAGACCACTCATCAACTGAAAATCAGCACCAGCTTACAAAATAACAAAGCACATGGACAAATCATAAAAAAACCATATCACACTAAAAACTAAAATAATATAAAAAACACCACACAGCTAATTGACAAACTGAAAGACACTAAAATAAACGAAGATACCAAATTTGGATCATTCGAAATTACAAATATGTACAACCATATCTATCAATGAAACAATAATCCTCATAAAAAACAAAATCCGAGGAAAAAATAAATAAATAAATACACGTTAACGAAAATCGTATAACAGAATTATTTTGAATTTACAAGGAATTTTACAGTCAAGAAGACGGATTACTTATGGGTAATAATAATAAAGTCTGCATATAGCAAACAATAAACTTATGAGAATATTCGGTCAATTTAACCCCTCCAAAGCCCCCCTAAAATTTTGAATTTTGTCAAACCCCGTCTTGTTGCACATCTACAGTATCTAGTGAATATTTATGTAAAGTTTCATCTTTCTAGGCCTTGTCATTGTTGAGATACAGTGATGAGTGAGTGAGTGAGTATGAGAATAATAGGTCACTTTGACCCCTCCAAAACCCCCTTTAATTTTGAATTTTGTCAAACCCCGCCTTATTGCACATCTACAGTATCTAGTGAATATCTATGTAAAGTTTCATCTTTCAAGGCCTTGTCGTTACTGAGATACAGTGATGAGTGAGTGAGTGAGTATGAGAATATTCGGTCACTTTGACCCCTCCAAAACTCCCCTTAAATTTTGAATTTTGTCAAATCCCATCTTATTACACATCTACAGTATCTAGTGAATATCTATGTAAAGTTTCATCTTTCTAGGCCTTGTCATTGTTGAGATACAGTGATGAGTCAGTGAGTGGGCTTTGGCAAATATATTATACGAGGGTAAGTCAAAAAGTAAAGGTAAATTTTTAAAAAGGAACTTTTTATTGTGAAAACAAGATGACAAGTAACATCATTTCTCTACATAATCTCCGTCAACTTCTATGCACTTGGTCCATCTCTTGAGAAGCTTCGTAATTCCGTCCTGAAAGAAGATTTGTGGCATCGTGCACAGCCACTCGCGCACCGCCTCCACAACCTCGTCATCCGACGAAAACTTGTATTTACGCAAGTGTTCCTTCATCGGACCAAAAAGGTGAAAATCCTTACCCGGACCTCTCTGTGCTGTAAGAAGTTTATTACAAAGTTAAGCAAATATCCCGTAACTCCAACTTTTTTCATAATGTATACAATACGGTCCTGCCATACCAGTTCATAAGCTTTTTCCAGATCTAAGCAGACGGCAACAAGATGTTCGTTATTTAGAAATGCCTCGCAGACATTTGTTTCAATATTTATTAAGTGATCAAAACTTACATTACAGAATGTAAACACAAATTTTACAAGCGCGTTTCAAACCTAACAGACATTGTTTTCGACTCGGTAGAATTGAATTTACTCAACAAGGGGTTCAAATATAATTTGCCTGACTTGACTAAAAATCACGCAATGCGTGAAATGATACATACTGAAGCGGCTATAAAAAGCGTACCAGATTTGAAATCACAGAATGAATTAAGAGTTTCGATCAACAACAGAATAGGTAGGTTCCTCAGAACAAATAATAATAATATTATGTCACCACCGAATAATCTTAAGCAAAAATATGCAAACGACATAAGAGTTTTAAAACAGATTAACAATAAAATAATAGAACAGAATGCAATAGTCGCAAAAGCCGACAAAGGCAATACATTTGTTATCATGCATAGAGACATATACTACCAAAAAGTATATGATTTTATCAAGAACAACAATATAAAATCTATAGATTCAGATCCTACTCAGAAATACATGAGACACCTTAATTATGCAATCAATAAGTGCACAAATCTCTTTAGTGAAGCCACGCGCCGCTATCTAAAACCTATGCCAGCATATGCCCCTCAATTCAACGGACTACCTAAAATTCATAAACCCGACACTCCAATAAAGCCACTTATAAATTACACCACGGCACCAGGGTATAAAATTTCGAAGAAACTGGTCAATATAATAAAAAACAACGTAGTTTTGGATAATAATCATTGCATAAAAAATAGTATTGAGTTGGTAAATCTAACTGAAGACATGAATATTAGTAGCCAGCAGAAATATGTGTCGTTTGATATAACTAACCTGTACACAATTTACCAATACAGGCAACTATGAACATTCTGAAAATTAATTTGGAAAAAACCGGTAATTTGAGTTCACAAGAAATATATGAGTTATTATTTCTTCTTGAGGTTATACTAAAGCAGAATTATTTTACATTCGATAATAGATATTTTATTCAAGAAGAGGGCCTGGCTATGGGATCACCTCTATCTGGATTTTTGGCGGAGATATATCTTAACTATTACGAGAATGAGTACTTGCTTCCAACAAACAACAAATTACATAACAAGATAAAGTTTCACAAACGCTATGTTGACGATACCGTTGTCATTTTCGACGGTACCACGAGACAAATACACACGTTACTGAATTACATGAATGATGTCAATACAAACATACAGTTTACTGTTGAAATAGAGTCGAATAATGAAATT
This sequence comes from Magicicada septendecula, assembly GCA_034769895.1. Taxonomy (NCBI): domain Eukaryota; kingdom Metazoa; phylum Arthropoda; class Insecta; order Hemiptera; family Cicadidae; genus Magicicada; species Magicicada septendecula. The sequence continues at coordinate 113,812,498 of CM068374.1, read as the reverse complement.
AATTTTCTAGATTTAACATTAATAAAACAAAATAATAAATTTCGGTACAAAATATTCAGGAAACCCACTGCAACAGATGGTGTTATACACGCTGATTCCAATCATCCTATATAACAAAAAATGGCAGCTTTTAATAGCCTTATACTTCGGTTACATATTGTACTTCTGGATCCGTTAGATTACGCTGAGGAAGTAAACATAATTAAACATATAGCGGTGGCGAATGGATACCACAGCTCGTTAATAGAACGGTTAATACATAAACATAAGTATAAGACCAAAAAAACCATGTCTGGATAAAACCAACATGAAGTACATCTCCGTTGAATACATCAACAATTTAGCCATGCTTTTTAAAAAATGCCTTCATTAAACACAACATCTATGTAACGTTCCGCACTAATAATAATGTCCATAAATTCTTAAGAAACACTGCACATAGACCTATGGAGAGAAGAACGGGCGTATATACAATGATCTGTGATGACTGTGATATGTTCTATATCGGTCAGACAGGCAGGGCCTTCAAAGAGAGATTTCAAGAACATCCGTCTAAAAGTAATTTAAACACAGTTAGGTCTAACTATGCTAAGCATTTAATGACATATAATCACAAATACACGGATTTCGATAGCAACTTCATACCATTATATGTGTGCAATAAATGACGTTACATGAACGCAGCGGAAGAATTCGAAATATACAAGGCTTTCAAAACCAACCAAAGTAATGTATTAAACACCAACTGGGTTTCAAATCGCATGATTTGTATGATAGATTTGTGGGCGCGGTGAATATAAGCGAAGGCAATGTCGCAGGTAGATAAGACGGTACGACTACAGAACCATCAGTGTGTCGCGATCGATCGTAGAGTGCGCACTCAAAGACCCGCGTGTGGGGATGCAATTTTGTTTTTATTATGTGTGTTCATGCAATTTTATTTTTATTATGTTTATTGGTTAACGACGTCTTTTAGACCGATTTAAAAACTTTTACACTCTGAAGATGGAACCTTAGGTTTCGAAACGCGTAAGTGTTAAGAAGAATCATCAGGAAGCCACAAGACGGAGGTAAATCAATTTATGACTTATTTTAATATTCTTCTGTAAAAGATTCCATCCTTTCAATCTTGATGTCAGTATTTCTGCTTGACTCTTTGATAAATTTAGACACCAACGAGCTGATTTAACAATATGTTATGGCTAATGGATGAAATGTTTACATTAAGAAGAAAATAGGAGAGATGAATCACACATTTTTGTTTGGTTTGATTAATGTGTAAGTAACAATAATTTAGGTAACAAAAATAAATAAATAATGATGATTATTCATTAACCCAAACAATTATATTTGACTTATAAATTTAGTTGCTGCAATAAATAAACCAAAGCTACTTAGTTGATATTATTTAAGATCACAAAATTCTATGCATATGGATTTCATGCGTGGTACTTACTGAAAAATAAAAAGGGCAGTTACAAAAAAACTGAGGCTGATAGAGAAATTCTTACTACATATTCAGAATCAGCAGCCAACAATACATAAGAATTAGTAAAAATTGAGTATTTAACAAAATCATTATTGACCAGGGATATTTTAACTATACAAATATTATTCAACATAAAATATAACATGTTCGTCTTGCAGAACAATACAAGGCTTTCGTTCAATAATATTTATATAGTTAAGTTAACCAACATAGGTTTGGCAGACAGTTATTAGTTTTTTAGGAAGGGTTTAGCAGTCTTAATTAATACGTATCGGAAACATAGTCACATTAGCTTTTATTTAAATTGAAATGACAGACATATACAATCTGGCACGCGCCAGTTTTGTGTATGAGACAGAGACATAGTTCGCTTTAGTTCGTATCGAAAAAGCAAAACAAAAATAAAGTAAAAAAATATTATAAATAAATATTCAGTGGAGAATGGCTACTGGCGGCAGCACTATAAAAGAATGCGCTTCACCTTCTACCTGGAAGGTGGTGTGGAAAGGAAGGTTCATTTTTCCCTTAAATTTAACGTACGCTAATTATTAAATAACGTATCCGTGAGTATTGTCACGAAACGCTTGAAAATCTATAATAACCAGGCGACGATGAATAAATTTTTTCCTTTATTGTATGTAATAATAACATCAATTTATACCATAAGCAAATATCGTAAATTCTGGTCATCATATTGTTGTTTAATCGTTTAAATTCTTTTTCCAATTTGTTTATTTTGATTATTTTATATTCTAAAATCGTTGATAGTATATATTGTACAAAACTATAAGTGGTTCATTGCGGCAACATTTCCAATAACGAATTCTTAATGTCAATCTCTAACAAATGTCGTAACCAAATTAAACTGTACTTACGCTACGTCGATGACACGTTTTTGCTTTTTAATGGAACTTGCAGAAAACTAGGAAACGTACAGGATTATATTAATAATATAAACAATAATATTCGTTTTAAACTAAAACTCGACGATAACTATAGCGTACATTTACTGGATTTCACAATCAGAAAGAATAATAACCAGATAGAATACAATATTTATAGGAAACCTACCACCATAGACATCACCATCCACGCACATTCACACCACCCCTACTCAATAAAATTGCTGCATTTAACGCGTTTGAATACAGAATGCTCGCAATACTTCTCGGGGAGGAAAACCGAATGGAAGATATGAACATAATAAAAAGCATGGATATAACGGAGAACTCAGATAGACTAATAAGAACACATACACGGAAAATTGATAATAAATGAAAATTGGTTAACGCGACTAAGAGAAATAAAAAGTTTATAACCACAGAGTACACGAACGTGATGCCGCTCATAAATAAAAACGAGTTGAAAAACAAAACATCACAGTGGCCTTTAAACCTGGAATAGCCTTCGTAAAATAGTGCGACAAATTATTCATATCACTGATGAAGAGAAAAATTATGTTTACAGAATTACATGTGACGACTATGACAGATTCTATATAGGACAGATCGTTAGATGGTCATTTCGGAGACTAGATCAAATTTTACTCACCACCTGACGCAATACAATCACAACTATACGGATTTCCCAACTAATTTTAAACTACACTATAATTCTATAAAAGGAGCGTACATGGACGCCATAGAGGAGTACGAAATATATATTGTTACGACGGTCACTTGATCGTCGTATGGTACAGTGGTAAACGAAATACAGAGCTTTAATTTTCTGATGGTTGCCCCTAGTATCTACCTCGGTTCTAACCATGATGATCTTTCCGGAGTTTGGCTGAACATTTACGGCCACTTGGTTTATCACGTCCGTAGATTGTTCTGATGTGTTCATTGTGGAGACCATTACCTCTTCTTCTCCGAATCTCAAGACATTGTTTTTGAAGTGTACTATAAATCTATATGCGTTCATAACGTCCACAACAAGAATTGATTCAACCACAATGTCTGTAACAAGTACTTGATGATTAAACTCAAGTCGACCGAGCCGTAGGTGTATCTTTACTTATCCATACACTTTTACAGGCCGTCCAGTTCGCAAGCTGCAAGAGCACTAGATTGGCTTGAGATTGTTCACCACGTCGGGGCGCACAATGGAAACTGTTGCGTCTGTGTCAACTGTAATCGAGGTTGGCCTTCCTTGAACGAATCCGGTACCCCCAGGCTCCCGCTGTTTTTCTAAAGTGCAGAAATTGCGTATTGTCTAGGGGATTCGTTCCTCCAGTTAGTGAGCACATGCCGCGTTGTACCGATTACTGCTCGTTTCCCTGCTGCTGAATTCTAACCCGACAATCTCGTTGTAGATGTCCAGGTTTCCCACATCTTCGGTCATTTTCGGCCACATCATCTTCCAGGTGTCCATAACACTTCGGTTTTCCACCCTTTCTTATTTTATTCTGTGACGCCGACCGTCGAGTCTCTGTTCCTTGTTCTTATTCCTCACCGTCTGTGCCGTCGCGATCTTTTAGCGCGCACTATATGACTTGTCCAACTAGACGCTGATTTAGCGGCCTCAAATTCCAAAGCATGTACCAGAGCGTCCGCACTTTTCTGGTGTCTTGCCATTCGTAACACTTGCTGTAGTTCGTTATCTCGGACACCGGCAGTAAATGTCTGCATTGCTAAGCTCGTTCGAAAATCTTCTGGCGCTTCAGGATAGGCAGTCTAATTAGTCTGTCGATACTTGCTTCAAACTCTTAAAGGCTCTCCCTGGATTGTTGTCGCCTTGCTCTCTGGGTGCAATACACATCTCGCAAATATTTATCACCATACCGTAATTCTAGAGCTTTTATCAACTCGGCATAGATGTTCTGGCTGTCAGGTGGGCCTTCTGTAGTGATTCTGCCGCGGATCCCTTTAATGAGAGAACGAGTGTCTTTCTCTGTTCAATTATTTGCGCATGCAGCAGCTTCAAATTGGCGGAGATACGTTGCCCAGTGACTGCTTTCGTCAAAGGTTGGAGCTTTGACATGAACTGTCCCTACTGGAGGCAAAGTGACTTTCTCTATTGACTCATTTTCAGTGTCTTTTCTGCCTTTATCATTGATACAGTCTGTTCATAAATTAGTTTTGGTTGTATGAAGTGCTCAATTTCACTTTTAATTTAACCTACTCTATTTCTGTATCACCGAAGGTCTCAACATCAGTCAAATCCGGACACAGACAAGCCTGGATCTATCCTCCGATCACTCCCCTGTGATAGTAACAGATCACTCCCAAATTGCTCGAAGACAAAAACAGCCAACCTTATGTAGCAGACTAACTGACTGTGACTTGTTCAGACGCCATCTAGACGATTTAATAACTTTGAATATCCCATTGAAAACAAACGCTCCCATAGAATACGCGGTCGAAACCCTCACACAATCCATACAAACAGCTGCGTGGATGGCTACACCTGACCGCAACATGCCGCAAATCAACGGATCATGTTCAGTAATAGTAAGGGAAAAAATTGCTTACAAACGGATGCTCAGGAAATAATGGCGGATGAACAGAACAGCGGTCAATAAACAAAAATTAAGTAAAGCCTCGAAGAACTTACTTTACGACTTGAAAAATCAAGGAGTTCAAGAATATCTGGAGAACCTCTCAGCCTCAGAAGCTAATAATTATTCGCTTTGTAAAGCCACAGAACGTATTAAACGACCGCAACAATCCATACCCCCCATTATGGACGCCAGTGGACAGTGGGGCAGAGATGGTAAAGAAAAAGCCGCTGCATTTACAAACTATCTGGACACGGTGTTTCAACCATATCATTCTGATGAACCTGAACACGATGACAAGGCAGCTGCATTCCTAAATGTCCCGTTCCAGATGACGTTACCAGCTTGTAAATTCAAATTAAAGGTGGTGCAAGCAGTCATCACTAGGAAAATCAACCCCAAGAAAGCGCCAGAGTATGACCTGATTACCGGCAAAAGTGCTACAAAAGATAACAAAAAAATGTCTGAAAGCGATAACTCAGATTTTCAATTCTATCCTGCGACTCGGCCATTTCCCGCACCAGTGGAAAGTTGCGCAGATCGTAATGCTGCCCAAACCCGGTAAATCAATGCACGCTATAACATTCTATAGACCCATAAGTCTTTTGCCTCTTTTATCAAAGGTGTTTGAAAAACTTCTTCTTAAAAGACTCCAACCAATATTACGTGAGAGGGAGACAATACCTTATTTCCAATTTGGCTTCAGAAAGAAACATGGCACCATAGAACAGGTCAATCGCATTGTAAATAAAATAAGCAGCCATCTCGAAGGTAAACGATATTGCTCTGCAGCCTTCCTAGATATAAGCCAGGCCTTTGACAAGGTTTGGTTCACCGGCCTATTACACAAATTGATGAAACTCCTTCCACACGATTACTATCTTGTTCTCAGATCATACCTCCAAGGCAGATACTTCTTTGTCAAACATCAAGATGAATTTACAAGCTTTCATCAAGTCAACTCTGGAGTCCCACAAGGAAGTATACTGGGTCCTGTGCTCTACCTAATATATACCGCAGACCTTCCAACTTCAAATCAAGTTATGACAGCAACTTTCGCAGACGACACGGCGATTCTGGCCTCGTACGCAGATGTTGCCTGCGCCTCACGTAACCTACAGATCAACCTTAACAAAATCCATCAATTGTTAAAGAAGTGGCGGATAAAGGCGAACTGAACTAAATCACCATACGTTACCTTCACTAAGAGACGTGACAGCTGCCCGCCGGTAACACTCGATAACTGCCAACTACCGCAAAAGGAAGATGTAAAATACCTCGGTATATATCTGGACCGCCGCCTTACCTGCCGAAAGCACATAATTACCAAAAACAAACAGCTCAGACTACTGTACAGGCAAATGTATTAGCTACTCGGAAGGAGATCCCCTGTAACTCTGGAAAGCAAACTCCTTATCTACAAAGCCATACTTAAGCCAACCTGGACATATGGCATCCAGCTGTGGGGGACAACGAGTACTTCAAATTTCGAGATTTTACAACGATTCCAGAATGTGATGCTCCGAGCTATGGTCAACGCTCCTTGGTACGTACCGAATAATGTCATCGAGAACGACCTCCAAGTGACTTTGTTCTGTAATGTCGTAACAATATTCCCAGAAAGGAATATAAAATAGATATTGACAAGTCAACAAATCTAAACCACCCTCCCTTAAAACACTGTATTGGTTTTAGGTTATATAACTCCACAAGATTCTACACTTCCCTGACATAATAATGTAGTATGTATTTTCTGCCTCTGTAGCCAACAAATATCATGAGTACTATGTTTAGAGATATACAAAATACTTATTGATCTAGCCTTGAGTATCCACTACACCAAATCTAAGATTCTTTAAACGATAATCAATTTTGTTGTAATTTGTGAACGCATTGTCAAAAAGATAAAGAACGTAATTAGACCTATACATAATTGTTGTACGCATATACGCGCATTAACGAAGGACCACACCGCAGACTATATTAAAGATATAAACCACAGTATAAATAAATGTACGAATCTGTTTGATATACGTACCATGCGTCAACTCAAACAAATACATACTCGCGCCCCTGCGCTTAATGGTCTGCCGAAAATACATAAGGGAAATTATGTATGGCCCATACGACCCATAGTTAATTTTACCACAGCACCCGGATATAAAGCGGCTAAAAAACTTCTACAGGTTTTAAAAAATAATATAAAAATAAACAATAATCACAGTATCAGGAATAATATTGAATTTGTGAATCGGGTAGAATCATTATGAATGTTGCCACAATATAAACTGATGTCCTTTAATTTTCTGAACCTTTACACCAATGTTCCAGTTACCCAAACCATCAATATTGTACAGGAAAATCTGGAGAGGTCTCGCAGCTTGAATCAACAAGAAGTACAGGAACTTATCATGATATTAAGAGTAATACTAAGCCAGAACTATTTTACGTTTGATAATAGGTTTTTTGCCCAGGACGATGGACTTGCAATGGGTTCGCCACTTAGTGGTTTTTTGGCAGAACTTTATCTTAACCACTTTGAAAATGAATACGTATTGTCTAATAAGAATAGGTTTTATAAAAAGATCATTTCATACACGCGGTATGTAGATGATACATTTCTTGTATTTGATGGCACATGTAGGCAGGCAGAAATTTTGAATAAATATATAAATAGTATACATCCAAACATAAAGTTTACACTCGAGTTGGAGAACGGACATAGCTTAAATTTTCTCGACCTGATGATACAAAACATAAATAACCACCTTAAATTTAAAATCTACACAAAGCCGACCACTACGGACATTATTATCCATGCGTCCTCATTTCATCCATTCGCTCAGAAAATGGCGTCTTTTAACTCCTTCGTCAACAGGCTATTGAAAATTCCATTGGAGCCGGAGGAATACCGTGAAGAACTTAGTACTATAAAGTACATAGCGATGGCCAACGGTTATAACAGCGTGATTGTGGATAGGTTAGTAAAAAAGCAAAAAAAGAACCTGCATAGAAATAACAATGAAACACACAATAGGGTTCAGAAATGCATAGCAACTGAATATACGAATCTTTTACCCAATACCATTTATAATGTTTTTAGAAAGTATGATTATACAGTATCTTTTAAGACGAATAAGAGCATTTTAAAAACTTTAAGGCCAAAATCCAATAATCCAGTAGAAAGCTGTTCAGGGGTGTATAAAATAGAATGTGAAGTATGTAATAGTTTCTACATTGGACAAACAGGCAGAAAATGTTGAGATAGATATAAAGACCACCTGCCTATGGGCAACGTCAGGAACGTCAAGTCAAACTTTGCCATGCATATCATTGATCACAACCATACCTATTCCAATTTCAGAAATAATTTCAAACCACTGCATTTCTGCAGAAAGGGTAAACTCATGGACGCACTGGAAGAGTTTGAAATTTACAGAGCCTCTACAACACACAATGATCACCTTCTGAACGAGAAACTGTCGTCCAAGTCAAGCAAACTGTATGATACTGCTATACGCATGCTGAAACAGCAAAACAAATAAATACAGGCCGAATAGATTTGTCAGTCGCTCGCGGGGTCGGTAACGATGCGCATCGTGTGAATAACGCGAGTGGGGAAATCGACTAAGTAGCGAGATGTGCGTGACCTTTATATATTTTTTATTTAGTGACGTGCTCTACATGAGTGAAAAGTTTATCCACCTGATGATGGGACTTTAAGTCCCGAAAGGCGTAGTGTATATTGAGAAAAAAACACAAAGAAGTTGCAAAGAAGGAAACCAAGGTAATTCTAATATTTAACGTAATTATATTTCTAGAAGTGTTTGATACACAGCTAAAACGTTCGAACAGTTTATCTCAAGAAATTAACTGGGTGATGAAAACACAACGAACAATACATGGAAGCAGTCGGCGTTCTACGAAGGCTGTAAATTAACAACGTTTAGAAAACAACAAAGTTAAAATACATTTACCATTACAATACGAAAACCTTTAAAGAAATCCCCACTGCCCTCAGGTAAACACGAACAAAATTAAAAAAAACGTACGTAGACGCAGTTCAGTTTAGCATGAAAACACTCGTACACGTCTCAAAGGGAAATGCTGTCTGCTTACCTAGCGAGTAACTTGTTTTATGCCCGCTTTAAACGTTACACCTGACCTGAATAAGTAGAAACATTTGTTTAATGCAGCAGCTGGCTATTGTTTCTTCCACTTGTTGTTACAGTTTGCAATTCGCTTTGGCTCCGAAGCTTTATTAAGTTTGTCGTAGACCGTTGTTTCCAATTTAACTTTTTAGTGGATCAAGAGGGATACCGAGAAAACAAATACACTCGAAATATTCAGAAAATATGTTTTCTATACTATTTAAGTAATCAAAATTTCACTCCACATTTATTCCTTGTAAGGCCATTTAAAAGCACTGCGTGTTGTATTATTAGGCGTTTGTGTTTACAATCAATAAACCATTATTCGATTTACTACTTATACCAAAACGCAAGATTGAAAGTCCTAAATTCACTATACATGAATTAGATGTGAGTAGAACGGGAATTTTACACAATAAACATTTAACACGGATAGTGATTGAGGTAATGATTATATAGCACAATATGTATAGCGATTAAAAAAATTACCCTGGCTGTGAGGTCGTTTTATTTGGGAATCCTAGCAAAAGAACTATAATTGAACCATTTCGAGAATAATTTTATGTTAACAAATTTTAACAAACAGCATGACCACATCACACTCTACATCTTCTATGTATAAAATGATGCTTTTTGCTATTTAATGTAACCTTCGGACAACTAAAGAAATTACAGAAGTATCTGAATAGTAACAACGCTAAAATTCGTCTTATTCTAGAACGAAAACACGACGACAACTACCCTATCAACGCTAACACTAGAAATGGAGAATAATAACAGCCTAAACTTCCTTGATCTCACAATCAGTAAAAATGGTAAACATTTTATGAAAAACCCACAACAGCGGAAACTACCATTTACATCCATTTACACAATTCTTATTCTCAAAAAATGGCAGCATTTAACGTTGAATTCTTTCTCTAGCTCTTGAATAAAAATTCATAGTAGGAGAAACAATTATTATCCATTGCTGATGTGTGCAACATCAAACTCATAGACGGGCTAATAAGGGGGCACTTAATAAAAATTAATAATAAATGCAAACTGGTTAACGCAGTTAAAGAATATAATAGGTTTACACAGAATACACAGAATACCGCTCATTATAAAAAACGAATTGCGAAAACAAAATAACACAGTGGATTTTAAAACTACAAAAACTTGGGCAACAACTCACATCCCTTACTAGGAAAAACCCTAGTTTATTGCATTTTATGCGACGTCACTGACAGAATTTATGTAGGACAAACAGGCAGACTATCAATCAAACGGATCAAAGAAAATCTGCTAAAGAGTGAGATTTTGAAGACTAGATCTAGTTTTGCTCAACATCTAATGCTATTTAATCATAACTATATGGATTTCCACACAAAATTTAAAAAGACTTTGTAAGTTGCTTCACAATTTTCAAACAGGAGCATACATGAACGACATGGAAACACACAGGATTTATAAAGCTTCTAAACTGTTGGCGGACCAGCTGCTTACCGATAAACTCTCATTTAAATTCAACCATTTAAACAATACTGTCATAGATATTGACGTATGTACGGGAAATGGAAGTACAGTAAAAATATCGAAAGATAACGACATAACAGTCAACCGACCGTAGCGGAATGGTGAGCAAAAAATTGTGTCGCGACGCGAAATGCTGTAATAGTGTTTACAACTTAATAACCGGAATTGTTGTTTTAAATTTTGTTGACGACTTATCTCGAGGAATGTATGTTTTGACCTACGATCTGATGGTGAATATTTATCTTCGAAACGCACCATTTTAAACGATGTTAAAAGAAGTCACCTGACGCAGAGTAGTCAGTTGGTTGCTAGTATTAACATGCACAATGCATGATATTGAAGGTAACAAATAAGTCATTACAACTACAGGAATAGCAAGCGTCAAATTACTTAGTGTTAGTTTTTGGGGTATTCATACAAAATTCGTTACAAAACTGAATCCAGTTTACCATGGAAACGATGAAAATTTCCAAACAATTTGCTTAGAGGACGAATAAGCTACAACTTTACTAGCGCATACGCCACATTAGCACCTGACCTGACTTGTTGACAGGAATTATTTTTGTGATTCATACGACTAACCAACAAGTTTGTTTATATAACTATCTGAAATGAAAAATGTTGGTGTAGTATAGTATGATCTAACAAAAGCAATCCCAATTCCCTGCAGACAAATATCATAATGACGAAACAATATTTTTAACATGTGTTTCAAAACTTCCAATGTTATTATTACCACATTTTACAATTCCAAAACACTGAAAATTTATAATTCGTATTTCTAATATAGTGTCATTTTAAAGTTCTCATATTAAATTTCGAAAGTTGGAATGTAACTATGTTTTCCAGTTGCGTTTAAATCATGTTAATCTACTTTCCTCATAGGAAATATTCAAATTAATTTTTTTTTGTACTTCAAAACACAAATATACTACGTAAAGAAAAATAATTAGCCCATTGCTGTCTTCGGTACATAACACAGTTACTCGTTTTGTAAACAGACATAAGTTACGTTTAGTCTAGTTTAATTATTCTAGTTTAAGTTTTTCCATAGACTGTATTCCTAGGCATCTGCCGGTACCCACCGACTCCTAGGTAAAAGCCACGTAAACCCTATGATGATGATGTGACAAGGCATGCAGTTCTTGAACGGCATCGTAATTATTTTGGCGCTTACATAAAGAGGTTTGGTTTGAGGGACAGTGATCTGTGTGCGTGTTGTCAAGTCGTTGACTGTGTGGAGATACCAGATACCCGAGTTTAGAGAAGAACCGGTGTATATCGGCATAAGGCTGAATCTCAGAGTTATAATCGAGAATTCAAATGCTGCTAGTATGTCAATAGGCAGTATATCAATGCTGCTACATAGGTGAGGTCAATAGGCAGAGCACGTGAGGGTAGAGAGAGATGATGATCCTCGGGCGGGATTAATAGCTGGGGATAAAACACGTTAGTCAATGGACGCTCTTAATTAGGTCATCCTAGTTGGGTTGGGTACTTAACGTCTAATGCAAGTTTGTTGAACCTGGGAAATAATCGTGAGTGGTCGGATAATCGCACCACTTAGGTCTAGGCACGTTAAATATCTGAGAATCATCCAAAAGGAGAAGGAGTTAAAACAACGAACTCATTATATATGCAGGACATTTCAATGAATCAGGCCATAAATTCATAAATCCAAATGAAAATATGGAATGTAATAAGATATATCTGGGCGAAACTGGAAGAAAATTTAAAATTCGAACGAACATGCAAAAGGAGAAGGAGTTAAGACAAGGAACTCACTATATGCAAGACATTTCAATGAATCAGGTCATAAATTCATAAATCCAAATGAAAATATGGAATGTAATAAGATATATCTGGGCGAAACTGGAAGAAAATTTAAATTCGAATGAATGAACATGCAAAAGGAGAAGGAGTTAAAACAAGGAACTCACTATATGCAAGACATTTCAATGAATCAGGCCATAAATGCATAAATCCAAATGAAAATATGGAATATAATAAGATATATCTGGGCGAATCTGGAAGAAAATTTAAAATTCAGATGAATGAACATGCAAAAGGAGAAGGAGTTAAAACAACGCACTCACTATATGCAAGATATTTCAATGAATCAGGCCATAAATTCATAAATCCAAATGAAAGTATGGAATGTAATAAGATATATCTGGGCGAAACTGGAAGAAAATTTAAAATTCGAATGAATGAACATGCAAAAGGAGAACGAGTTAAAACAACGAACTCACTATATTCAAGACATTTCAATGAATCAGGCCATAAATTCATAAATCCAAATGAAAGTATGGAATGTAATAAGATATATCTGGGCGAAACTGGAAGAAAATTAAAAATTCGAATGAATGAACATGCAAAAGGAGAACGAGTTAAAAACAACGAACTCACTATATTCAAGACATTTCAATGAATCAGGCCATAAATTCATAAATCCAAATGAAAATATGGAATGTAATAAGATATATCTGGGCGAATCTGGAAGAAAATTTAAAATTCGGATGAACGAACATGCAAAAAGAGAAGGAGTTAAAACAACGAACTTACTATATGCAAGACATTTCAATGAATCAGGCCATAAATTCATAAATCCAAATGAAAATATGGAATGTAATAAGATATATCTGGGCGAAACTGGAAGAAAATTTAAAATTCGCATGAATGAACATGCAAAAGGAGAAGGAGTAAAAACAAAGAACTCACTATATGCAAGACATTTCAATGAATCAGGCCATAAATTCATAAATCCAAATGAAAATATGGAATGTAATAAGATATATCTGGGCGAAACTGGAAGAAAATTTAAAATTCGAATGAACGAACATGCAAAAGGAGAAGGAGTTAAATCAAGGAACTCACTATATGCAAGACATTTCAATGAATCAGGCCATAAATGCATAAATCCAAATGAAAATATGGAATGTAATAAGATATATCTGGGCGAATCTGGAAGAAAATTTAAAATTCGAATGAATGAACATGCAAAAGGAGAAGGAGTTAAAACAACGCACTCACTATATGCAAGACATTTCAATGAATCAGGCCATAAATTCATAAATCCAAATGAAAATATGGAATGTAATAAGATATATCTGGGCGAATCTGGAAGAAAATTTAAAATTCGAATGAATGAACATGCAAAAGGAGAAGGAGTTAAAACAAGAAACTCACTATATGCAAGACATTTCAATGAATCAGGCCATAAATTCATAAATCCTAATGAAAATATGGAATGTAATAAGATACATCTGGGCGAATCTGGAAGAAAATTTAAAATTCGAATGAATGAACATGCAAAAGGAGAACGAGTTAAAACAACGAACTCACTATATGCAAGACATTTCAATGAATCAGGTCATAAATTCATAAATCCAAATGAAAATATGGAATGTAATAAGATATATCTGGGCGAATCTGGAAGAAAATTTAAAATTCGAATGAATGAACATGCAAAAGGAGAAGGAGTTAAAACAAGGAACTCACTATATGCAAGACATTTCAATGAATCAGGCCATAAATTCATAAATCCAAATGAAAATATGGAATGTAATAAGATATATCTGGGCGAATCTGGAAGAAAATTTAAAATTCGAATGAATGAACATGCAAAAGGAGAACGAGTTAAAACAACGAACTCAATATATTCAAGACATTTCAATGAATCAGGCCATAAATTCATAAATCCAAATGAAAATATGGAATGTAATAAGATATATCTGGGCGAATCTGGTAGAAAATTTAAAATTCGGATGAATGAACATGCAAAAAGAGAAGGAGTTAAAAAAACGAACTTACTATATGCAAGACATTTCAATGAATCAGGCCATAAATTCATAAATACAAATGAAAATATTGAATGTAATAAGATATATCTGGGTGAAACTAGAAGAAAATTTAAAATTCGAATGAATTAATATGCAAAAGGAGAAGGAGTTAAAACAAAGAACTCACTATATGCAAGACATTTCAATGAATCAGGCCATAAATTCATAAATCCAAATGAAAATATGGAATGTAATAAGATATATCTGGGCGAAACTGGAAGAAAATTTAAAATTCGAATGAACGAACATGCAAAAGGAGAAGGAGTTAAAACAACGAACTCACTATAAGCAAGAAATTTCAATGAATCAGGTCATAAATTTATAAATCCAAATGAAAATATGGAATGTAATAAGATATATCTGGGCGAAACTGGAAGAAAATTTAAAATTCGAATGAATGAACATGCAAAAGGAGAAGGAGTTAAAACAAGGAACTTACTATATGCAAGACATTTCAATGAATCAGGCCATAAATTCATAAATCCAAATGAAAATATGGAATGTAATAAGATATATCTGGGCGAAACTGGAAGAAAATTTAAAATTCGAATGAATGAACATGAAAAAGGAGAACGAGTTAAAACAAGGAACTCACTATATTCAAGACATTTCAATGAATCAGGCCATAAATTCATAAATCCAAATGAAAATATGGAATGTAATAAGATATATCTGGGCGAAACTGGAAGAAAATTTAAAATTCGAATGAATGAACATGCAAAAGGAGAACGAGTTAAAACAAGGAACTCACTATATTCAAGACATTTCAATGAATCAGGCCATAAATTCATAAATCCAAATGAAAATATGGAATGTAATAAGATATATCTGGGCGAAACTGGAAGAAAATTTAAAATTCGAATGAATGAACATGCAAAAGGAGAAGGAGTTAAAACAAGGAACTCACTATATGCAAGACATTTCAATGAATCAGGCCATAGATTCATAAATCCAAATGAAAGTATGGAATGTAATAAGATATATCTGGGCGAAACTGGAAGAAAATTTAAAATTCGAATGAATGAACATGCAAAAGGAGAACGAGTTAAAACAACGAACTTACTATATGCTAGACATTTCAATGAATCAGGCCATAAATTCATAAATCCAAATGAAAATATGGAATGTAATAAGATATATCTGGGCGAAACTGGAAGAAAATTTAAAATTCGAATGAATGAATATGCAAAAGGAGAAGGAGTTAAAACAAAGAACTCACTATATGCAAGATATTTCAATGAATCAGGCCATAAATTCATAAATCCAAATGAAAATATGGAATGTAATAAGATATATCTGGGCGAAACTGGAAGAAAATTTAAAATTTGAATGAACGAACATGCAAAAGGAGAAGGAGTTAAAACAAGGAACTCACTATATGCAAGAAGTTTCAATGAATCAGGTCATAAATTCATAAATCCAAATGAAAATATGGAATGTAATAAGATATATCTGGGCGAATCTGGAAGAAAATTTAAAATTCGAATGAATGAACATGCAAAAGGAGAAGGAGTTAAAACAACGCACTCACTATATGCAAGACATTTCAATGAATCAGGCCATAAATTCATAAATCCAAATGAAAGTATGGAATGTAATAAGATATATCTGGGCGAAACTGGAAGAAAATTTAAAATTCGAATGAACGAACATGCAAAAGGAGAAGGAGTTGAAACAAGGAACTCATTATATATGCAAGACGTTTCAATGAATCAGGTCATAAATTCTTAAATCCAAATGAAAGTATGGAATGTAATAAGATATATCTGGGCGAAACTGGAAGAAAATTTAAAATTCGAATGAATGAACATGCAAAAGGAGAAGGAGTTAAAACAAGGAACTCACTATATGCAAGACATTTCAATGAATCAGGCCATAAATGCATAAATCCAAATGAAAATATGGAATGTAATAAGATATATCTGGGCGAATATGGAAGAAAATTTAAAATTCGAATGAATGAACATGCAAAAGGAGAAGGAGTTAAAACAACGCACTCACTATATGCAAGACATTTCAATGAATCAGGCCATAAATTCATAAATCCAAATGAAAGTATGGAATGTAATAAGATATATCTGGGCGAAACTGGAAGAAAATTTAAAATTCGAATGAATGAACATGCTAAAGGAGAACGAGTTAAAACAACGAACTCACTATATTCAAGACATTTCAATGAATCAGGCCATAAATTCATAAATCCAAATGAAAATATGTAATGTAATAAGATATATCTGGGCGAATCTGGAAGAAAATTTAAAATTCGGATGAATGAACATGCAAAAAGGGAAGGAGTTAAAACAACGAACTTACTATGTGCAAGACATTTCAATGAATCAGGCCATAAATTCATAAATCCAAATGAAAATATGGAATGTAATAAGATATATCTTGGCGAATCTGGAAGAAAATTTAAAATTCGAATGAATGAACATGCAAAAGGAGAAGGAGTTAAAACAAGGAACTCACTATATGCAAGACATTTCAATGAATCAGGCCATAAATTCATAAATCCAAATGAAAGTATGGAATGTAATAAGATATATCTGGGCGAAACTGGAAGAAAATTTAAAATTCGAATGAATGAACATGCAAAAGGAGAACGAGTTAAAACAACGAACTCACTATATTCAAGATATTTCAATGAATCAGGCCATAAATTCATAAATCCAAATGAAAATATGGAATGTAATAAGATATATCTGGGCGAATCTGGAAGAAAATTTAAAATTCGGATGAATGAACATGCAAAAAGAGAAGGAGTTAAAACAACGAACTTACTATATGCAAGACATTTCAATGAATCAGGCCATAAATTCATAAATCCAAATGAAAATATGGAATGTAATAAGATATATCTGGGCGAAACTGGAAGAAAATTTAAAATTCGAATGAATGAACATGCAAAAGGGGAAGGAGTTAAAACAAAGAACTCACTATATGCAAGATATTTCAATGAATCAGGCCATAAATTCATAAATCCAAATGAAAATATGGAATGTAATAAGATATATCTGGGCGAAACTGGAAGAAAATTTAAAATTCGAATGAACGAACATGCAAAAGGAGAAGGAGTTAAAACAAGGAACTCACTATATGCAAGACGTTTCAATGAATCAGGTCATAAATTCATAAATCCAAATGAAAATATGGAATGTAATAAGATATATCTGGGCGAAACTGGAAGAAAATTTAAAATTCGAATGAATGAACATGCAAATGGAGAAGGAGTTAAAACAAGGAACTCACTATATGCAAGACATTTCAATGAATCAGGCCATAAATGCATAAATCCAAATGAAAATATGGAATGTAATAAGATATATCTGTGCGAAACTGGAAGAAAATTTAAAATTCGAATGAATGAACATGCAAAAGAGAACGAGTTAAAACAACGAACTCACTTTATTCAAGACATTTCAATGAATCAGGCCATAAATTCATAAATCCAAATGAAAATATGGAATGTAATAAGATATATCTGAGCGAATCTGGAAGAAAATTTAAAATTCGGATGAATGAACATTCAAAAAGAGAAGGAGTTAAAACAACGAACTTACTATGTGCAAGACATTTCAATGAATCAGGCCATAAATTCATAAATCCAAATGAAAATATGGAATGTAATAAGATATATCTGGGCGAAACTAGAAGAAAATTTAAAATTCGAATGAATGAACATCAAAAGGAGAAGAAGTTAAAACAAAGAACTCACTATATGCAAGACATTTCAATGAATCAGGCCATAAATTCATAAATCCAAATGAAAATATGGAAATAATCAAAATAGAAAACAATCCGCAAAAAAAAAACTATTAGAAGAACTAGAAATACTTAAAGTTAAATAAGAAGATAAGAATAAATTAATGATTATAAAAGTGGATTTTACAAATGAAGAAATATTTTAATATATATTAAACAATAACAAAAATTAAATTAAGAAAATTAAAATTGACGAAATGCAATAAAAGGTTACAAAAAAGTTATAAGTCAAGAAAATAAAGTAGTAACATGAAGAAAATTACGGGAGACTCATAAAATAAGTGACGGACGTTGGTACAATGCCTAACGGAAAATATAGACGAAGTTCCCGTGAAGAGCGGTAGCCGTTAAAACAATGAACTCACTATATGCAAGACTTTAGTAAATTATATAAAAGTGAATTTAAAAATGAAGAAATATTTTAAATATAGTAAACAATAAATAAAATTAAAACAATAAGAAAAATACACTAAAATTGACGAAATGCAATAAAAGATTACGAAATAGTTATAAGTCAGAAAGTAAAATAATAACATGAAGAAATTAACGAGAGATTCTGAAAACAATTGACGGACGTTGGTAACATGCCTAACGGAAAAATGTAGACAATGTTCCCGCGAAGAGCGGCAGCAGCAAGAACCATTAGGAGGGGCGATGACAAAAGGGGAGGGGCCTAAAGTATAAAAGCCTAAAACGTACAGGCGAAAGACGTTGTTCAAGACCTGATGATGTCAGAGATGACGAAAAGCTTTGTCTGAACAAAAATTGTAGCAGTTTAGCAACTTCATAAAAGAAATAGTAAGGATGGCTGCTAATTTAAATAATATGAAGAATAAAAGATGTTCTTCAAGCACTGGGGAAGGTGAAGATTCAATGGAGGGAACATCAATGGAGGGTATTCACCCAATGTCATAAATTCAGCACTGCACAGCATATTACTGTAGTACTGTACATCTGTAGATGCGCAAATGTAAGATATATGCTGGCCCCCAATAAGTTTATTGTAATGTTTGCTACATGCAGATTTACCCGTATATCTTCTTTAATCCGTCTTCTTGACTGTAAAATTCCTTGGAAATTCAAAATAATTCTTGTATACGATTTTCGTTAACGTGTATTTATTTATTTGTTTTGTTTATTTTTTCCTCGGATTTTTTTTTCTATGAGGATTGTTGTTTCATTGATAGATATGGGTGTACATATTTGTAATTTCGAATGATGCAAATTTTGTGTCTTCGTTTATTTGAGTGCCATTCAGTTTGTCAATTAGCTGTTTGGAGTTTTTTATATTATTTTAGTTTTTAGTGTGATTTGGTTTCTTTATAATTTGTCCATGTGCTTTGTTATTTTGTAAGGTGGAGCCTCCTGCTAGATCCAATCACTTTGACACGGTTTTGACAACTTTGCATCTCGTTTCAGAGTGTCCTGCTCTCCATCATCTGCGAACCAAATTTAATATCCCTTCAGATGTTAGAAGAAATTTAAATAGTAAAACTGCAACCGCCGGAATACTACTCTTCATAAAGAAGATTCAGTTGATACCAAAAATATAGTTACGGACTCTTAAATTTATAAGAACATTGAAATTGGTGTAATTTGGAGGACGTTTAACTTAATAGATTGATATTGGTTGAGATTGTTATTACTGTATTATTTATTGTATATACGAGTCGTTGTTACATTTATTGTTGTATATAAACGAGATAACACGTGCTGTTACAAATAATTATAATAAAAATAAAATAATAATTGCTGAATACTCTATGTCAGCCGTCCCAGCTATATGTTGTGAAGCTGATCACAAGTCTTAATATTTTGTGTTAACGACAACGACGAAAACAACATACTAAGGCTGGAGAACAGTTCTATCGAATTTGTCCTTTTTTTCTCTAATGAGTGTCTTAAATTTTTCCCCTAGTGGTTAAATCATGAGTGTATGAAAGTTATTCAGAATCCTGCATTTAAACTATTATTACACTAATTGTGCATTCTTAATTTTGTACAAAAAACATTATTTTTAACATAAACTTTTAAAATTTATTTGCTTACAAAATTGTTATGTATACTCAGATTTTTATTTTATGACAAAGCACATAATAAGTATTGTGTGTTATACACGCACATTCACGTTGTGTTACACACAGTTCTTGGTAAACTGAATTACAAACCTGGAGAAAAAGTCTTAAACATAGTTTACGATTCTTACTCTTAATTGCAACAAATTCATAAATAGAAATAATAAGCAATAACTTTTATAACATTTTTGTTTTAAATGTATAAGTTTATCAATGAAAAGCAAAGTTGTAATGGGTCTTAGGGAAAACAAACACCACGCTGTAGTGCCGGTTAAATAAGTGGTGAGGTAGGCGGAACCACGAAGAAGAATTTCAACAAACAAACAAACCGCGACACCTACACTACCTGATGTTTTGTGTCGAATGACAATGCCTCAGAAATCGGGAGTCAAAATTGTCAAAAAAACTTGCGTGCATTCAAACAGGTATGTACTAAAAGTAACTGTGAGGCCTTCTGATTCATGTTATGGAAAAAGTTTGATACGTGGCAGCAAATGTTCGTGACTTATCTGAAGTCTTTCAGTTTTCTGTCTTTCAGTTTGTCAAATAGCTGTGTGGGGTATTTTATATTATTTTAGTTTCTAGTGTGATTTCGTATTTTAATGATTTGTACATGTGTTTTGTTATCTTGTAAGCTGGTGGTAATTTTCAGTTGATGAGTGGCCTTATAAGGTATCCTGTTTTATGTATCGTTACAACTATTTTCAGTGGTAGGGCTTTTAGCTTGTTGTTGATGAATTAGGTTGTTTTTTGTTAAGTATTGTTTTGTTTTCTTTTATAAGCATATTTATTTGCTTTAGGTATTTTTGTATTTGTTGTATTCTAGTTTTGTGCATTTGATTTTTGTTATCAAGTCTTTGTTTTCTTCATATATTTGTTTATGTTTATAGCAATCAATTCGTTGCTTTTGTCTGTCTTTTAGGTTAAACCAATCCGTCAAGAATACAATGAGTATACAGCGGAGCATCTCTGGTTTCCACCAATTTGAAAACTGAATCCGACAGCAACTTTGTTGACTCCTAATATGTTTTTAATAACTAAAATATTTCAAATATTATTTCTTTCTTTATAGGTGATAACAAATATATACCGTATTAAGTTTGTGTAGACACTCGTGGTCACGAAATTCTTCTACAGATTATCAGATACTATATAGTGCCCCGCACAACAATAGTCAGTGATTGCTGGAAGACTTACAATTGCATTCAGTTTGAAAGACACTAGTACGTGACTGTTAACTTTTCTTATAGTTTTGTTAAACGCGACACCGGTTCCCACACACAAAGTAGTGGCAAAGTGGCGTGCCTAGACTCATGAACACAGAACACCGCCTTATTGGGCATTTAGCCAAATTTATATTTAAAAGAACGGTATGTGACTACAAAGGTAAGACTTAACATGTATTTACAGCAATCGGTCAAGTGTACAACGGGGAATCTGTTGTTTCCGGCAATTTGACCACTGAATCCGACCGAAGCTCTGAAAATAAATAATGTAAGTTTTAGTTTTTTAATAATTATAATATTTCAGATATTATTTGTTCTTAATATTCTTTTTTGTGGAACTGATCCCGAACGGGCAAAAATTGTTGATAAAAATTGAAGATAATAAACTCAATTTCGATATATATAGGAAAGAAACATACTCAGATTTAATAATTCCACAAGAATCATATCATCCAGTCAATTATAAAATGGCAGCATTAAATTCATTTTGCTATAGAGCGATAAATTTTCTAGAAAATGAAGAACTCAAACAAAAAGAATTAAAGTAAATACAACAAATAGCAAAAAATAATAATTACAACCTTAAAATAATTAATAAAATAGTTAAGAAATCGAAGAAAATAAAGAAATAGAAACGAACAAAAAAGAAAAAACAAATGAAGAAAAGAAATATAAAGGAGCAATAACATACATAGGATATCAAACAAAAATGTTAAAAAAATGCTTCGAAAAATACGAAATACAGATAGGAATAAAGAAAATGAAAAATGTATTCCAATATATAAAAATGGTAAAACAGTAGAAATTCGAATAACAGAAAAAAGCGGCGTATATAAATTAAAATGTGGGGAATGCAATAAGATATATCTAGGCGAAACTGGAAGAAAATTTAAAATTCGAATGAATGAACATCAAAAGGAGAAGGAGCTAAAACAACGAACTCACTATATGCAAGACATTTCAATGAATCAGGCCATAAATTCATAAATCCAAATGAAAATATGGAAATAATCAAAATAGAAAACAATCCGCAAAAAAGAAAACTAATAGAAGAACTAGAAATACTTAAAGTTAAAAAAGAAGATAAAAATAAATTAATGAATATAAAAGTGGATTTTACAAATGAAGAAATATTTTATTATATATTAAACAGTAAACAAAAAAAGTAAATTACAAAAATAAGAATAACACACTAAAATTGACGAAATGTAATAAAAGGTCACAAAAAAGTTATAGGTCAAGAAAATAAAATAGTAACATGAAGAAAATAACGGGAGATTCATAAAATAAGTGACGGACGTTGGTACAATGCCTAACGGAAAATATAGACGAAGTTCCCGTGAAGAGCGGTAGCCGTTAAAACAATGAACTCACTATATGCATGATTTTAGTAAACTATATAAAAGTGAATTTACAAATGAAATATTTTAAATATAGTAAACAATAAATAAAATTAATATAATAAGAAGAATACACTAAAATTGACGAAGTGTAATAAAAGATTACGGAACAGTTATAAATCAGAAAATAAAATGATAAAGAAGAAATTAACGGGAGATTCTTAAAACAATTGACGGACGTTGGTAAAATGCCTAACGGAAAAATGCGGACAAAGTTCCCGTGAAGAGCGACATCGGCAAGAACCATTAGGAGGGGCCATGACAAAAAGGAGAGTGGCCTAAAGTATAAAAGCCTACAACGTACAGGCCACAGACGTTGTTCTAGACCTGATGATGTCAGAGATGACGAAAAGCTTCGTCTGAACAAAAATTGTAGCAGTTTAGCAACTTCATAAAGAAATAGTAAAGATGGCTGCAAATTCAAATAATACGAAAAATAAAAATTGTTTTAGATGGTACTGTCCTGGAACAAGTTAGCAGTTTTGAATACCTGGGGTACAGTGTGTCTTATAATGCAAGCAACGACGTGGTTCATAAGTTGCATAAGTTCAACTTTAAGTGCGGGACCATCAGGCGAACCCTTAAGTCAGCAAGTAAAGGAACACGCCCAAAATTCTACAATTCTGATGGATATTCCCACACTTCTTCATGTGTCTGAGAATTGGACTTTAACAAAAGGCCAGGCCAGTCGCATCCAAGAGGCTAAAATGAGATTTCTCAGACACGTGGCAAGGTATACTCTCCATGATCATAGAAGAAACACAGATATACAGCAGGAACTTAATATTATGGATCGCCCAGTATCTGCTGAATTGGTGGGAACATTTTTTCCGAATGGATGACTGCCGCACCCCAAACAAGTTTGGAACTATAAGCCGAGAGGATGGAGAGGTGTGGGACGTCTGAGGAAGCGCTGGAGTAACCAGCTGTAATATTTGACTATTTGAGACCGGAACAAACCATTCTTGGTTTAAACCTTGAGGATGAAGAAGAAAAAGATTTTGTCCTCAATAGTTTGTAAGAATTTATATATTACTTTTGACAAAATAAAAGGTGACACACAATTATAACTCATAATTGTTTAAAGCCTGTAACGTTTATGATACAGCAATTATCCTTTCGGAACGAACACAACAATCCTACAACCTCGCTAGTGGTTTAAACGATACAGTTCGTTCAGTATTAACATAGAGACGTATTTATAATAATTGTAATGCTGCAGTATATGTAAATATAAAAGCTTCATTCTTATACTTCTGTGGACAATGGAATAAGTTTCACCATCACACATCAATAACTACTTCAAGAAATTCTATCGTACTTGTATACACCGTGAATATTATAATAAATTCTATGACGCTACAAATAGATTTAAGAAAATTTTGCTTAATTAAAAAATTAACAGATCTATTATGTAATACCGTTGAAACAGAAAGAATTGTATCTGAGCGTAGCGTAGGGGATTGATATGTTGTCGAGGTTGTTACTATTTTAATATATTTTACTGCATCTGCATGAGAATTTCTGTAAGATTTACAAATCCAATTGTTAAATTTTTGTGGTTGGTAATGGCCGATGCTGTTGCAGCGGCCACATAAATAAATGAAAGTGAAATAAAAAAACAAACTGAGAAAATTAAAAAGACTATAGCCATTTACAAAGAAGAATAAGCAACAAAAACCAAATAATTATTAAATGACAAATAAACATATAAACAAGTTAAACGAGACCGCCACGTAGCCTAATGCGTGATACCAATAAACCCTTTCCATTATTATGCAACAACAAATACATAGACGAATTAACTCTTAAGACGTCCAACTTATAAGAAATTCTCTCATCTTTCCTAAGTTATATTCCCTAATGAAAATCATAAGCAATGTAATCCGGTTAGAACAACAGCATCGTTACCAATTCTCCTACAAATGAATTGACCCGATATCTTCCTGCAATTCTATAACATATTGCCAACATAAAGTATAAATATTCATGTGATTTTCATGCAAAAATTTGTGTTCAATTACAACTTAATTATCAACTTGGCTCTTGCAATATTGAAACGCCATGTCACATAATCTTCATAGGGTTTATATGGTTTTTACCTAAGAGTCGGTGAATACCGGGATAGGCGTTGGTATACAGTCCTTCGAAAAAACTTAGTGATAAACTCAATCAAATAAGCACTGCTTTGCGTTATATACAAATGATTGGTTTCCCAAAGTTAGCAGAAGTAAAGTCCTACACAAAACGAAGGCCAGGTTCCTTCTACATGTAGTGGAAGCATATAGGAAACCCATAGTAACCAGTCTATGTAAATAATAGCAGTGGTAGAGGAATAGTACTGTATTCTTTATTGTTGAATTTATCTGCAGTTATCAAATAATATGGGGGAAAGTAATTAAATGTAAGGAACTACTTCTCATATTATTAAATTTTCTACTTTACTTTACTTTTAATGTTAATTAAAATAACATCCGCTGTTAAAATAACGATACAAAATAAAGTAATATTTGTAGGACTTCAGATATACTTTACATGTATTTGGAAAATTGAAAATACGTTTCATAAAAAATTAAAAAATAATTTTTTATTATATAAATAGTTATTTTTTATTTCTTTATGATTAACTTCACGATTCGGACATCCTAATTACGTCCAAAACGTAGCAAACAATATTACCATAGGATACCATATAAAGACACTGTATGAATAAGTAGAGATCGCAAGTTCCAACATTGTAAAATAGTTGATGAGGAACCTTGTAAAAATGTTAGTTTCAACTATATTTAGACTTGTGAAGCAACTTTAGGTGCAGTGAAATTATGCGTAACTATACTTAGTCGCGTAAGTAGTGCGCGTGTGCGAGGGTACCTAATTATTTTTTTAGATAATCTTAAAACACACGTTAATTTGAATAAATATAAAAATATAAAAATGTTGATATTCTTATTGAAATATGGGAATTTAAATCAAACGTCTTGTAACAAAAACAACTTCCTGATAACAGTAGTTGTTTTTAAAATTAGTTACTGTTGTTTCAGTATTTATTGAGAACAGCTCCTAGAGTTGGCCTGATCAATTGTGGAGTACGACAAGGGTGTCGATTATCACCTTCTCTTTTTAATTTACATATTGACAAGGTCACATGAAACTGGCAGATGTTTCGTCCAGAACATTTTATGATTGGTCACTCTACATTTGACACTTTGTTGTTTGCTGACGATCAGGCTATTCTGTCGGACTCTGAAAACAGACTGCAGATGTGTATACATTTGATAAATCGAATCTGCATAGACTCTGGATTACAAGTATCCACACTTAAGACCAAGGTGTTGGCTTTTCGTGGAACTGATCCCGTACGGGCAAAAATTATTATAGATGGTACTGTCCTGGAACAAGATAGCAATTTTGAATACCTGGGCTGCAGTGTGTCATATAATGCATGCAACGATGTTGTGAATAAGTTGGATAAGTTCAACCTTATGTGTGGGACCACTAGGCAAACTTTTAAAGCAGCAAGTAAAGAAACACACCTAAAATTCTACACGGTGATGACTCTTCCCACACTTCTTATTGGGTCTGAGAATTATGTGCCGAGTTTTGGAATAACTCGGCTATTTTCTAGTTAATGATGTTACGGTCATTGCTGTGCATGTTAATTAATTATCTTAGCGGTGCCGCTACATTATCATTACTTTCGCTATGTTGATCCGCGCGCGCTCTGTGATCGAGGCGGCGTAGTTAATTTTTCCGTGCACGCTTAGGTCGTTCACTTACAGCGCTTGAATTGGACAGTCGTACTCCTCCCGGCCGCAGTGAGATTTGGATCTTTAAATTGTCTATCTGCTATGCATAAATAATCGCTCAGCGACTCTCCGGGTTCCTGATTCAAGCCGATCTCCTGATTCACTCCAGCTGGTGGCCGATCACCAATGATATTAAACTAGCGATCCTCCGTCTGAGCCGCCGGGAGGAGGACATGAACTACACGTTGCAATTACCTCAGGTTTTGTGACGGACTATAGCCAGGTGACATTTATACCTTTCAGAAATATTTTTGGGCCGCTACAATGTAGAAATTGTGATTTAATTCCTGGAACAGCTCCAGTTAAATGATTTTGTTTGTGCACGAGTCCAGCGGGACATTGAGTGGTTATAACTTTTGTCAGATTCATTTTACAAATGCTTACCCCCCCCCAAAGTAAGTGTAAACCCGGACGGGGTCATGCGTCACCCGATTTTGCTGTTAAAATTTTCTCTCATTGCAAAAGTGTGCGTAACTTAATGTTACTGATTTGTAGGGCTGTTAATTATGCTTCTGCTTTACTTGGTTGGACATTTTCTTGATGGTATGGATAGATCTATATGGGTTTTGCCTTTTAAGATTATTTAGAGAGGTTTGGGGGTGCCTTGACCTGTCATCATCACCTGTCGGTGCGGTCATCCACAGGTTTCTGACTTGTTGAATTTTGTTACATCTGGTTTGGCGCATGGCTTTGCCTGAGGTCTACCCAATTCTGTATGAACAACTCAAATATGTTTTATAAAGTTTTACATTATAAATTTTTCTTAATTAAAATTGTTTTTATAAATTTTTTTAGATTTATGTGGGCAGTTTGATAATTCAGTAATAAGTAAATTTTTATCATTTCTTTACTGCCATAGCCAGTGCATTAATTGTTGAATTGTTAACATGACCACACTACCGGTTCTTACTTTGTAATTATAAATTTTATTATACTTTTTAAATTTATGTCAGCTGTTTGATAATTCAGTAATAAGTAAATTTTTATCATTTCTTTACTGCCATAGCCAGTACATTAATTGTTGAGTTGTTAATATGAGCACACTACCGATTCTTACTTTTCAATTATAAATTTGTTATACATTTTATAAGACCGTGCAGTCATGTTGACCTTGCGATGGCACATTAATATTTGGGGGAACATTCCTAAATTTTGAATACTTCTAATAATGTCCTTTGTTGTAACTCTGTTATAATCCGACGAGTTAATGGATTTTGTTTTAAATGAAAAGTTTTTAAAGCAGGCTGGGTACTTTATCCGTTTACGGGAGTTTGGGATGGGGGTATTTGTGACAGTTACTGGTCTCATATTATCCTGAGGTATGGTGAAAAGATATAGATATATATATATATATAGGCTGTCAGCCAGGTGAACATGTGTGTGCGATATATGTGCATATATATATATATATATATATATATATATATATATAGGTATTGTGTTTTATGTGTATTCATGTAGGTATATTGATTGATGTGGTATTTATGTATATTGATGAGAAATTATTTAACTATGAACTATGATGTTACCTGTTTATATTTTCAGAATGTGATAATGTTAGGGAGTTGATGAAGGTTTTTAAATGAAATTTTTATAATGCAATCAAGGATACATTGAATGTCTGAATTTGGTATTGCTAATAAAATTTGTTATTGTTGTTTAGCCTTCGAGTTTAATTGCAAGTCCCGTCATACTGGACCCAGCGCATTTTTGGCTTCTCTAAGCTCTTGCCTAGTTTTAAATAACTTGTGGCCCCTCTTTCAACAAAAAAAAAGGTTTTATTTTTTATAAAGTCTAAAAGATTGAAAAAGCGGTTACAAATGGTAGCAGAGTGTGGTTGATTCTATGGTCGAACCCTTGGGTCCTTTGGTGTGACGGGGCTTGCAGAATCGGGAATAGTTCCGGCAAATTGGAACTTTAAATATTTTGTTTAAATTTACATCTCTGCTTCTATCATATTGAGTCTACTATGTGAATGAATAATTGTTAATTCATTTTGAATTGTAAACCTGGTGCCGCCACGTGGCATGCGTTTTTAGTTGGGATTTTTTTTTTTAGACTTGTACTGCCGGGGGGTCTTGTGCGTTGCATGGGCAGTGCACGATGTTTGTAATTCAGGGTCGAATTACTGCGCGTGAGGTTAGCTGGATGCGGTGTGGCCCGACCGAAGGTCGGTACTGTCATTGGCCAGATTTAGTCTTTGTTGTTTATAATAAGTGTCTTTGTTGAGATGTTATATGTTGTGGTAGTTGTTCGGTGGTGTGTATTGTTGTTCTATGTTAGTGTTTGATGTGTTTCTCCTCTTGAGAGTGGTGGCTCACGGAGAGTTGGTGCTGGAGTGGATTGGGTTTTCGCAGCGCTAGGGAACCCGGGGGTCCTCTTGATGGAAGGATAGTACTCGAGGTTTTCCAGTTCATTTCTTGTTATTTATTGTTGTGTGTGTTGTGCGTGATAATTAGAGCGGTTTGCGGCATGAGTGGGATGAATCCCGACCTGTTCCTTAAGCACGAGCTAGAGTTCGAAATTAAGTCCCGGGGTGGGAGGCCCCAAGGGGATGTCGCTTCCTTGAGGAAGCAGTTAAGGGACGCCCTCTCCTCCGGAGGGGCGACGTCCACTGTCAAAATTACCGACATGACGGCGGAGATCGAACTGTGCCAGGAAAAGTGGGGAGAGTTACGGGAGGTGATGGAGGATCTGGAGTCGGCCCCATCCAACCTGAGGGCGAGGCAGAGAGTGCGGCAACGAGCGGAGCACCTACAACACCGACTTGAGAACTTGTCCGCCCAGACTACGATCGCTGAAGTCAGCGCTACGCTGAAGTTGCTTCCGGACCAGGTGGCGAAAGCGTTGCGGAATTTCGAGCCGGAGAAATCTCACCCTCTCGTGAACTCTCCTCAGCCTCCTGAGTTGGACATGGGGCAGACGTCGAGTCTGCCGGCTCAATTGCCGGCGTTCTCAGTCGGGTCAGGCGTTTCATATAACAAATTACCTAATCCCCTTTCCACCATTATCCAGCAGCTACCTGTCGTTGATGGTCTGGATGTGGATAAGTTGATGGTGTTTTTTAAGATCTTGTTTCAGCTGTCTTACTTCCCGGGCATGTCGGATGGCACTCTCCTTGAGCTCGTGTATCCCTACTGTCGTGGGTCCATGGCTGAGCGGGTCGCGCAGACTATAAGATGTGGCGGCACTGTGACGTCTTTCCATCGGGGGGTGTTGGACGCTTGCGTGCCTGGCCGATTGCGGGAGCAGCTGCAACATCAACATTGTTATCGGGTGTAACCCCACGGGGAGAGTTTTGCTGAGTTTGCGCTCAGTATCCGTGAAGCTGTACGAATTCTAGGGTTGGGACTGCCCGAAGTGGAGGTGGTACAGATGATTTTCGAGGGGGTCACTCCCCAGGAGAGGTCACGTTTGATTTTTGCCGAGCGGCCACGCAGTTATGTGGATCTAAATAAGATGTGTGTGTTATCCCGGGCCATACAAGCGAATGATGAGTCCCGCGGGCCCGTAAGGGCTAGTCTGGGCGAGTTTCGAGCGGCGGAGCGACGTGCCGTTCAGTCCCAACCCCGACCGGAAAGAACCGCCGGCGATCGGGGTGGGCCTTTGAGAGGCGTAGTCTGTTTTCGTTGTAGAAGACAAGGGCATGTTGCCCGCGATTGTCCGGAGGGTGGTCTGCGTCCAGCGCTTCCCCCGAGGGTCCGGTCTTCAAAAAACTAATTAGCCAGGGGAAGACAGGTCGAAGGGTGTCTTCCCCTCGCACTATGTCTTTTTGGTGTTCGAGCACCTCCAGGCCAAGGATAGGTCCCGACTCTTCTGACATCAAGGTCCTTGCCACTGTCCCGCAACAGGCTTCCATATGCCCCTTCCTGTCGCTCGAGGTAAAAAAGGGTCAGCTCAGATCGTTAGTTGACTCAGGGTCAGCCCGATCTATTATCTCATCTCGAGTGTGTGCGGACCTTGAAAAGCAGGGCTTAATAAAAAGGTCGGATCGGTCGTCCTTGGTATGCTGGACTCCGTCACGGGAAATCCTGCCCATCTCCCGGGTGATTTCCTTTAAGTTTAAAATCGACGGTTTTTCTTGGGTGTGGCCTTTCCTAGTTTCTCCGGCTCTGGGAGTTGATTGTATAGTAGGCGCCGATTTCATCGCTAAAAGTGGTCTCGTGTTGGACATCTATGGGCACCAATGTTATTTCAAGTTTAATCGGGGAGTAGTTATTCCTTTCCTTCGATACAAGGGAGCCAATGGAGTTATCGAAGAGGTAGCTTGTCCCGATTCTGCACGAGACCATCTCACTCCCGCCCATCAAAAGGCCTTGGACCAGCTGTGTGAGGAATTTCCCTCAGTGTTAACTCCTTCTTTGGGACTCACACATTTGTTGGAGTACAAAATTCGTCTCACTGACTCCAAAATAGTAAGGTCAAATCCTTATAAATTCGCCCCTCCGAAGATGGCCGTTCTAAGGGAGAAGTTTCAAGAGCTATTAGAGTAAGGGGTCATTGAACCTTCCAATTAAAGTTATGCTAGTCCAGCTTTCCTGGTGCCCAAGCCTGGGGGTAAGCACCGCATGGTAATTGATTACCGAAAACTGAACGCAAACATTGAGGTGGATTCGGTTCCCCTTCCGGATCTCCACTCGGCTTTTGACTGGTTTAGTGAGGCCAAGTACTTCACCGTAATTGACCTCAATGCTGCATATCACCAAATCCCTTTATCCAAAGAAAGCAGACCTTACACGGCGTTCTGTGTCCCGTGGAATTTATATCAGTATACGCGAGTTCCTATGGGTCTGGCAGTGGGCGCCCAAACCCTTACACGTCTACTCGACCTGGTATTTCAGGATGTTAAATTCAAATTCATTTTCAATTACTTAGACGATTTGCTAGTATACAGCAAGACGTATGATGAACACCTATGTCATCTAAGGGAGGTGATGTGCAGAATGAGGAACGCGGGCCTCACGGTTAATCCTGAGAAAGTGCACTTTGCACAAGAGAGTATTTCTTTTTTGGGGCATCTGGTCTCGCACTGGGGTGTCACAGTGGACCCTGAACGGACACAGGGGATCCAGGATTTTCCCCCTTCTAGGGATGCCAAGGGCATCGCTAGGTTCGTCGGTATGGTGAATTTTTACAGGAGGTTTATTCCGAATGCGGCAGAGATTGCCGCACCATGAAATGAATTGAGAAAGAAGGGGGCTAAATTTGTGTGTGGTGAGAGTCAGCAGAAGGCCTTTGAGACCTTGAAAGAAGCTATCATCTCCTCACCGGTGCTACGGATGCCAGATTTTTCTCAACCATTCATCCTGCAGACGGACGCGAGTTCGGTGGCGCTCGGGGCGGTTCTGTCCCAAGTCGTTGATGGTGCTAGGCAGCCTGTGGCCTTTATTTCCCGAACGTTGACCCAGCAGGAAAGAAAGTCTTCCGTGTATGAGCTAGAGTGTTTAGCTGTTGTGTACGCTCTAGATAAGTTCAGGCGTTTTCTGGAACACGCTCAGTTCCTGCTCGAGACCGACAATCAGGCTCTCTCTTGGCTTCTTGCTCATCCTCGGCAACTGGGTAAAATCGGTAGATGGGTGGTTAAGATCTCATCCTTTAAGTTCAAGGTGCAACACATTAGGGGAACTCAAAATGTGGTTGCAGATGCTTTGACACGAATGTTTTCCCAGCCCAGTGAAGTCCAATCTGAGCAACCCTGTTCTGTTCTGCTAGACTTTCCGTTAGCCTTCACTGATGCGTTACCCCATCAGTTGAACGACGAAGAGCTGGGCCCTATCATCCAGAATATAAAGGAGGGTAACGTACAGGCCCCTTACTTCTGGTCCAAGGGGGTCCTGTGTTGTAGACAGAGAAAGGGACGTGCCCCTAAGATCGTGCTGCCTAGCAAGTTAGTGCCCATGGTCTTCAGTTATTATCATAATTCCCCAGTAGGAGGCCACAAGGGAATTTCGAAGACCATTTCCAGTATTAGGAGATATATCGCATGGATAGGGACATCGCTACGAGGGTTAAGAGCAAGAGCTGTCATCTATGCGGCTTGAGCAAGCCTGCCCAGAACACTAAGTTAGGGTTGTTGTCATCTGACGTGGCGAGCAAACCGATGGAGAAGTTATTTATAGACTACGTGGGACCTCTCCCGCGTAGCAAGTCAGGTAATTCTTACCTGCTTGTTTGCGTGGATGCTTTTCCGAAGTTTGCCTGGCTACTGCCCTTACGGCAGGCAACAGCTCGTTTGACCATAAGCGCGCTCCAGAACCACATCTTTCAGCATTTCGGTCTTCCGACCATCATTGTCTCCGACAATGGCCCCCAGTTCATTTCGGGTGAGTTCAGGCGGATGTGTTTCGCCAGTGGGATCAAACATGTAACCACTTCTCCTTATTACCCACAGCCGTCCCATGCGGGGAGATTAAATAGGAATCTCAGGTCCGCACTCATTGCTTATCATGCTGAGCAACAGACCACCTGGGACCAGAATCTGAAGTGGTTACAGCTAGCCTTTAATACGGCCCTGCATGACAGTCATAAGGCCGTTCCCTTTGAGATCATGTTTGGATTCTCGCCCGCACTCCCGTTGACTAACTTATGGAACATTGAAGACCTTCTACCACGGGAGCCAGATAATGGGACTCCAGAGAGGTGGAAGGAGGCTCCGAAGAATTTTCTGCGAGCGCACGAGCGGGTCCGTCGACGATATAATCAGGGGCGAATTCCTAACCCCTTTCAGAACGGTGACTGGGTCTACTGTCAAAGCCATCCGATCAGCTCAGCTGTGGACAAGAGAGCCGCTAAGTTGTGTTATCGCTGGTCGGGGCCATACCGTATACTGGGGTTCGCGTCGCTCGTACGGCTAGGTTGGGCGAACCGGGATGCAATACAAAAGAGATAGTCACACACATTTCGAAGTTGAAGCCCTGTCAAAAGGTGGACGGGCTGATCGAAAAAAGGGGGGATTGGCGGGTCTCCATTTATGTAAGGATTGATGTAATTGGGGGAGGTGTGTGCTCTGGGGGAGGGGAGTAGAGTAGAAGGTTAAGGTAGCTGGTAGATGTTCCCCACGGTCCCGGTGGCGTTCATCTACTTCAGGGAGGCGCCCCTGCCTGCGCGAGCCTTGATTTTCTCCATTCGTTCTTATTTCCGGAGGGAGCCATGTCCTTACCTTTCGTCCCAGTCTTGGCCTCTCAATCATCCTTGCCCCTTTCCATCTCCCCGATTTCCCTGACCTTCCCCTTGCAAAAAAAAGGAGTTAGTGGTGTGAGGCCTACTGGGCCGGTTGGCCCGGTTGGTGACCTGGTTGACGGTATGTTTTGGCAATGCCCTTGGAGCACACACGTATTGAATTATAGAAATATATATACACATGTAAGTGAGATTATTGTGTCATGGGGACCAGCCCCCCTTTTCTTCCGGGTTCTGTGAGACGTGGGAGGTGATTCTGGGGTACTGTTATTGTTTGGTGTTTCGGGCTAGTCCCTTGGTGTAACTATAGGGCATGATGCCCTGTTGTGGTTGTGTCGGTGTTTCGAAACCTAAGTTGGGCATGTCTCGGGGGGTCAGTACTCAGGGAGCTCCCGTACCTTCTTTAGTCTTTTCTTCTCTGTCTTTACTTGCCGCAGGCTGGCCCTGATCAGGACAGCCTGCGGTGGCAACACACTTACATGTTACATGTCTTCTTCTGCTCTTTCGTTTTCCTTCTGAGCCTCTGTTCTCCTGGGAGCCATGACTGGTGGGAACACCGATAGCAACTCGAGTATGAATATAAGGGTGGCATATTGCTGGGTACCAATGAGTTCCAGTTGGGGCAATCATGTTGCCCTTTTGGAGTGGGGATGTGCCGAGTTTTGGAATAACTCGGCTATTTTCTAGTTAATGATGTTACGGTCATTGCTGTACATGTTAATTAATTATCTTAGCGGTGCCGCTACATTATCATTACTTTCGCTATGTTGATCCGCGCGCGCTCTGGGATCGAGGCTGCGTAGTTAATTTTTCCGTTCACGCTTAGGCAGTTCACTTACAGCGCTTGAATTGGACAGTCGTACTCCTCCCGGCCGCAGTGAGATTTGGATCTTTAAATTGTCTATCTGCTATGCATAAATAATCGTTCAGCGACTCCCCGGGTTCCTGATTTAAGCCGATCTCCTGATTCACTCCAGCTGGTGGCCGATCACCAATGATATTAAACTAGCGATTCTCCGTCTGAGCCGCCGGGAGGAGGACATGAACTACACGTTGCAATTACCTCAGGTTTTGTGACGGACTATAGCCAGGTGACATTTATACCTTTCAGAAATATTTTTGGGCCGCTACAATGTAGAAATTGTGATTTAATTCCTGAAACAGCTCCAGTTAAATGATTTTGTTTGTGCACGAGTCCAGCGGGACATTGAGTGGTTATAACTTTTGTCAGATTCATTTTACAAATGCTTACCCCCCCCCCAAAGTAAGTGTAAACCCGGACGGGGTCATGCGTCACCCGATTTTGCTGTTAAAATTTTCTCTCATTGCAAAAGTGTACGTAACTTAATGTTACTGATTTGTAGGGCTGTTAATTATGCTTCTGCTTTACTTGGTTGGACATTTTCTTGATGGTATGCATAGATCTATATGGGTTTTGCCTTTTAAGATTATTTAGAGAGGTTTGGGGGTGCCTTGACCTGTCATCATCACCTGTCGGTGCGGTCATCCACAGGTTTCTGACTTGTTGAATTTTGTTACATCTGGTTTGGCGCATGGCCTTGCCTGAGGTCTACCCAATTCTGTATGAACAACTCAAATATGTTTTATCAAGTTTTACATTATAAATTTTTCTTAATTAAAATTGTTTTATAAATTTTTTTAGATTTATGTGGGCAGTTTGATAATTCAGTAATAAGTAAATTTTTATCATTTCTTTACTGCCATAGCCAGTGCATTCATTGTTGAATTGTTAATATGAGCACACTACCGGTTCTTACTAAGTAATTATAAATTTTATTATACTTTTTAAATTTATGTCAGCTGTTTGATAATTCAGTAATAAGTAAATTTTTATCATTTCCTTACTGCCATAGCCAGTGCATTAATTGTTGAATTGTTAATATGAGCACACTACCGATTCTTACTTTTCAATTATAAATTTGTTATACATTTTATAAGACCGTGCAGTCATGTTGACCTTGCGATGGCACATTATTATTTGGGGGAACATTCCTAAATTTTGAATACTTCTAATAATGTCCTTTGTTGTAACTCTGTTATAATCCGACGAGTTAATGGATTTTGTTTTAAATGAAAAGTTTTTAAAGCAGGCTGGGTACTTTATCCGTTTACGGGAGTTTAGGCTGGAGGTCTTGGTGACAGTTACTGGTCTCATATTATCCTGAGGTATGGTGAAAAGTTATAGATATATATATATATATATATAGGCTGTCAGCAAGGTGAACATGTGTGTGCGATATATGTGCATATATATATATATATATAGGTATTGTGTTTTATGTGTATTCATGTAGGTATATTGATTGATGTGGTATTTATGTATATTGATGAGAAATTATTTAACTATGAACTATGATGTTACCTGTTTATATTTTCAGAATGTGATAATGTTAGGGAGTTGATGAAGGTTTTTAAATGATATTTTTATAATGCAATCAAGGATACATTGAATGTCTGAATTTGGTATTGCTAATACAATTTGTTATTGTTGTTTAGCCTTCGAGATTAATTGCAAGTCCCGTCATACTGGACCCAGCGCATTTTTGGCTTCCCTAGGCTCTTGCCTAGTTTTAAATAACTTGTGGCCCCTCTTTCAACAACAACAAAAAAGGCCAGTCGCATCAAAGCGGCTGAAATGAGTTTCGTCAGGCACACAGCAGGGTACACTCTCCATGATCATAAAAGAACAGAGATATACGGCAGGAACTGGATATTATGAGTATACTCAACAGGATTGCCC
Organism: Magicicada septendecula; assembly: GCA_034769895.1. NCBI lineage: Eukaryota > Metazoa > Arthropoda > Insecta > Hemiptera > Cicadidae > Magicicada > Magicicada septendecula. The sequence continues at coordinate 113,775,790 of CM068374.1, read as the reverse complement.
AGAATCGGCTGAATTGGTAGGAACATCTTTGCAGAATGGATCCCCAAACAACTATGGAACTATAAGCCTAGGGAACGAAGAGGTGTGGGATGTCCGAGGAAGCGCTGGATTGACCAGCTCTAATCTTTCCCTATTTGAGACCGGAACAAACCATCCTTGGTTTATTCCTTGAAGAAGATGATCAGGACCGGCCGCAGCGCTTCTCCCTCCCTGTGTAGTATTTATGAGTGCCGCCCCCTTCCTATTTTACTTCTGAACACATTCACGCACACTAGATCTACTCTAAAGGTACGGCGACTGTCTTGAAATGACAACTAGGAATGTTTGCATTGTTGTGTTTATCAAATAACTAGAACTTTTTCGCGTTTACGAATGCGGCGAACGACTACAATAAAAATTGTAGATACAATACAAGGAATCGTGAAACAATAAAAATGCATGCCTATGTGATGACTTAAAATTAAAAGACTAACTAAAATTCATTCATTAATTCATGTATCATATACTTTAGACGATTCGAAATCAGATGGATATCTGGACAAAAAATTAACGTGGAAAAACACATAATCAACAAAAGGAAGGAACTGGAGCTCAAGATGAGAAAAATGTACTGGTTACTTGAGACAGTATATTATTTATAATTTTATAAAGAAATTTGATTTAGCCAATAAAAAAAAAAATCAGAAAATTTTTGTTTTTTTTTTCACCCGGTCGAGGTGTATGTGACACGGACATTCTAACTGCATATCAAATGTAGCAAAAAATATTGCCATTGGATAGCATGTAAAGATGTCTTCCATTTAATACAGATTGTTGCGTAAAGATAACCAATCCATGATTTTGAAGGTAACGAATAAGACATCACTACTAAAGGAACACCAAGCGTCAAATTACATAGTGTTGCTTTTGGAGTAGACGACTAAAATTCCTGTAAAACTGAATGAAAAGGTAACGTTAACAAATGGAAATGGTAAAAGTTTTAAACCAATTTGCTTTGAGGACGAATATGCTACCACATTACTAGCGCATACGCCACAGTAGCACATGACCTGACTTGTTGACAGGACAGGATTTACTTTTGTGATTCATACGACTAACCAGCAAGTTTGTTTATATAACTATCTGAAATGAAAAATGTTGGTGTAGTATAGTATGCTCTAACAAAAGCAATCCCAATTCCCTGCAGACAAATATGATACTGACGAAACAACATTTTTAACATGTGTATCAAAATTTCCAATGTTATTATTACCGCATTCTACAATTCCAAAACACTGAAAATTTATAATTCGTATTTCTAATATAGTGTCATTGTAAAGGTCGCATATTAAATATCGAAAGTTAGAATGTAACTAGGTTTTCCAGTTGCGTTAATATCATGTTAATCTACTTTCTTCATAGGAAATATTCTAATTAATTTTTTGTTTGTACTTCAACACACAAATATACAACAGTATGTAAAGAAAAATAATTAGCTCATTGCTGTTTTCGGTATAAAGCACAGTTACTCGTTTTGTAAACTGACATAATTTACGTTTAGTCTAGTTTAATGTTTCCTTAGATTTTTCATAGACTGTATTCCTAGGCATCTTCCGTTACCCACCGACTCCTAGGTAAAAGCCACGTAAACCCTATGATGATGATGTGACAAGGCGTGCAGTTCTTGAACGGCATCGTAATTATTTTGGTGCTTACACAAAGAGGTTTGGTTTGAGGGACAGTGATCTCTGTGCGTGTTATCAAGTCGTTGACTGTGTCGAGATACCAGATACCCGAGTTTAGAGAAGAACCGGTGTATATCGGCATAAGGCTGAATCTCAGAGTTATAATCGAGAATTCAAATGCTGCTAGTATGTCAATAGGCAGTATATCAATGCTGCTACATAGGTGAGGTCAATAGGCAGAGCACGTGTGTGTAGAGAGAGATGATGAACCTCGGGGGGGAGTATAGCTGTGGATAAAAAACCTTAATCAATGGACGCTCTTAATTAGGTCATCCTAGTTGGGTTGGGTTCTTAACGTCTAATGCAAGTTTGTTGAACCTGGGAAATTATCGTGAGTGGTCCGATAATCGCACCACCTCGGTCTATGCACGTTAAATATCTGAGAACACCATTGTGAGACGCGCGTGAAGGGTAGGACACAATTGCGCATTACTGATGGGCTCCACCAAGGCCCGGGCGTGCAGGCTTGAAAGATGGTCAATGGCTGCCACTGCCTTATTCTATTTTTAAGAATTTGGAAAGTCGACCCTTGGTCAGTGGGAGGTGTCCCTTCTTAGTAACGGGGTATCTAAACTGACTCCTTAGGAGATAGCGGAGCCTCAGGAGACGAGTACGCCTGTCATCTGCCCCACAGTTGGAAGAAATTAGCCGTCAACTGTGAATTCAGCGATGAACAGTATCATCATTCTGACTACATTAAAAAAGTTTGGGAAACTTCACGGAATGCAGACAACGTGCAAGACAATGTAGAGCCTTTCGCAGTGCAGTAAACAGTAGTTCATAGAGTAGCATGCGCTTCAGCAGATATTCTTCAAGCACTGGTGAAGGTGAAGATTTAATGGAGGGAACATCTATGGAGGGTATTCACCCAATGTCATAAATTCAGCACTGCACAGCATATTACTGTAGTACTGTACATCTGTAGATGCGCAAATATAAGATATATGCTGCCCCCAATAAGTTGATTGTAATGTTTGCTACATGCAGATTTACCCGTATATCTTCTTTAATCCGTCTTCTTGACTGTAAAATTCCTTGTAAATTCAAAATAATTGTTGTATACGATTTTCGTTAACGTGTATTTTTTTATTTGTTTTTTTTTTCCTCGGATTGTGTTTTTTATGAGGATTGTTGTTTCATTGATAGATATGGGTGTACATATTTGTAATTTCGAATGATGCAAATTTTGTGTCTTCGTTTATTTGAGTGCCATGCAGTTTGTCAATTAGCTGTTTGGAGTTATTTATATTATTTTAGTTTTTAGTGTGATTTGGTTTCTTTATAATTTGTCCATGTGCTTTGTTATTTTGTAAGGTGGAGCCTCCTGCTAGATCCAATCACTTTGACACGGTTTTGACAACTTTGCATCTCGTTTCAGAGTGTCCTGCTCTCCATCATCTGCGAACCAAATTTAATATCCCTTCAGATGTTAGAAGAAATTTAAATAGTAAAACTGCAACCGCCGGAATACTACTCTTCATAAAGAAGATTCAGTTGATACCAAAAATATAGTTACGGACTCTTAAATTTATAAGAACATTGAAATTGGTGTAATTTGGAGGACGTTTAACTTAATAGATTGATATTGGTTGAGATTGTTATTACTGTATTATTTATTGTATATACGATTCTTTGTTACATTTATTGTTGTATATAAACGAGATAACACGTGCTGTTACAAATAATTATAATAAAAAAAAATAATAATTGCTGAATACTCTATGTCAGCCGTCCCAGCTATATGTTGTGAAGCTGATCACAAGTCTTAATATTTTGTGTTAACGACAACGACGAAAACAACATACTAAGGCTGGAGAACAGTTCTATCGAATTTGTCCTTTTTTTCTCTAATGAGTGTCTTAAATTTTTCCCCTAGTGGTTAAATCATGAGTGTATGAAAGTTATTCAGAATCCTGCATTTTACTATTATTACACTAATTGTGCATTCTTAATTTTGTACAAAAAACATTATTTTTAACATAAACTTTTAAAATTTATTTGCTTACAAAATTGTTATGTATACTCAGATTTTTATTTTATGACAAACCACATAATAAGTATTGTGTGTTATACATGCACATTCACGCTGTGTTACACCCAGTTCTTGGTAAACTGAATTACAAACCTGGAGAAAAAGCCTTAAACATAGCTTACGATTCTTACTCTTAATTGCAACAAATTCATAAATAGAAATAATAAGCAATAACTTTTATAACATTTTTGTTTTAAATGTATAAGTTTATCAATGAAAAGCAAAGTTTTAATGTGTCTTAGGAAAAACAAACACCACGCTGTAGTGCCGGTTAAATAAGTGGTGAGGTAGGCGGAACCACGAAGAAGAATTTCAACAAACAAAGTAGCCGCGACACCTACACTACCAGATGTTTTGTGTCGAATGACAATGCCTTAGAAATCGAGAGTCAAAATTGTCAAAAAAACTTGCGTGCATTCAAACAGGTATGTACTAAAAGTAACTGTGAGGCCTTCCGATTCATGTTATGGATAAAGTTTGATACGTGGCAGCAAATGTTCGTGACTTATCTGAAGTCTTTCAGTTTTCTGTCTTTCAGTTTGTCAAATAGCTGTGTGGGGTATTTTATATTATTTTAGTTCCTAGTGTGATTTCGTATTTTAATGATTTGTACATGTGTTTTGTTATCTTGTCAGCTGGTGGTAATTTTCAGTTGATGAGTGGCCTTATAAGGTATCCTGTTTTATGTATCGTTACAACTATTTTCAGTGGTAGGGCTTTTAGCTTGTTGTTGATGAATTAGGTTGTTTTTTGTTAAGTATTGTTTTGTTTTCTTTTATAAGCATATTTATTTGCTTTAGGTATTTTTGTATTGGTTGTATTCTAGTTTTGTGCATTTGATTTTTGTTATCAAGTCTTTGTTTTCTTCATATATTTGTTTATGTTTATAGCAATCAATTCGTTGCTTTTGTCTGTCTTTTAGGTTAAACCAATCCGTCAAGAATACAATGAGTATACAGCGGAGAATCTCTGGTTTCCACCAATTTGAAAACTGAATCCGACAGCAACTTTGTTGACTCCTAACGTGTTTTTAATAACTAAAATATTTCAAATATTATTTCTTTCTTTATAGGTGATAACAAATATATACCGTATTAAGTTTGTGTAGACACTCGTGGTCACGAAATTCTTCTACAGATTATCAGATACTATATAGTGCCCGGCACAACAATAGTCAGTGATTGCTGGAAGACTTACAATTGCATTCAGTTTGAAAGACACTAGTACGTGACTGTTAACTTTTCTTAATGTTTTTGTTAAACGCGACACCGGTTCCCACACACAAAGTAGTGGCAAAGTGGCGTGCCTAGACTCATGAACACAGAACACCGCCTTATTGGGCATTTAGCCAAATTTATATTTAAAAGAACGGTATGTGACTACAAAGGTAAGACTTAACATGTATTTACAGCAATCGGTCAAGTGTACAACGGGGAATCTGTTGTTTCCGGCAATTTGACCACTGAATCCGACCGAAGCTCTGAAAATAAATAATGTAAGTTTTAGTTTTTTAATAATTATAATATTTCAGATATTATTTGTTCTTAATATTCTTTTTTGTGGAACTGATCCCGAACGGGCAAAAATTGTTGATAAAAATTGAAGATAATAAACTCAATTTCGATATATATAGGAAAGAAACATACTCAGATTTAATAATTCCACAAGAATCATATCATCCAGTCAATTATAAAATGGCAGCATTAAATTCATTTTGCTATAGAGCTATAAATTTTCTAGAAAATGAAGAACTCAAACAAAAAGAATTAAAGAAAATACAACAAATAGCAAAAAATAATAATTACAACCTTAAAATAATTAATAAAATAGTTATGAAATCGAAGAAAATAAAGAAATAGAAACGAACAAAAAAGAAAAAACAAATGAAGAAAAGAAATATAAAGGAGCAATAACATACATAGGATATCAAACAAAAATTTTAAAAAAATGCTTCGAAAAATACGAAATACAGATAGGAATAAAGAAAATGAAAAATGTATTCCAATATATAAAAATGGTAAAACAGTAGAAATTCGAATAACAGAAAAAAGCGGCGTATATAAATTAAAATGTGGGGAATGCAATAAGATATATCTAGGCGAAACTGGAAGAAAATTTAAAATTCGAATGAATGAACATCAAAAGGAGAAGGAGTTAAAACAACGAACTCACTATATGCAAGACATTTCAATGAATCAGGCCATAAATTCATAAATCCAAATGAAAATATGGAAATAATCAAAATAGAAAACAATCCGCAAAAAAGAAAACTAATAGAAGAACTAGAAATACTTAAAGTTAAAAAAGAAGATAAGAATAAATTAATGAATATAAAAGTGGATTTTACAAATGAAGAAATATTTTATTATATATTAAACAATAAACAAAAAAAGTAAATTACAAAAATAAGAATAACACACTAAAATTGACGAAATGTAATAAAAGGTCACAAAAAAGTTAGAGGTCAAGAAAATAAAATAGTAACATGAAGAAAATAACGGGAGATTCATAAAATAAGTGACGGACGTTGGTAAAATGCCTAACGGAAAATATAGACGAAGTTCCCGTGAAGAGCGGTAGCCGTTAAACAATGAACTCACTATATGCATGATTTTAGTAAACTATATAAAAGTGAATTTACAAATGAAGAAATATTTTAAATATAGTAAACAATAAATAAAATTAATATAATAAGAAGAATACACTAAAATTGACGAAGTGTAATAAAAGATTACGGAACAGTTATAAATCAGAAAATAAAATGATAAAGAAGAAATTAACGGGAGATTCTTAAAACAATTGACGGACGTTGGTAAAATGCCTAACGGAAAAATGCGGACAAAGTTCCCGTGAAGAGCGACATCGGCAAGAACCATTAGGAGGGGCCATGACAAAAAGGAGAGTGGCCTAAAGTATAAAAGCCTACAACGTACAGGCCACAGACGTTGTTCTAGACCTGATGATGTCAGAGATGACGAAAAGCTTCGTCTGAACAAAAATTGTAGCAGTTTAGCAACTTCATAAAGAAATAGTAAAGATGGCTGCAAATTCAAATAATACGAAGAATAAAAATTGTTTTAGATGGTACTGTCCTGGAACAAGTTAGCAGTTTTGAATACCTGGGGTACAGTGTGTCTTATAATGCAAGCAACGACGTGGTTCATAAGTTGCATAAGTTCAACCTTAACTGCGGGACCATCAGGCGAACCCTTAAGTCAGCAAGTAAAGGAACACGCCCAAAATTCTACAATTCTGATGGATATTCCCACACTTCTTCATGTGTCTGAGAATTGGACTTTAACAAAAGGCCAGGCCAGTCGCATCCAAGAGGCTAAAATGAGATTTCTCAGACACGTGAAAGACATGGAGGTATACTCTCCATGATCATAGAAGAAACACAGATATACGGCAGGAACTTAATATTATGGATCGCCCAGTATCTGCTGAATTGGTGGGAACATTTTTTCCGAATGGATGACTGCCGCATCCCCAAACAAGTTTGGAAGTATAAGCCGAGAGGATGGAGAGGTGTGGGACGTCTGAGGAAGCGCTGGAGTAACCAGCTGTAATATTTGACTATTTGAGACCGGAACAAACCATTCTTGGTTTAAACCTTGAGGATGAAGAAGAAAAAGATTTTGTCCTCAATAGTTTGTAAGAATTTATATATTACTTTTGACAAAATAAAAGGTGACACACAATTATAACTCATAATTGTTTAAAGCCTGTAACGTTTATGATACAGAAATTATCCTTTCGGAACGAACACAACAATCCTACAACTTCGCTAGTGGTTTAAACGATACAGTTCGTTCAGTATTAACATAGAGACGTATTTATAATAATTGTAATGCTGCAGTATATGTAAATATAAAAGCTTCATTCTTATACTTCTGTGGACAATGGAATAAGTTTCACCATCACACATCAATAACTACTTCAAGAAATTCTATCGTACTTGTATACACCGTGAATATTATAATAAATTCTATGACGCTACAAATAGATTTAAGAAAATTTTGCTTAATTAAAAAATTAATAGATCTATTATGTAATACCGTTGAAACAGAAAGAATTGTATCTTAGCGTAGCGTAGCGGATTGATATGTTGTCGAGGTTGTTACTATTTTAATATATTTTACTGCATCTGCATGAGAATTTCTGTAAGATTTACAAATCGAATTGTTAAATTTTTGTGGTTGGTAATGGCCGATGCTGTTGCAGCGGCCACATAAATAAATGAAAGTGAAATAAAAAAACAAACTGAGAAAATTAAAAAGACTATAGCCATTTACAAAGAAGAATAAGCAACAAAAACCAAATAATTATTAAATGACAAATAATCATATAAACAAGTTAAACGAGACCGCCACGTAGCCTAATGCGTAATACCAATAAACCCTTTCCATTATTATGCAACAACAAATACATAGACGAATTAACTCTTAAGACGTCCAACTTATAAGAAATTCTCTCATCTTTCCTAAGTTATATTCCCTAATGAAAATCATAAGCAATGTAATCCGGTTAGAACAACAGCATCGTTACCAATTCTCCTACAAATGAATTGACCCGATATCTTCCTGCAATTCTATAACATATTGCCAACATAAAGTATAAATATTCATGTGATTTTAATGCAAAAATTTGTGTTCAATTACAACTTAATTATCAACTTGGCTCTTGCAATATTGAAACGCCATGTCACATAATCTTCATAGGGTTTATATGGTTTTTACCTAAGAGTCGGTGAATACCGGGATAGGCGTTGGTATACAGTCCTTCGAAAAAACTTAGTGATAAACTCAATCAAATAAGCACTGCTTTGCGTTATATACAAATGATTGGTTTCCCAAAGTTAGCAGAAGTAAAGTCCTACACAAAACGAAGGCCAGGTTCCTTCTACATGTAGTGGAAGCATATAGGAAACCCATAGTAACCAGTCTATGTAAATAATAGCAGTGGTAGAGGAATAGTACTGTATTCTTTATTGTTGAATTTATCTGCAGTTATCAAATAATATGGGGGAAAGTAATTAAATGTAAGGAACTACTTCTCATATTATTAAATTTTCTACTTTACTTTACTTTTAATGTTAATTAAAATAACATCCGCTGTTAAAATAACGATACAAAATAAAGTAATATTTGTAGGACTTCAGATATACTTTACATGTATTTGGAAAATTGAAAATACGTTTCATAAAAAATTAAAAAATAATTTTTTATTATATAAATAGTTATTTTTTATTTCTTTATGATTAACTTCACGATTCGGACATCCTAATTACGTCCAAAACGTAGCAAACAATATTACCATAGGATACCATATAAAGACACTGTATGAATAAGTAGAGATCGCAAGTTCCAACATTGTAGAATAGTTGATGAGGAACCTTGTAAAAATGTTAGTTTCAACTATATTTAGACTTGTGAAGCAACTTTAGGTGCAGTGAAATTATGCGTAACTATACTTAGTCGCGTAAGTAGTGCGCGTGTGCGAAGGTACCTAATTATTTTTTTAGATAATCTTAAAACACACGTTAATTTGAATAAATATAAAAATATAAAAATGTTGATATTCTTATTGAAATATGGGAATTTAAATCAAACGTCTTGTAACAAAAACAACTTCCTGATAACAGTAGTTGTTTTTAAAATTAGTTACTGTTGTTTCAGTATTTATTGAGAACAGCTCCTAGAGTTGGCCTGATCAATTGTGGAGTACGACAAGGGTGTCGATTATCACCTTCTCTTTTTAATTTACATATTGAGAAGGTCACATGAAACTGGCAGATGTTTCGTCCAGAACATTTTATGATTGGTCACTCTACATTTGACACTTTGTTGTTTGCCGACGATCAGGCTATTCTGTCGGACTCTGAAAACAGACTGCAGATGTGTATACATTTGATAAATCGAATCTGCATAGACTCTGGATTACAAGTATCCACACTTAAGACCAAGGTGTTGGCTTTTCGTGGAACTGATCCCGTACGGGCAAAAATTATTATAGATGGTACTGTCCTGGAACAAGATAGCAATTTTGAATACCTGGGCTGCAGTGTGTCATATAATGCATGCAACGATGCTGTGAATAAGTTGGATAAGTTCAACCTTATGTGTGGGACCACTAGGCAAACTTTTAAAGCAGCAAGTAAAGAAACACACTTAAAATTCTACACGGTGATGACTCTTCCCACACTTCTTATTGGGTCTGAGAATTAAGTGCCGAGTTTTAGAATAACTCGGCTATTTTCTAGTTAATGATGTTACGGTCATTGCTGTGCATGTTAATTAATTATCTTAGCGGTGCCGCTACATTATCATTACTTTCGCTATGTTGATCCGCGCGCGCTCTGTGATCGAGGCGGCGTAGTTAATTTTTCCGTGCACGCTTAGGTCGTTCACTTACAGCGCTTGAATTGGACAGTCGTACTCCTCCCGGCCGCAGTGAGTTTTGGATCTTTAAATTGTCTATCTGCTATGCATAAATAATCGCTCAGCGACTCTCCGGGTTCCTGATTCAAGCCGATCTCCTGATTCACTCCAGCTGGTGGCCGATCACCAATGATATTAAACTAGCGATTCTCCGTCTGAGCCGCCGGGAGGAGGACATGAACTACACGTTGCAATTACCTCAGGTTTTGTGACGGACTATAGCCAGGTGACATTTATACCTTTCAGAAATATTTTTGGGCCGCTACAATGTAGAAATTGTGATTTAATTCCTGGAACAGCTCCAGTTAAATGATTTTGTTTGTGCACGAGTCCAGCGGGACATTGAGTGGTTATAACTTTTGTCAGATTCATTTTACAAATGCTTACCCCCCCCCCCCAAAGTAAGTGTAAACCCGGACGGGGTCATGCGTCACCCGATTTTGCTGTTACAATTTTCTCTCATTGCAAAAGTGTACGTAACTTAATGTTACTGATTTGTAGGGCTGTTAATTATGCTTCTGCTTTACTTGGTTGGACATTTTCTTGATGGTATGCATAGATCTATATGCATCATCACCTGTCGGTGCGGTCATCCACAGGTTTCTGACTTGTTGAATTTTGTTACATCTGGTTTGGCGCATGGCTTTGCCTGAGGTCTACCCAATTCTGTATGAACAACTCAAATATGTTTTATCAAGTTTTACATTATAAATTTTTCTTAATTAAAATTGTTTTTATAAATTTTTTTAGATTTATGTGGGCAGTTTGATAATTCAGTAATAAGTAAATTTTTATCATTTCTTTACTGCCATAGCCAGTGCATTAATTGTTGAATTGTTAACATGAGCACACTACCGGTTCTTACTTTGTAATTATAAATTTTATTATACTTTTTAAATTTATGTCAGCTGTTTGATAATTCAGTAATAAGTAAATTTTTATCATTTCTTTACTGCCATAGCCAGTACATTAATTGTTGAATTGTTAATATGAGCACACTACCGATTCTTACTTTTCAATTATAAATTTGTTATACATTTTATAAGACCGTGCAGTCATGTTGAACTTGCGATGGCACATTAATATTTGGGGGAACATTCCTAAATTTTGAATACTTCTAATAATGTCCTTTGTTGTAACTCTGTTATAATCCGACGAGTTAATGGATTTTGTTTTAAATGAAAAGTTTTTAAAGCAGGCTGGGTACTTTATCCGTTTACGGGAGTTTGGGATGGGGTATTTGTGACAGTTACTGGTCTCATATTATCCTGAGGTATGGTGAAAAGATATAGATATATATATATATATATATATAGGCTGTCAGCCAGGTGAACATGTGTGTGCGATATATGTGCATATATATATATATATATATGTATTGTGTTTTATGTGTATTCATGTAGGTATATTGATTGATGTGGTATTTATGTATATTGATGAGAAATTATTTAACTATGAACTATGATGTTACCTGTTTATATTTTCAGAATGTGATAATGTTAGGGAGTTGATGAAGGTTTTTAAATGAAATTTTTATAATGCAATCAAGGATACATTGAATGTCTGAATTTGGTATTGCTAATAAAATTTGTTATTGTTGTTTAGCCTTCGAGTTTAATTGCAAGTCCCGTCATACTGGACCCAGCGCATTTTTGGCTTCTCTAGGCTCTTGCCTAGTTTTAAATAACTTGTGGCCCCTCTTTCAACAAAAAAAAAAGGTTTTTTTTTATAAAGTCTAAAAGATTGAAAAAGCGGTTACAAATGGTAGCAGAGTGTGGTTGATTCTATGGTCGAACCCTTGGGTCCTTTGGTGTGACGGGGCTTGCAGAATCGGGAATAGTTCCGGCAAATTGGAACTTTAAATATTTTGTTTAAATTTACATCTCTGCTTCTATCATATTGAGTCTATTATGTGAATGAATAATTGTTAATTGATTTTGAATTGTAAACCTGGTGCCGCCACGTGGCATGCGTTTTTAGTTGGGATTTTTTTTTTGAGACTTGTACTGCCGGGGGGTCTTGTGCGTTGCATGGGCAGTGCACGATGTTTGTAATTCAGGGTCGAATTACTGCGCGTGAGGTTAGCTGGATGCGGTGTGGCCCGACCGAAGGTCGGTACTGTCATTGGCCAGATTTAGTCTTTGTTGTTTATAATAAGTGTCTTTGTTGAGATGTTATATGTTGTGGTAGTTGTTCGGTGGTGTGTATTGTTGTTCTATGTTAGTGTTTGATGTGTTTCTCCTCTTGAGAGTGGTGGCTCACGGAGAGTTGGTGCTGGAGTGGATTGGGTTTTCGCAGCGCTAGGGAACCCGGGGGTCCTCTTGATGGAAGGATAGTACTCGAGCTTTTCCAGTTCATTTCTTGTTATTTATTGTTGTGTGTGTTGTGCGTGATAATTAGAGCGGTTTGCGGCATGAGTGGGATGAATCCCGACCTGTTCCTTAAGCACGAGCTAGAGTTCGAAATGAAGTCCCGGGGTGGGAGGCCCCAAGGGGATGTCGCTTCCTTGAGGAAGGAGTTAAGGGACGCCCTCTCCTCCGGAGGGGCGACGTCCACTGTCAAAATTATCGACATGACGGCGGAGATCGAACTGTGCCAGGAAAAGTGGGGAAAGTTACGGGAGGTGATGGAGGATCTGGAGTCGGCCCCATCCAACCTGAGGGCGAGGCAGAGAGTGCGGTAACGAGCGGAGCACCTACAACACCGACTTGAGAACTTGTCCGCCCAGACTACGTCGCTGAAGTCAGCGCTACGCTGAAGTTGCTTCCGGACCAGGTGGCGAAAGCGTTGCGGAATTTCGAGCCGGAGAAATCTCACCCTCTCGTGAACTCTCCTCAGCCTCCTGAGTTGGACATGGGGCAGACGTCGAGTCCGCCGGCTCAATTGCCGGCGTTCTCAGTCGGGTCAGGCGTTTCATATAACAAATTACCTAATCCCCTTTCCACCATTATCCAGCAGCTACCTGTCGTTGATGGTCTGGATGTGGATAAGTTGATGGTGTTTTTTAAGATCTTGTTTCAGCTGTCTTACTTCCCGGGCATGTCGGATGGCACTCTCCTTGAGCACGTGTATCCCTACTGTCGTGGGTCCTTGGCTGAGCGGGTCGCGCAGACTATAAGATGTGGCGGCAGTGTGACGTCTTTCCATCGGGGGGTGTTGGACGCTTGCGTGCCTGGCCGATTGCGGGAGCAGCTGCAACATCAACATTGTTATCGGGTGTAACCCCACGGGGAGAGTTTTGCTGAGTTTGCGCTCAGCATCCGTGAAGCTGTACGAATTCTAGGGTTGGGACTGCCCGAAGTGGAGGTGGTACAGATGATTTTCGAGGGGGTCACTCCCCAGGAGAGGTCACGTTTGGTTTTTGCCGAGCGGCCACGCAGTTATGTGGATCTAAATAAGATGTGTGTGTTATCCCGGGCCGTACAAGCGAATGATGAGTCCCGCGGGCCCGTAAGGGCTAGTCTGGGCGAGTTTCGAGCGGCGGAGCGACGTGCCGTTCAGTCACAACCCCGACCGGAAAGAACCGCCGGCGATTGGGGTGGGCCTTTGAGAGGCGTAGTCTGTTTTCGTTGTAGAAGACAAGGGCATGTTGCCCGCGATTGTCCGGAGGGTGGTCTGCGTCCAGCGCTTCCCCCGAGGGTCCGGTCTTCAAAAAACTAATTAGCCAGGGGAAGACAGATCGGAGGGTGTCTTCCCCTCGCACTATGTCTTTTTGGTGTTCGAGCACCTCCAGGCCAAGGATAGGTCCCGACTCTACTGACATCAAGGTCCTTGCCACTGTCCCGCAACAGGCTTCCATATGCCCCTTCCTGTCGCTCGAGGTAAAAAAGGGTCAGCTCAGAGCGTTAGTTGACTCAGGTTCAGCCCGATCTATTATCTCATCTCGAGTGTGTGCGGACCTTGAGAAGCAGGGCTTAATAAAAAGGTCGGATCGGTCGTCCTTGGTATGCTGGACTCCGTCACGGGAAATCCTGCCCATCTCCCGGGTGATTTCCTTTAAGTTTAAAATCGACGGTTTTTCTTGGGTGTGGCCTTTCCTAGTTTCTCCGGCTCTGGGAGTTGATTGTATAGTAGGCGCCGATTTCATCGCTAAAAGTGGTCTCGTGTTGGACATCTATGGGCACCAATGTTATTTCAAGTTTAATCGGGGAGTAGTTATTCCTTTCCTTCGATACAAGGGAGCCAATGGAGGTATCGAAGAGGTAGCTTGTCCCGATTCTGCACGAGACCATCTCACTCCCGCCCATCAAAAGGCCTTGGACCAGCTGTGTGAGGAATTTCCCTCAGTGTTAACTCCTACCTTGGGACTCACACATTTGTTGGAGTACAAAATTCGTCTCACTGACTCCAAAATAGTAAGGTCAAATCCTTATAAATTCGCCCCTCCGAAGATGGCCGTTCTAAGGGAGAAGGTTCAAGAGCTATTAGAGCAAGGGGTCATTGAACCTTCCAATTAAAGTTATGCTAGTCCAGCTTTCCTGGTGCCCAAGCCTGGGGGTAAGCACCGCATGGTAATTGATTACCGAAAACTGAACGCAAACATTGAGGTGGATTCGGTTCCCCTTCCGGATCTCCACTCGGCTTTTGACTGGTTTAGTGAGGCCAAGTACTTCACCGTAATTGACCTCAATGCTGCATATCACCAAATCTCTTTATCCAAAGAAAGCAGACCTTACACGGCGTTCTGTGTCCCGTGGAATTTATATCAGTATACGCGAGTTCCTATGGGTCTGGCAGTGGGCGCCCAAACCCTTACACGTCTACTCGACCTGGTATTTCAGGATGTTAAATTCAAATTCATTTTCAATTACTTAGACGATTTGCTAGTATACAGCAAGACGTATGATGAACACCTATGTCATCTAAGGGAGGTGATGTGCAGAATGAGGAACGCGGGCCTCACGGTTAATCCTGAGAAAGTGCGCTTTGCACAAGAGAGTATTTCTTTTTCCACTGGGGTGTCACAGTGGACCCTGAACGGACACAGGGGATCCAGGATTTTCCCCCTTCTAGGGATGCCAAGGGCATCGCTAGGTTCGTCGGTATGGTGAATTTTTACAGGAGGTTTATTCCGAATGCGGCAGAGATTGCCGCACCATGAAATGAATTGAGAAAGAAGGGGGCTAAATTTGTGTGTGGTGAGAGTCAGCAGAAGGCCTTTGAGACCTTGAAAGAAGCTATCATCTCCTCACCGGTGCTACGGATGCCAGATTTTTCTCAACCATTCATCCTGCAGACGGACGCGAGTTCGGTGGCGCTCGGGGCGGTTCTGTCCCAAGTCGTTGATGGTGCTAGGCAGCCTGTGGCCTTTATTTCCCGAACGTTGACCCAGCAGGAAAGAAAGTCTTCCGTGTATGAGCTAGAGTGTTTAGCTGTTGTGTACGCTCTAGATAAGTTCAGGCGTTTTCTGGAACACGCTCAGTTCCTGCTCGAGACCGACAATCAGGCTCTCTCTTGGCTTCTTGCTCATCCTCGGCAACTGGGTAAAATCGGTAGATGGGTGGTTAAGATCTCATCCTTTAAGTTCAAGGTGCAACACATTAGGGGAACTCAAAATGTGGTTGCAGATGCTTTGACACGAATGTTTTCCCAGCCCAGTGAAGTCCAATCTGAGCAACCCTGTTCTGTTCTGCTAGACTTTCCGTTAGCCTTCACTGATGCGTTACCCCATCAGTTGAACGACGAAGAGCTGGGCCCTATCATCCAGAATATAAAGGAGGGTAACGTACAGGCCCCTTACTTCTGGTCCAAGGGGGTCCTGTGTTGTAGACAGAGAAAGGGACGTGCCCCTAAGATCGTGCTGCCTAGCAAGTTAGTGCCCATGGTCTTCAGTTATTATCATAATTCCCCAGTAGGAGGCCACAAGGGAATTTCGAAGACCATTTCCAGTATTAGGAGATATTTCGTCTGGAAGGGCATGGATAGGGACATCGCTACGAGGGTTAAGAGCAAGAGCTGTCATCTATGCGGCTTGAGCAAGCCTGCCCAGAACACTAAGTTAGGGTTGTTGTCATCTGACGTGGCGAGCAAACCGATGGAGAAGTTATTTATAGACTACGTGGGACCTCTCCCGCGTAGCAAGTCAGGTAATTCTTACCTGCTTGTTTGCGTGGATGCTTTTTCGAAGTTTGCCTGTCTACTGCCCTTACGGCAGGCACCGGCTCGTTTGACCATAAGCGCGCTCCAGAACCACATCTTTCAGCATTTCGGTCTTCCGACCATCATTGTCTCCGACAATGGCCCCCAGTTCATTTCGGGTGAGTTCAGGCGGATGTGTTTCGCCAGTGGGATCAAACATGTAACCACTTCTCCTTATTACCCACAGCCGTCCCATGCGGGGAGATTCAACAGGAATCTCAGGTCCGCACTCATTGCTTATCATGCTGAGCAACAGACCACCTGGGACCAGAATCTGAAGTGGTTACAGCTAGCCTTTAATACGGCCCTGCATGACAGTCATAAGGCCGTTCCCTTTGAGATCATGTTTGGATTCTCGCCCGCACTCCCGTTGACTAACTTATGAAACATTGAAGACCTTCTACCACGGGAGCCAGATAATGGGACTCCAGAGAGGTGGAAGGAGGCTCCGAAGAATTTTCTGCGAGCGCACGAGCGGGTCCGTCGACGATATAATCAGGGGCGAATTCCTAACCCCTTTCAGAACGGAGACTGGGTCTACTGTCAAAGCCATCCGATCAGCTCAGCTGTGGACAAGAGAGCCGCTAAGTTGTGTTATCGCTGGTCGGGGCCATACCGTATACTGGGGTTCGCGTCGCTCGTACGGCTAGGTTGGGCGAACCGGGATGCAATACAAAAGAGATAGTCACACACATTTCGAAGTTGAAGCCCTGTCAAAAGGTGGACGGGCTGATCGAAAAAAGGGGGGATTGGCGGGTCTCCATTTATGTAAGGATTGATGTAATTGGGGGAGGTGTGTGCTCTGGGGGAGGGGAGTAGAGTAGAAGGTTAAGGTAGCTGGTAGATGTTCCCCACGGTCCCGGTGGCGTTCATCTACTTCAGGGAGGCGCCCCTGCCTGCGCGAGCCTTGATTTTCTCCATTCGTTCTTATTTCCGGAGGGAGCCATGTCCTTACCTTTCGTCCCAGTCTTGGCCTCTCAATCATCCTTGCCCCTTTCCATCTCCCCGATTTCCCTGACCTTCCCCTTGCAAAAAAAAAAGGAGTTAGTGGTGTGAGGCCTACTGGGCCGGCTGGCCCGGTTGGTGACCTGGTTGACGGTATGTTTTGGCAATGCCCTTGGAGCACACACGTATTGAATTATAGAAATATATATACACATGTAAGTGAGATTATTGTGTCATGGGGACCAGCCCCCCCTTTTCTTCCGGGTTCTGTGAGACGTGGGAGGTGATTCTGAGGTACTGTTATTGTTTGGTGTTTCGGGCTAGTCCCTTGGTGTAACTATAGGGCATGATGCCCTGTTGTGGTTGTGTCGGTGTTTCGAAACCTAAGTTGGGCATGTCTCGGGGGGTCAGTACTCAGGGAGCTCCCGTACCTTCTTTAGTCTTTTCTTCTCTGTCTTTACTTGCCGTAGGCTGGCCCTGATCAGGACAGCCTGCGGTGGCAATACACTTACATGTTACATGTCTTCTTCTGCTCTTTCGTTTTCCTTCTGAGCCACTGTTCTCCTGGGAGCCATGACTGGTGGGAACACCGATAGCAACTCGAGTATGAATATAAGGGTGGCATATTGCTGGGTACCAATGAGTTCCAGTTGGGGCAACCATGTTGCCCTTTTGGAGTGGGGATGTGCCGAGTTTTGGAATAACTCGGCTATTTTCTAGTTAATGATGTTACGGTCATTGCTGTACATGTTAATTAATTATCTTAGCGGTGCCGCTACGTTATCATTACTTTCGCTATGTTGATCCGCGCGCGCTCTGGGATCGAGGCTGCGTAGTTAATTTTTCCGTTCACGCTTAGGCAGTTCACTTACAGCGCTTGAATTGGACAGTCGTACTCCTCCCGGCCGCAGTGAGATTTGGATCTTTAAATTGTCTATCTGCTATGCATAAATAATCGTTCAGCGACTCCCCGGGTTCCTGATTTAAGCCGATCTCCTGATTCACTCCAGCTGGTGGCCGATCACCAATGATATTAAACTAGCGATTCTCCGTCTGAGCCGCCGGGAGGAGGACATGAACTACACGTTGCAATTACCTCAGGTTTTGTGACGGACTATAGCCAGGTGACATTTATACCTTTCAGAAATATTTTTGGGCCGCTACAATGTAGAAATTGTGATTTAATTCCTGGAACAGCTCCAGTTAAATGATTTTGTTTGTGCACGAGTCCAGCGGGACATTGAGTGGTTATAACTTTTGTCAGATTCATTTTACAAATGCTTACCCCCCCCCCAAAGTAAGTGTAAACCCGGACGGGGTCATGCGTCACCCGATTTTGCTGTTAAAATTTTCTCTCATTGCAAAAGTGTACGTAACTTAATGTTACTGATTTGTAGTGCTGTTAATTATGCTTCTGCTTTACTTGTTGGACATTTTCTTGATGGTATGCATAGATCTATATGGGTTTTGCCTTTTAAGATTATTTAGAGGTTTGGGGGTGCCTTGACCTGTCATCATCACCTGTCGGTGCGGTCATCCACAGGTTTCTGACTTGTTGAATTTTGTTACATCTGGTTTGGCGCATGGCCTTGCCTGAGGTCTACCCAATTCTGTATGAACAACTCAAATATGTTTTATCAAGTTTTACATTATAAATTTTTCTTAATTAAAATTGTTTTATAAATTTTTTTAGATTTATGTGGGCAGTTTGATAATTCAGTAATAAGTAAATTTTTATCATTTCTTTACTGCCATAGCCAGTGCATTAATTGTTGAATTGTTAATATGAGCACACTACCGGTTCTTACTTTGTAATTATAAATTTTATTATACTTTTTAAATTTATGTCAGCTGTTTGATAATTCAGTAATAAGTAAATTTTTATCATTTCCTTACTGCCATAGCCAGTGCATTAATTGTTGAATTGTTAATATGAGCACACTACCGATTCTTACTTTTCAATTATAAATTTGTTATACATTTTATAAGACCGTGCAGTCATGTTGACCTTGCGATGGCACATTAATATTTGGGGGAACATTCCTAAATTTTGAATACTTCTAATAATGTCCTTTGTTGTAACTCTGTTATAATCCGACGAGTTAATGGATTTTGTTTTAAATGAAAAGTTTTTAAAGCAGGCGGGGTACTTTATCCGTTTATGGGAGTTTGGGCTGGAGGTCTTGGTGACAGTTACTGGTCTCATATTATCCTGAGGTATGGTGAAAAGATATAGATATATATATATATAGGCTGTCAGCCAGGTGAACATGTGTGTGCGATATATGTGCATATATATATATATATATATATATATATAGGTATTGTGTTTTATGTGTATTCATGTAGGTATATTGATTGATGTGGTATTTATGTATATTGATGAGAAATTATTTAACTATGAACTATGATGTTACCTGTTTATATTTTCAGAATGTGATAATGTTAGGGAGTTGATGAATGTTTTTAAATGAAATTTTTATAATGCAATCAAGGATACATTGAATGTCTGAATTTGGTATTGCTAATACAATTTGTTATTGTTGTTTAGCCTTCGAGATTAATTGCAAGTCCCGTCATACTGGACCCAGCGCATTTTTGGCTTCCCTAGGCTCTTGCCTAGTTTTAAATAACTTGTGGCCCCTCTTTCAACAACAACAAAAAAGGCCAGTCGCATCAAAGCGGCTGAAATGAGTTTCGTCAGGCACACAGCAGGGTACACTCTCCATGATCATAAAAGAACAGAGATATACGGCAGGAACTGGATATTATGAGTATACTCAACAGGATTGCCCAGAATCGGCTGAATTGGTAGGAACATCTTTGCAGAATGGATCCCCAAACAACTATGGAACTATAAGCCTAGGGAACGAAGAGGTGTGGGATGTCCGAGGAAGCGCTGGATTGACCAGCTCTAATCTTTGCCTATTTGAGACCGGAACAAACCATCCTTGGTTTATTCCTTGAAGAAGATGATCAGGACCGGCCGCAGCGCTTCTCCCTCCCTGTGTAGTATTTATGAGTGCCGCCCCCTTCCTATTTTACTTCTGAACACATTCACGCACACTAGATCTACTCTAAAGGTACGGCGATTGTCTTGAAATGACGACTAGGAATGTTTGCATTGTTGTGTTTATCAAAAAACTAGAACTTTTTCGCGTTTACGAATGCGGCGAACGACTACAATAAAAATTGTAGATACAATACAAGGAATCGTGAAACAATAAAAATGCATGCCTATGTGATGACTTAAAATTAAAAGACTAACTAAAATTCATTCATTAATTCATGTATCATATACTTTAGACGATTCGAAATCAGATGGATATCTGGACAAAAAATTAACGTGGAAAAACACATAATCAACAAAAGGAAGGAATTGGAGCTCAAGATGAGAAAAATGTACTGGTTACTTGAGAAAGTATATTATTTATAATTTTATAAAGAAATTTGATTTAGCAAATAAAAAAAAAATCAGAAAATTTTTGTTTTTTTTTCACCCGGTCGAGGTGTATGTGACACGGACATTCTAACTGCATATCAAATGTAGCAAAAAATATTGCCATTGGATAGCATGTAAAGATGTCTTCCATTTAATACAGACTGTTGCGTAAAGATAACCAATCCATGATTTTGAAGGTAACGAATAAGACATCACTACTAAAGGAACACCAAGCGTCAAATTATATAGTGTTGCTTTTGGTGTAGACGACTGAAATTCCTGTAAAACTGAATGAAAAGGTAACGTTAACAAATGGAAATGGTAAAAGTTTTAAACCAATTTGCTTTGAGGACGAATATGCTACCACATTACTAGCGCATACGCCACAGTAGCACATGACCTGACTTGTTGACAGGACAGGATTTACTTTTGTGATTCATACGACTAACCAGCAAGTTTGTTTATATAACTATCTGAAATGAAAAATGTTGGTGTAGTATAGTATGCTCTAACAAAAGCAATCCCAATTCCCTGCAGACAAATATGATACTAACGAAACAACATTTTTAACATGTGTATCAAAATTTCCAATGTTATTATTACCGCATTCTACAATTCCAAAACACTGAAAATTTATAATTCGTATTTCTAATATAGTGTCATTGTAAAGGTCGCATATTAAATATCGAAAGTTAGAATGTAACTAGGTTTTCCAGTTGCGTTAATATCATGTTAATCTACTTTCCTCATAGGAAATATTCTAATTAATTTTTTGTTTGTACTTCAACACACAAATATACAACAGTATGTAAAGAAAAATAATTAGCTCATTGCTGTTTTCGGTATAAAGCACAGTTACTCGTTTTGTAAACTGACATAATTTACGTTTAGTCTAGTTTAATGTTTCCTTAGATTTTTCATAGACTGTATTCCTAGGCATCTTCCGTTACCCACCGACTCCTAGGTAAAAGCCACGTAAACCCTATGATGATGATGTGACAAGGCGTGCAGTTCTTGAACGGCATCGTAATTATTTTGGTGCTTACACAAAGAGGTTTGGTTTGAGGGACAGTGATCTCTGTGCGTGTTATCAAGTCGTTGACTGTGTCGAGATACCAGATACCCGAGTTTAGAGAAGAACCGGTGTATATCGGCGTAAGGCTGAATCTCAGAGTTATAATCGAGAATTCAAATGCTGCTAGTATGTCAATAGGCAGTATATCAATGCTGCTACATAGGTGAGGTCAATAGGCAGAGCACGTGTGTGTAGAGAGAGATGATGAACCTCGGGGGGAGTATAGCTGTGGATAAAAAACCTTAATCAATGGACGCTCTTAATTAGGTCATCCTAGTTGGGTTGGGTTCTTAACGTCTAATGCAAGTTTGTTGAACCTGGGAAATAATCGTGAGTGGTCCGATAATCGCACCACCTCGGTCTATGCACGTTAAATATCTGAGAACACCATTGTGAGACGCGCGTGAAGGGTAGGACACAATTGCGCATTACTGATGGGCTCCACCAAGGCCCGGGCGTGCAGGCTTGAAAGATGGTCAATGGCTGCCACTGCCTTATTCTATTTTTAAGAATTTGGAAAGTCGACCCTTGGTCAGTGGGAGGTGTCCCTTCTTAGTAACGGGGTATCTAAACTGACTCCTTAGGAGATAGCGGAGCCTCAGGAGACGAGTACGCCTGTCATCTGCCCCACAGTTGGAAGAAATTAGCCGTCAACTGTGAATTCAGCGATGAACAGTATCATCATTCTGACTACATTAAAAAAGTTTGGGAAACTTCACGGAATGCAGACAACGTGCAAGACAATGTAGAGCCTTTCGCAGTGCAGTAAACAGTAGTTCATAGAGTAGCATGCGCTTCAGCAGATATTCTTCAAGCACTGGTGAAGGTGAAGATTTAATGGAGGGAACATCTATGGAGGGTATTCACCCAATGTCATAAATTCAGCACTGCACAGCATATTACTGTAGTACTGTACATCTGTAGATGCGCAAATGTAAGATAAATGCTGCCCCCAATAAGTTGATTGTAATGTTTGCTACATGCAGATTTACCCGTATATCTTCTTTAATCCGTCTTCTTGACTGTAAAATTCCTTGTAAATTCAAAATAATTGTTGTATACGATTTTCGTTAACGTGTATTTTTTTATTTGTTTTTTTTTTTCCCTCTGATTGTGTTTTTTATGAGGATTGTTGTTTCATTGATAGATATGGGTGTACATATTTGTAATTTCGAATGATGCAAATTTTGTGTCTTCGTTTATTTGAGTGCCATGCAGTTTGTCAATTAGCTGTGTGGTGTTTTTTTTATTAATTTAGGTTTTAGTGTGACTTGGTCTCTTTATAATTTGTCTATGTGCTTTGTTATTTTGTAAGCTGGAGCCTCCTGCTAGATGCAATCACTTTGACACGGTTTTGACAACTTTCCATCTCGTTTCAGAGTGTCCTGCTCCCCATCAGCTGCGAACCAAATTTAATATCCCTTCAGATGTTAGAAGAAATTTAATTGGTAAAACTGCAACCGCCGGAATACTACTCTTCATAAAGAAGATTCAGTTGATACCAAAAGTATATTTACGGACTCTTAAATTTATAAAAACATTGAAATTGGTGTAATTTGTAGGACGTTTAACTTAATAGATTGATATTGGTTGAGATCGTTATTACTGAATTATTTATTGTATATACGATTTGTTGTTACATTTATTGTTGTATATAAACGAGATAACACGTGCTGTTACAAATAATTATAATAAAAATAAAATAATAATTGCTGAATACTCTATGTCAGCCTTCCCAGCTATATGTTTTGAAGCTCATATATAAAAAGTTTTAATATTTTGTGTTAACGACAACGACGAAAACAACATACTAAGGCTGGATAACAGTTCTATCGAATTTGTTCTTTTCTTCTATAATGAGTGTCTTAAATTGTTCCTCTAGTGGTTAAATCATGAGTGTATGAAAGTTATTCAGAATCCTGCATTTAAACTATTATTACACTAAGTGTGCAGTCTTAATTTTGTACAAAAAACATTATTTTTAACATAAACTATTAAAATCCATTTGCCTACAAAATTGTTATGTATACTCAGATTTTTATTTTATGACAAAGCACATAATAAATATTGTGTGTTATACATGCACATTAACGCTGTGTTACACACAGTTCTTGGTAAACTGAATTACAAACCTGGAGAAAAAGTCTTAAACAAAGCTTACGATTCTTACTCTTACTGGCAACAAACACATAAATGGTAATAATAAGCAATAACTTTTATAACATTTATTTTAAATGTATAAGTTTATCAATGAAAAGCAAAGTTGTAATGGGTCTTAGGAAAAACAAACACCACGCTGTAGTGCCGGTTAAATAAGTGGTGAGGTAGGCGGAACCACGAAGAAGAATTTCAACAAACAAACAAACCGCGACACCTACACTACCAGATGTTTTGTGTCGAATGACAATGCCTTAGAAATCGAGAGTCAAAATTGTCAAAAAAAACTTGCGTGCATTCAAACAGGTATGTACTAAAAGTAACTGTGAGGCCTTCCGATTCATGTTTTGGAAAAAGTTTGATACGTGGCAGCAAATGTTCGTGACTTATCTGAAGTCTTTCAGTTTTCTGTCTTTCAGTTTGTCAAATAGCTGTGTGGGGTGTTTTATATTATTTTAGTTTCTAGTGTGATTTCGTATTTTAATGATTTGTACATGTGTTTTGTTATCTTGTAAGCTGGTGGTAATTTTCAGTTGATGAGCGGTCTTATAACGTATTCTGTTTTATGTATCTTTACAATTATTTTCAGTGGTACGGCTTTTAGCTTGTTGTGGAAGAATTAGGTTGTTTTTTGTTAAGTATTGCTTTGTTTTCTTTTATTAGCTTATTTATTTGCTTTAGGTATTTTTGTGTTGGTTGTATTCTAATTTTGTGCATTTGATTTTTGTTATCAAGTCTTTGTTTTATTCATATATTTGTTTATATTTATAGCAATCAATTCGTTGCTTTAGTCTGTCTGTTAGGATAAACCAATCGGTCAAGAATACAATGAGTATACAATGGAGAATCTCTGGTTTCCACCAATTTGAAAACTGAATCCGACAGCAACTTTGTTGACTCCTAACGTGTTTTTAATAACTAAAATATTTCAAACATTATTTCTTTCTTTATAGGTGATAACAAATATATACCGTATTAAGTTTGTGTAGACACTCGTGGTCACGAAACTCTTCTACAGATTATCAGATACTATATAGTGCCCGGTACAACAATAGTCAGTGATTGCTGGAAGACTTACAATTGCATTCAGTTTGAAAGACACTAGTACGTGACTGTTAACTTTTCTTATAGTTTTGTTAAACGCGACACCGGTTCCCACACACAAAGTAGTGGCAAAGTGGCGTGCCTAGATTCATGAACACAAAACACCGCCTTATTGGGCATTTAGCCAAATTTATATTTAAAAGAACGGTATGTGACTACAAAGGTAAGACTTAACATGTATTTACAGCAATCGGTCAAGTGTACAACGGGGAATCTGATGTTTCCGGCAATTTGACCACTGAATCCGACCGAAGCTCTGATAATTAATAATGTATGTTTTAGTTTTTTAATAATTATTATATTTCAGATATTATTTTGTTCTTAATGTTCCTTTTTGTGGAACTGATCCCGAACGGGCAAAAATTGTTTTTGATGGTACTGTCCTGGAACAAGATAACAGCTTTGAATACCTGGGCTACAGTATGCCTTATAATGCAAGCAACGACGTGGTTCATAAGTTCAAACTTATGTGCGGGACCATCAGGCGAACCCTTAAGTCAGCAAGTAAAGAAACACGCCTAAAATTCTACAATTCTGATGGATCTTGCCACACTTCTTTATGTGTCTGAGAATTGGACTTTAACAAAAAGCCAGGCCAGTCGCATCCAAGAGGCTAAAATAAGATTTCTCAGACACGTGGCAAGGTATACTCTCCATGGTCATAGAAGAAACACAGATATACGGCAGGAACTTAATATTATGGATCGCCCAGTAGCTGCTGAATTGGGGGGAACATTCTTTCCGAATGGATGACTGCCGCATCCCCAAACAACTTTGGAACTATAAGCCGACAGGATGGAGAGGTGTGGGACCTCTGAGGAAGCGCTGGAGTAACCAGCTGTAATATTTGACTATTTGAGACCGGAACAAACCATTCTTGGTTTATTACCTATAGTAACCAGTCTATGTAAATAATAGCAGTGGTAGAGGAATAGTACTGTATTCTTTATTGTTGAATTTATCTGCAGTTATCAAATAATATGAAAGATAGTAATTAAATGTAAGAAACTACTTCTCATATTATTAAATTTTAATACTTTACTTTACTTTTAATGTTAATTAAAATAACATCCGCTGTTAAAATAACGATACAAAATAAAGTAATATTTGTAGGACTTCAGATATACTTACATGTATTTAGAAAATTGTAAATATGTTTCGTAAAAAATTAAAAAATAATTTTTTATTATATAAATAGATATTTTTTATTTCTTTATTAGCAACTTCACGATTCGGACATCCTAATTACTTCCAAAACGTAGCAAACAATATTACCATAGGATACCATATAAAGACACTGTATGAATAAGTAGAGATCGCAAGTTCCAACATTGTAAAGTAGTTGATGAGGAACCTTGTAAAAATGTTAGTTTCAAGTATATTTAGACTTGTGAAGCAACTTTAAGTGCAGTGAAATTATGCGTAATTATACTTAGTCGCGTAAGAAGTGCGCATGTGCGAGGGTACCTAATTATTTTTTTAGAAAATTTTAAAACAAACGTTAATTTGAATAAATTTA
Organism: Magicicada septendecula; assembly: GCA_034769895.1. NCBI lineage: Eukaryota > Metazoa > Arthropoda > Insecta > Hemiptera > Cicadidae > Magicicada > Magicicada septendecula. The sequence continues at coordinate 113,749,214 of CM068374.1, read as the reverse complement.
ACAATATAAAAATGTTGATATTCTTCAGGAAATCTGGGAATTTAAATCAAACGTCTTGTAACAAAAACAACTTCCTGATGACAGTAGATGTTTTTAAAATTAGTTACTGTTGTTTCAGTATTTACCAAGAACAGCTTCTAGAGTTGGCCTGATCTATTGTGGAGTACGACAAGGGTGTCGATTATCACCTTCTCTTTTTAATTTATATATTGACAATGTCACATGAAACTGGCAGATGTTTCGTCCAGAACATTTTAGGATTGGTCACTCTACATTTGACCCTTTGTTGTTTGCCGACGATCAGGCTATTCTGTCGGACTCTGAAAACAGACTGCAGATGGGTATACATTTGATAAATCGAATCTGCATAGACTCTGGATTACAAGTATCCACACATAAGACCAAGGTGTTGGCTTTTCGTGGAACTGATCCCGTACGGGCAAAAATTATTATAGATGGTACTGTCCTGGAACAAGATAGCAATTTTGAATACCTGGGCTGCAGTGTGTCTTATAATGCATGCAACGATGTTGTGAATAAGGTGGATAAGTTCAACTTTATGTGTGGGACCATTAGGCAAACTCTTAAAGCAGCAAGTAAAGATACACGCCTAAAATTCTACACGGTGATGACTCTTCCCACACTTCTTATTGGGTCTGAGAATTAGACTTTAGCGAAATGCCAGGCCAGGCGCATCAAAGCGGCTGAAATGAGATTTGTCAGGCACACAGCAGGGTACACTCTCCATGGTCATAGAAGAAACACAGGTATACGGCAGGAACTTAATATTATGGATCGCCCAGTAGCTGCTGAATTGGGGGGAACATTTTTTCCGAATGGATGACTGCCGCATCCCCAAACAACTTTGGAACTATAAGCCGAGAGGATGGAGAGGTGTGGGACCTCTGAGGAAGCGCTGGAGTAACCAGCTGTAATATTTGCCTATTTGAGACCGGAACAAACCATTCTTCGTTTAAACCTTGAGGATGAAGAAGAAAAAGATTTTGTCCTCAATAGTTTGTAAGAATTTATATATTACTTTTGAAAAAATAAAAGGTGACACACAATTATAACTCATAATTGTTTAAAGCCTGTAACTTTTATGATACAGCAATTATCCTTTCGGAACGAACACAACAATCCTACAACCTCGCTAGTGGTTTAAACGATACAGTTCGTTCAGTATTAACATAGAGACGTATTTATAATAATTGTAATGCTGCAGTATATGTAAATATAAAAGCTTCATTCTTATACTTCTGTGGACAATGGAATAAGTTTCACCATCACACATCAATAACTACTTCAAGAAATTCTATCGTACTTGTATACACCGTGAATATTATAATAAATTCTATGACGCTACAAATAGATTTAAGAAAATTTTGCTTAATTAAAAAATTAACAGATCTATTATGTAATACCGTTGAAACAGAAAGAATTGTATCTGAGCGTAGCGTAGCGGATTGATATGTTGTCGAGGTTGTTACTATTTTAATATATTTTACTGCATCTGCATGAGAATTTCTGTAAGATTTTCAAATTCAATTGTTAAATTTTTGTGGTTCGTAATGGCCGTTGCTTTTGCAGCGGGTTTATAAACAAATAAACGTAAAATAAAGAAAACAAACTGAGAAAACTAAAAAGACTATAGCCATTTACAAAGACGAATAAGCAATAAAAACGAAATAATTATTAAATGACAAATAAACATATAAACAAGTTAAACGAAACCGCCACGTAGCCTAATGCGTGATACTAATAAACGCATTCCATTATCATGCAACAACAAATACATAGACGAATTAACTCTTAAGACGTCCAACTTATAAGAAATTCTCTCATCTTTCCTAAGTTATATTCCCTAATGAAAATCATAAGCAATGTAATCCGGTTAGAAGAACAGTATCGTTACTAATTCTCCTGCATATGAATTGACCCGATATCTTCCTGAAATCTATAACATATTGCCAACATAAACTATAAAGATTCATGTGATTTGCATGCAAAAATGTGTGTTCAATTACCACTTAATTATCAACTTGGCTCTTGAAATATTGAAACGCCATGTCACATAATCTTTATAGGGTTTATATGGTTTTTACCTAAGAGTCGGTGAATACCGGGATAGGCGTTGGTATACAGTCCTTCGAAAAAACTTAGTGATAAACTCAATCAAATAAGCACTGCTTTTCGTTATATAGAAATGATTGATTTCCCAAAGTTAGGAGAAGTAAAGTCCTACACAAAACGAAGGCCAGGTTCCTTCTATATGTAGTGGAAGCATATAGGAAACCCATAGTAACCAGTCTATGTAAATAATAGCAGTGGTAGAGGAATAGTACTGTATTCTTTATTGTTGAATTTATCTGCAGTTATCAAATAATATGGAAGATAGTAATTAAATGTAAGAAACTACTTCTCATATTATTAAATTTTAATACTATACTTTACTTTTAATGTTAATTAAAATAACATCCGCTGTTAAAATAACGATACAAAATAAAGTAATATTTGTAGGACTTCAGATATACTTACATGTATTTAGAAAATTGTAAATATGTTTCGTAAAAAATTAAAAAATAATTTTTTATTATATTAATAGATATTTTTTATTTCTTTATGAGCAACTTTACGATTCGGACATCCTAATTACTTCCAAAACGTAGCAAACAATATTACCATAGGATACCATATAAAGACACTGTATGAATAAGTAGAGATCGCAAGTTCCAACATTGTGAAATAGTTGATGAGGAACCTTGAAAAATGTTAGTTTCAAGTATATTTAGTCTTGTGAAGCAACTATAAGTGCAGTGAAATTATGACTTATGATACTTAGTCGCGTATGTAGTGCGCGTGTGCGAGGGTACATAATTATTTTTTTAGATAATCTTAAAACACACGTTAATTTGAATAAATATACAAATATAAAAAGGTTGATATTCTTCAGGAAATCTGGGAATTTAAATCAAACGTCTTGTAACAAAAACAACTTCCTGATGACAGTAGATGTTTTTAAAATTAGTTACTGTTGTTTCAGTATTTACCAAGAACAGCTTCTAGAGTTGGCCTGATCTATTGTGGAGTACGACAAGGGTGTCGATTATCACCTTCTCTTTTTAATTTATATATTGACAATGTCACATGAAACTGGCAGATGTTTCGTCCAGAACATTTTAGGATTGGTCACTCTACATTTGACCCTTTGTTGTTTGCCGACGATCAGGCTATTCTGTCGGACTCTGAAAACAGACTGCAGATGGGTATACATTTGATAAATCGAATCTGCATAGACTCTGGATTACTAGTATCCACACTTAAGACCAAGGTGTTGGCTTTTCGTGGAACTGATCCTGTGCGGGCAAAAATTTTTTTGATGGTACCGGACTGTTTTTGAACAAATTAGCAATTTTAAATACCTGGGCTGCAGTGTGTCTTATAATGCATGCAACGATGTTGTGAATAAGTTGGATAAGTTCAATCTTATGGGTGCGACCATTAAGCAAAATCTTAAGGGAGCAAGTAGAGAAACACGCCGAAATTTCTACACGGTGATGACTCTTCCCACACATCTTATTGGCTCTGAGAATTAGACTTTAACGAAATGCCAGGCCAGTCGCATCCAAGTGGCTGAAATGAGATTTGTCAGGCACATAGCAGGGTACACTCTCCATGATCATAAAAGAACAGAGATATACGGCAGGACCTGGATATTATGAGTATACTCAACAGGATTTCCCAGAATCGTCTGAATTGGTGGGAACATCTTTGCAGAATCTATCCCCAAACAACTATGGAACTATAGGCCTAGGGGACGAAGAGGTGTGGGATGTCCGAGGAAGCGCTGGATTGACCAGCTCTAATCTTTCCCTATTTGAGACCGGAACAAACCATCCTTGGTTTATTCCTTGAAGAAGATGATCAGGACCGGCCGCAGCGCTTCTGCCTCCCTGTGCAGTATTTATGAGTGCCGCCCCCCTTCCTATTTTACTTCTGAACACATTCATGCACACTAGATCTACTCTAAAGACACGGTGATTGTCTTCAAATGACGACTGGGAATGTTTGCATTGTTGTGTTTATCAAATAACTAGAACTTTTTCGCGTTTACAAATGCGGCGAACGGCTAAATTAAAAATTGTAGATACAATACAAGGAATCGTGAAACAATAAAAATGCATGCCTATGTGATGACTTAAAATTGAAATACTAACTACAATTCATTATGTAATGTATCATATACCTTAGACGATTCCAAATTCAGGTGGATATCTGGACAAAAAGTTAACGTGGAAAAACATATAATCAACAAAAGGAAGGAATTGGAGCTCAAGATGAGAAAAATGTACTGGTTACTTGAGACAGTATATTATTTATAATTTTATAAAGAAATTTGATTTAGCCAATAAAAAGAAATCAGAAAGTTTTGTTTTTTTCACCCGGTCGAGGTGTATGTGACACGGACATTCTAACTGCATATCAAATGTAGGAAACGATATTGCCATAAGATAGCATATAAAGATGTCTTCCATTTAATACAGACTGTTGCGTAAAGATAACCAATCCTTGATTTTGAAGGTAACGAATAAGACATCACTACTAGAGGAACAACAAGCGTCAAATTACATAGTGTTACATTTGGTGTAGGCGACTAATATTCTTGTAAAACTGAATGAAAAGATAACGTTAACAAATGGAAATGGTAAAAGTTTTAAACCAATTTGCTTTGAGGACGAATACGCTACCACATTACTAGCGCATACGCCACATTAGCACCTGACCTGACTTGTTGACAGGATTTACTTTTGTGATTCGTACGACTAACCAACAAGTTTCTTTATATAACTATCTGAAATGAAAAATGTTGGTGTAGTATAGTATGATCTAACAAAAGCAATCCCAATTCCCTGCAGACAAATATCATACTGATGAAACAACATTTTTAACATGTGTTTCAAAACTTCCAATGTTATTGCTACAACAGCACAGAACAATCTACTCGTATATCGAATGTGCCAGAAGGATCTCGATGTAACGCTTTTGGCGAACGTGCATACTATACGCATTTTGCGAGCATCTTCTCGACTGTGGCGGGCTTCGCTCGGGCGCTCGGCCTGTGTCAAGGCCGTAGTAATTACGTAGTTCACGTGAGATAAGACGCAGTTTGGAAGCTTCTGGTGTGTGAGCGTGACTATAAATACATGGAGTAGCGGCCTTAGTTTTCAGTTCAATGCGAGATATTGGATAGTGCGGTTCGAGAGTATTAGTGCGATGTACGTTCAAGTAGTTATCAGTGAAGTGTTGCGTTTTATAATCGGACGGTATAATTGTAATACAATTGAGTTTTAATATTAGTGGACATTTTATTGCGTGTGAACAATTTTCATTTGATCTGTTGTACAGACTGTGTTGTTAATTACGAACTGTTTTACTGTAACAATTAAAGGTGAGGTTACTGACTTAATTGTCGTCTTGTACTTATTTTGTTTCCACTGTACCTACGACGATCGTGTAGACCTTCGTAACATTGTTATTACCACATTCTACAATTCCAAAACATTTAAAATTTATCGTTCGTATTTCTAATATAGTGTCATTGTAAAGGTGGTATATTAAATATCGAATGTTGGAATGTAACTAGGTTTTCCAGTTGCGTTTATATAGTGTTAATCTACTTTCTTCATAGGAAATATTCAAATTAATTTTTTGTTTGTACTTCAACACACAAATATACAACAGTATGTAAAGAAAAATAATTAGCTCATTGCTGTTTTCGGTATATAACACAGTTACTCGTTTTGTAAACTGACATAAGTTACGTTTAGCCTAGCGTAATATTTCCTTAGTTTTTCCATAGACTGTATTCCTAGGCATCTTCCGGTACCCACCGACTCCTAGTTAAAAGCCACATAAACCCTATGATGATGATGTGATAAGGCGTGCAGTTCTTGAACGGCATCGTAATTACTTTGGCTCTTACATAAAGAGGTTTGGTTTGAGGGAAAGTGATCTCTGTGCGTGATGTCAAGTCGTTGACTGTGTCGAGATACCAGACTTTAGAGAAGAACCGATGTATATCGGTATAAGGCTGAATCTCAGAGTTATAATCGAGAATTCAAATGCTGCCAGTATGTCAATAGGCAGTATATCAATGCTGCTACATAGGTGAGGTCAATAGGCAGAGCACGTGTGTGTAGAGAGAGATGATGGACCTCGGGGGAAGTAATAGCTGTGGATAAAAAACGTTAGTCAACGGACGCTCTTAATTAGGTGATTCTAGTTGGGTTGGGTTCTTAACGTCTAATGCAAGTTTGTTGAACCTGGGAAATAATCGTGAGTGGTCGGATAATCGCACCACCTCGGTCTAGGCACGTTAAATATCTGAGAACACCATTGCGAGACGCGCGTGAAGGGTAGGACACAATTGCGCATTACTGATGGACTCCACCAAGGCCCGGGCGTGCAGGCTTGAAAGATGGTCAATGGCTGACACTGCTTTATACTATTTTTAAGAATTGGGAAGGTCGACCCTTGGTCAGTGGGAGGTGTCCCTTCTCAGTAACGGGGTATCTAAACTGACACCTTAGGAGATCGCGGAGCCCCAGGAGACGAGTACGCCTGTCATCTGCCCCATAGTTGGAAGAAATTAGCCGTCAACTGTGAATTCAGCAATGAACAGTATCATCACTCTGACTACGTTAAAAAAGTAGGCGAAACTTCATGGAATGCAGACAACGTTCAAAACAATTTAGAGCCTTTCGCAGTGCAGTAAACAGTAGTTCATAGAGTAGCATGCGCTTCAGCAGATATTCTTCTAGCACTGGTGAAGGTGAAGATTTAATGGAGGGAACATCAATGGAGGGTATTCACCCAATGTCATAAATTCAGCCCTGCACAGCATATTACTGTAGTACTGTACATCTGTAGATGCGCAAATGTAAGATATATGTTGCCCCCTATAAGTTTATTGTCAATAGTTATATATTACTTTTGACAAAATAGAAGGTGACACACAATTATAACTTACAATTGTTTAAAGCCTGTAACGTTTATGATACAGCCATTATCGTTTCGGAACGAACATAAAAATCCTACAACCTCGCCGGTGGTTTAAACGATACAGTTCGTTCAGTATTATCATAGAGACTTATTTATAATAATTGTAATGCTGCAGTATATGTAAAAGTAAGAGCTTCATTCTTATACTTCTGTGGGCAATGGAATAAGTCTCACCATCACACATCAATAACTACTTCAAGAAATTCTATCGTACTTGTTGTATACACCGTGAATGTTACAATGAATTCTATAACTCTAAAAATAGATTTAAGAAAACTTTGCTAAATTAACAGTTCTATTATGTAATACCGTTGAAACAGAAAGAATTGTATCTGAGCGTAGCGTAGCGGATTGATATGTTGTCGAGATTGTTACTATTTTAATATATTTTACTGCATCTGCATGAGAATTTCTGTAAGATTTTCAAATTCAATTGTTAAATTTTTGTGGTTCGTAATGGCCGTTGCTTTTGCAGCGGGTTTATAAACAAATAAACGTAAAATAAAGAAAACAAACTGAGAAAAACTAAAAAGACTATAGCCATTTACAAAGACGAACAAGCAATAAAAACGAAATAATTATTAAATGACAAATAAACATATAAACAAGTTAAACGAAACCGCCACGTAGCCTAATGCGTGATACTAATAAACGCTTTCCATTATTATGCAACAACAAATACATAGACGAATTAACTCTTAAGACGTCCAACTTATAAGAAATTCTCTCATCTTTTCGAAGTTATATTCCTTAATAAAAATCATAAGCAATGTAATCCGGTTAGAATAACAGCATCATTACCAATTCTCATACATATGAATTGACCCGATATCTTCCTGAAATCTATAACATATTGCCAACATAAACTATAAAGATTCATGTGATTTGCATGCAAAAATGTGTGTTCAATTACCACTTAATTATCAACTTGGCTCTTGAAATATTGAAACGCCATGTCACATAATCTTTATAGGGTTTATATGGTTTTTACCTAAGAGTCGGTGAATACCGGGATAGGCGTTGGTATACAGTCCTTCGAAAAAACTTAGTGATAAACTCAATCAAATAAGCACTGCTTTACGTTATATAGAAATGATTGGTTTCCCAAAGTTAGGAGAAGTAAAGTCCTACACAAAACGAAGGCCAGTTTCCTTCTATATGTAGTGGAAGCATATAGGAAACCCATAGTAACCAGTCTATGTAAATAATAGCAGTGGTAGAGGAATAGTACTGTATTCTTTATTGTTGAATTTATCTGCAGTTATCAAATAATATGGAAGATAGTAACTAAATGTAAGAAACTACTTCGCATATTATTAAATTTTAATACTTTACTTTACTTTTAATGTTAATTAAAATAACATCCGCTGTTAAAATAACGATGCAAAATAAAGTAATATTTGTAGGACTTCAGCTATACTTTACATGTATTTGGAAAATTGTAAATATGTTTCATAAAAAATTAAAAAATAATTTTTTATTATATAAATAGATATTTTTTATTTATTTATGGGCAACTTCACGTTTCGGACATCCTAATTACGTCCAAAACGTAGCAAACAATATTACCATAGGATACCATATAAAGACACTGTATGAATAAGTAGAGATCGCAAGTTCCAACATTGTAAAATAGTTGATGAGGAACCTTGTAAAAATGTTAGTTTCAAGTATTTTTAGACTTGTGAAGCAACTTTAGGTGCAGTGAAATTATGCGTAATTATACTTAGTCGCGTAAGTAGTGCGCGTGTGCGAGGGTACCTAATTATTTTTTTAGATAATCTTAAAACACACGTTAATTTGAATAAATATAAAAATGTTGATATTCTTCAGGAAATATGGGAATTTAAATCAAACGTCTTGTAACAAAAACAACTTCCTGATGACAGTAGATGTTTTTAAAATAAGTTACTGTTGTTTCAGTATTTACCGAGAACAGCTACTACAGTTGCCTGACCAATTGTGGAGTACGACAAGGGTGTCGATTATCACCTTCTCTTTTTAATTTATATATTGACAATGTCACATGAAACTGGCAGATATTTCGTCCAGAACATTTTATGATTGGTCACTCTACATTTGACACTTTGTTGTTTGCCGACGATCAGGCTATTCTGTCGGACTCTGAAAACAGACTGCAGATGGGTATACATTTGATAAATCGAATCTGCATAGACTCTGGATTGCAAGTATCCACACTTAAGACCAAGGTGTTGCCTTTTCGTGGAACTGATCCCGTACGGGCAAAAATTTTTTTGATGGTACCGTACTTTTTTTGGAACAAATTAGCAATTTTGAATACCTGGGCTGCAGTGTGTCTTATAATGCATGCAACGATGTTGTGAATAAGTTGGATAAGTTCAATCTTATGGGTGCGACCATTAAGCAAAATCTTAAGGGAGCAAGTAGAGAAACACGCCGAAATTTCTACACGGTGATGACTCTTCCCACACATCTTATTGGGTCTGAGAATTAGACTTTAACGAAATGCCAGGCCAGTCGCATCCAAGTGGCTGAAATGAGATTTGTCAGGCACATAGCAGGGTACACTCTCCATGATCATAAAAGAAAAGAGATATACAGCAGGAACTGGAAATCTTGAGTATACTCAACAGGATTGCCCAGAATCGGCTGAATTGGTGGGAACATCTTTGCAGAATGGATCCCCAAACAACTATGAAACTATAAGCCTAGGGGACGAAGAGGTGTGGGATGTCCGAGGAAGCGCTGGATTGACCAGCTCTAATCTTTGCCTATTTGAGACCGGAACAAACCATCCTTGGTTTATTCCTTGAAGAAGATGATCAGGACCGGCCGCAGCGCTTCTGCCTCCCTGTGCAGTATTTATGAGTGCCGCCCCCTTCCTATATTACTTCTGAACACATTCACGCACACTAGATCTACTCTAAAGATACGGCGATTGCCTTCAAATGACGACTAGGAATGTTTGCATTGTTGTGTTTATCAAATAACTAGAACTTTTTCGCGTTTACGAATGCTGCGAACGGCTAAAATAAAAATTGTAGATACAATACAAGGAATCGTCATACAATAATAATGCATGCCTGTGTGTTGACTTAAAATTAAAATACTAACTAAAATTCAATATGATTGAAATGTAACCAAAATCATGTATTATATACCTTAGTCGATTCCACATTCAGATGGAGCTAGATATCTGGACAACAAATTAACGTGGAAAAACACATAATCACCAAATGAAGGAATTGGAGCTCAAGATGAGAAAAATGAACAGGTTACTTGAGACACTATTTTACTTATAATTTTATAAAGAAATGTAATTTTGCCAATAAAAAGAAATCAGAAAATTTTTGTTTTTTTCACCCGGTCGAGGTGTATGTGACACGGACATTCTAACTGCATATCAAATGTAGCAAACAATATTGCCATAGGATAGCATGTAAAGATGTCTTCCATTTAATACAGACTGTTGCGTAAAGATAACCAATCCATGATTTTGAAGGTAACGAATAAGACATCACTACTAAAGGAACATCAAGCGTCAAATTCGTAGTGTTACTGTTGGTGTAGGCGACTAAAATTCCTGTAAAACTGAATGAAAAGATAACGTTAACAAATAGAAATGGTAAAAGTTTTAAACCAATTTGCTTTGAGGACGAATATACTAGCTAAAACATTACTAGCGCATACGCCACATTAGCACCTGACCTGACTTGTTGACAGGAATTATTTTTCTGATTCATACGACTAACCAACAAGTTTGTTTATATAACTATCTGAAATTAAAAATTTTGGTGTAGTATAGTATGATCTAACAAAAGCAATCCCCATTCCCTGCAGACAAATATCATACTGACGAAACAACATTTTTAACATGTGTTTCAAAACTTCCAATGTTATTATTACCACATTCTACAATATTTCCGAAAGATTGAAAATTTATCATTCGTATTTCTAATATAGTGTCATTGTAAAGGTTGCATATTAAATATCGAAAGTTGGAATGTAACTAGGTTTTCCAGTTGCGTTTATAACATGTTAATCTACTTTCCTCATAGGAAATATACAAATTAATTTTTTGTATGTACTTCAACACACAAATATACTATGTAAAGAAAAATAATTAGCTCATCGCTGTTTTCGGTATATAACACAGTTACTCGTTTTGTAAACAGACATAAGTTACATTTAGTCTAGTTTAATATTTCCTTAGTTTTTCCATAGACTGTATTCCTAGGTATCTTCCGGTACCCACCGACTCCTAGGTAAAAGCCACATAAACCCTATGATGATGATGTGACAAGGCGTGCAGTTCTTGAACGGCATCGTAATTACTTTGGCGCTTACATAAAGAGGTTTAGTTTGAGGGACAGTGATCTCTGTGCGTGATGTCAAGTCGTTGACTGTGTCGAGATACCAGATACCCGACTTTAGAGAAGAACCGGTGTATATCGGCATAAGGCTGAATCTCAGAGTTATAATCGATAACTCAAATGCTGCTAGTATGTAAATAGGCAGTATATCAATGCTGCTACATATGTGAGGTCAATAGGCAGAGCACGTGTGTGTAGAGAGAGATGATGAACCTCGGGGGGGAGTAATAGCTGTGGATAAAAAACCTTAATCAATGGACGCTCTTAATTAGGTGATTCTAGTTGGGTTGGGTTCTTAACGTCTAATGCAAGTTTGTTGAACCTGGGAAATAATCGTGAGTGGTCGGATAATCGCACCACCTCGGTCTAGGCACGTTAAATATCTGAGAACACCATTGTGAGACGCACGTGAAAGGTAGGACACAATTGCGCATTATTGATGGGCTCCACCAAGGCCCGGGCGTGCAGGCTTGAAAGATGGTCAATGGCTGCCACTGCCTTATTCTATTTTTAAGAATTGGGAAGGTCGACCCTTGGTCAGTGGGAGGTGTCCCTTCTCAGTAACGGGGTATCTAAACTGACTCCTTAGGAGATCGCGGAGCCCCAGGAGACGAGTACGCCTTTCATCTGCCCCATAGTTGGAAGAAATTAGCCGTCAACTGTGAATTCAGCAATGAACAGTATCATCACTCTGACTACATTAAAAAAGTTTGGGAAACTTCATGGAATGCAGACAACGTTCAAGACAATGTAGAGCCTTTCGCAGTGCAGTAAACAGTAGTTCATAGAGTAGCATGCGCTTCAGAAGATGTTGTTCAAGCACTGGGGATGGTGAAGATTTAATGGAGGGAACATCAATGGAGGGTATTCACCCAATGTCATAAATTCAGCCCTGCACAGCATATTACTGTAGTACTGTACATCTGTAGATGCGCAAATGTAAGATATATGCTGCCCCCTATAAGTTTATTGTCAATAGTTATATATTACTTTTGACAAAATAGAAGGTGACACACAATTATAACTCACAATTGTTTAAAGCCTGTAACGTTTATGATACAGAAATTATCCTTTCGGAACGAACATAAATATCCTACAACCTCGCCGGTGGTTTAAACGATACAGTTCTTTCAGTATTATCATAGAGACTTATTTGTAATAATTGTAATGCTGCAGTATATGCAAAAGCAATAGCTTCATTCTTATACTTCTGTGGAAAATGGAATAAGTATCACCATAACACATCAATAACTACTTCAAGAAATTCTATCGTACTTGTTGTATACACAGTGAATGTTACAATGAATTCTATAACTCTAATAATAGATTTAAGAAAACTTTGCTAAATTAACAGTTCTATTATGTAATACCGTTGAAACAGAAAGAATTGTATCTGAGCGTAGCGTAGCGGATTGATATGTTGTCGAGATTGTTACTATTTTAATATATTTTACTGCATCTGCATGAGAATTTCTGTAAGACTTACAAATTCATTTGTATAATTTTTGTGGTTGGTAATGGCCGATGCTGTTGCAGCGGCCTTATAAATAAATAAACGTAAAATAAAAAAACAAACTGAGAAAACGACAAAAACTGTAGCCATTTACAAAGAAGAATAAGCAACAAAAACCAAATAATTATTAAATGACAAATAAACATATAAACAAGTTAAACGAAACCGCCACGTAGCCTAATGCGTGATACCAATAAACGCATTCCATTATTATGCAACAACAAATACATAGACGAATTAACTCTTAAGACGTCCAACTTATAAGAAATTCTCTCATCTTTCCTAAGTTATATTCCCTAATGAAAAATCATAAGCAATGTAATCCGGTTACAAGAACAGTATCGTTACCAATTCTCCTACATATGAATTGACCCGATATCTTCCTGCAATTCTATAACATATTGCCAACATAAAGTATAAAGGTTAGTTAAAACTTCCGGGCTGAAAGGCCGTGGTCGATTGCTTGATGTATTCGAGCTAAACGTTTCGGCCGCACCACCGGTGGCCATCTTCAGTAGCAAAATTGTGTTCGAATATATGGCACGCCGAACACGTCCCCAATGAACAGGGAACAACTTTTTTTTTTTTTTTTTTGCTCTGGGCTTTGCGGTTGTGTGTCGCAGAGACGTACCGCACGGGAACTGAGTTCCGAGCTACCATCTGGAGCTCCTGCCTCGTGGCGCTGCACAAGTAGGGCGTGTGCTCTATAGCAGGCCGATTCTCGGCTGTTGTGCTAGCCTACACTAGCGCAATATACACCGAGGGCGTTTCCACGAATCACCTGGGCGTATACGGTACCTTCCCAGCCCAGTCACTAGAGGATTGTCTGGGAACCTCGCCGCACGTGCATAAAATTTGCGTGCAAGCCGCCTGAAAGTGTCGTCTAAGGAGCGGACGCCAAGTCCTCTCCTTAGAAGGCGAGATGAGAAGCGACGGGGGACTTTGGCCGCTAGCCGAAGCCCCCTGTCGAGGACGCTCTGCAACTTCTTTTTATGCATTGCGGCGAGGTAACCCCAGACCGGGCAGGCGTAGTTAATGACCGGCAGCAGATACGCGCCGACGATCATCCTACCCAATTTCCTGGTCATGGCTGAGCTGATCAGGAGTGGAAACAGTGCGCACAGGCGAGTGGATGCTCGCTTAAGAACTGTCTGTGCGTGGGTACGCCAGGTGAGCCGACGGTCAAGGTGTAAGCCGAGGAACTTGACCTTGTTGGACCAGCGCAAGTACGTTCTGCCGATATGTAGTTGCCTAACGGGGTTCTTCCGTCGCTTAGAGAATTCGACGGCTACACTCTTGGTGGCGTTGAGGAGCACTCTCCAATTCTCAGTCCAGTCCACGAGCGTGTCGAGCTGGCGCTGCAGTCGTAGGACGGCCCTTTCCTCATGACGATCGGCCGTAAATACGGCCGTGTCGTCAGCGAAGAGGGCCATCTGGACTCCAGGCTGTCTCGGCACGTCGTTGACGTAGATCGAGAACAGAAGGGGGCCTAGAACGCTACCTTGAGGGACGCCGGTTGTGATTCGTCTCTCGGAAGAGACTGAATCGCCAACTCTCACGCAGAAGATCCTCTCCGTCAGAAAGCTAGCAACCAGATGGAGGTAGCAGTCCGGGAGCTGGACTTCCCTAAGTTTGAATAACAGGCCATCATGCCATACGCTGTCGAAGGATTTCTCAATATCCAAGAAACAGCCAACGGTCCGTTCTCTCCGACACCCGGCTTCCGTGATGCTTTCCACCAGTCTCATCAGTTGATGAGTGGTCGAATGCCCCACACGAAAGCCGAACTGTTCGGGGACCAGCACGTTAAAGTTGGTTAGATGTTCTCGTACACGACGCTGTACGAGGCGCTCAAAAACCTTGGACGTAGCGGAGAGTAAGCTGATAGGCCGGAGGTTTTCCGAGCGGGTGGTATCCTTTCCCGGCTTCGGGATCACGATAACCGTCGCCTTTCTCCATTTCTTGGGAAAGTAGGCCAGTCTAAGACACGCGTTGAACAAATCAGTCAAGAATCGAACTCCAGGCTCGGGAAGAAGTCGTAGAGCAGTGTTAGTAACACCGTCCGGGCCTGGAGCTTTTCTTGGCTGAAGTTCAGCGAGCCGATCTGAGACCTCTTCCAAAGAGATGGGTTCGGGCTCCGTCGTGATCGGAAGTGACAGAAAGTCTTCCACAGCCATCTCGACTTGTTCGTCGAAGTCCCAGTCCATGGGCGGGTTGGGAGCGAACTGTCGCTCGAAACACAAGCCCAAGTACTCGGCCTTCTCCTCCGGGCGACCCAGGGGTCGACCGAACGGTTTAACAATGGCGGGAAGTGGAGGTCGGCGCCTCCGTCCCGTCAATGCGGTAGGTATTCTGTACGGGTGACTTAGCGGGTCCGCATCCCCCGTTCGGGCCACGTCGAGTTCCCAACAGCTACGTCGGAACGCCTTCAGACTGCCATGCAGTCGTCCGGTGAGCCGATTGTATGCTGCCTTATCGGCCGGATCACGGGTCCTCTGCCAACGTTTCCGGAAGTAATTCCTCTCGCGAGCGAGAAGAGAGACTTCCTCAGGGATGCGTTGGTAGCCAGGCGTGACACCAGCTCGCGTACGTGAAGACACGCCTATAGCCGAGATGATTGCCTCTTCGATTCCCGCAACTGCTTCGTCTAGGAGGCGAACGGAATCGAGTGGGGCCGCTGGCGGCAATCTACGGCACAAGGCCGGGCCGTAGCGATCCCAATCGATAACTTTCTTCTGGTCAGAGCGTGCATAGGCGTGCTGGGTAGCGACGTGGACCAAGATAGGGTTGTGGTCGGATGTCAGCTCTGTAAGTGAGAATACCTCGACCGGACAGACAACTCCTTGGGTCACCGCGATATCCAGAACATCGGGAGAGGCGTTAGGCTGTGACGGAAAGAACGTGGGTTGCGCTGGACCAAACACCATCGCCCGGCGCCATTCAACAAAACTGAGCAAGCGCCTCCCGTTCGGAGTAGTCAGGCGACTATTCCAAACGCGGTGCTTGCAATTCAGATCGCTGGCCAAAATTACCCTTCGATGGGAATCGAAGATGACTTCCAGGTCGCCAACAAGGAGTTCAGCTCGTGGGGGCTTGTATGCTGAAACCACGAGGACGCCGCCAAGAGCTCCGTGGACCTCAATGGCGGTGGCCTCTAGGTTGGTAAGCTGCGGCAAAGCGACACGATGAAGACCTATGGAGGTCCTCACCGCTATCGCCGTGCCGCCTCCTCGTTGGCCAACTCGGTCATCCCGATAGACCACGTAATTTTGTAATCGAAACCGGTTCGCCGGGGTCAGGTGGGTTTCCCCGAGGAGAAGTACGTCGGGTTTGAACCGAGCCAGGAATTCAAGAAGGTCGGAATGCTTGGAACCGATGTTGTTAGCATTCCAGGCTACGAGCGAGAGATCTCGTCTAAGGGCTCGGTTCATAGAAGACCTATTACTTCACAGGCTTCCACCAAGAGCATAAATCTCTCAGTTGGGTCGGCAGTTTCCAGGCGGTCTCGGATGGACCTGAAGGTAGATGCGACTTTCTTGAGGTCGTAGCCAGACAGAAAATCGCGGACGAACTGTGCGTCATCGGAAATGACGGACTGGGCGGTTTGCCTGGAAACTGAGGCCGCGTAAGAGCGACCAGGTTTAACGGCAGATCGGGTCATGGTGGAAGCCACAGGACCAGGGCCAGACGGTTGTGAATCAGCGGAGGAGGAAGCGGGTTAGGGAGAGGATCATCCGTCTCCATCGCCCGAGGCGATTCAGGCGAGTCGCCCAGATGGGGCAGCAAGGCACGGCCGAGCGACTCTGCACTTGAGACGTTGCCTGTGGAAGGCATGCTGGCCAGGTGCGACGGCTGCCGGGCAGAGACTGCTAGGCAGTCACTGCCAGAAGCCAGGGATCTCGGGTCCGGCCGAAGCCGGATTACCCGCGCGTCTTCCTTGCTCACGACGATGCGGGAGGAGCTGGGCTAACGACCAGCTTCGTTGAATACCAGTCCTTACCAAGACTGGTGTCCACTGGCCCCTTTACCCCGGCGATATCCTAGCTCGCTTACCACTGGTGGGGGCTTGCAAGGATCGTCCGGGTCAGCGCTACCTAACAGTCGTGAGCAAGTTAGGAATTATACGCTGAAATGCGGCACTCACCAGGTGAGCCCAGAGCACTCCTCTTCTTTCCTGTCCGGCCAAGATGTTATCCGGCGCAGGTGGTCCTTAAAAGGTCAACTTCGGCCAGCTACCACTTGTACCGGCTACTTAATTCACCGGCAGCAGCTGGCGCCTTGGTCCTTGATTCCCACGAAGAGAAGGCGATAGTTTGCCTCGTCCAGCCACGAGGTGGCTGAAACAGCAAGCTGTAGCACGTCCAGCGAAGAGAGCTGAGAGACTGGGAACAACGGCTACGATGCCTCTATTTATAACTTTTTGGCCGCTTAAGGTGTATCACGCGGACCAATGAGAAGCCAGCTCGTCATTCTCGATTCTGAATGGCCATGGAAAATAAACCATGCCAGAGACTATTTAATTAGATATTAGATCGAAATATTAGATCCACCGCCTGGAAACTGCTGACCCAACTGAGAGATTTATGCTCTTGGTGGAAGCCTGCGAAGTCATAGGTCTTCTATGAACCGAGCCCTTAGACGAGATCTCTCGCTCGTAGCCTGGAATGCTAACAGCATCGGTCCCAAGCATTCCGACCTTCTTGAATTCCTGGCTCGGTTCAAACCCGACGTACTTCTCCTTACTGAAACCCACCTGACCCCGGCGAACCGGTTTCGATTACCAAATTACGTGGTCTATCGGGATGACCGAGTTGGCCGACGAGGAGGCGGCACGGCGATCGCGGTGAGGACCTCCATAGGTCATCATCGTGTCGCTTTGCCGCAGCTTACCAACCTAGAGGCCACCGCCATTGAGGTCCACGGAGCTCTTGGCGGCGTCCTCGTTGTCTCAGCTTACAAGCCCCACAAGCTGAACTCCTTGTCGGCGACCTGGACGTCATCTTCGATTCCCATCGAAGGGTAATTTTGGCCGGCGATCTGAATTGCAAGCATCGCGTTTGGAATGTCGCCTGACTACTCCGAACGGGAGGCGCTTGCTCAGTTTTGTTGAATCGCGCCGGGCGATGGTGTTTGGTCCAGCGCAACCCACGTTCTTTCCGTCACAGCCTAACGCGGCTCCCGATGTTCTGGATATCGCGGTGACCCAAGGAGTTGTCTGTCCGGTCGAGGTATTCTCACTTACGGAGCTGACATCCGACCACAACCCTATCTTGGTCCACGTCGCTACCCAGCACGCCTATGCACGTTCTGACCAGAAGAAGGTTATCGATTGGGATCGCTACGGCCCGGCCTTGTGCCGTCGATTGCCGCCAGCGGCCCCACTCGATTCCGTTCGCCTCCTAGACGAAGCAGTTGCGGGAATCGAAGAGGCAATCATCTCGGCTATAGGCGTGTCTTCACGTACGCGAGCTGGTCTCACGCCTGGCTACCAACGCATCCCAGAGGAAGTCTCCCTTCTCGCTCGCGAGAGGAATTTCTTCCGGAAACGTTGGCAGAGGACCCGTGATCCGGCCGATAAGGCAGCATACAATCGGCTCACCGGACGACTGCGCGGCAGTCTGAAGGCGTTCCGACGTAGCTGTTGGGAACTCGACGTGGCCCGAACGGGGGATGCGGACCCGCTAAGTCACCCGTACAGAATACCTACCGCATTGACGGGACGGAGGCGACGACCTCCACTTCCCGCCATTGTTGGACCGTTCGGTCGACCCCTGGGTCGCCCGGAGGAGAAGGCCGAGTACTTGGGCTTGTGTTTCGAGCGACAGTTCGCTCCCAACCCGCCCATGGACTGGGACTTCGACGAACAAGTCGAGATGGCCGTGGAAGACTTTCTGTCACTTTTGATCACGACGGAGCCCGAACCCATCTCTTTGGAAGAGGTCTCAGATCGGCTCGCTGAACTTCAGCCAAGAAAAGCTCCGGGCCCGGACGGTGTTACCAACACCGCTCTACGTCTTCTTCCCGAGCCTGGAGTTCAATTCTTGACTGATTTGTTCAACGCGTGTCTTAGACTGGCCTACTTTCCCAAGAAATGGAGAAAGGCGACGGTTATCGTGATCCCGAAGCCGGGAAAAGATACCACCCGCTCGGAAAACCTCCGGCCTATCAGCCTACTTTCCGCTACGTCCAAGGTTTTTGAGCGCTCCGTACAGCGTCGTGTACGAGAACATCTAACCAACTTTGACGTGCTGGTCCCCGAACAGTTCGGCTTTCGTGTGGGGCATTCGACCACTCATCAACTGATGAGACTGGTGGAAGGCATCACTGAAGCCGGATGTCGGAGAGAACGGACCGTTGGCTGTTTCTTAGATGTTGAGAAAGCCTTCGACAGCGTATGGCATGATGGCCTGTTATTCAAACTTAGGGAAGTCCAGCTCCCGGACTGCTACCTCCATCTGGTTGCTAGCTTTCTGACGGAGAGGACCTTCTGCGTGAGAGTTGGCGATTCAGTCTCTTCCGAGAGGCGAATCACAGCCGGCGTCCCTCAAGGTAGTG
This sequence comes from Magicicada septendecula, assembly GCA_034769895.1. Lineage (NCBI taxonomy): Eukaryota > Metazoa > Arthropoda > Insecta > Hemiptera > Cicadidae > Magicicada > Magicicada septendecula. Next base: position 113,729,729 of record CM068374.1, on the reverse strand, counting down.
TTCTAGGCCCCCTTCTGTTCTCGATCTACGTCAACGACGTGCCGAGACAGCCTGGAGTCCAGATGGCCCTCTTCGCTGACGACACGGCCGTATTTACGGCCGATCGTCATGAGGAAAGGGCCGTCCTACGACTGCAGCGCCAGCTCGACACGCTCGTGGACTGGACTGATAACTGGAGAGTGCTCCTCAACCCTACCAAGAGCGTAGCCGTCGAATTCTCTAAGCGACGGAAGAACCCCGTTAGGCAACTACGTATCGGCAGAACGTACTTGCGCTGGTCCAACGAGGTCAAGTACCTCGGCTTACACCTCGACCGTCGGCTCACCTGGCGTACCCACGCACAGACAGTTCTTAAGCGAGCATCCACTCGCCTGTGCGCACTGTTTCCACTCCTGATCAGCCCAGCCATGACCAGGAAATTGGGTAGGATGATCGTCGGCGCGTATCTGCTGCCAGTCATTACCTACGCCTGCCCGGTCTGGGGTTACCTCGCCGCAATGCATAAAAAGAAGTTGCAGAGCGTCCTCGACAAGGGGCTTCGGCTAGCGGCCAAAGTCCCCCGTCGCTTCTCATCTCGTCTTCTAAGGAGAGGACTTGGCGTCCGCTCCTTAGACGACACTTTCAGGCGGCTTGCACGCAAATTTTATGCACGTGCGGCGAGGTTCCCAGACAATCCTCTAGTGACTGGGCTGGGAAGGTACCGTATACGCCCAGGTGATTCATGGAAACGCCCTCGGTGTATACTGCGCTAGCGTAGGCTAGCACAACAGCCGAGAAAGGCCTGCTATAGAGCACACGCCCTACTTGGGCAGGGCCACGAGGCAGGAGCTCCAGATGGTAGCTCGGAACTCAGTTCCCGTGCGGTTCGTCTTTGCGACGCACAACCGCAAAGCCCAGAGCAAAAAAAAAAAAAAAAAAAAAAAAAAAAATTATTAGATCCAGTCCGTCACTTCGCAACCAGCATTGGAACTGTACGGATCTCTTCTGGACTGCTTTCTCCAGCTTGGAAGCTGAAGTTTTCGCTGCCATCAGCCGTTGCCCTGCTGCCTGCTGCTTCGCCGCTGGACAGCCATCATCTTGGCCCGCTTGCTGCTGCGACACCAAGAAGATAGAAGACCACAACTCAGCTGGCTGGTGAATTGAGTAGCCAGCACAAGCACAGCTGAGTGCGTCGGACCTTCTAAAGGCCACCCGCCAAGTGACCCTTTTCAGGACCACCTTCTTGCCGCTGAAGAGGAAGCATACAGCCTGCCAGAGCTGTAAGTTGCGCAGCTCATCTAGCCCGCTGACGCTCAGGCTCTTAGGTAGCGCTGCCTAGGACGATCCTTGCGAGGCCCCACCAGTGGTAAGCGAGCTTGGATATCGCCTAGGTAAAGAGGCCGGTGGACACCTCTCTTGGTAAGGAGAGGTATCTAACGAAGCCGGTCATTTGCCCAGCTCGTAGTAAGCCTGAGCGTTTCAGAAGCCCCGCAAGCGATCCGGCTCGGGCCGGACCCTAGGTCCCTGGTTACCGCCGGAGGCAGCCTGGCTGCCTTTGGTCGGCGAACCTCCCGCTCGATGGCGGAAATGCCCGCTTCGGGCGCGTCATCGAGCACGCAGTCGCTCGCTACTGCCCCGCCCCACACGAGCGATTCGCCGTGTTCTCCGCTTATGGAAGCGGACCAAGTCGATCCCCGGTCGGTTCCGCTGCCCGGTGACGAGACCGACGCTTTCGTGGCGGTTGGGTCACGGGGGCGCCCGGTTAAGAAACCGAGGCGGAATCGATCGTCCTCAACCTCTTCCTCGGCGTCCGCCATGGAAGTTGTCCCCGCCGATGGCGAATCCGGCCCGGGGCCGACTGTGTCCGGCGGTGCCCAAGCACCGCCGGCCTCTGGTCGCATCCCGCCCGATAGTGGCTCCCGGACTTTCCCCGGCCAACGTTGACCTGAAGCTCCTTGGGGGCGACACAGTCAAGATTGTTGTCCGCGGAATGGACGTGTACCGCAGTGTCGTGGCGTACGTGGAATCCCAGCAATTCCAGTACCACACCTTCTCGCCCAAACACGTGAAGCCTCTGTCGTTTATCCTCATAGGCTTGGACGTGGAATCTCCTCTCGAGGAAATCCTCGATGAGCTGCGCGATCTGGGCTATCCTGTTCGCGCGGTCCATCGGGTGTTTACTCCTGCCGGACCAAGGCGTCCAATTCCTCTAGTCCGCATCCTGGCGGAGAATAGCGAGGCAGGCACTAGCCTACTCTCACTTACGCGGCTTTTTGGTTTCCGCGTCAAAGTGGAAAGAAGCCGCGCTCCCGGGGCTCTGCCTCAGTGTCACAGGTGCCAACGCTTCGGGCACCACTCCGATTCTTGTTGAAACGCTCCGGCGTGCGTGAGGTGTTCTCTCCCTAACGCCAGTAAACTTTGCGATGCACCTGCATTCAAAAGATGCATCAACTGCGGCGGAAGTCACCCCGCCAACTACCGGGCATGTCCGGTGTTTCAGCAGGAGCTCGAGCGGCGAAAGCCGAAAGGGCGCCTGCCACCACCGAGGCATCCGGTAGCTGGTTCCAGACCTGCAACCAAGCAGCCAGGCCCTGCGCCTCCTACTACGGCTGCCGTGTCTTCCGCCACAGTCTCAAACAGGCAAAAAAAGTGATCCAAAGGCCCGAAGCAAACACCTGCAGCACAGGCAACTCCACCTCAGGCTCCTTCACAGGCCCCTGTTCCGCCTATGGCGAAAAAGCGCCGTAACCTCGTGGCATCTAAAAGTGAGACCACCCAGCCAACAGAAAACATCTCGGTTGTGGAGCCTGAGACTTCTCAACCCTCCCCAGCAACGGAGAATCCTGCCCCTGCTTTAGAAGCAGCCTCGCCTGACCTCCCGCCCCCGCGGTTTCCCAACGCAGGCAAAAATAAGCGGCATAGAAAGCCCCGTGGCGCTAGATCCCGGGCTCCTGCCAACCCGGCCGCACAGTCCAGACAGCCTGCACAGCGCGCGAAGTCCGACGCAATCGCATCTGTCCCTCTTCCTAGCACCTCCGTTAGAGGCGCTACACCTGGCCCCAAGAAACCCCTGGCTTCCACCAATCCCCCGATTGATAAGCCTCGGCGCTCTTATGCGCACACAGTCTCCGGGCAATCTGCCTCAAGAACCGTACCTGACGACTACCAGGTCGTCAAAGACTTCCTTGCTGAGTTCGATCTCAACAAAGTCGCCCAGACCTTCAGGTCCATCCGCTCCCGCTTGGGGACTGCTGATATTACTGAGAGATTCATGCTCTTGGTGGAAGCCGCCACTTGTGTAGGTCTTCTATGAGTCGGGTCCTCAAACGTGATCTCTCGATTCTTTCCTGGAACGCCAACGGGTTGTCCAACAAGATCCAGGAACTCCAAGAATTACTGGCCCGACTCAAACCCGATGTAGTGCTTCTCAATGAGACCCACTTGACTCCTGCGAGTCGGTTACGACTGGCCAACTATGTGTGCTATCGAAACGACAGACCGGGCACTGCTGGTGGCGGTACTGCCGTCGCGGTGAGGCTCAACCTTGAGCATCACCGAGTCGTCTTGCCTGCAATGACTCACCTCGAAGGCACCGCTGTGGAGTTGTTAAACACTCTAGGCGGTGTACAGATGGTAGCGGCGTATAAACCGCCGCAAAAAGAGCTCCTTCACCCCGATCTAGCTGTCGCGTTCGATGCACACAGGAGGGTCATCATGGCCGGCGACCTGAACTGTAAACATCGCGATTGGAACAGTCGCTTGACTGCCCCAAACGGGAAACGTTTACGCAGGTTTGCCGATTCTCGCAGGATACAAGTGATTGGGCCTACCCAACCTACGTTCTACCCCTCACAACGCAACGCGGCTCCCGATGTCTTGGACATAGCGGTGATTCAAGGAATTGACTGTCCGGTCCATGTGTCCGCGCTAACGGAACTATCGTCCGATCATCTCCCTATCCTGATACACGTCGCTACCCAGCACGTCGTACGCAGATATGTCAGGAAGGTGGTAGAATGGGATCGCTATGGCCCGGCGTTAAGTCGCCGATTGCCAGACGCGGGACCACTCGAAACCTTCTGCCAAGTCGACGAGGCAGTTGCCGCGTTTGACGAGGCTGTCGTATCTGCGATCGACGCGTCTTCCAGGATGAAGCCTGGCGTCACGCCCCACTGGCAGCGGATCCCAGAGGAGACGAGTGCTCTCGCTTGCGAGAGAAATCGCCTCCGGAGACGCTGGCAGCGGACCCGTGATCCGGCCGACAAGGCAGCGTACAACCGGGCGACCGCCATTTTACGTCGTGAAATGCAGGCCTACCGGAGACGCTGTTGGGAACTCGCCGTGGCCCAGGCAGGGGACGGATCGGACGAAAGTAGCCCTTACCGGATACCTTCGGCGTTGGTAGGGAAGAGGCGCCGGCCTCGCATCCCGGCCATTGCTGGACCTTTCGGTCAAATCCTGGCTCGCCCGGAGGCGAAGGCTGAGTACTTGGGCGCGTGTTTTGAGCGACAGTTCGCACCTAACCCGCCCATGGACTGAGACTTCGACGAAGAAGTCGAGAACGAAGTGGAAGACTTTCTGTCTCTTCCGATCACTACGGAGCCCGAACCCATTACTAGGGAAGAGGTCACAGATCGGCTCGTTGAACTCGTGCCGAGAAAAGCTCCTGGCCCGGACGGCGTCTCGAACGCCGCTCTTACTCGACTCCCGGAGCGAGGAGTACTTTTCTTGGTCGCGCTGTTCAACGCGTGTCTTAGACTGGCCTATTTTCCCCAGAAATGGCGTAAGGCAACGGTCATAGTGATCCCGAAGCAGGGAAAGGACGCTTCCCGTCCCGGCAACCTCCGGCCCATTAGTCTACTGTCAGCCACGTCAAAGGTCCTCGAACGTCTCGTACAACGGAGAGTACTAGATCATCTAAGAAATTTCGATGTACTGGTCCCCGAACAGTTCGGCTTCCGTGTGGGGCATTCCACCACTCATCAACTGATGAGACTGGTGGAATACATCACGGACGCCGGGTGTCGGAAAGAGCAGACTGTCGCCTGTTTCCTAGATGTGGAAAAGGCCTTTGATAGTGTCTGGCACGACGGGCTCTTGTTCAAGCTCCGGGAAATCCAGCTCCCAGATTGCTACCTTCCCTTGATTGCTAGCTTTCTGACGGAGAGGACTTTCTGCGTGCGAATAGACGACCACGTCTCTTCCAAGAGACGTATCACAGCCGGGGTACCTCAAGGTAGCGTGCTAGGGCCTCTCCTGTTCTCCGTGTATGTCAACGACGCACCCAGAGAGCCTGGAGTCCAGATGGCTTTGTTTGCCGACGACACGGCGGTCTATACCGCCGATCGGAATGCAGACTTTGCTATCCCACGACTTCAGCGCGCACTCGATGCGTATTCGACGTGGACGGAAAGCTGGAAAGTTGCCGTCAACGAAACCAAGAGCTCCGCGGTGCTATTCACAAAGCGCCGTAAAGAACCACGAGGCCGAGTGAGACTCGGTAGAACGTACCTGCCCTGGTCGAGGGAAGTTAAGTACCTCGGTGTCCACCTTGATCGTCGGCTCACCTGGCGTACCCACGCTGAGACGATGCGAAAGAAAGCGTCCGCTCGTCTCGCGCAACTGTTTCCGATACTTGCCAACAAGGCTATGACCCGCAAGCTGGGTAAGTTGATCGTCAACGCGTATCTGTTGCCGATCATTACCTACGCTCTTCCCGTCTGAGGTTACCTCGCAACCGTTCATAAAAGAAGTTTGCAAAGCGTTCTCGATAGAGGTCTTCGGCTAACGGCCAAAGTCCCCTATCGGTTTTCTTCTCGTCTCCTGAGAAGAGGACTCGGTGTCCGCTCCTTGGATGACACCGCAAGGCGACTTGCACGTAAATTTTACGTCCGAGCTGCGAGGACCCAGACAAACCCACTCATAGCTGGCCTTGGCAAGTACCGAATACGTTCAGGTGAATCTTGGAAACGGCCTCGACAAATACTGGTACTAGTCGAACTAGTACGAGCATGTCGTTGTAGCGACCACTAAAAATTAATTAACAATATTCCGTCTGGACAGGACCACTAGGCAAGAGCCCCTACCGGAGGCTCGGTACTAGGAAACCATTGGGTCGTCTCACGACTCGCAACCCAACAGCTCTGACCTGGCAATTATTAGATCCACATCAAGGTGTGACAGAATCGACAGACGGCACTCAACCATGGAAGAAAACGGACGTTACAGAACATCGCAGAAGAGGATAGCCTCGTCCTCTACGTACTGCCATGAAGAGGCCTTCAGCGCAAGCTACTGCTGCGGCAGTAAAGAAGAAACCGCCGGATCAAGAATCGTCTCATCGCCAACGCCATCATCCAGCTGCAGCGATGGAAATTGACCAGCCGTCTTGCCAGGACGAAGACAACCAACACAACACAACTGGGATCTGCCGCACAGTGCCGGTAAGTCTTTTAGGTAGCGCTGTCCAGCGAAACCCGGGGAGTCCGAGAGTAGGACTAACAAATAGAGATGCGGGTTGCGCCGCCACTGTGACGGTGTCACAGTTCGGCCCCCGGGTACCCGCTGGACAAAGAGCCGAGTTAGTCGGCAGTAGCCCAGCTGTTAGTGCCCCCAAAGCACTGTGCGGCAGCAACGAGCCCCCCGGCCGGCCACTTGGGCCAGTCGGGAACCCTACGACTCGCGCGGAAAGCCCTGCTGAACCCGCGCAAGTTCGTGTGACCAATCGGTCCTTATTAGGGCCGACCAAGCCCCCAAAGGCCGGACCTTCCGGCTGCACGGCCGCTAGTAGGCCAAGCAGTCCTCAACCTCTACCGGAGTCCGACTCCCCAGCCATGGAGACCTCGGCTACCACCGACTGGGTGGTAGTAGGGCACGGCGGCAAGCCGAGAAAGTCTCCCTCTCTGACCTCCTTGAGTTCGGCTACGGACTCGGCGGCATTCCAAGCCTCCGCTGAGGTTGCGCCTAGTCGCACCTCCGAAGGAAGGATCCCGCCGGTGTTCGTCACGAACGTCAGGGATGTAATCGGCTTCGTTCACCGACTCCGTAAGGTCGTTGCGCTGGCAGATAACGCATCGGCCAAGCTCCTTGCGAGCGAGACTGTGCGCGTTACCTGCCGCAGTGCATCCGAGCAATTCGGAGTAGTCCAGTGGCTGGAACGAGAATCGTTCCAGTTCCACACCTACAAGCTCAACCGCACCAAGCCTGTAGCCCTCGTCCTTCGGGGCCTGGACATACAGGCGGATCCGCAGGTCGTCCTAGACGAACTGCGCGACGCGGGCTATAAGGTTGTGGGAGCCTCTCGGCTGTACACTACTTATGGCTCGCGTCGACCATTCCCTCTAATAAGACTCCAGGTAGAGAAGGGCGACTCCTCCCAGGCCCTTTTAGACTTGAAACGGCTTTTCGGGCTCTGTGTGAGCGTAGAGCCCTGCCGTCAGACCGGGCGAATCTCTCAGTGCCACAGGTGCCAGCGGTTCGGCCACAGCAGCTTCGGTTGTCGGAACGCGCCGACCTGCGTCCGCTGTGGAAATGACCACTTGACGCAGGCCTGCGCTGTCCCGGACAACCACCGATACTGTATTAACTGTGGCGGCGCCCATGCTGCTAATAACAGGCGCTGCCCAGTCTATAGCGAGCAGCTGGACAAGCTCAAGAAACCCGTCCAGCCTAAGCCTCGACATGTTGTTAGTCAACCAGTCAAACCGGCCAAAGCCGCTCAACCTGTGGTCCGGAGACCAGCCCCGAGGTCTGCTCCGGTTCCGAAACCAACAAGTGCAGTGAGCCCGAGCGAAGCTCAACAGGCCAAACCAACTTCCGCGCCCCCGGAACCGGAACGCGAAGTTCCCCATTACACACAAGTCCCGCTGCCGGACGATAATGAGGATACCGATCCTCCATGGCCACCGCCACCCAAGCCTAGATACCCCAGATCGGGCAAGAAAGGTAGGACCCAGGCCAAGAACACGGGCCAGCCTAAACTACCTGCCACTGGACACAAGCCCGTCCGCCAAAAGCCAGAGCGGCCACCCGCTCCAGTACCTGCCCCCAAGGCTTCCACCGTCTCGCCCCGCCGCAGCTATGCAGCTGCCGCCAAGCGTTCTCCCCAGGCCTCATCTTCCGATGATCTCGCCGTTGTATCAGACTTTCTGGCAAGCTACGACTTGCAGAAAGTAGCCCAAACATTCCTAAAAATTAAGGAACGCTTGGCAACAGCCTCGCCCCAAGACAAGTTCCTCCTCTTGGTGGAAGCCTGCCGTGTTACAGGTCTGTTATGAACGGACAACCACGGCAATCCCTCAAGCGAGACCTCGAGCTCGTGGCGTGGAACGCCAACGGCTCGCTTCCCGGCATTCTGAGCTCTTAGGTTCGTTGCCCGTCACAAGCCCGACGTGCTTCTTCTTGGTGAGACGCACCTGACCCCACATCGTCGTTTCCGACTACCAAACTACGTGTGCCACCGGGACGACCGGTCGGGTCGCGCAGGAGGGGGCACAGCCATCGCGGTGAAGGCGAGTCTTTGCCATCACCGCGTTGTCCTGCCTCAGCGGCGGAACCTCGAGTGCACCGCGGTCGAGCTCCATGGTGCTCTCGGCGGTCTACTCGTGGTTTCCGCTTACAAGCCTCCACAAACGGAGCTCCTGTCGAACGATCTGGAGGCCGTCTTTGGAGCACAGAGGAGGGTAGTCCTGGCGGGCGACCTGAACTGTAAGCACCCCGATTGGGGGAGCCGCTTGGCGAACCCAAACGGGACCCGCTTACGCAGGTATGCTGATGCGGCTCGGGTCACAGTCATGGGTCCTACCGGGCCTACGTACTATCCCTCAAGGGCTAACTCCCGCCCTGACGTACTGGACATTGCCGCGGTCAGGGGCGTTTATTGCCCGGTCCACGTCTCCGTCATTTCGGTACTGTCCTCGGACCATTGCCCTATCAGTGTGCATATAGCTACCCAGCACGCCACCGTCCGCGACGAGCGGCGGGTAATCGAGTGGGACCGCTTTGGCCCGGCGTTCAGTCGCCGCCTACCAGAGCATATCCCGCTCGACACTACCCAGCATGTCGACGAGGCAGTTGCCTTATTCGACACAGCCGTAGTCTCGGCGGTAGACGTGTCCTCCCGGATGAAGCCGGGGCTCACGCCCGACTATCAGCGGATCCCCGAAGAGGTGTCTCAGCTCACTTGCGAGAGGAATCGCCTCCGGAGACGCTGGCAGAGGACTCGTGACCCGGCTGACAAGGCTGCGTTCAACAGAGCGTCCGGCAAATTGCGTCGCGACATGCTGGCGTTCCGTAGACGCAACTGGGAGCTAGCTGTTACACAGATGGATGGCCCTGCCGAGGACCGTAATGTCTGGCGGATTCCCAGTGCCCTAACGGGAAAGCGCAAACGCGCGCCTCTCCCCGCACTGGCCGGACACGGCGGTCAACCCCTTGGCCGCCCCCTCGAAAAGGCAGAGTTCTTGGCTGACAGTTTAGAGCGTCAGTTCGCTCCCAACCCATCCAAGAACCCGGCTTTCACTGAGCAAATCTGCCGCGAGGTAGAGCGCTTTCTATCGGCCGATATCACAGTCCCGCCGGAGTCCGTCTCCCCGGAGGAGGTCTCTGAGAGGATTGTTCATCTCAATCCCCGGAAGGCGCCTGGCCCGGACGGAGTCATGAATTCCGCCCTCCATCGCCTTCCGGAGCGAGGAACCCAGTTCCTCACTGACCTGTTCAATTCATGCCTCAGACTGGCCTATTTTCCGGTGAAATGGAAAACGGCTACCGTCATTGTGATACCCAAGCCGGGAAAGAATTCTTCTCGAGTGGAAAACCTCAGGCCCATCAGCCTCTTGTCCGCGACGTCCAAGGTTTTTGAGCGTCTGATCCAGCGTAGGATCCGCGACCATCTAGAAAGACTAGACGTGCTGATCCCCGAACAGTTCGGCTTTCGTGAGCTGCACTCCTCGACTCATCAGCTGATGAGACTCGTGGAATGCATTACCGAGGCTGGCTGCCAGGCCAAACAGACGACTGCGATCTTCCTAGACGTAGAGAAAGCCTTTGACCGCGTGTGGCACGAGGGTGTCCTGTACAAACTCACGGACGTCCTTCTCCCAGATTGCTACGTTCACTTGATCGGCAGCTTTCTGCGAGACCGTAGCTTCCGAGTGAGAGTAGACCACGCTCTCTCTTCGGAAAGGCGTATTACCGCTGGCGTCCCTCAGGGAAGCGTCCTTGGGCCTCTCCTGTTCTCGTTGTTTGTCAACGACACACCCCGAGTTCCTAGAGTGAAATTGTCGCTGTTCGCGGACGACACTGCGGCTTTTGCCTCAGAGCCGAACGCGAGTTATGCGGCAGTTAAGCTCCAGCGCCAACTCGACGCGTATGTCGGGTGGACCGATGACTGGAGAGTTGCCGTTAACGCTTCCAAGAGCGCCGCGGTAATATTCTCGCGAAAACGCAAGCGGCCTCGGCCGCTTAAAGTAGGCCCCGTCGAGGTTCCCTGGACGAATAGCGTCAAGTACCTCGGGCTCCACGTGGATTCCCGACTCACCTGGCGAACCCATGTACAGTACATCCGACAACGCGCTTCGGCGCAACTCAGTAGACTCTGGCCCGTGCTTTCTAATCCGGCAATGACCCCCCCGGCTAGGTAAGCTCATAGTCAACACGTATGTGAGATTGGAGGGGCGAAGTTGCCGACTGAAGGTGGCGCTAGGCACACCTAAAGCCGGCACAACGCCCGATCCATCTGTCGGCCTGCAACGGACCTGAGATTTGACTGGTTGGAAGGTGGTGAGATACGATTGGACGGCGCGTGGACATATGGTAAGTGGGTAATTTTGTAGTTTTAAAATTACGGTGGGTCGTCGAGCAGAGCTCGAGGGCGGCGGCGTTTGACTGGTGGTGGTCCATCGTCATTATCGAGGTGATGGAGGTGGGGAAAGTCTGAAATGGATGCTCGATGAAAGAGGTTGAACGTAAGAGTTCGCGCAAATCCATCGAGCGACGGAATCTTCAGCCCTCGCCTGATAGATTCATTTTTTACATACCAGGGAGAGCCGGAGATAAGGCGACGTGTAAGAGCTAGGAAGGCTTCCATTCGTTTAACGACGTCGGGGGCGAGTTGGGTCTAAAATGCAGGCGCTGCGTACATAAGGACGGCTCGTAAAAAGAGCAGATAGATCGAGAGCTTCGTGCGCAATGTCAGTGGCCCTCGAGGCGATAAGAATGGGTAGAGTTTGGCTTTGACGCCTCGGGCGCGCTGGAGCACTGTGGACACGTGAGCTCTGAAGCTTAGGCGTCGATCAAGAGTGACGCCCAAGTACTTCACAGTACGTTGCCAAGCGATTGGGCTCACTTCAAGGGAGAGTGTCTGGCATCGGGAAGTGAGCTGACGGGAGAAGGCAATCGCCTCGGATTTCTCCGTATTGATCGCCACCCGGCATTTCCTTAGCCAGGCCGGAAGTAATGCGAGCTGGCGCTGCACCACGTCAGTCGCAAAACGAAGGTTTGCAGAACTGGTGTGGTACATCGCATCGTCCGCATAGAGAGAGAGAGTGACTCCAGGCAATACTGGCAGGTCGTTCGTGTACACTAGGTACAGAACGGGGCCGAGGACAGATCCTTGTGGGACGCCAGCGGCGACGGGGCGGACAGAAGAGTACGTCCCATCGACGCAGATCCTAAATTTGCGGTCGCAGAGATACGATCGCATCAGATGTACAAATGAGGCAGGGAGAGGGGAGGTGGCTAGTTTATAGAGAAGGCCTTCGTGCCAGACTTTGTCGAAGGCCTTGCTCACGTCCAGAAGGACGGTGACAGTTTGATGGTTCCTGTTGATGGCGTCAGTGAGTTGAGTGACAACTCGGACAAGTTGAAGAGTGGTCGAATGCTGCCTGCGGAAGCCGAACTGTTCCTGCCGGATGAAATTATCCAGCAGGGGGGTAATTCGGCGATGCAGGAGGCGCTCGAACACCTTTGATAAGACTGGCAAAAGAGAGATTGGTCGATGATTCTCCGGGAGTGTACGCAGCTTGCGAGCCTTCGGCAACATGATGACTTTGGCTCGTTTCCAAGGGCTGGGATAGTAATGGAGCCGGAGACATCCATTGAACAGCACGTGGATGAGTGAAACGAGACTTGCTGGGGTGTTGAGTAGGGCCGCTGAACCAATACGGTCCTCGCCGGGCGCCCGCTTGGGGCGCAGTCGTCTAATGGCCGTTTCCACTTCAGCCTCGTCGAACGGGTCGATTGGGTCTGCGGGAGGGCGGGAAAAATAGCCAGATAGGAAGTCTGCGACCGCTGCCGAGTGGCCGGGGTCGCAGATGCCTCTGTGAACGGTAAATTGTTCCTCCATGGTATCGGCAAAGACTTCTGCTTTGTCGGCCGCGGAGTACACAATCCCGTTCGGTGATCGTAGGGGGTAGCGGGTCCTTTTCTCGCCAGTGAGTCGGCTCGCAGCCCGAGAAACGGACTGGGGCGTGACTTCCAGAGACTCAAGATATGAGTCCCATCGATGAGCAGTGGCATCAAGCAGAAGCTGCTTGACAAGGTCTGATTGGGCGTTCAGCCTGCGTTTTACGGCAGGGTCCCGGGTTTGTTGCCATCTCCGGCGGAGCTGGCGCCGTTTGCGGATGGCCAGAATCACCTCTTCAGGTAACTGCGACCGTCTGTTGGGCGCAGGGACGTTATAGGTGTGTTTGTCCATGGCGGACGTGACGACTTCCTGAAGATAGTCGGCCGAGCGGTCTACATCATCCGGGCTGGAGATGTCGACCTGGGGGTCAGATGGTACTGTTCGACCAAGGTCATCGGGGAACGATCGCCAGTTGACTCTCGTTACACGATGGGGAGGCTAGAGAGGTGTGTTCGCGTGGGCCGAACAGTGAGTAGACGAGAGGTCTGACACGGCTTCGATAGCGATAGGATAGGCCACGTCCTTGACAACAGCAATGTCAAGGACGTCTGGTAGTCCCCCTCGATTGGGGACATAGGTCGGTGATCTAGGACCACTAGGACCAAGAGCGTTCACATGAGGATGACGTTGAACGTATTGGTACAGAGAGCGGCCGTACGGGTTTGAGACACGGCTGTTCCACAGGGGATGCTTACTATTAAAGTCTCCGGCTGCGATGGTTGGTAGAGGGTCTTCTAATAGAGCGTCCCATTCATCCTCGTCGGGCGGTGGTCCACCTCGAGGGGGAGGTGGACTGAAACCAGTCAAACCTCCCGATCCCCGATGCAGAGAGCAACCGCCGTCGCCTCCAAGCGACGAGTCGCCGGTGGCGGCAGGGGGCGGTGGGCGATGCGCCTGTGAACCAGAATGGCTGTGCCGCCAGATGCGGCACGCCGGTTCTGGCCACACCGGTCTGTGCGATACGTCGTGTACGCTGGAAGCTGGAACGAGTGTGCAGGAGTCAGGTGAGCTTCATTAAGGAGAATGACGTCTATGTCATATTCGGTAACGAAGGCGGCCAATTCGGCACGGCGAGATAGAACGCCACATGCGTTCCAAGCCACCAGCCGAAAGGGCCTAGCCATCGAGAGGGATAAGTGAGGTCACGGAGATTAGGACGATAACTAACAAGGACTGGACATCCTTGGCAGCAAGAATTTGAGGGATCAAGGCGTTGATCCAAGCGCGCACGCGGTCGGCGAAAGTCACGTCCGAGGACGCGGCAGACGCCGGTGCCGCCTGACGCTTGGGCGCCGGGTGCTTGAACATGATGCCATTCTGGGCGGGGGCCTTTTGTTTCGGCTGCCTTGGATCTTGGACATCTGGAGTAGATGGTGGCTGAGGTGCAGCGGACGTGTGCTGCGAGGAAGCGGGGGGCGATGGTTCTTCTTCTTGGACGGCGCATCAGATTTTGGCTGCTGAGCCGCTGGCTGTGCGGCAGGCTGAGAAGCAGCTGCAGCCGCATAGCTGGGCGCCCCGGTAGACGCCGGACGAGCTGGGGCAGGCGCAAGTGCCGGTGCCGCAGCAGGGGTACGTGCCGCCGAGGCGGCAGGCCTTGATGCTTGGGGTCTAGCTGGAGGCGCAGGAACGTGCTGCTGCGAAGACTTTGAGATCTTTTTCAAAGCCGCAGCATAGAACCTGCAAGACCTAGATGATGCCGGGTGAGTGTCCCCGCAGTTGGCGCACGTGGCGGCAGCACGATCGACCGGACAAGTGTCCTTACGATGGCTATCGCCACAACGCAAACAGCGGGTGGGGTGGTGGCAAAATGCCGATGAGTGGCCGTACCGCTGGCAGTTGTAACACTGCTTCGGTCCGGCTTGGGCTTCGAAGGCTTCAACCCTAACTTTCAAGTAAAACAAAAAGTTGATTCCGTAAATGGCCTGGTAATCACCTACCTTTCGTATCTTCACCAGGAACGCATTGCGCGCTAGTTTCCTGCCGGGGGAGAAGAGAGGCGTAACACTATTAACTCGAAAGCCGAGACTGATGAGTTCATTAGGAATGAGCTCTGGCGTCCGTGAGGAACTTCTGTGCAATACGGAAGCTTTCCACGGTCGCGGGGTTGAGGCGGATGGAGCTGTCACCTTGGGCCGAAGCAGTCAAGGTGCCAGAGGGAGTGCACCGGTGTATACGCCGCATGAAATTAGCCCAATCCGAAGGGCGGGCGAAAATCAGAGGCGGGATACGCCGGGGCTGGTCGGGTATTTGCTGGGAGACCGAGGTAGATTGCCCCGCGGTTGAGCCACGACGCGAAGTCCGACCAGAGTCCGTGGAGGTGGCACTGACACGCCGTTTCCGGCTGACAGACTGCCGTGCACCATCGGTGTCCATGGCCGAGTCCGCGTCGTGAGTTTCCCGCGACGAGGTAGGTGTAGGGTGGTCCTAAGAAGGGCCATCCGGGAGAGGTTGCGCCAGAGCGCTAGCAGGGATTGAGAGGTCCTGAGAAGGACCGACGGAGGCAAGTTGCCCCTGAGAAGGGCCGACGGAAGATGGGTTGCGGGCAGCCATCGGCGAGGCGAAGCCTACGCCTAGGCGGTACGGACTAAAGGACTACGACCAAGCACTACGGTAAGCAAAATACAAAAGCAGATCACTTACCAACAAGCTCTAGGCAGCAGCGGAACAAACACGAAACACTAACGGCACAAGAAACACAACACTGCACTGAACACACTGCACTGCACTATTATTTTCTTGAGTAGATGGAACACTGGCACTAAACTGCAACTATTGCACTGAACGGAAAACTGGTTAAAGCCGGAAACTGAACACACTTGTAAAAAAGACAACTTCCCATGAAGAGAGAGCTCCCAGGAGATGATGACTCTTCCAATCGCAGGGCTGTTATGAACCGCTGATCCAGTGGTCCAGTGGTCCAGTAGTGTACGGAGCAGCAGCTAGTCGTGCCCCGGTGGTTGCAGTGTCCGGGTGATACCCGATGACTGCATATTGCCTTGCTGTTACCTTGGCTAGCGATCTCGCGCTTTCAAAGGAATGGAAATGCTTATGGGGGGTCGTCGAGCAAAGCTCGGGGGCGTTTGTGTCGTCTAGGTGGTGGGCCGACATCTGTGCTTAGTCGACGGATGTGGGGATGGGTCGAGACATAGACTCGGGAGAATAGGTTGAGGCTAGGGACCGAACGAATTCGGTAAGTGAAGGAACCTTCAACCCTCGCCTGATGGCATCATTTCTGACAAACCAGGGAGAGTTGGAGATGTAGCGGAGGGTTCGGGATTGGAAAGCTTCCAAACGGGCGACAACGGATGGGCTGAGTAGTACCCAAAAGGCGGGGGCTGCGTAAGTCAGGATTGCCCTAAGAAAGAGCAAGTAGATGGTGAGTTTAGTGCGCACAGGCACTGAACCCCGATGAGAGAGAAAGGGAAATAATTTGGCTCTGACGCCTCTGGCGCGCTGGAGACTCAGAGAAACATGAGGTGCAAAGCTTAGGCGTCGGTCAAGAGTGACGCCCAAGTACTTTACAGTCCGTTTCCACTCGATTGGGCTCCCTTCAAGGGAGAGGGACAGGCAGCGGGAAGTTAATTTATGAGAAAAGGCGATCGCCTCGGATTTCTCCGCATTGACCGCCATCCTCCACTTCCGTAGCCAGTCCGGAAGTACGGAGAGCTGACGTTGCACCAGGCCAGCTGCGAAATCAAGACTCGCTGAGCTGGCGTGGTACATAGCGTCATCCGCATAGAGCGAGAGAGTGACTCCAGGCTGAACAGGCAGGTCGTTCGTGTACACGAGGTACAGAACTGGGCCAAGGACAGATCCCTGAGGTACGCCTGCGGCGACTGGTCGGACGGATGAGTACGACCCTTCGACGCATACCCTAAAGATACGATCGCACAAGTACGATCGGAGAATATGAACCAATGAGGCAGGGAGGGGGGAGTGGGCCAGATTGTAGAGAAGGCCTTCGTGCCAGACTCGATCGAAGGCCTTACTCACGTCGAGCAATACAGCGACGGAGGACAGATGCTTGTTGTAGGCGTCCGTCAAATGGGTAACAACCCGGACGAGTTGAACGGTCGTCGAGTGCTCCCTGCGAAAGCCGAACTACTCCTGCCGAATGAAACCATCCAGCAGAGGCGCGTACCGACAGTGCAGGAGGCGCTCGAGTACCTTCGATATGACTGGCAACAGTGAGATGGGTCGATGGTTTGAGGGGTCAATACGCAGCTTGCGAGGCTTGGGGATCATGATGATTTTCGCACGCTTCCACAGGCTGGGGAAGTAATGAAGCCGGAGACATCCATTGAACAGCTCGTGGACCAAGTTGATGAGGCTAGGGGGAGCGTGTTGTAGCGCCGCCGCTCCGATACGATCATCGCCGGGCGCCCTCTTAGGGCGAAGTCGACCAATAGCCGAGACAACATCGGCCCGGTCGAACGGGTCAGGGATGTCAGCTGGAGGGCGGGAAAAATATCCAGATAGGAAGTCTGCGACCTCGGCCGAGTGGACGGGGTCGCAGACGCCTCCGTGGACGGTGAATTGCTCCTCCATGGTTGCGGCAAAGGCTTCAGCTTTGCCGGCCGCGGAGTACACAATGCCGTCCGGTGATCTGAGGGGATGGCGGGTCCTTTTGTCGCCATTAAGTCGACTCGCAGCCTGCCAGACAGACTCGGGCCGGACTTCAAGAGACTCGAGGTACGAGTCCCAACGATGTGCAGTGGCATCAAGCAGAAGCTGCTTGACAAGGTCAGATTGGGCGTTTAGCCTGCGTTTAATAGCAGGATCCCGGGTTTGTTGCCATCTCCGGTGGAGTTGGCGCCGAATTTGGATGGCGAGGAGCACCTCTTCAGGTAGTTGAGAAAGGCGATTTGTCTCTGGGACAAGATAGGTGTGTGTGTCCATAGCGGACGTAATGACTTCTTGAAGATAGTCGGCCATACGGTCCGCATCAGCCGTAGAGGCGATGGGGGCCGGGGGTCAGATGGCACTGTTCGTTGGAGTTCGTCATGATAGGAGCGCCAGTTGACTCTCCGTGGACGAGAGGGGGTTGGAGAGGAGTGTCCAACAGGGGACGAACAGTGATAAGTACCGGGTCGTGGTCGGACGAGAGGTCCGATACAGCACTTACAGTGATAGGAATGGCCAAGTCCTTGACAATGACAATGTCAAGGACATCCGGAAGGCCCCTAGTGCGCACGTGGGTCGGTGAGTCAGGACCAATAACTGAGACCTGCAGATGACGCTGAACGTAGCTGTAGAGCGAGCGGCCACGCGGGTTCGTGACACGGCTGTTCCAAGAGGGATACTTGGAGTTGAAGTCTCCGGCAGCTATAGTAGGTAGTTCGTGGTCGAGGAGGGCGTCCCACTCCTCAGGCGGCGGAGGCCCTCCGGGCCCGGGAAGAAGGTACGCCGAAATTAGGCGAACCTCCCGATCCCCGATCCAGAGGGCCACCGCCGTCGTATCCAAATACCTAGTATCTGGAGGGGGTAAGAGACGATGGGCAATGCGCCTGTGGACGAGAATAGCAGTACCCCCGCTGGGACGAGCGGGGGGTTGTAGCCGGGGCCTATCCGTGCGATATGTAGTGTACGCCGGAAGCTGAAAGGAAGCAGCAGGGGTAAGGAAAGTTTCGGAGAGTAGGATGACATCTAGGTCATATTCAGTGGCAAAGTTAGCCAATTCGGCTCGGCGAGACGGAACACCACACGCGTTCCATGCCACCAGCCGAAGAGGCCCTAGACATTGAGAGGCAGGAGAGTCATGAGGGAGGTAAGAATGGTGACTACCAGAGACTGGACGTCCTTGGCAGCCAAGATTTGAGGGATGAGGGTCTCAACCCAGACACGCAAACGATCGGCAAAGGTCGGGTCCGAGGACCCTTCCTCCGTCGATGGCGCCTGCGGCGTGGGCGGGGGCACTCGATACATGATACCATTATCGGGCGGAGGTGTAGTTGTAGGCTGCCGAGGCTCTTTGGGAGCTGGGGCAGATGCTGACCTAGTTGCAGCGGGCTTGTGCTGCGTGAGGATGGTGGTCGATGACTTTTTCTTCTTTGGGGCGAGTTGCTTTCGTGACGAGGCCAAAGGAGGGAAAGATGCATCGGAGGCGGCGGCTGCCGCGTAACTGAGCGCTCCGGCAGGCGCTGGATAGGTCGGGGGGACTACAGCGGCTGCAGGCGCAGACGAGGTAGCCGGAACTGGGGCCGCCGGGGCGGCAGATGCAGGGGCTGAGGGTTTCTTGGGGGCAGGTGGGATACGCTTTTGGGCCTTGGTGATACGCTTTAGGGCGTCATGATAGTGTTTGCACTGGCGAGAGCTTGCTGGGTGTGGTTCACGACAGTTTGCACACGTGGCAGTGGCGGTACGTTCACGAGGACAATCGCCCTTGTGATGACCCTCACCACAACGAATGCAGAGTGTCGGGTAGTGACAATAGATACTGCTGTGCCCGTACCGCTGGCAGTTGTAGCACTGCTTCGGTCCGGGTCGGGACTCGAAAGCTGAAACATTTACCCGGAGGTAAAAGAGAGAGTCTACCTGGTAAATGGCTTGGAAATTCCCTACCTTGAGGATTTTCACAAGGAAGGCATTTCTGGGAATGCGTCTGCCGGGGGAGAAGAGAGGAGTCACAGAGCTGACAGTAAAGCCCAAGTTCAAGGGCGTGCGAGATTGTAGGCTCAGGAACATCGGCGGGGATGCCGATGATCTCGACCTTGAATTCCCTCTCCTCCGGCAGGGCGTAGGTGTAGTAAGGGATACCACGATCAGTCAGCAGTTTCTGGGCGAGCCGGAAACTGTCGATGGTCGTAGTCTCAATTCTGACGGAGCGGCCACCCTGACAAACTGCAGTCAGGGTATTCGCAGGAGCGGCCCGGTGAAGTCGCCGCATGACCTTATCCCAGTCAATAGGCCGGTCAAAGATCAGAGGCGGCAACCGCCGTGGCGGGGTAGGTAGTGAGGTGGCCGTAGCGGGTCTATCCGTGGCAGGACCCAGCTGGGAAGACCACCCGGACCCCGCGGAGTCGCTACTGTTTCGCCGTTTCCGGCTGCTCACAGTTTGCCACTCCTCAGTGTCCATGGCACTCGTCCCAGCCGACACTGTCTCGGTTTCGGTAGGTAAAGGTTGCGCCAAAGCGCCAGGTGGGATTTCGTGGCCCTGAGAAGGACCGACGGGAAGGTTGGTTGCGGCCATCGGCGAGGTTAACCTACGCCTAGGCTGGTGAGACTTTACGGATCGCTAGCTGGGTAGTGAGGTATACTACTTAAAAGCTACAACACTTACCAGGCAACAGTCAGCAGCGGAGAACACCGAAACACCACTAACACCAAACACACGAGTTCACCACTGCCCGCACAATTGTAACACAGAGCACTAATTGAATTAAACACTTTGTGAAAGTTTCAGCTTGATAGAATAAGTAATTACTGAGTTATTGCACTCCAGACAAGCTGGAGCCAGTGTTGTGCAATGGAAAATTCCACGCACAAGAACAAGAAAACGAACGACGCAGCCTACCTTGGCAACAGCTCAGGGCAGACTCTCGACATGATGAACCGCCGAGGTGAAAGCATCTCCTTCAATAGTGTCTGGCATGGTTTATTTTCCATGGCCAATCAGAATCGAGAATGACGAGCTGGCTTCTCATTGGTCCGCGTGATACACCTTAAGCGGCCAAAAAGTTATAAATAGAGGCATCGTAGCCGTAACTCACTGTTGCTTGTTCCCAGTTCATTGGGGACGTGTTCGGCGTGTCATCTATTCGAACACAATTTTGCTACTGAAGATGGCCACCGGTGGTGCGGCCGAAACGTTTAGCTCCAATACATCAAGCAATCGACCACGGCCTTTCAGCCCGGAAGTTTTAACTAATCATATTGACACCGGCCGTGAAAGCCTACGTACTAAGATTAAGAACCTCTACGGGGAGGAGGTTTTCAAGAAAATTAAAAAGCTGGAGACGCTACGGAAGAAGAAAGCCAGTCTGCTGTGTCCCTTGGCCTTTTTACTTCGCTGTAGAGACTCGGGAACCGTTCCTAGGTTCCTACGACAGAGACACATTTTTAACACGCCACAGGCCAATAGGATATACAGGAGAACGGAAAATGCCATGCTGCGTGAGCGCATACACCACACGAGGAAAGAGTTGGCACTAAATGATCAAGACCTGTTGAAGCTCCATTTACATCTTAGCAGTTCCCTCCAACGACATGATTGGGAGATGTTGGATGGGCTCACATATAATGCCTTCAAGTCGTGTTATGCCAGTACCAGCCAGAGACAGCGTGACAAATTCGAGCGGTTTCGTTCCCAGAACATCGGGGGAAGAGTACTAGATCGTGACAGGATGGACAGGATGGTTGTGAATCTATCGAACCGTCAACTAACACCACATGAGACCTCGGTGTTAGCCAAAGGTGAGAAGTTTGCGGTTACCCCGAAGACAGTACCGGTGGAGGAAATAGTTGCGAGCGTGGAGGCAGGCATCCGAGGACTACCCCGAGACCAGGCAGATGAAATCCGATTGGAAGCTTCTAGGGCCCTTAGAAGGGCCGCTCCGCCAAAATGCAATCTTCTGTCGGCGGAGTTGCGAGCCTTGAGGGAATTGAAAGGGGATGACTCCATTGTCATTGATTTAGGAGGCCTTGGTGGTCAGTTCTCAAAGCCGGTACCGGCGATTCTTTTCTTTCTTCTGTTCTGTTCTGTTCCTTATATCTGCATGCGGACCAGGGCCCGGCGAGCATGCAGGACGCACACTTAAATCTTCTCTTTCAGACACACATTGACAGACTTACATCCCTTCCTTCTGCCTCTTTCGTTTTCCTGAGTAACTGAACCCAACAAGTGCGAATTAGAATCTGGGATTTTCCAGGATTCCCACAGCCGTCGAGCTTGAGTACTGGTTTGATGTGGGTCAACCTTGCTGCCCTTTTGGGGTGAGGGTGTGCCGTACTGGGTTCGGCATGTAAGCGATGTGTTTTTAAAACGAGCGGGCTTTGACGTCACGCGCGGCCGCTGCATCTTGTCGTCGTGGGCTATGAAGACTGTTTGTTGTGTAGCGATGATATCCAGTTGGCGCACTCAGCTGTAATTGTGTATTCCTGCATCGGCGAGGTTTCGTGGTTAGACATTCACATCGAATCTTTCTCATTTCTATTTGAACCCTCAACCAGGTCATCTGCTCTCGGCTGACGGCACTCATCGGTTCAGGACTTCGTTGCTCTTCTATATGAGTGGCTGAATAAAGTTCTGCTCCAGGTATGTACAAGTTAACAGGTCCTAAAAAAATATTTTAACCCAAAAATATATTTTGTCTGTGTTTCAGCTTTAATTATAAACTATACCTTGTGTGTGTGCGTGTATATCTGTTTTCAATTTGGGCGTTAATGCAAATTAAAGATTAACTTAATATGGATGTAAATGTTGCGGGTCAAATTGATTTCAGTAAGGAAAGTGATAATGCATCTTGCACTCTGCTGTTTTTTTGTGTGTCATTAATAATTATGTGAATAACGTTCTCAATGAAATACTTAAAACGTAATTACTTGTTAAATGAAATAAGGCACAGCTGGGGAGTTCAATCCAGATTAATACGAATAAGAGGTGATGTGTTTGTAGTGGCTGTTGAAGCATTAAAGTGTGTGTTAGCAATTTAATAATGATGGCGTATGGGCGAGATCAGGTTCCTTATGACACCCTATACTACTCATTGCATGTCACAGGTGCTCGAACAAGGGCGAGTTGGGTGTCGGGTGTTGACGACCAACTGTCCACCCTCCTGGCAGAGACGACCCTTAAGCCATGATATGCCGCCAGTCGAGATCCACTCTTTCAGACACACTTATGACGCTACTCTGCCCCAGGACTTCTTAGTGCAACCGAGACACTACTGATCAGCCAAGGTTTGCTTAAGTGCACCGGACGATCCAGGTGGGACAATTCTATTTATTTAATACTATGTCAACTACACTGTGAATTCACGGAAACTCCCAGAAGCACACTCATCAGGCTTTCTTTAACTGCTAAAATTTTGCACAAACTCTCATGTTCAGTTCTGTGACTACATGTGTGAAACTTACATAATTAAGTCTAATGAAATCTATTATATCTTCTTATAATGTGTAAGAAAATTACACACACACACATATCCGCAGGCTCTGCTCTAGGTTCTACCTTTTATCGAATTAAAGCTATTCGAGAGTTAGTTATTTTCTGCTTTCATGTCATGCGGTCATGGCAGAATTCCGGTCACAAAGGGGGGCTGTCTGATGTCTTTAAGTGTTAAAACTATTTTCATGTTCACATACGCATATTGCTTATTATGATTAAAGTGGTGGTTGATTATTATTTTGAGTCTCTGGTTTGGTTGGGGGCACTTACATTTTCCGGTGTAATTACTTTGACATATTAATGATCCGTAACTGAGATTTATCTAATTGCCTTGTTAAATATATATATATATATATATATTGCAACTCTACTTATGTGCGTTGTTGTTGTGTCGTGTTGTGTATGAGTAGCTACCTGCTGTCCGATCTTGCGGATTCTTCCGACTAGGGCGTGTGGATTTTGGATTTGAATTTCGCAAGCTAGTAATCTCAAATTTATTGCAACAACACACAAAATAAGTTACTTTAAAGGGACAGAGTTTTGTGAGACTGGTAGGCTTTATCGTACAACAATAAAACAATGAAATATGGGGTAATAAAACGTTGTTTATTACTCCAATAACACACAAGAATAAAATGGTTATTATATTATCAATTATCTTACGGTCTAACCAATGAATCTATGTTAACTAATGTTTTTCAATTGGTTGATAATTGAAAAGAAACTAAACTCATTATTTAGCGAGTTAATTACAATTGAAAATTTAATTAATTAATTAATTTAATTTAATTAAATTGCTTTAACTAAATTGAATTTAAATGTTAATAAAACAAAATATAAAAACTCTAAAGTTAATTAGAATAATTTTCAAAAATAAATTATACGTGACAGTCTAGTTCACCTCATTTCATTTCTAGTGATTTGATTTCTGTTATACGCCAGTATGAGCTAATAATTAGATTGTTAGTTAAGATTTGTATAGCGCTTTTATATTATTTCTATTTTCTTAACTACAGCTTACTAATGACTTAGACTGCTATACAGATTATCACAATGAATTTATTCTTAATTACTAGAGTCTTTGATTTTTGTATGGCACCTGAATTGTTCAAATTACAATGTTTTTAATTGAAAAATGAGAAAGTTTGATGTTGAAAAATAAATAAGTTGATTTTGCTTTCCTGTTATTGAAGAGGATGTTAGAGTTGCTCCCAATTGTCCCTCGTTGATTCCGGTCCGGTCGCTAGAGAAAGTAATCTGCTTAGAGCTCCTGGATTCGGTCGTTGAGTTGAGAATTCGGCAACACTCTGCTGTCCTGCGGTTTTGTTGTATATTTTAACGTCTACTGCTCTCTGCTGGACCTGGTTTCTGTCCCTCGTCGATTCGCACGTCGCACGTCAGCGTGTGTGTGTGTGTGTGTGTGTTTCGTTCGAGTGGTAGCTCTGCTCGTCAGCTGTTCACCAATGATTTAGACGGCCTCTCTGCTGTATTCTTGAAGTCTGGTCTTGAAGTCGGGTGGATCTCTTGCGTGCTTATGACCACAGCTTGCAGTACACAATAAGCTTGGTTGATGTAATGAAGAGTATCTGACTTGACGCAATAATTACGAGTTGTACAGTCAATCTGTATTTACTGTGTTCGTAATTGCGTGTGTGTTGACCACGTAGAGTCTTCTGATGAATCTTCACACTATGGTTACGAGACGATCGAAGAATTACGTCTTTACTTCGCGAGTACTGGCAGAAGAGTGATGTTTCAGCCCGAAAACAACGCGCTGGTCGGGGTTTGGTCAAATGATTTGATTGGCTGACACGCTCTCCCTACTACATAAAATTTGAATTCCCTTGGTCCGTGAGAATGAAGTTAGATTCCCACAGACGGAGAATTAATATTATTACTAATATTATTATTCCGGCGGAACCAATTTGTCGCTCCGGATTTCCTGTGATTATTTAATTTTGCAATATCTTGGTTGCAAACCAAGTTGTGCGAAATCTAAAATATACAATCTGTTGGAAATTATTATATCTATGACATATTAAAATCTCATTAATGTAGCTCTATTTTTACGGAAGTTATTAAATTAAATTAATTAACTCTTTTATTTGTTAATTATATTGCGTAAAATTTGCACACGTCATTATTAATATTTCGGCAAACATTTTGGCTATCTTGGATTTCGCCTTAATTTATTAGTTTCCGAGATATTAATAATTAACAGTTTGGGTGTGGCCCTTCCTTGTACAGCGAGCTGATTACATAACGGCCACGTGTGCGTCGCTTTACAAAGCATTATTTTCATTGCTCTACATACAAATGGAGTTTTGACTATTACAATTTATTTAAACATGATTTTAGTATGCAGGTGACATATAACCCAAAATAATTAATATTTGGTGCTGGTATAATATATATATTTGTGTATTTATTTATTCTTGTTGAGAAGGGTTATTATGAGAGGTTTTGTACAGAAATGAGAGATGTGTGTCATTTATGTTGTGTATGTGCTTGTGTGTAATCTTCATTTTTTTTATTGCGGAATATGTTATAAATTATGATATCATAAATGTGCTTACTAAGTTACTAAAAGGCTAGCCTATTTAAATTCTTTTCTGTACAACACTCAAAGATTAGTAAGTTTCTATTTAACTTGTGAATAATATTCTTGCAACAATTAACTTGAACATAACGTGGCAGGATCTAGGCAATTTATGTTAAACTTAAATTCACTCACATCTGATGCCGTAAAGAATATTAATATATGTATATACAATCCTGCAGTTAATTTTACTCATTGTTGAATTTATAACTTGTCATGTCATGTAAGAGTTGCATGCTTAATAAAGTACACGCTTGTTTTTTAATAGACTTTTTCATTTGCAAGTCCTGTCATTCACCTGGGGGGACATGTCTGTAATTGTCTGTAATTGGCCTTTGCACACTTTTGCTTCCTCTAGCTTCTCCACCTAGTTCTAATATTATGTATCTCCCCTTTACAAAAAAAAATCTTAATAAAAATAAAATAAAAGAAAAATTCAAAAAAATTTTACAAAAAAAACCTATAAAATAAAAGGGGGAGTTCAATATATTTGTTTATATTTATAGCAATCAATTCGTTGCTTTTGTCTGTCTTTTAGGTTAAACCAATTGGTCAAGAATACAATAAGTATACAACGGAGAATCTCTGGTTTCCACCAATTTGAAAACTGAATCCGAAAGCAACTTTGTTGACTCTTAATGTGATTTTCATAACTAAAATATTCCAAATATTATTTCTTTCTTTATAGGTGATAACAAATATATACCGTATTAAGTTTGTGTAGACACTCGTGGTAACGAAACTCTTCTACAGATTATCAGATACTATATAGTGCCCGGTACAACAATAGTCAGTGATTGCTGGAAGACTTACAATTGCATTCAGTTTGAAAGGCACTAGTACTGTGCCGGCCCGATTCCGGCCGTCGAAAATTGTAGAATATTTAATTGTAAAACAACGCCAGTTATTCAGAATGGCCCTTGTACGGCTACGTAAGTGTACGTGAGGGTGTACGGCTGCGCGCGCAACTTGTAGGAAGGGTCGGCTTGCTCGGACTGTAACAGCCGTATTCAATACACCGCCCGGCTCCGAGATACATCGACTCTGGTCTCCGAATAGTTTACTGCGTAGTTTTTCTTCAACTATTATGGCTGGCTGAAACTTACGAGACTCCCGGTAAGATATTCTATTATTGTATGCGTTCAAAAATAATTAAAATTAAATAAATAATTAATAACAAGGTGTATGCAACCGCATGAAAAAGACGTATGCATGTCAGTGCGATCCGACACTTTCTATATTAAAAGAAAATTTGCATAATGTGCAGTATATAGCCCATGTTCCTTTTATTATTACTATAATAGTGTAAGAGGCACTGCAATTGTCATTGTCATGATAAATGTATAAAATGTATATAAATTCGAGGCTAAAAGTTAGTGCGTAGTTAGGTAATGAACTATGCTCATTCATGCATCAGATTGTCGGTGTGCTCTTTAATTAACTTTGCAGTAAAGAAATTACTTGTGAGAACATCCGTAGAGGAAACATTATTAATATTAAAACATTATTAATACGGTGAGTGCTTTGAAATTAATCTTTTTTGGACAAATAGCAATTATCGTGTCACCACGTGGCTAGTTAACCTGTTGATTTCTGTTTAGGCGTGGTGAAAGTGTGCGAATGTCTTTAACTCTACGCCCTTTGATAAAATCTTTTATTGTTGGAATTAATTATTCCATGGCAGACTTTTTCTACTCTTTAAGCAGGTTGCAAAGACTTTATTACCGAAAATTTGTGCATTTATCTTGAGTTGGTTGAAGGCCCGTTCTGAGGTTAATTACCTGAACTTGGGTGTACATGTTTTAGTGAACATCCTTTCTAATTTTTATGACTTAACAGGGTTCTCGATTAAGTCGGAAATTTGGCCTTGCTGATTGACTTCCATCCGCATCAGCCATGGACCATTAGAAGCGATCCTGTTCGGAGAAGGAGTCGGCGACCGGATCAAGATGTAACACTGAGTCAGCACAATTAAGGTGATATGCACTCTTTTATTTTCCTTTTGGGGCCGGGGCGGCAGTGCACCTGTTTACCGTAAAAATCGTTTGAATCCATGTGCCCACGTGGGCGGACAGTCTGCTATGGAAGGGGTCTGCTGAACATCATTCTGAACATTATGAGTTAACTTCAGGAAACACTTTAATAACTGAATTACCGAACACTAAGTACAATGCTTATAATTGTGTGCTGCACTGGGGGAGCGTGCCAGACATATTTGTACACTTAGACTTTTTCACAGTTTGCACATAGTCATCATCTTACTCTTTACAAAATTTATATGACATGTTAGGAATTCTGTTCCGGCTAGAACAGAATGTAGTGATATTAAATTCACTTTGGGTTTAACATTTAAGGGCTGGGGAGTTCTTTTGTTTTCCTTTTTGGGCTGTTTTCTGGGGTATAAAAAGGGACAGTTTTTGCCTGGCACATGTTGGTGCAGTTCGGGGCAGGTATGATTCCTGCCAAACTTGGTTAAGCGCATGCTGGCGCGCTCCCACAGCTGCTAGTGCACAACCGTTCTTATTGTAATTTCATTTTGTATATATTTATATAGCCAGTCGGGTTTTAATAGAAAAGAATTTGCACATTTTTTCTGGGCATATATTAATTAATTTTGTACCTTACAAAGAACATATACTGATTAATTTTTTTTTACTTGTAAAGCATCTACTGATTAATTTTTCTACTTGTAAAACATATACTGTTTAATTTTTTTTAATTTGTAAAGCATCTACGGATTAATTTTCCTACTTGTAAAGTATATACTGAATAATTGAATCCTTCTGAATTTGTAAAACAAATTAACATTTTAGAACCGTATAACAATTACTTAAAATCAGGTGATGTAGTTTCTTTTTAATTTTTATTTAATGCTGTTGAAGGAACTTAAAGTTTTATATGCTCATGATGGGGCAATTATCTGCGGAATCCCATTCATATGGGCGGTCCGGTCTTGCTTATGGGTTGGGAGTGATTATCATCCTTTCTGGGGTTTTTCGCATTTATTTAATTAATAGAAACTGATGGATGACGGTGACTGATGGGCAAATATTTATCACTGCTGGTTTCTGGGCAAGGTAGTAATACTGCCTGCAAGGCAGGTGCATTCCAGGGGCATTTGTGTTTAGAATATTTGTGCATAATTGTGAGTATATGTGCCTTTATGTTTTTGTTTGTGTTGTTATGTTCCGTCTATGTTAAGCTAGTCACAAAGGGGGGGGGGAGAATTATATATATACTGAACATTATTCTATACACTTATATATATATATATAAATACTTCATACTGATATACAGAGCTTGTCTTTTCACACTATTACAACATGGGGCTTATTTATTGATGATATATTTGTGATTTATTTGTGATAATTATGTGATAAAGTTTCATCTACATGTAGGGAATGATGGGATACAATAAAAAACTGTTATTGTTATATTACAGCCTAGTTTCATTGCAAGTCCCGTCATACTGGACCCAGTACAATTTTAGCTTCTCTAGGCTCCGGCCTAGTTCTAAATAACTTGTGGCTTCTCTTTCAAAAAAAAAAATTAAATAAAAAAGAAGTTTTTTTATACATATAAAAAGACATAGAAGGAAAAAGGGGTTACAAATGGTACCAGAGCGTGGTTAATTCTGGGGTTGGACCCTTGGGTCCTGGTGTGTGACGGGGCTTGCAAACTCGGAAATATTAAGGCGATTGTTGGGACATTTTTTTCTTAGGTATATGCCCGTGTAGGCTAGTTGTAGGTTGTATAACTTGTGATTCGGTTCGCACCACTGAGGCGGTTATTTGTGTTTGAAGAATGTGATAGGTTGTACTGCAGGGGAGTCTCAAGGGGGGCCTGGATGATGGAATGTTGATTCAGGGTCGGAGTTTGGCGTGTGACTTTAGCGGGATGCGGTATGGCCCGATCGGAAGTCGGTACCGTCACCGACTAAATTACCGAAATATGAATTTGATTGTTAGTTCTTTTTTGTGAGTTATGTGTTGGCAAGACGTGTGTGTCGAATTGATGTTTGATGTTACGTGTGTTCAGTATTGTTGGTTGTCACTTGTCTCCTTCTGTATTGGGAGGGAATGGTCCAGAATAGGCCAGGTTTCCGCAGCGCTAGAGAACCCGGGGGTCCTCTTGATGGAAGAACAGTACTCAAGGTTATCCTGGTTTAGTGATTGGTGTTTTCATGTTTGTCTGTGGTTCGTGGGGAAATAATTAGAGCATTGGCGGCATGAGCGTTATGAATCCCGATTTATTTTTGAAGCATGAGTTGGAGTTCGAGATTAAGTCCCGGGGTGGGAGGCCCCAAGGGGATGTCGCTTCTTTGAGGAAGCAATTAAGAGACGCCCTTTCCTCCGGAGGGGCGACGTCGCTCGTAAAGGTCACTGATGTGACAGCGGAGCTCGATTTGTGCCAGGAGAAGTGCGGAGAGTTGCGGGAGGTGATGGAGGATTTTGAGTCGGCCCCTTCCAGCCTCAGGGCAAGACAGAGAGTGCGTCAACGAGCGGAACATCTGCAACATAGACTGGAGAACTTGTCCGCACAAACAAACTACAATTGCTGAAGTCAGCGCCACGCTGAAGCTGATTGCGGAACAAGTGGCGAAATCATTGCGGAGCTTCGAGCCTGTGAAGTCTCAGCTTTCCGTGAGCTCTCCCCAGCCTCCTGACATGGACATAGCGCAGACGCCGAACCCGGCGGCTCAATTGCCGACGCTCTCGGGCGGATCGAGCGTTTCCTATAATAAATTACCTAACCCCCTGTCTTCCATTATTCAGCAGCTTCCGGTTGTAGATGGACTGGACGTGGACAAATTGATGGGTTTTTTCGAATTTTGTTTCAGCTGTCCGACTTCCCAGGGATGTCGGATGGCACCTTACTCGAACTCGTGTATCCCTATTGTCGTGGGTCTGTGGCTGAGCGGGTCGCGAGGACTATACGAGATGGCGGCAGTGTGGCGTCTTTCCATCGGGGGGTGTTGGACGCATGCGTGCCTGGCCAATTGCGAGAGCAGCTGCAGCACAAACATTGTTATCGGGTGCAAGCCCACGGGGAGAATTTTGCGGAGTTTGCGCAGAGTATCCGCGATGCTGTCCGGATTTTAGGGTTGGGACTGCCAGAGAATGAAGTAGTGCAGATGATATTCAAAGGGGTTACTCCCCAGGAGAGATCTCGCTTAATTTTTGCTGAGCGACCGCGGAGTTATGAAGACCTCAAGAAGCTGTGCGTGTTATCCCGGGCTATACAATCAATTGATGAGTCCCGTGGGCCAGTAAGGGCCAGTCCGGGCGAGCCCCGAGTGGTGGAACGACGAGTCGTTCAGTCCCAACCCCGGCCAGAGAGAAATAACGGCGATCGAGGTGAACAGTTGAGAGGCGTAGTTTGCTTTCGCTGTCGCAGACGGGGCATGTTGCCCGCGATTGTCCGGAGGGTGGTATGCGTCCAGCGCTTCCCCCGAGGGTCCGGTATCCAAAAAACTAAATTACCAGTTGGGACAAGTCGGAGGTTGTCTTCCCCTCGTTACAAGACTTTTCGGAATTCAAGTGCCTCCAGGCAAAGGATAGGTCCTGACTCTTCTAATATCAAGGTCCTTGCTACCGTCCCGCAAAAGGCTTCTGTATGCCCCTTCCTGTCGCTCGAGGTAAAGAAGGGTCAACTCAGAGCATTAGTTGACTCCGGGTCAGCCCGATCTATCATCTCATCTCGAGTATGCGCGGACCTTGAAAAACAGGGCTTAATGAAAGGGTCGAATCGGTCGTCTGTGGTGTGCTGGACTGCTTCTAGGGAAATTCTGCCCATCTCCCGGGTGGTTTCCTTTAAGTTCAAGATTGACGGCTTTTCTTGGGGTGTGGCCTTTTTTGGTTTCTCCGACTCTGGGAGTTGACTGTATTGTGGGTGCTGATTTCATCGCTAAAAGTGGTCTCGTGTTGGACATCCATGGGCACCAGTGTTATTTTAAATTTAATCGGGGCGTTGTTATTCCTTTTCTTGGATACCAGGGAGCTAAGGGAGGTATCCAAGAGGTCGCTTGTCCCGATTCTGCACGAGATTATCTCACTCCCGCCCAGCAGAGAGCTTTAGACCGATTGTGTGAGGAATTTCCCTCCGTATTAACTCCTAAGTTGGGACTCACACATTTATTGGAGTATAAAATTCGTTTGACAGACTCTAAGATAGTGAGGTCGCACCCATACAAGTTCGCCCCTCCGAAAATGGCCGTTCTGAAGGAGAAGGTTCAAGAGCTGTTAGAGCAAGGGGTAATTGAACCTTCCAATTCAAGTTATGCCAGTCCAGCGTTCCTGGTACCCAAGCCTGGGGGTAAGCACCGTATGGTGATAGATTACCGGAAATTAAATTCTAATATTGAGGTGGATTCGGTTCCCCTTCCGGATCTCCACTCGGCTTTCGATTGGTTTAGTGAGGCCAAGTATTTCACCGTGATTGATATCAACGCTGCATGTCACCAGATCCCTTTATCCAAGGAAAGTAGACCGTACACTGCGTTCTGTGTCCCGTGGAATTTGTATCAGTATACGCGGGTCCCTATGGGTCTGGCGGTGGGCGCCCAAACGCTCACGCGTCTGCTTGACCTGGTGTTACAAGACGTAAAATTCAAATTTATCTTCAATTATTTGGACGACTTGCTGGTCTACAGCAAAACCTATGATGAACATCTGTGTCATCTCAGGGAGGTGATGAGCAGGTTGAGAAGCGGGGGGCCTCACGGTCAATCCGGAGAAAGTGCGAATTGCACAGGAGAGCATATCATTTCTGGGGCATCTGGTGTCGAACCAAGGAGTTACAGTGGACCCTGAAAGGACCCAGGGTATCCGGGATTTTCCCCCGCCAAGGGATGCCAAGGGCATCGCCCGGTTCGTGGGGATGGTTAACTTTTATCGGCGGTTTATCCCCAATGCAGCGGAGATAGCTGCACCTCTAAATGAATTGAAAAGAAGGGGGCTAAGTTTGTGTGGGGCGAGAGCTATCAGAAGGCTTTCGAAACGTTGAAGGAAGCTATCATTTCCCCGCCGGTGCTGCGGATGCCGGATTTTTCTCAACCGTTTATCTTACAGACGGACGCGAGTTCGGTGGCGCTCGGGGCGGTTCTGTCCCAAGTCGTTGATGGTGCTAGGCAGCCTTTTATTTCCCGAACCTTGACCCAGCAAGAAAGAAAGTCATCAGTCTATGAGCTAGAGTGTTTAGCTGTAGTTTACGCTCTAGATAAGTTCAGGAATTTTCTGGAACACGCTGAGTTCCTGCTCGAGACCGACAATCAGGCTCACTCTTGGCTTCTTGCTCACCCCCGGCAACTGGGTAAAATTGGTAGATGGGTGGTTAAAATCTTATCCTTCAAGTTCAAAGTGCAACACATTAGGGGAACTCAAAATGTGGTTGCAGATGCTTTGTCACGCATGTTTTCCCAACCCAGTGAAGTCCAATCTGAGCAACCCTGTTCTGTTCTGCTAGACTTTCCGTTAGCCTTCACTGATGTGTTACCCCATCAGTTGAATGATGAAGAGCTTGGTCCTATCATCCAGAATATAAAGGAGGGTAACGTGCAGGCCCCTTACTTCTTGTCCAAGGGCGTCCTGTGTTGTCGAGAAAGAAAGGGACGTGCCCCGAAGATCGTGCTGCCTAGCAAGTTAGTGCCCATGGTCTTCAGCTATTATCACAATTCCCCAGTAGGAGGCCACAAGGGAATTTCGAAGACCATTTCCGGTATTAGGAAACACTTCATCTGGAAGGGCATGGCCAGCGATATCGCGACGAGGGTTAAGAGTTGTCATCTGTGTGGCTTAAGCAAGCCTGCCCAGAACACAAAGTTGGGGTTGTTGTCATCAGACGTGGCGAGCAGACCGATGGAGAAGCTATTCATCGACTACGTGGGACCCTTCCCGCGTAGCAAGTCAGGTAATGCTTACCTACTTGTCTGTGTGGATGCTTTTTCGAAGTTTGCCTGGCTACTGCCCTTACGGCAGGCAACAGCTCGTTTAACCATAAGCGAGCTTCAGAACCATATTTTTCAGCATTTCGGTCTTCCGACCATCATTGTCTCCGACAATGGCCCACAGTTCATTTCGAGTGAGTTCCGGCGGATGTGTTTCGCCAGCGGAATCAGACATGTAACCACTTCCCCGTATTACCCACAGCCGTCCCATGCGGAGAGGTTCAATAGGAATCTCCGGTCCGCACTCATTGCCTATCATGCGGAGCAACAGACCACCTGGGACCAGAATTTGAAGTGGTTGCAGCTAGCTTTTAACACGGCCCTGCATGACAGTAATAAGGCCGTGCCCTTTGAGATTATGTTTGGATTCTCGCCCGCACTCCCGTTGACTAACTTGTGGAATATTGACGATCTTCTACCACGAGAGCCCGATAATGGAACTGCGGAGAGATGGAGGGAGGCTCGGAAGAATTTGCTGCGAGCGCACGAGCGGGTCCGTCGACGATACAATCAGGGGCGAATTCCGAACCCCTTTCAGACCGGCGACTGGGTTACTGCCAGAGCCATCCGATCAGCTCAGCCGCGGACAAAAGAGCCGCTAAATTGTGCTATCGTTGGTCGGGACCATACCGTATCCTAGGATTCACGTCACCAGTGACGGCGCGGTTGGAAGAGCCGGGTAGTAATCCTAAAGAGATTACTACACATATCTCAAAATTAAAATTATTTAGAAAAGGGTAAACGGGCTGAAGGGGGGGAATGATGGTGGTCTCTGTGCGAGTGGGGATGTTGTCAATTTTAAGAGGGTGTGCTCCGGGGGCGGTATTGAGAATGGTAGGGTAGCGGGTAGATGTTTCCCACAGTCCCAGTGGGGTTCGTCTACTTCAGGGATGCGCCCCTGCCTGCGCGAGCCTTGGTTTTCTCCAATTATCCTTATGTCCGAAGGGAGCCATGTCCTTACCTTCAGTCCCAGCCCATGACCGTTTAATCATCCTTGACCATCCACCTTCCGATTTTCCTAACCTTACCTAGAAAAAAAAAAAAAAAAGGAATTGGAGAGAGGATGGCAGGGAGTGGTTTCACGGGGCCGGTTGTGCGCTCTGGGGAATGGCTTCCTGCTTACATGCAACGCCAGTTATTCAGAATGGCCCTTGTACGGCTACGTAAGTGTACGTGAGGGTGTACGGCTGCGCGCGCAACTTGTAGGAAGGGTTGGCTTGCTCGGACTGTAACAGCCGTATTCAATACACCGCCCGGCTCCGAGATTCATCGACTCTGGTCTCCGAATAGTTTACTGCGTAGTTTTTCTTCAACTATTATGGCTGGCTGAAACTAACGAGACTCCTGGTAAGATATTCTATTATTGTATGCGTTCAAAAATAATTAAAATTAAATAAACAATTAATAACAAGGTGTATGCAACCGCATGAAAAAGACGTATGCATGTCAGTGCGATCCGACACTTTCTATATTAAAAGAAAATTTGCTTAATGTGCAGTATATAGCCCATGTTCCTTTTATTATTACTATAATAGTGTAAGAGGCACTGTAATTGTCATTGTCATGATAAATGTATAGAGTGTATATAAATTCGAGGCTAAAAGTTAGTGCGTAGTTAGGTAATGAACTATGCTCATTCATGCATCAGATTGTCGGTGTGCTCTTTAATTAACTTTGCAGTAAAGAAATTACTTGTGAGAACATCCGTAGAGGAAACATTATTAATATTAAAACATTATTAATACGGTGAGTGCTTTGAAATTAATCTTTTTTGGACAAATAGCAATTATCGTGTCACCACGTGGCTAGTTAACCTGTTGATTTCTGTTGAGGCGTGGTGAAAGTGTGCGAATGTCTTTAACTTTACGCCCTTTGATAAAATCTTTTATTGTTGGAATTAATTATTCCACGGCAGACTTTTTCTACTCTTTAAGCAGGGTGCAAAGACTTTATTACCGAAAATTTGTGCATTTATCTTGAGTTGGTTGAAGGCCCGTTCTGAGGTTAATTACCTGAACTTGGGTGTACATGTTTTAGTGAACATCCTTTCTAATTTTTATGACTTAACAGGGTTCTCGATTAAGTCGGAAATTTGGCCTTGCTGATTGACTTCCATCCCCATCAGCCATGGACCATTAGAAGCGATCCTGTTCGGAGAAGGAGTCGGTGACCGGATCAAGATGTAACACTGAGTCAGCACAATTAAGGTGATATGCACTCTTTTATTTTCCTTTTGGGGCCGGGCCGGCAGTGCACCTGTTTACCGTAAAAATCGTTTGAATCCATGTGCCCACGTGGCCGGACAGTCTGCTATGGAAGGGGTCTGCTGAACATCATTCTGAACATTATGAGTTAACTTCAAGGAACACTTTAATAACTGAATTGCCGAACACTAAGTACAATGCTTGTAATTGTGTGCTGCACTGGGGGAGCGTGCCAGACATATTTGTACACTTAGACTTTTTCACAGTTTGCACATAGTCATCATCTTACTCTTTACAAAATTTATATGACATGTTAGGAATTCTGTTCCGGCTGGAACAGAATGTAGTGATATTAAATTCACTTTGGGTTTAACATTTAAGGGCTGGGGAGTTCTTTTGTTTTCCTTTTTGGGCTGTTTTCTGGGGTATAAAAAGGGACATAGTTTTTGCCTGGCACATGTTGGTGCAGTTCGGGGCAGGTATGATTCCTGCCAAACTTGGTTAAGCGCATGCTGGCGCGCTCTCACAGCTGCTAGTGCACAACCGTTCTTATTGTAATTTCATTTTGTATATATTTATATAGCCAGTCAGGTTTTAATAGAAAAGAATTTGCACATTTTTTTCTGGGCATATACTAATTAATTTTGTACCTTACAAAGAACATATACTGATTATTTTTTTTTACTTGTAAAGCATCTACTGATTAATTTTTCTACTTGTAAAACATATACTGTTTAATTTTTTAAAAATTTGTAAAGCATCTACGGATTAATTTTCTTACTTGTAAAGTATAAACTGATTAATTGAATCCTTCTGAATTTGTAAAACAAATTAACATTTTAGAACCGTATAACAATTACTTAAAATCAGGTGATGTAGTTTCTTTTTAATTTTTATTTAATGCTGTTGAAGGAACTTAAAGTTTCATACGCTCATGATGGGGCAATTATCTGTGGAATTCCATTCATATGGGCGGTCCGGTCTTGCTTATGGGTTGGGAGTGATTATCATCCTTTCTGGTGTTTTTCGCATTTATTTAATTAATAGAAACTGATGGATGACGGTGACTGATGGGCAAACATTTATCACTGCTGGTTTCTGGGCAAGGTAGTAATACTGCCTGAAAGGCAGGTGCATTCCAGGGGCATTTGTGTTTAGAATATTTGTGCATAATTGTGAGTATATGTGCCTTTATGTTTTTGTTTGTGTTGTTATGTTCCGTCTATGTTAAGCTAGTCACAAAGGGGGGGGAGAATTATATATATACTGAACATTATTCTATACACTTATATATATATATATATGTATATATATATATATATATATATATAAATACTTCATACTGATATACAGAGCTTGTCTTTTCACACTATTACAACATGGGGCTTATTTATTGATGATATATTTGTGATTTATTTGTGATAATTATGTGATAAAGTTTCATCTACATGTAGCGTATGATGGGATACAATAAAAAAATGTTATTGTTATATTACAGCCGAGTTTCATTGCAAGTCCCGTCATACTGGACCCAGTACAATTTTAGCTTCTCTAGGCTCCGGCCTAGTTCTAAATAACTTGTGGCTTCTCTTAAAAAAAAAAAATTAAATAAAAAAGAAGTTTGTTTTATACATATAAAAAGACATAGAAGGAAAGAGGGGTTACAGTACGTGACTGTTAACTTTTCTTATAGTTTTGTTAAACGCGACACCGGTACCCACACACAAGGTAGTGGCAAAGTGGCGTGCCTAGACTCATGAACACAAAACACCGCCTTATTGGGCATTTAGCCAAATTAATATTTAAAAGAACGGTATGTGACTACAAAGGTAAGACTTAACATGTATTTACAGCAATCGGTCAAGTGTACAACGGGGAATCTGTTGTTTCCGGCAATTTGACCACTGATTCTGACCGAAGCTCTGATAATTAATAATGTAAGTTTTAGTTTTTTAATAATTATAATATTTCAGATATTATTTTGTTTTTAATATTCCTTTTTGTGCAACTGATCCCGAACGGGCAAAAATTTTTGATAAAAATTGAAGATAATAAACTCAAATTCGATATATATAGGAAAGAAACATACTCAGATTTAATAATTCCACAAGAATCATATCATCCAGTCAATTATAAAATGGCAGCATTAAATTCATTTTGCTATAGAGCGATAAATTTTCTAGAAAATGAAGAACTCAAACAAAAAGAATTAAAGAAAATACAACAAATAGCAAAAATAATAATTACAACCTTAAAATAATTAATAAAATACTTAAGAAAATAGAAGAAAATAAAGAAATAGAACGAACAAAAAAGAAAAAACAAATGAAGAAAAGAAATATAAAGGAGCAATAACATACATAGGATATCAAACAAAAATGTTAAAAAAATGGTTCGAAAAATACGAAATACAGACAGGAATAAAGAAAACGAAAAATGTATTCCAATATATAAAAAATGCTAAAACAGAAGAAATTCCAATAACAGAAAAAGCGGCGTATATAAATTAAAATGTGGGGAATGCAATAAGATATATCTGGGCGAAACTGCAAGAAAATTTAAAATTCGAATGAATGAACATCAATAGGAGAAGGAGTTAAAACAACGAACTCACTATATGCAAGACATTTCAATGAATCAGGCCATAAATTCTTAAATCCAAATGAAAATATGGAAATAATCAAAATAGAAAGCAATCCGCAAAAAAGAAAACTAATAGAAGAACTAGCAATACTTAAAGTTAAAAAAGAAGGTAAGAATAAATTAATGAATATAAAAGTGGATTTTACAAATGAAGAAATATTTTATTATATATTAAACAATAAACAAAAATAAATTACAAAAATAAGAATAACACACTAAAATTGACGAAATGTAATAAAATGTCACAAAAAAGTTATAGGTCAAGAAAATAAAATAGTAACATGAAGAAAATAACGGGAGATTCATAAAATAAGTGACGGACGTTGGTAAAATGCCTAACGGAAAATATAGACCAAGTTCCCGTGAAGAGCGGTAGCCGTTAAAGAATGAACTCACTATATGCAAGATTTTAGTAAACTATATAAAAGTGAATTTACAAATGAAGAAATATTTTAAATATAGTAAACAATAAATAAAATTAAAATAATAAGAAGAATACACTAAAATTGGCGAAGTGTAATAAAAGATTACGGAACTGTTATAAATCAGAAAATAAAATGATAACGAAGAAATTAACCGGAGATTCTTAAAACAATTGTCGGAAGTTGGTAAAATGTCTAACGGAAAAATGTGGACAAAGTTCCCGTGAAGAGAGGCAGCGGCAAGAACCATTAGGAGGGCCGATGACAAAAAGGGGAGGGGCCTAAAGTATAAAAGCCTACAACGTACAGGCCACAGACGTTGTTCTAGACCTGATGATGTCAGAGATGACGAAAAGCTTCGTCTGAACAAAAATTGTAGCAGTTTAGCAACTTCATAATGAAATAGTAAAGATGGCTGCTAATTCAAATAATACGAAGAATAAAAATTGTTTTCGATGGTACTGTCCTGGAACAAGTTAGCAGTTTTGAATACCTGGGGTACAGTGTGTCTTATAATGCAAGTAACGACGTGGTTCATAAATTGCATAAGTTCAACCTTATGTGCGGGACCATCAGGCGAACCCTTAAGTCAGCAAGTAAAGGAACACGCCTAAAATTCTACAATTCTGATGGACCTTCCAACACTTCTTTATGTGTCTGAGAATTGGACTTTAACAAAAGGCCAGGCCAGTCGCATCCAAGAGGCTGAAATGAGATTTCTCAGGCACGTGGCAAGGTATACTCTCCATGGTCATAGAAGAAATACAGATATACGGCAGGAACTTAATATTATGGATCGCCCAGTATCTGCTGAAATGGTGGGAACATTTTTTCCGAATGGATGACTGCCGCATCCCCAAACAACTTTGGAACTGTAAGCCGAGAGGATGGAGAGGTGCGGGACGTCTGAGAAAGCGCTGGAGTAACCAGCTGTAATATTTGACTATTTGAGACCGGAAAAAACCATTCTTGGTTTAAACTTTGAGGATGAAAGTAGGGGGAAAATGGGGGTTCAAAGCCACAAAGGAATGCCGCCTTTCTTAAAAAACAATAAAAAACACTAAAAAACATGATCTAAGAGGTGACGCCGCCACCGCTGGACCCGCAGCATCCCAATGGACCACAGCATCCGTGAATTTCCGCGAATAAATTTTTTTATTTTTTTTATTTTATTTTTTTATTTTTTTTATTAAATTGATTTGCATATCAAGGGGGTGGGATGAGGTTCAATGGACCACCTGCCTCCGTGAATATAATTTTTTATTTTTTTAATAAAGCTGATTTGCATATCAGGGGGTGGTGGTGGGTGGGGAGGTTCCAACTTGATGCATTATAGTGTATATTAAAATATATGATCAGAGTTACCAACCTTTGCATGAGTTCAAATTTGTCGCATGTTATAATGTATATTAAATCTATATGATCAGGTGTACCAACCTCTGCATGGGTCCTCTTTGTATTATTATTATAGTGTATAGATATTTTATATGAGCAGGTTTGCCAACATTTTCTGTGGCGGGGGGAGGGAAATTCAAATATGTGTTATATAGTGTATATATTAAAATATATGATCAGGGTTACCAATCTTACATTATTGTGTATAGAGCAGATCTGCCAACATTTTTTTCTCTTCTGTAGTGGGAAATTCAAACTATATGATCATGATTGTTACTCTCTCTCTCTCTCTCTCTCTCTTACATTTGAATGTAAGTAAAATTATCTCTCGCTCTCTCGTTGTCAAAACGTTATGTTCAAACCGTTTCTCCTCTCTCTCTCTCTCTCACTGTGTACATTGAGTAGAGTAGTCGGTGTGATGATTAAATAATTTTAGCTCACAGTCTCACTCTCCCTCTCTCGTTGTCAAAGTGAAATATGTGTACACATACAAATCGCTGTCGGAGAATGTACGTACTGCTCACACACACACACACACACACACACACACACACACACACACATTGTGTATGTCTCTCTCTCGCTGCAAACGTTGACAAGAATTCCCTTATTCAATGCGCATTAGTAGCGCTGACGGTAATTATGGATTAGAAAGTATTTACTCCAAAACAGACACCTGCTTTCTCCACTACCCGAGTACAACGGCAATGTCCATCATTAACGGTGTGGAGACAACACACGCTAGTTTGGTAAGTGAACATACTTTACTGTATGTACAGATTTTATTTAAACGTAAAAATTATTTGCATTTAATACATGTGTGTATGCGTGTGTGTATGATCAAATTATTATGTCTGTTACAATTGTGCGATCAATTACTATGTCTGTTACAAAAAAATTCTGAAATTTATTCTTGTCGTGCTGTTATATTACATTACATAATTTTATTGTATGTACAGATTTTATTTAAACGTAATTTATATATTACACTACGTAATTTTATTGTATGTACAGATTTTATTTAAACGTAAAAATTATTCACATTATCACATCCATTATTTATTGAATTTAATACACGTCTCATTCAAATAAGTGTATGTGTGTGTGTGTGATCAAATTACAATTTCCGAAATATATTCTTACTGTACTTTTTATATTACACTTCTAATTGAAGATATATTTTAGGTATAGCTGAATTGTAAGCGTACGAGCCTTCAGTGTGCATACAACGTCTGGCATTTAAGGGTACGTGTGTGGACAACGCTCACTAGTTTGTTTGTTGCAAGTAAGTATACATTATGGAGGGTGGGTTATACAAATAATAATAATAAAGTGCGTACTATATAAATTTATTAAAATACATACACAGCTCAAAGATTATATTAAACTAGTTTTACAATTAAAATACATACACAGCTGAATATTATATTGTTACAAGTATTAAAATATATCTAAACTAGTTTTACAATTAAAAATACATACACACACACAGCTCCAATATTATAATGTTACAAATATGAAAATATATATTTAAAACTAGTATTTACTAAATGTGTATAAAATAAGACTTAAACACGTCTATGTACCGCGTTGGACAATGGCGTATATTCTACAAGCGTATCATGTAGTATCATACAGTAGGCAGTTTTCTGTGCAGGAAAATTCTTTGACGATTCAAATTCTAAACGTACATCAACTGCTGAAGACTTAAGCGCATCGTCTTGTTTGCTACAATCAAATACAAACAGCGGGGCTTTTGATTTGAATAATTCTGGTGTCAGTACTGGGCTGACGTCTAAACGGTGGTAATACGAACTTTGAAAACTGGCGTACATATTGCACAATAATGCAAAACGGTCTTTCCCAATATCCAAGTTTAAATTATCGTAAGGATAATACTTGTCGTTTAGAAACAGTCTCGCATTGATCACATTACAATGATCAAATTCATCGGCGTGTGCCTACAGTACATTCTTTCTTGCTGTCTGAAACGCTAACACAACAAAGCGTGGTTTTTCTAGCTGACTCGAGGTCTTGACAATCCAATTCTGCCTTTTAGTCTGTGGTAAGGCAGGATACTCATGCAACTCCTAGGTCCTAAAAGGCATAGTTATCGGGTGGTCTTTCTCTATGAGTCGTAACAGCGGTA
The DNA here is from genome assembly GCA_034769895.1 of Magicicada septendecula. Classification (NCBI taxonomy): domain Eukaryota; kingdom Metazoa; phylum Arthropoda; class Insecta; order Hemiptera; family Cicadidae; genus Magicicada; species Magicicada septendecula. The sequence continues at coordinate 113,687,885 of CM068374.1, read as the reverse complement.
ATCTGTACGCATTAGCTACATGTACATAAGGCATTTTCCAGTAAACTTTATCTAGTTCAAGAACACAATTAGCAGTCGTTTGTCCGCTTGTTAAAACCATAGCGTTTATGTCGGTAGATGTGCGTAGGAGTATAAGTTCTTGTTTCACGTTCAGCACGATGCGTGTATAGTCTTCTGCGAATCCCATTAGCGTTTTCAGTGGAATACAAAAGTTGAATTCACCGTCATCATTCACTTTTAATACGTTTGTGGTCGGCGCCACCCAACCCGCGTTTTTCATTGCGTCACGTGTGTTGTTGTTGAGTGATAGAAAAGTTTTAATAGTTGACGTAACACCGACGTTTCGAGTATGGTCCACTACCACACCGGCCAACTCGTAACGAATCTCTTCAAAGAGAAATGCTATAGCATTGTTCACCAGTTCTACATTCAATGCAGTATCTGCAGCCACACTAGGGTTTTTAACCAACTTGCCTTCGATGTAGAGGAAACTTTCTGACGGCAGTGTAAAGACGTCCTGTTGTTGTATCGGCACACGTATTTCATCATTGTTTCCATATCTTGTTGTTACGTACGGTGGGTGTGAATGAAATGAAAAGTGTGTGATACTGTCTTCAAAGAACGGTTGCTGCTCCACAGATAATATTCCACTCGCCATGTTACTTGTTTACAACAAAACCCAATGAAATCAGAAAACGGCGGTTAACTGATGTTAATCGTTTCAGTTTCGAACGAGTACTGATGCGTTTCCTAACTGATCTTTCTCCTTTTTCTTCTTCTTCCTTTATTACCGACGACTGTGGTAGCAGCGGTGGCGAATAAACAAAGTACAAGCCCATGTCTATAGTCGTTTTAGATGTAAACGCACAGTGATGACTTCACCGCGAAAATCTATTACGTCACCGTCCTGGTCGTGTAAAGATAATTTTATGTTGTCCAAACGATTCACATTCACAGGTAGGTATATGACGTTTGTAGGTGATTCAATTATTTTGAATCCTGGTTCGACTGACGGATAGAATGAGTGCAGTGTGTGTTCGTTTTTACCGTTCTTGTATGATCCGTGCGCTATATTACACCTTATCAGTATACTGTTCACTTTTATAATGTTAACTGTGGCGTCAGACGTGTGAGTTTTATTCGCTTCAAGCAGACGCTTTTCCTTGAAACCCAACATATCACCGATACCGTACACTGTTTGTTGAAAGTCAATATCCAGTGCACAAGTCAGTTCACATTTCAGTGTATTGTTGTTAGGACGTAGACTAATCTTTGAGTCTCCTAACTGCTTTTTGAGGAAGGCTTCTATGTCACCGATTTCATAAGCACCTGTAGGTAAAGTTATCAAGTCCCACGTTGTTCCGTCCCGTAGTACTGGAAACACATTGTTTTTTCCCTCAACCACGTTCGGTATACTGTTATATGTAGTAAAGTCCAATAGACCTACATACCATTCACCGTTTGTTAGTTCGAGAGGTGGGAAAAAGTCACATACAAGAGCAGCAGCATTCGTACCTGTTAAGGTGACCGACAGCGAAGACATCTTGTCGCTTACTGATCACTCACGCGTTAAGAAGTCCAAACATAAATGTCCACAGATGACTGTGTGTGGTGGCTGTTCACGCTCGTAATTGTAGTAAATGTCAGTGTCGGTTCCAAAATACTGTGTCAGCTCAAGAGGTGGCTGCATATTACCATACGCATCATAGTAGTAAACTCGATTGTTTCGCTTCTTGTAGCAAACCCAGTGCGTACCAGGTCCTTCTGCACTGTCCAGATTAACAACTGCACTCTCATTCTTCCATGGCCGTCTGCGTGGTAAAGTGTTACGCATAAAAACTCCTCTGAAATAAGGTATTTTCAAAAGTTTTGCGTACACATACAAATCACTGTCGGACAATGCACGCACTGGTATGCAAATTAGTTTTTTTGTCTGTAAGGACGTAGGTATAGACCTGACGCTATTTTTGTATTGTTACGTTTATGTCTGGAGACTGTTTTGCGTTTGCAGGTTGTTTTGCGTTTGCCCACGGATTGACGTTTAATTCCTGAACCCTTCTTCTTTTTTCTAGAACCACTACACGAGCCCCCTCCACCCACTGCTGATTTCGCTTTCATTGCGGCGGCTACAGCTGCAGCATACGCTCTTTCACTAACACCGGAATTCCAAACTTTCGCTCGTTCCCACGCTTTGTCGGCAAGAACGCGGTCAGCTATACGTCTTCGACTGTTGTCTTTGTACCTTGCGTAGGCGATATCGTGTTCGCGACAGGCTTCGTCCAGCTCGTTGATTCCATGCTCGCCACGTGCCAATCTCTCTTTGAGTTTTGTTCCGGGTCCACAGAATCGGTAGCCGGGTAGGTGTAATTCTACTGGTAATGCGTCCACCGCTCGATTAATCAAAGTAGGTACTGACGAAACGATAGCGGGCACAGTGTTTTTAAGTAATTTTCCAATTACACCACGCCCCATTCTTTTCTTACGAAGTACGTGCATTCTTGTAAACAGATCTCCAATCCTTGATTTCCGTTTCCGTATCGAGAACGTCTATTAAACGTCCCACCTCTTCAATATATTCAGCCAGAACTGAACACTGTGTCGCGCTGTCTTTATATTTATAGACAAACTTTATTAGATTGATTATATGAGCGTGAAATACCTGTGTGACCTTGTACAATTCGGTCTTTATATGTAATTTTAATTCGTGCATTTGTCGTACAGTGACTGCGTCTTTGTCATTGACACCGTTCGCTATATTCGTAATTTTTCTTCCGGCAGCGTAGAAAGCATCGCTTTGCAAACTGATTGTGTGTGCATGTAAAAATTCCAAATTACTGCGTCTTTGAAGTCAACAGGCGCTTGCACACGCGTTAGTCGACAGTCATTAACGATTACGTTACCTGCACGATCTTGTTTCAAACCCTTCTCGTCTACGTATCGTTTTGTGGCTGCATCTCTTGATTTAAGCGGATCGTTTAGCATTATTATTCGATGATCTTTTGCGTCTACGGTAGCGTCGTCGTTCTTGTACTGTAAGCATGCGTCCTTTACGTACTGTAAAGAAACAACATCGTGCAGCTCTTCAGGATCACCCAAGTTGCGTATCTTTTTGTTTTTCACATCAAAGTGACCGTCGTTAGTCACTCCTAAACCGATATCCTCACGCAGACTTCGACGAGTTTCTTTTCGCACTCTTAAAGCGCTGTCGTGTCTACCGAACTTGTCTACACTCATATTTATGAAGAACTGGTGGTTGTAGAACGGTGCGTCTGCTTTTTATATGATAATGCCGGCTTCACGTAATTCCTCCAATATCGACATGATTTCATTCCTATGACCAGTATGCCCACTATTTTGAGAAGCCATTAACAGTCTCAATCTATTAACCAACTCGTTAGGATCATCCCAATGCACATAATCGATTGCAGTGTTCGGTTTCATCTTCATATAGCCACTCCCTGTACGTTTTCGCGCACTCGATGCAAACAATTTAGATATTACTAGTCGGTACTTGACGCCACTGTTACTGTTTATTCGTGTATTGTGTTTATATTTTTGTTTGTGTCCGTTGGTTGCTAGTAGTATAAACTTATATTTCCTCATATCGTCCTTATTGTATTTTTTCGGTAGTTTCATAAACAAAAGTTCATACAGACCAGGCGTACCCTCGTAAATTTTTCCTTTGACATGAAAGTTGTCGTTATCATCGATTTTTACATTTGAATCACGTATCATAAATTTACCGCCTTCGTATCGAATACCATACATACGATCTATAATCCGTTTACAGTCCGCCGATTCGCACAAACGCATATATTTGTTTGCTAATGAATCGTCACTGAAATGTGAAGTGTTAGGGTTCCATGCGTCCTCGTCACTGAAATGAGAAGCGTCATGACTCTGCACGTCACTTTCGTTTTCTGTTATTACGTGTTGTGTAGGCTCTTCTTGTTTTATCTGCTGCTTCTCCTCCTCCTCCTCCTCCTCCTCCTCCTCCTCCTCCTCCTCCTCCTCCATTATATCACCACTTAACTTTCGTGAAATAGCTTCTAACGGTTCCAGAATCGGTCTGTAATTTTTTCTAAACTTCTCGTCGCTTTCTCTGATACCGTGTTGTAATGCATGATATTTTTTCCTTATGTTGTCACTTATCGTATCTATACCATACGCAAGACGTTCCTCCTTATTCATCGCCATCGTGTGTTAGCAAGAGGACTGATTACATTACTTCAGTGCAACCACTTTTATACTTCGCTGGAAACAATTATGAATCGATCAAAGCCGATTCTATATCTACCTTCATTTATTGACGAGTCTTTGTCTATGACTAGAAATCCATAACGATCCTTCCACGCTTCCATGCAAACGTCTTTGAAAGCATCATATTTCATATCCGTGTTAACATGATCAGCGTATGCATGCCGTAAATTTAGATCGTCTTGTTTGAACAATATCAACAAGTTAGCGTTGTCACGTACCAATTGTTTCGGTATCTGGCTATATGTCTGGCATAGATAGAATGTGTCCACACCGCTATGTCTCCCCATAGCAAAATACTTTCGAATATTGTTTTGTCTTTCACACGATACGTCATCGAATACGATAACAGAGTCGAGACCGGCGATTTCACTCGGTAGTGGGACTTCTTCGTTCTCACTGTATGCATGATAACCTAAACCTTCATCAGCGAGTGATTTCATCACTGTTTCTAGCATTCTGTATTTTGGTTGAAATAATGATTTTGAAAACACATATACGTTGCGGAAAAATAGACCGTTGGCATCAAACAGTAGGTTGAATAGCACATTGGATTTCCCACAGGAACTTGGGCCTGTAACGATACAGCGAATACTGTTCGTAATAGCGGGCCATGTTTACGTTTAGCACTGGCTTCGTCACCAGCCAAAAAGTCCATATCCGTTATTGGTAATTTGTTTGCTTGCTGTACAATCTTCATCTTTGTGAATACCGAAAGCATACTGTTTTCAGCACGTGCTGTCACCTTTTTTATATTAGATCTTTCTTATGTATCCATGCATCGTGTTTACCATCAAAACCGAGCCAACGAACACGCACTCTGTCACCTTTGCGTTGTAACACCTTTTCCACTAGGTATACGTCGCCGACTTTGGACTTACTAATCTCGTGCTCGTAAAAACCACCTTTCAACACTTTGTTTAGATGATCTTTTAGCAGATCAGTGACGGGGATGGTAGTGGATTGTACTTTATCCACAATGAATATTTCGTTAGTCCAATTTGGCGTATAACCTTTGGCGAACGTCATTTTGTGCTTACTTATACGAACACGGTCACCGACTTTAAATTTGGGTGGTTTCGCTGGACTGATTTTAGGCGCTGTGTTCTTCCTTATTCGTTCCAACACTATATGTTCGTTGGCGTCATTCACTTCACTCGGTTTCATACCAATGGTTCTGTGTGTGGTATTGTTGTACGATTTCAGTAATATAGGTAGTAGATCTAACCAGCGGTAGTGTCCTTGTTCGCTGAAAGTTCGATACATGTGTGTCTTCAGTGTACGATTAAAACGTTCCACTATGGAAGCTTTTTTCTCACTATAGGTTGAGTAATGTTTCACATTATACTTTTTTAGCAACGCTTGTACTGTGCTGTTGTAATACTCATTCCCGTTGTCTGTCTGTAAATACTTCATTCGGTTAGCGGCTAGTATAGGCTTCAACGCGTTCGTCACTTCTTTCCCGGTCTTCGTTTTCAATGGTACAGCGTACGCGTACTTGGTAAACGCATTGATTACAGTCATCTTATACTTGTACCCTTTGTTCACTCGAGCGTATGGTATCATTTCCACAAGATCCGCTTGGTACAAATCGTGCATACCCTTCAGTTCAACCGCGCGTCTAACGAAATTCCTTCTCGCCGCTCTGTGTAGCTCTTGCGCAATATTCTTGCGTACGTTGTTCATGGTTTAAGATACACTAACATAATACATACGTTTAAAAAAAATACTATATATATATATATGTATAACAGTTCCTTTTGTTTTCGGTATTCATTCTCTCTCTCTCTTGAAGATCATGGACAAGCTTCAGCAGGAACGTGGGCTGATAAGCGCTATATACTAGACAATGGCCATGATACATTCGCGTACGGTCATTATCGGATACGAGACAAATTAATTGCTGACGACTCTGCTCTCCCCGCCTGCTAAAATTCCATGTTACACCGCCCCCACCACCTGTTAAAAACAAAAACAAAACAACAAATGCCCACTGTGATATCCACAGACACTTTCGTTTTCTACCGTTAGTTATTGTCACTCCACACTCCAGTTCGGACGGCAGTAAACGTAAGTTTGCGTATTATTATTATTGTAACGATATTTGTGTTTATACATATTAGTTTGTAATGTATGGTTTCTTTTTATAGTATAATGGAAAACGCTGCTGTAATAATTGACTTTCACTGCTTTTATGATGACAACGGCAATTATATAGTAAAGGAGTTGTCAGTCATGGATATAACACGTTTTGCATGCAGACATTGGATTTTCGCCCCGCCTGCTACAGCCGTTACGAATTCGAAATACACTAGAACCAACTGCTGGTTAACGACAAACTATCATGGCCTCAGATGGAGTGAAGGAGAGACACCGTACGACAATCTTGTTTCAGTGTTAACAACGTATACGAACATATATAAATATGTGTTTGTGAAGGGTCTTGAGAAAAAACGTTTTTTAGAATCGAAAATAATCCATCATCATATAATAAATCTTGATGACATTGGCTGCCCTAAAAACATACCATATCTATTTCCCGGTACGTTATGTCTTACACATTGCAATTCTTCTTCTACCCGTTGTACAAACCATAAGGTGTACGCACTTAGAGAGTGGATAATTAATGACTTTTCTGTTATACGAACATTTTTTATGTGAGTGTCTCATAGCATTGGTAATTTCGTTTAGGTAAGCTTGTACATGACCGCAGGCGATAACTATTTCTGTATGAAAGTAGTCTGTGGACTTTCCTAATATATATTTTGTAACAGCGCTAATTCTGCATGTGTGTATGTACATACAAAGCTTCAGGCGATGAAAGTGAACTTTCCTGATGGTCACACCACCACCATTACTTTCACTAGTCTTCTTTGTAGCGAATATTCTGACATTGTTTAGTTCCACCTCGTTTGACACAGACGTCTTCACTTCTAATAATGTCATTTATCACAAAATTCAATGCAGTTTCTGCTATTGAGTACAAACGGTGTGCAGAATTAACAGCGAACAAGCAGTATCCGATCGTTAACATGGTGCATGTGGACACTAGATATGGGAAGTCTGTGCTTGTAACGTTGGAAGATGGTGAGCACCGCTATCGTGTATATCTACCTAAGAGATATGCTGGCGTCTTTACAGATGAAGAGCTCCGTCATATAAACCCCAGCGACCTACGTCTCGTGTTTCGAGGCATGAGGAACCAAACAGCGCAGGTGGAAATAGTGCCTTGTTAAGGTAACAAACTACTTTTAATAAACAATTTTTATCACTGTGTGTGCGTATGTTTGACTGTAGTGCAGATTCTAATTTACAAAGTTTTGATGAATAATATTTGAAAGGACATTAACTTATGAGGAAATTAATTTCTATTTTTTTTCATCTGTAACGACATGTGTGTATAATTTTAATTTATTTCACTATACGCCTCTGAACCTATATGTAATTATTTGTAAACTGCGTTACCTGTTGCAGCAAACGTTAACATTAGAACGATTATATTATTATTATTCAGTGATATATACATACAATTTACTTATTAAACACTTCAATGATTGGATTTCTACTCGTCATTTGTAACGTCTTACAATGACCATAGCATATTTAAATCTGTTATCTGTTTTTGTATGGAGGTCAGTGCGACACACAACATGTAACAAACGTAATTGGGTCTAACGTGTACATGATTCAACCCAACGTGTGCGCTCGTTGTGTGCGTGTGTGTGTGTCTCTGTGTGTGTGTGCGCGCGTTGTGTGTGTGTGTGTGTGTGTGTGCGCGCGCGTTGTGTGTGTGTGTGTGTGTGTACAACCCAACGGAGGATATATATATATATATAGTTTGTGTACATAGGTTGTATATTGTAGGCATGAAATTATTTAAATCTGTTTTTGTATCGAGGTCGGTGCGACACAACGCATAACAAACGTAATTGGACCTAACATGTACATGATTCAACCCAAACGTTTGCACGTCGTATGTGTGTGTGTGATTACGTTGCGTGTGCTTCTGTGTGTGTTCGTGTGTGTGTGTGTGTGTGTGTGTGTGTGCGCGCGTTGTGTTTGTGTGTGTGTGGTTACGTTGCGTGTGCGTGTGTGTGTGCGCGCGCGCGCGTATGTGTGTGTGTGATAATTAACATGATTTTTATGCTGATTGTATTGTTACGTTGCAGGTTGCTTCTCCTACAAGTACGACACAATTATATATAAACTTTTCGAAAAAAATATCAATTTTATAATGTATTTATTTATTTATGAATTGTGAATTTATAAACTTTTAAAACAAAAAAATCAATTTTATATTGCGAATTTTAAAATATATTTAATCATTTAAACAAATTATGGCTTTATTTTATTTTATTTCACTATACACGTCTGAACATGTGTACAATTAATTTTTTTGTGAACTGTATTACTTGTGGGAACTGTTACATCAGAAGATTTGTATGAATTTCAACCACCGTTTTCATCTGTAACAACATGTGTGTATAATTTTAATTTATTTCGCTGAACCTATGTGTGTAATTATTTTGTAAACTGCAACCATTAAACAGAAGTATTGTATCACATGAAGAAGAGCGTATTGACGATTGCTAGAGTTTGTTAAGCCGTTAACGTATGGATTTGTCATCTGTAACAGCACACGCACAGGTACACATGTAAGTAGTTCATTGACAACAACACACATACATAGTTAATATTTGCCAAATATATATATTTCTAAAATCATATACAGACATCCCTAACAAGGATCAATCACACTGACTGCATTATAAAATATTAATTAATTATTTAATACATTGAAAAATGAAGACGGCGTTTTGACAACGAGTGAGAGAGAGCTAAAATTATTTACTCATCACACCGACTACTCTACTCAATGTACACAGTAAGAGAGAGAGAGAGAGAGAGAGAGAGAGAGAGAGAGAGAGAGACAGAGAGAGAGAGAGAGAGAGAGAGAGAGAGAGAGAGAGAGAGAGAGAGAGAGAGAGAGAGGAGAAACGGTATGAAACCTTGCACAGTTGAAACCCGCTCTACAAAACGCTTCACACGAAGCGTTATGTTAAGAGAGAGGACACGCATGTAAGTAGTTGACAACACACACGCACACATAGTTAATATTTGTTAATTATTTAATACAATGAAAAATTAAGTCAACGTTTTGACGACGAGTGAGAGAGAGAGAGAGAGAGAAAGTGAGAGAGAGTGGGCGTTGTAAGTATGTACACAGTTAATATTTGTCGAATATATATAAACTTTCTAAAGTCATATACATGCACGGTAATGACCATAGAGAGGAGAAACGGTTTGAACATAACGTTTGACAACGAGAGAGAGAGAGAGAGAGCTAAAATTGTTTAACCATCACACACCGATGAAGAAGAAAAAGATTTTGTCCTCAATAGTTTGTAAGAATTTATATATTACTTTTGACAAAATAAAAGGTGACACACAATTATAACTCATAATTGTTTAAAGCCTGTAACGTTTATGGTACAGCAATTATCCTTTCGGAACGAACACAAAAATTCTACAACCTTACCGGTGGTTTAAACGATACAGTTCGTTCAGTATTAACATAGAGACGTATTTATAATAATTGTAATGCTGCAGTATATGTAAAAATAAGAGCTTCATTCTTATACTTCTGTGGACAATGGAATAAGTCTCACCATCACACATCAATAACTACTTCAAGAAATTCTATCGTACTTGTTGTATACACCGTGAATATTATAATGAATTCTATGACGCTACAAATAGATTTAAGAAAATTTTGCTAAATTAAAAAATTAACAGTTGTATTATGTAATACCGTTGAAACAGAAAGAATTGTATCTGAGCGTAGCGTAGCGGATTGATATGTTGTCGAGGTAGTTACTATTTTAATATATTGTACTGCATCTGCATGAGAATTTCTGTAAGATTTACAAATTCGATTGTTAAATTTTTGTGTTTGGTAATGGCAGATGCTGTTGCAGCGGCCTTATAAATAAATGAACGTAAAAAAAAACACAAACTGAGAAAACTAAAAAAACTGTAGCCATTTACAAAGAAGAATAAGCAACACAAACCAAATAATTATTAAATGACAAATAAACATATAAACAAGTTAAACGAAACCGACACGTAGCCTAATGCGTGATACCAATAAACGCTTTCCATTATTATGCAACAACAAATACATAGACGAATTAACTCTTAAGACGTCCAACTTATAAGAAATTCTCTCATCTTTCCTAAGTTATATTCCCTAATGAAAATCATAAGCAATGTAATCCGGTTAGAACAACAGCATCGTTACCAATTCTCCTACATATGAATTGACCCAATATCATCCTGCAATTCTATAACATATTGCCAACATAAAGTATAAAGATTCATGTGATTTTCATGCAAAAATGTGTGTTCAATTACCACTTAATTATCAACTTGGCTCTTGCAATATTGAAACGCCATGTCACATAATCTTCATAGGGTTTATATGGTTTTTACCTAAGAGTCGGTGAATACCGGGATAGGCGTTGGTATACAGTCCTTCGAAAAAACTTAGTGATAAACTCAGTCAAATAAGCACTGCTTTGCGTTATTAAGAAATGATTGGTTCCCAAAGTTAGGAGAAGTAAAGTCCTACACAAAACGAAGGCCAGGTTCCTTCTATATGTAGTGGAAGCATATAGGAAACCCATAGTAACCAGTCTATGTAAATAATAGCAGTGGTAGAGGAATAGTACTGTATTCTTTATTGATGAATTTATCTGCAGATATCAAATAATATGGGGGAAAGTAATTAAATGTAAGGAACTACTTCTCATATTATTAAATTTTAATACTTTACTTTACTTTTATTGTTAATTAAAATAACATCCGCTGTTAAAATAACGATACAAAATAAAGTAATATTTGTAGGACTTCAGATATACTTTACATGTATTTGGAAAATTGTAAATATGTTTCATAAAATATTAAAAAATAATTTTTTATTACATAAATAGATATTTTTTATTTCTTTATGAGCAACTTCACGATTCGGACATCCTAATTACTTCCAAAACGTAGCAAACAATATTACCATAGGATACCATATAAAGACACTGTATGAATAAGTAGAGATCGCAAGTTCCAACATTGTAAAAAATTGATGAGGAACCTTGTAAAAATGTTAGTTTCAAGTATATTTAGACTTGTGAAGCAACTTTGAGTGCAGTGAAATTATGGGTAATTATACTTAGTCGCGTAAGTAGTGCGCGTGTGGGAGGGTACCTAATTATTTTTTTAGGTAATCTTAAAACACACGTTAATTTTAATAAATATAAAAATATAAAAACATTGATATTCTTCAGAAAATATGGGAAATTAAATCAAAAATCTTGTAACAAAACCAACTTCCTGATGACAGTAGTTGTTTTTAAAATTAGTTACTGTTGTTTCAGTATTTACCGAGAACAGCTCCTAGAGTTGGCCTGTTCAATTGTGGAGTACGACAAGGGTGTCGATTATCACCTTCTCTTTTTAATTTACATTTTAATTTTATTTTTACATTTGACACTTTGTTGTTTGCCGACGATCAGGCTATACTGTCGGACTCTGAAAACAGACTGCAGATATGTATACATTTGATAAATCGAATCTCCATAGACTCTGGATTACAAGTATCCACACTTAAGACCAAGGTGTTGGCTTTTCGTGGAACTGATCCCGTACGGCAAAAATTATTATAGATGGTACTGTCCTGGAACAAGTTAGCAATTTTGAAAACCTGGGCTGCAATGTGTGTCTTATAATGCATGCAACGATGTTGTGAATAAGTTGGATAAGTTCAACCTTATGTGTGGGACCATTAGGCAAACTCTTAAAGCAGCAAGTAAAGAAACACACCTAAAATTCTACACAATGATGACTCTTCCCACACTTCTTATTGGGTCTGAGAATTAGACTTTAACGAAATGCCAGGCCAGTCGCATCAAAGCGGCTGAAATGAGATTTGTCAGGCACACAGCAGGGTACACTCTCCATGATCATAAAAGAACAGAGATATACGGCAGGAACTGGATATTATGAGTATACTCAACAGGATTGCCCAGAATCGGCTGAATTGGTGGGAACATCTTTGCAGAATGGATCCCCAAACAACTATGGAACTATAAGCCTAGGGGACGAAGAGGTGTGGGATGTCCGAGGAAGCGCTGGATTGACCAGCTCTAATCTTTGCCTATTTGAGACCGGAACAAACCATGCTTGGTTTATTCCTTGAAGAAGATGATCAGGACCGGCCGCAGCCCTTCTGCCTCCCTGTGCAGTATTTATGAGTGCCGCCCCCTTTCCTATTTTACTTCTGAACACATTCATGCTCACTAGATCTACTCTAACGATACGGCGATTGTCTTCAAATGACGACTAGGAATGTTTGCATTGTGGTGTGTATCAAATAACTAGAACTTTTTCTCGTTTACGAATGCGGCGAACGGCTACAATAAAAATTGTAGATACAGTACAAGGAATCGTGAAAAAATAAAAATGCATGCCTATGTGATGACCTAAAATTAAAATATTAAATAAAATTCATTATGTAATGTATCATATACCTTAGACGATTCCAAATTCAGATGGATATCTGGACAAAAAATTAACGTGGAAAAAACACATAATCGACAAAAGGAAGGAATTGGAGCTCAAGGTGAGATAAATGTACTGGTTACTTGAGACAGTATATTATTTATTATTTTATAAAGAAATTTGATTTAGCCAATAAATGAAATCAGAAAGCTTTTGTTATTTTTTCACTCGATCGAGGTGTATGTGACACGGACATTCTAACTGCATATCAAATGTAGCAAACAATATTGCCATAGGATAGCATGTAAAGATGTCTTCCATTTAATACAGGCTGTTGCGTAAAGATAACAAATCCTTGATTTTGAAGGTAACGAATAAGACATCACTACTAAAGGAACACCAAGCGTCAAATTACATAGTGTTACTTTTGGTGTAGGCGACTAAAATTCCTGTAAAACTGAATGAAAAGATAACGTTAACAAATGGAAATGGTAAAAGTTTTAAAAGTCAGGCATGCTACACGCGATGCACCGTGTTCGTGTAATAGAACACCTTTATATGTTTTAATATATTTTTGTATTTATTTATTATGTGTTTGTTTTATTGTGGATTTTTTATTTTTTAACGAGCTCCTCTTGGAGTGATGTTCTGAGGATGGGCCACATGGCCTGAAACGCGTAACCAAAACAAATTACGCTTGACGTCACTGGACGGAAATTAAGGTAAATTATATATAAAAGTTTTAAACCAATTTGCTTAGAGGACGAATATGCTACCACATTACTAGCGCATACGCCACATTAGCACCTGACCTGCCTTGTTGACAGGAATTATTTTTGTGATTCATACGACTAACCAACAAGTTTGTTTATATAACTATCTGAAATGAAAAATGTTGGTGTAGTACAGTATGATCTAACAAAAGCAATCCCAATTCCCTGCAGACAAATATGATACTGACGAAACAACATTTTTAACATGTGTTTCAAAACTTCCAATGTTATTATTACCACATTTTACAATTCCAAAACACTGAAAATTTATAATTCGTATTTCTAATATAGTGTCATTTTAAAGTTCTCATATTACATTTCGAAAGTTGGAATGTAACTAGGTTTTCCATTTGCGTTTATATCATGTTAACCTACTTTCCTCATAAGAAATATTCAAATTAATTTTTTGTTTGTACTTCAACACACAAATATACAAGAGTATGTAAAGAAAACTAATTAGCTCATTGCTGTTTTTGGTATATAGCACAGTTACTCGTTTTGTAAACAGACATAAGTTACGTTTAGTCTAGTTAAATATTTCCTTAGATTTTCCATAGACTGTATTCCGAGGCATCTTCCGTTACCCACCGACTCCTAGGTAAAAGCCACGTAAACCCTATGATGATGATGTGACAAGGCGTGCAGTTCTTGAACGGCATCGTATTTATTTTGGTGCTTACATAAAGAGGTTTGGTTTGAGGGACAGTGTTCTCTGTGATTGTTATCAAGTCCTTGACTGTGTCGAGATACCAGATACCCGAGTTTAGAGAAGAACCGGTGTATATCGGCATAAGGCTGAATCTCAGAGTTATAATCGAGAATTCGAATGCTGCTAGTATGTCAATAGGCAGTATATCAATGCTGCTACGTAGGCGAGGTCAATAGGCAGAGCACGTGTGTGTAGAGAGAGATGATGAACCTCGGAGTGGAGTAATAGCTGTGGATAAAACACGTTAGTCAACGGAAGCTCTTAATTAGGTCATCCTAGTTGGGTTGGGTTCTTAACGCCTAATGCAAGTTTGTTGAACCTGGGAAATAATCGTGAGTGGTCGGATAATCGTACCACCTCGGTCTAGGCACGTTAAATATCTGAGAACACAATTGTGAGACGCGCGTGAAGGGTAGGACACAATTGCGCATTACTGATGGGCTCCACCAAGGCTAGGGCGTGCAGGCTTGAATGATGGTCAATGGCTGCCACTGCCTTATTCTATTTTTAAGAATTGGGAAGGTCGACCCTTGGTCAGTGGGAGGTGTCCCTTCTTAGTAACGGGGTATCTAAACTGACTCCTTAGGAGATCGCGCAGCCCCAGGAGACGAGTACGCCTGTCATCTGCCCCACAGTTGGAAGAAATTAGCCGTCAACTGTGAATTCAGCGATGAACAGGTATCATCATTCTGACTACATTAAAAAGTAGGCGAAACTTCATGGAATGCAGACAACGTGCAAGACAATGTAGAGCCTTTCGCAGTGCAGTAAACAGTAGTTCATAGAGTAACATGCGCTTCAGCAGATGTTCTTCAAGCACTGGGGAAGGTGAAGATTTAATGGAGGGAACATCAATGGAGGGTATTCACCCAATGTCATAAATTCAGCACTGCACAGCATATTACTGTAGTACTGTACATCTGTAGATGCGTAAATGTAAGATATATGCTGGCCCCCAGTAAGTTTATTGTAATGTTTGCTACATGCAGATTTACCCATATATCTTCTTTAATCCATCTTCTTGACTGTAAAATTCCTTGTAAATTAAAAATAATTCTTGTATACGATTTTCGTTAACGTGTATTTATTTATTTATTTGTTTTGTTTATTTTTTCCTCGGATTTTGTTTTTTTATGAGGATTGTTGTTTCATTGATAGATATGGGTGTACATATTTGTAATTTCGAATGATGCAAATTTTGTGTCTTCGTTTATTTGAGTGCCATTCAGTTTGTCAATTAGCTGTGTGGTGTTTTTTATATTATTTTAGTTTTTAGTGTGATTTGGTTTCTTTATAATTTGTCCATGTGCTTTGTTATTTTGTTAGCTGGAGCCTCCTGCTAGATCCAATCACATTGGCACGGTTTTGACAACTTTCCATCTCGTTTCATAGTGTCCTGCTCTCAATCATCTGCGAACCAAATTTAATATCCCTTCAGATGTTAGAAGAAATTTAAATGGTAAAACTCCAACCGCCGGAATACCACTCTTCATAAAGAAGATTCAGTTGATACCAAAAGAATATTTACGGACTCTTAAATTTATAAGAACTTTGAAATTGGTCTAATTTGTAGGACGTTTAACTTAATAGATTGATATTGATTGAGATTGTTATCACTGTATTATTTATTGTATATACGATTCGTTGTTACATTTATTGTTGTATATAAACGAGATAACACGTGCTGTTACAAATAATTATAATAAAAATAAAATAATAATTGCTGAATACTCTATGTCAGCCGTCCCAACTATGTGTTGTGAAGCTGATCACAAGTTTTAATATTTTGTGTTAACGACAACGACGAAAACAACATACTAAGGCTGGATAACAGTTCTATCGAATTTGTCCTTTTTTTCTCTAATGAGTGTCTTAAATTGTTCCCCTAGTGGTTAAATCATGAGTGTATGAAAGTTATTCAGAATCCTGCATTTAAACTATTATTACACTAAGTGTGCAGTCTTAATTTTGTACAAAAAACATTATTTTTAACATAAACTTTTAAAATTCATTTGCTTACAAAATTGTTATGTATACTCAGATTTTATTTTATGACAAAGCACATAATAAGTATTGTGTGTTATACATGCACATTAACGTTGTGTTATGCACAGTTCTTGGTAAACTGAATTACAAACCTGGAGAAAAAGTCTTAAACATAGCTTACGATTCCTACCCTTAATGGCAACAAACACGTAATAGAAACAATAAGCTATAACTTTTATAACATTTATTTTAAATGTATAAGTTTATCAATGAAAAGCAAAGTTGTAATGGGTCTTAGGAAAAAGAAACACCAGGCTGTAGTGCCGGTTAAATAAGTGGTGAGGTAGGCGGAACCACGAAGAAGAATTTCAACAAACAAAGTAACCGCGACACCTACACTACCAGATGTTTTGTGTCGAATGACAATGCCTCAGAAATCGGGAGTCAATATTGTCAAAAAAAACTTGCGTGCCGTCAAACAGGTATATACTAAACGTAACTGTGAGGCTTTCAGATTCATGTTTTGGAAAAAGTTTGATACGTGGCAGCAAAATGTTCGTGACTTATCTGAAGTCTTTCAGTTTTCTGTCTTTCAGTTTGTCAAATAGCTGTGTGGGGTATTTTATATTATTTTAGTTTCTAGTGTGATTTCGTATTTTAATGATTTGTACATGTGTTTTGATATCTTGTAAGCTGGTGGTAATTTTCAGTTGATGAGTGGTCTTATAAGGTATCCTGTTTTATGTATCCTTACAATTATTTTCAGTGGTAGGGCTTTTAGCTTGTTGTTGCTGAATTAGGTTGTTTTTGTTTACTTTTATTAGCTTATTTATTTGCTTTAGGTATTTTTTGTTGGTTGTATTCTAGTTTTGTGCATTTGATTTTAGTTATAAAGTCTTTGGTTTTATTCATATATTCGTTTATATTTATAGCAATAAATGCGTTGCTTTTGTCTGTCTTTTGGTTTAAACCCAACATCGGTCAACAATCGGTATACAATGAGTATACAACGGAGAATCTCTGGTTTCCACCAATTTGAAAACTGAACGCGACAGCAACTCTGTTGACTATTAACGTGTGTTTAATTACTAAAATATTTCAAATATTATTTCTTCCTTTATAGGTGATAAGGAATATATATTAAATTTGTGTACACCCTCGTGGTCACGAAACTCTTCTACAGATTATCAGATACTATATACTGCCCGGTACAGAAATAGTCAATGATTGCTGGAAGACTTACAATTGCATTCAATTTGAAAGGCATTAATACGTGACTATTAACTTTTCTTATAGTTTTGTAAAACGCGACACCGGTGCCCAAACAAAGTAGTAGTAAAGTGGTGTGCCTAGATTCAAGATCACAAAACACCGCCTTATTGGGCACTTAGCCAAATTTATATTTAAAAGAAATGTATGTGACTACAAACATAAGACACGACGTATTTACAGCAATCGGTCAAGTGTACCTTGCCGAGGCAAACAATTGAAGGTTTAATTCCTCGCCCATATTTCCCGCCAACAATGCCGGCCGAATATCAGTACAAAAGGATGTGCGGTCGAGCTCTGCTATGTATCGTCATTGACCGATATACCGCTACGGTGCACGGCAGCGAAATCAAGCCGGCGGCGTATCAGCTGTTTTGTAACTCTACACAATGCGCTGCAAGTTTTCTGTACACTGCTTGGCAGGCTGAATACGCCTGTTCTTCCATTTTCAACACTCCGGCAGGGCGCTTCGTTTGACGGCTGACATCGTTAGATACCTTTAGAATGAATTAGTGAATTATAAAGTGCTTCAGGTTCCCCGCATAGTCGGCAGGTAAAAGAGGTCGCCAGGATGGGGAAATCACATATATCCTCATCCGCAGAGCGGAGCAACAAGGTCCCCAACGCCGTCAAACCAACCTAGACCCAACGGAACCTCTGCAGAGAAGGAATTACACTACCCGGGGAAGCTCGCCCTTGCTTTCATCACCGTCACTCTCCTCCAGCATTATATTGAGGAAAGTTCTATCATATGTGTCAGCAAAGAGCAGGTGGGACGATTCTTTTTTTATTAACCCCACACACACACAGCACTCCACCAGTTGTAAGCTACAAACGAAAGACTCAGTTAGCAACAATACACTTATACATCTAAGGGTTAATATTGGTCGTAACATGTCCTGTGCAGACATGGTGCATGATGTGACTATTGTGTTAGAGGGATCTCCTTATTATACATTGTTCGTAATTTAATTGTTATGCGTGTTGTTAAATGTTATTATTATTGCAACTTAAAAATTTTAATGTCTACAAAGTGAAGGCAATTTGAAAGTAACTTAAAAAATATATACCTGAAAAGTTTTAGTATCTCTACAATGAACAACTTGTATCTACCTGTTATATAGATTTTGTAATTTCATTAGTTAACTATATTATTAGATGTAGTAGTATACGTTGAAAATTCTTGTATCCATCTAATGAAAATAATTTGAATATACTTTTAAAAACTGTAACTTGAAAATAACTTAAAATCTATAACTCAAAAATTTTAATGTCTGGATTGCAGTGATTGCAGTGGTTGATGCTATTGATACTTGTTATTATTATTACTTGCAAACATTTAGTCTATAAATGAACATAACATGGAATTAATGAGCACTAATAAAAAAATTGTTGCTGTTACTCAAGTGTTTCATTGTAAGACCTGTCACTATGGGCTCAACACAAATTTCTTCTTCCATCTAGACACCAAGTATCTAGTTTTAAATAATTAAGTACCGACCCCCCCCCAAGAGAATAAAAGGGGGGCCGTTTCAGGATAAACGGGGAATCTGTTGTTTCCGGCAATTTGACCATTGAATCCGACCGAAGCTCTGATAATTAATAATGTAAGTTTCAGTTTTTTTAATAATTATAATATTTCAGATATTATTTTGTCCTTAATTTGTGGAACTGATCCCGTACGGGCGAAAATTGTTATAGATGGTACTGTCCTGGAACAAGTTAGCAGTTTTGAATACCTGGGCTACAGTGTGTCTTATAATGCAAGCAACGACGTGGTGCATAAGTTGCATAAGTTCAACATTATGTGCGGGACTATATGGCGAACCCTTAAGTCACCAAGTGAAGGAGCACGCATAAACGTCTACAATTCTGATGGATCTTTCCACACTTTTTTACGGGTCTGAGAATTGGACTTTAACAGAAGGTTAGATCAGTCGCATCCAAGTGGCTGAAATGAGAATTCTCAGACACGTGGCACGGTATAGTCTCCATGGTCGTAGAAGAAACACAGATATACGGCAGGAACTTAATATTATGGATCGCCCAGTATCTGCTGAATTAGTGAGAACATTTTTTCCGAATGGATGACTGCCGCATCCCCAAACAACTTTGGAACTATAAGCCGAGAGGATGGAGAGGTGTGGGACGTCTGAGGAAGCGCTGGAGTAACCAGCTGTAATATTTGACTATTTGAAACCGGAACAAACCATTCTTGGTTTAAACCTTGAGGATGAAGAAGAAGAAGATTTTGTCCTTAATAGTTTATAAGAATTTATATATTACGTTTGACAAAATAAAAAGTGACACACAATTATAACTCATATGTAATCCGGTAGGAAAAACAGTATCCTTATAAATTCTCCTACATATGAATTGGCCCGATATCGTCCTGCAATTCTATAACATATTTCCAACATAAAGTATAAAGATTCATGTGATTTTCATGAAAAAATGTGTGTTCAATTACCAACTAATCATCAACTTGGCTCTTGCAATATATAGAAACGCCATGTCACATATTCTTTATAGGGTTTATGTGGTTTTTACCTAAGAGTCGGTGAATACCGGGATAGGCGTAGGTATACAGTCCTTCGAAAAAACTTAGTGATAAACTCAATAAAATAAGCACTGCCCCATACTGCTTTGTGTTATATAGAAATGATTGGCTTCCCAAAGGTAGGAGAAGTAAAGTGCTACACCAAACGAAGGCCAGGCTCCTTCTATATGTAGAGGAAGCATATAGGAAACCCATAGTAACCAGTCTATGTAAATAATAGCAGTGGTAGAGGAATAGTACAGTATTCTTTATTGTTGAATTTATCTGCAGCTATCAAATAATATTTCGGAAAGTAATTAAATGTAAGGAACTGCTTCTCATATTATTAAAATTTTAATACTTTACTTTACTTTTAATTTTAATGAAAATAACATCCGCTGTTAAAGTAACGATACAAAATAAAGTAATAATTGTAGGACTTCAGATATACTTTACATGTTTTCAACATTTATTACATGTATTTGAGAAATTGTAAATATGTTTCATAAAAAATTAAAAAATAATTTTTATTTCTTTATGAGCAACTTCACAAGTTATCTTGAAGTAATATTGAATAATATTATATATTATTAAATTATATTACTTCTGCAAGTTGTTGATATTATTTTAATTAATTATCCTGACGTACATTTCACAAGATAGATTCGATATCTTCTCAGGCTATATAATATTATAATATACACGTTGTCAATATTATAATGGACCCGCGGCACTTAGTAGAATTATGGCAAACGCCAGTGGGCCGAAACCTTTGAAGCGACGGCTACTTGTGTCGGTCACGCATTCAATACTGCTTTATGGTGCGGAGATATGGGCTGATGCACTCAAGCTCGAGAAATACAGACGACGTATGTCAGCAGTGCAGCGAAGCGGCGCTCTCAGAGTGGCTTGCTCCTACGCATGGTTTCGTAGTCCCGGCTCCTGTCATCGCGGGAATAATCCCAATCGATCTGCTGGCACAGGAACGGAATCTAGTTTACAAGAGGAAGGCCAAGTAGATACTGTACAAGTTCACAAGGAGGCCAGTGCTCGTACTATGGCTAGGTGGCAGGAAAGATGGAGCAGTGACACGAAGGGAAGATGGCCCGCTAGGCTCATAAAACAGTTAGCTGAGTAGACTGATCGCAAACATTGCGAGATTAATTTTTTCTTAAAACAGTTCTAACTGGCCACGGCCTGTTCCGGGCTTACCTATATAGGATAGGGAAAGTAGACAGACCAGATTGAATTTCTACAACCAAAAATTGGACGATGTGAATCACACGTTTTTCACCTGTGATAGATGGAAAGAAGACAGGCAAACACTGGTAAATGTAGTGTGACAGATCTCACCTGAAAATATTATCGGAATAATGCTGGAGAGCGAACATTATTGGGAGCAAGTGGCAGCTTACATAGAGAAGGTACTAAGGCAAAAGAAGGTAGCCGATGATGATCTTGCTGGGGCCGCTGACAGAATAGCAGGAAACAGGTTTTAACGCTGAAAGGGTTAAAACAGACGTACGTCCACAGGACGAAGTACAAATGGCACCACCTTGAAGTATTACGAAAGCTGAGTCCCAAGGTGGATCCATACCGCGGACGACAACAAGGTTTGTGGTTTTGGTTGGTGCGAGTCCCACACACCGTAGGAGTGCGGACCCTCCTGCGGCGAACATAAGTTTTCCAAAAAAAAAAAATTATAATGGACAATATGCAATGGACATCCTAATTACGTCCAAAACGTAGCAAACAATATTACCATAGGATACCATATAAAGACACTGTATGAATAAGTAGAGATCGCAAGTTCCAACATTGTAAATTAGATGATGAGGAAACTTGTAAAAATGTTAGTTTCAAGTATTTTTAGACTTGTGAAGCAACTTTAAGTGCAGTGAAATTATGCGTAATGATACTTAGTCGCGTAAGTAGTGCGCGTGTGCGAGGGTACCTAATTATTTTTTTAGATAATCTTAAAACACACGTTAATTTGAATAAATATAAAAATGCTGATATTCTTAAGGAAATATGGGAATTTAAATCAAACGTCTTGTAACAAAAACACCTTCCTGATGACAGTAGTTGTTTTTAAAATTAGTTACTGTTTCAGTATTTACCGAGAATAGCTCCTAGAGTTGGCCTGATCAATTGTGGAGTACGACAAGGGTGTCCATTATCACCTTCTTTTTCTAATTTATATATTGACAATGTCACATGAAACTGGCAGATGTGTCGTCCAGAATATTTTAATGATTGGTCACTCTACAATTGACACTTTGTTGTTTACCGACGATCAGGCTATTCTGTAGGACTCTGAAAACAGACTGCAGATGGGTATACATTTGTTAAATCGAATCTGCAAAGACTCTGGATTGCAAGTATGCACACTTAAGACCAAGGTGGTGGCTTTTCGTGGAACTGATCCCGTACGGGCAAAAATTGTTATAGATGGTACCGTACTGTTTTTGGAACAAGTTAGCAATTTTGAATACCTGGGCTGCAGTGTGTCTTATAATGCATTCAACGACGTTGTGAATAAGTTGGTTAAGCTCAACCTTATATGTGGGACCATTAAGCAAACTCTTAAGGCAGCATGTAAAGAAACACGCCTAAAATTCTACACGCTGATGACTCTTCCCACACTTCTTATTGGGTCTGAGAATTAGACTTTAACGAAATGCCAGGCCAGTCGCATCTAAGCGGCTGAAATGAGATTTGTCAGGCACATAGCAGAGTACACAATCCATGATCATAAAAGAAACAGAGATATACGGCAGGAACTTGATATTTTGAGTATACTCAACAGGTTTACCCAGTATCGGCTGAATTGGTAGGACCATTTTTGCTGAATGGATGACTGCCGCATTCCCAATCAACTATGGAAGTATAAGCCTAGGGACGGAGAGGTGTGGGACGTCCGAGGAAGCGCTGGAGTGACCAGCTCTAATCTTTGCCTATTTGAGACCGGTACAAACCATCCTTGGTTTATTCGTTGAAGAAGATGATCAGGACCGGCCCCAGCGCTCTGCCGCCCTGTGTAATATTTATGAGTCCCGTCCCCCTTCCTATTTTACTTCTGAACACATTGACCCACACTAGACCTAATCTAAAGATACGGCGATTGCCTTTAAATGACGACTAGGGATGTTTGCATTGTTGTGTTTATCAAATAACTAGAACTTTTTCGCGTTTACGATGCGGCGAACGGCCACAATAAAAATTGTAGATACAATACAAGTAATCGTAAGACATAAGATTGCATGCCTATGTGATGACCTAAAATTAAAATACTAACTAAAATTCATTATGATTGAAATGTAACAAAAATAATGTATCTTATACCTTAGTTAAAAGTACTCGTCTAGCTTTTGCGCTGCCAAACTCCTTTATGACTTCGTTGTAATCAAGTGATTCAGCTAATAAGATATAGTCGCTAGACCACTCAGGCGAGTCTCGGACTTACTCGATCTGAGATACGTTTTATTAAGTTTGAGCTTCGAAAAAGTACTTTCTCAGCCTGCCACTGTCACAGGTAATGTTAGCAAAATTCTTAGAGCGACACCATCAATTGGCGCGAACCCATACACTTGAATAAATTTTAAAGTCTCAACACGAGTACTTTTAAGTTTTACAGTTGTTGAAAGCACTTTAAGTTTATCCTGTAAATCAATAGCGCTGGTGACTTTTGTTTCGCCATGAGTTAAGCCATTGGACAGTTTAGTACGCTTATCCGACAAGACTTCAATAGTTTTCCCTCAATTTAAAAACTTAATATCCCGGAATCTACTGCCCTTTAAAGTTTGCCGCCCTGGGCGGTGGCACGGTTCGCCCCTGCCTGGAGCCGGGCCTGATGATGATGATGACGATGTTTTAGTGTTTCATGTATAACTTTATAAAGAAATTTGATTTAGAAAAAAAAATTATCAGAAAGTTTTTGTTTTTTTTTCACCCGGTCGGGGTGTATGTGACACGGATATTCTAACTGAATATCAAATGTAGCAAACAATATTGCCATAGGATAGCATGTAAAGATGTCTTCCATTTAATACAGACTGTTGCGTCAAGATAACCAATCCATGATTTTGAAGGTAACGAATAAAGCATAACTACTAAAGGAACACCAAGCGTCAAATTGCGTAGCGTTACTTTTTGGTGTAGGCGACTAAAATTCCTGTAAAAACTGAATGAAAAGATAACGTTAACAAATGGAAATGGTAAAAGTTTTAAACCAATTTGCTTTGAGGACGAATATGCTACAGCTTGCTAGCACATACACCATATTAGAACCTGACGTGACATGTTGACAGGAATTACTTGTGTGATTCATACGACCAACCAAGAGGTACGTTTATATAACATTCTGTGAAGAGGAGGTGTAGTACTGTATTATTTAACAAAAGCAATCCAACTTTTCTGTAGACAAATATCATACAGGCGGAACAACATTTTTAACATTATCATTTCCAAAACTACTATTTTTTATCACTGCCACATTCTGCAGTTCCAAGTTTTTAAAAATTATATTTCGTATTTTTAATAGAGTCTCATTCTAAAGGTAGCATATTAAATAGGTTTCTAACCTAGACAAAGTTAGAAGTTATCTAGGTTTTCTGTTTTGCGTTTATATTATGTTACTCTACTTGTCTCATAGGAAATATTCAAATCAATTTTTGTATACTTCTATACACAGCTAGGCCACAGAAAACGAATTAGCTTACTGTGCTTTATTGTATATAACGTAGTAACTCATTTTCGTAAACAGATATGAGTTACAAAACTTTAGCACAATCTAAGTTTATATTACTTGAATTTTTTCTAAGTTTTTTCCAAGGAATCCACCGACTCCTAGGAAAAACCCACATAAACCCTATGACGATGATGCGACAAATTGTATTTCGTATCCACTGACTCCTAGGGAAAACCATATAACCCTATGACGATGATGTGACAAGGTGTGTCAGTGCCCCAATAAGCACTGCCCCGTACCCCCTTGCCTAATATAGAACTGATTGGTTTCCCAAAGTTAAGGGGAAAAAACTCCTACATTAACGCCAAGCTCTAAGCTGTAGAAGAAGCAGCTGTTGGTAGGAAACTCCTAGTCCTCCCGCTCCTAGTAAGCCGTTTATGTAAATAAGTTAATATAGTTGCAGTAGTCTAGAAATAGTACTGTTTTATTTATTGTTGATTGTGTATATAATTATCAAACTAGAATTAATGAACTACTTCTAATATTATTGTAACCTTCAATACTTTACTTTAATATTAATTAAAATCTTTTAAAACCTTATATTGAATGTATAAGTACATTAATGAAAACGAAAAGTTGTTACAGTTCCTATCAAAATCATTGGCACAGTGAATCCTTTGGTACAATAAATGGCGAGGTAGCCCGAATCGCGATGATGGATGTCGGTAAAATATTGAACCATTGCACAAGCACTACCAGATGCTACGTGCTGAACAGAGAACACCTTGGAAATCAGGAGTCGATATCGTTGGACGATCTTGGTGACTTGAAGTAGCTGTGATTTTATAACCTTATTATTAAAATTTATAAGATATAATTTCATTATATGGTGTAAAATGACGATAATATAAAATTAATAATTGTTAGATATTCAGATATAGTTTACTTCCTCTTAACGTTTAATTGTAATTATATTTTATAGTATTTAAATATTTTTTTCTGTTTTATGTGTGTGTGTGTTATATATATTTGTATATTTGTTATTTTGTTGATTATGTGTATTTATGTCTATATGTTTGAGGTTGTGTGTGGGGGTGTATTGAGAAGTACTTAACGATTTTGGTTTAATTAGTTTATCTCAGTTATTGGAGACAGATGTCGTGGAACGTACACTGAACCAATTGATATTTTATAAAAAGGTTTCCTTATCTTTGTGAGTGCGTCAGAGTGCAAGTGAGATATACGCTCAAGAGAGAGAGAGTGTGTGTGTGAGAGAGAGAGAGAGAGAGAGAGAGAGAGAGAGAGAGAGAGAGAGAGAGAGAGAGAGAGAGAGAGAGAGAGAGAGATACTTTTCATGCTTGTTCACACTTTTCGCTAATGAACACATTCGGTAAGCGCTATCCTAGTCACAGTGACTTATTGTTTCAAAACTATTGTGTTTTCTAAAATCCTCCGTAATGGTTTAAATTAATTATGTTTCTATATTATGTCGTACACCATTAGATTACACTTTCTGCAATTAGTACATCATTTACAACACATTTTGTGCTTAATAAATAAAAATGTCAAACACTTTAATTTACATAACAATATCTTTTTATAACTAATAATATTTTAATAACAATAAATTTTTGTTATTACAATTATCATTAGTAGCTTTTGTTGGTTTTGTTTTCTTGCGCAATCTAGGAGCTCAAGCAGCCCCATGATGGACCCCTGTAAAATGCGAAATATTGTCGATAATGTAAGACCCAGTGAATATGTCGTAACATCTCTAGAGGAATTTCTACTCTTCAGCGAGGAGAAGTTGAGACAGGCTGTAAGCGCTATGAGATTTAAGACGCCGCCAGGACCTGACGTAGTTCCTGCAGAGGCGAGGAAGTCGATGGAGTGAGCTTGCCCTCAATTGCTTCGAAATGTATACAATCGGTGTCAAAAGGCATCCGACTCGCCAAACCATGGAAGGTGCAACAGTTAGTAGGCTACTGATCAGTAAGGATTAAGATGATCTGGGCCCTTTCAGGCCACTGCACAAGTTGGACACGGAAATGACTTTACTATATAAGACGCGAGATACTAGTATTGTACAAAGTAAGTTTTATTATTGTTTTATTATGCACTTGTAAAATTGACTTGTTTATACAAAATTTTAACCTGATCGCTTTTATATATTTTTTTAATGAAATAACATTAAATCGTTTCTTCTTACTAATATCAAGTTATACGTTATAAACTTTTGGGTAAACTAAAGTACAAAGAGTATCAGGTTTAAATTTTCATGAATGAAAAATATAGCTTTTAATTTGTTTTCGTGGTAGTAATAAAGAAATACATGTAAATAACAATTTCTTTTAACGCCTGACATTAAAAAGTACATATATATCAATGAAAACGGAAAGGTGATTAAGCTCCTAGTAAAAACTATCGGCACGGCGTACATTTTGGTTCAATAAATGATAAGGTAGCCGGAATCACAAGGATAGATCTCGGTAAATTAGTGAACCACGGCACCAGCAGTACCTGGTGCTACGTGCTGAACAGAGAACACCTTGGAAATCAGATGCCGATATCGTTGGACGACCTCGGTAATGTGAAGCAGTTTTAGTAGAATTATAGTGGAACTTTCTTGTCAGTATTACACGTAACCGGTGCCTTTGTCTGATTACAATTAACTACAAACCGAACAGCTGCCAGAAAACAGTGAGCAGTCTGAATTCAAAGAGCTTGAGAACAGTGGTCCAACACTGTTATAAATGATAGAAAAGATGTTATAATATTAAAGGAAAGAAAAAGGATTTAAGTAGTTTAATTAATGAAAAAGTGAAATTTGATAATGAAGATAAACTTTACCACATATTAAGAAAGGGAGAAATGTAGAATATAAAGGTTGGTTGGAGTTTTAATACTTAGTGGTGGGAAAAGTACAAGACAATAATGAAAAGTTACCTGTCAGCAATGAAGAAATACTGGGACAAGGGTTGATGACAGGGCTGATTGTTTACTGGCTAAAACGTAACAAGGTTGTTTACCTGCTATGTTTGTATATATTGAGTTGACGCTTCCAGTTTGTGGATAAGGTATATAAAGGGGTGAAGGTTTTTAGGTAGATTGTTGTGTTCCATCTGAAGATGAGCCGAGAGGCTTGAAAGCGGTTATGGAAAGTATAATTAAAGTTTGGAAAGTTTAGTAAAAATTAAACTTAACCACTAAAGTGTGTTTACCCTTTAATTGTTATAGGCTAAATGACTCGGCTATGGCCACGTAACTAAAACCTGTGAATGTTCGGATACAAGGATGACTTGCGAAAAGTGCAGTCAGAAATGTTATCTTGTTAAAACATGATGTGTGGTCTGTGCTGAGGCAGGACGTGATTACGCATACTTCAGGAACTTTAACCGCACGTTATTTTTACGATTGTGTGACCCATCGCCACGGCCTGCTAATCTTCCATGCCGTCCAAGAGGACTCATCACTACAACGTACCGGCATACTAGTAGGCTGTCAAATTGCATTACTGATGGGCTCCACCAAGGCCAGGGCGTGCAGGCTTGTAAGATGGTCAATGGCTGCCACTGCCTTATTCTATTTTTAAGAATTGGGAAGGTCGACCCTTGGTCAGTGGGAGGTGTCCCTTCTTAGTAACGGGGTATCTAAACTGACTCCTTAGGAGATCGCGCAGCCCCAGGAGACGAGTACGCCTGTCATCTGCCCCACAGTTGGAAGAAATTAGCTGTCAACTGTGAATTCAGCGATGAACAGGTATCATCATTCTGACTACATTAAAAAGTAGGCGAAACTTCATGGAATGCAGACAACGTGCAAGACAATGTAGAGCCTTTCGCAGTGCAGTAAACAGTAGTTCATAGAGTAACATGCGCTTCAGCAGATGTTCTTCAAGCACTGGGGAAGGTGAAGATTTAATGGAGGGAACATCAATGGAGGGTATTCACCCAATGTCATAAATTCAGCACTGCACAGCATATTACTGTAGTACTGTACATCTGTAGATGCGTAAATGTAAGATATATGCTGCCCCCAGTAAGTTTATTGTAATGTTTGCTACATGCAGATTTACCCGTATATCTTCTTTAATCCATCTTCTTGACTGTAAAATTCCTTGTAAATTAAAAATAATTCTTGTATACGATTTCCGTTAACGTGTATTTATTTATTTATTTGTTTTGTTTATTTTTTCCTCGGATTTTGTTTTTTATGAGGATTGTTGTTTCATTGATAGATATGGGTGTACATATTTGTAATTTCGAATGATGCAAATTTTGTGTCTTCGTTTATTTGAGTGCCATTCAGTTTGTCAATTAGCTGTGTGGTGTTTTTTATATTATTTTAGTTTTTAGTGTGATTTGGTTTCTTTATAATTTGTCCATGTGCTTTGTTATTTTGTTAGCTGGAGCCTCCTGCTAGATCCAATCACATTGACACGGTTTTGACAACTTTCCATCTCGTTTCATAGTGTCCTGCTCTCCATCATCTGCGAACCAAATTTAATATCCCTTCAGATGTTAGAAGAAATTTAAATGGTAAAACTCCAACCGCCGGAATACTACTCTTCATAAAGAAGATTCAGTTGATAACAAAAGTATATTTACGGACTCTTAAATTTATAAGAACTTTGAAATTGGTCTAATTTGTAGGACGTTTAACTTAATAGATTGATATTGATTGAGATTGTTATCACTGTATTATTTATTGTATATACGATTCGTTGTTACATTTATTGTTGTATATAAACGAGATAACACGTGCTGTTACAAATAATTATAATAAAAATAAAATAATAATTGCTCAATACTCTATGTCAGCCGTCCCAGCTATATGTTGTGAAGCTGATCACAAGTCTTAATATTTTGTGTTAACGACAACGACGAAAACAACAGCCTAAGGCTGGATAACAGTTCTATCGAATTTGTCCTTTTTTTCCCTAATGAGTGTCTTAAATTGTTCCCCTAGTGGTTAAATCATGAGTGTATGAAAGTTATTCAGAATCCTGCATTTAAACTATTATTACACTAAGTGTGCAGTCTTAATTTTGTACAAAAAACATTATTTTTTACATAAACTTTTAAAATACAATTGCTTACAAAATTGTTATGTATACTCAGATTTTTTTTTTGACAAAGCACATTATAAGTATTGTGTGTTATACATGCACATTAACGTTGTGTTATGCACAGTTCTTGGTAAACTGAATTACAAACCTGGAGAAAAAGTCTTAAACATAGCTTACGATTCCTACCCTTAATGGCAACAAACACGTAATAGAAACAATAAGCTATAACTTTTATAACATTTATTTTAAATGTATAAGTTTATCAATGAAAAGCAAAGTTGTAATGGGTCTTAGGAAAAAGAAACACCAGGCTGTAGTGCCGGTTAAATAAGTGGTGAGGTAGGCGGAACCACGAAGAAGAATTTCAACAAACAAAGTAACCGCGACACCTACACTACCAGATGTTTTGTGTCGAATGACAATGCCTCAGAAATCGGGAGTCAATATTGTCAAAAAAAACTTGCGTGCCGTCAAACAGGTATATACTAAACGTAACTGTGAGGCTTTCAGATTCATGTTTTGGAAAAAGTTTGATACGTGGCAGCAAAATGTTCGTGACTTATCTGAAGTCTTTCAGTTTTCTGTCTTTCAGTTTGTCAAATAGCTGTGTGGGGTATTTTATATTATTTTAGTTTCTAGTGTGATTTCGTATTTTAATGATTTGTACATGTGTTTTGATATCTTGTAAGCTGGTGGTAATTTTCAGTTGATGAGTGGTCTTATAAGGTATCCTGTTTTATGTATCCTTACAATTATTTTCAGTGGTAGGGCTTTTAGCTTGTTGTTGCTGAATTAGGTTGTTTTTGTTTACTTTTATTAGCTTATTTATTTGCTTTAGGTATTTTTTGTTGGTTGTATTCTAGTTTTGTGCATTTGATTTTAGTTATAAAGTCTTTGGTTTTATTCATATATTTGTTTATATTTATAGCAATAAATGCGTTGCTTTTGTCTGTCTTTTGGGTTAAACCCAACATCGGTCAACAATCGGTATACAATGAGTATACAACGGAGAATCTCTGGTTTCCACCAATTTGAAAACTGAACGCGACAGCAACTCTGTTGACTATTAACGTGTGTTTAATTACTAAAATATTTCAAATATTATTTCTTCCTTTATAGGTGATAAGGAATATATATTAAATTTGTGTACACCCTCGTGGTCACGAAATTCTTCTACAGATTATCAGATACTATATACTGCCCGGTACAGAAATAGTCAATGATTGCTGGAAGACTTACAGTTGCATTCAATTTGAAAGGCATTAATACGTGACTATTAACTTTTCTTATAGTTTTGTAAAACGCGACACCGGTGCCCACACAAAGTAGTAGTAAAGTGGTGTGCCTAGATTCAAGATCACAAAACACCGCCTTATTGGGCATTTAGCCAAATTTATATTTAAAAGAAATGTATGTGACTACAAACATAAGACACGACGTATTTACAGCAATCGGTCAAGTGTACTGTGCCGAGGCAAACAATTGAAGGTTTAATTCCTCGCCCATATTTCCCGCCAACAATGCCGGCCGAATATCAGTACAAAAGGATGTGCGGTCGAGCTCTGCTATGTATCGTCATTGACCGATATACCGCTACGGTGCACGGCAGCGAAATCAAGCCGGCGGCGTATCAGCTGTTTTGTAACTCTACACAATGCGCTGCAAGTTTTCTGTACACTGCTTGGCAGGCTGAATACGCCTGTTCTTCCACTTTCAACACTCCGGCAGGGCGCTTCGTTTACCGGCTGGCATCGTTAGACATCTTTAGAATGAATTAGTGAATTATAAAGTGCTTCAGGTTCCCCGCATAGTCGGGAGGTAAAAGAGGTCGCCAGGATGGGGAAATCACATCTATCCTCATCCGCAGAGCGGAGCAACAAGGTCCCCAACGCCGTCAAACCAACCTAGACCCAACGGAACCTCTGCAGAGAAGGAATTACACGTGTTGTTAAATGTTATTATTATTGCAACTTAAAAATTTTAATGTCTACAATGTGAAGGAAATTTGAAAATAACTTAAAAAATATATACCTGAAAAGTTTTAGTATCTCTACAATGAACAACTTGTATCTACCTGTTATATAGTTTTTGTTATTTCATTGGTTAACCATATTATTAGATGTAGTAGTATACGTTGAAAATTTCTTGTATCCATGTGATGAAAATAATTTGAATATACCTTTAAAAACTGTAACTTGAAAATAACTTAAAATCTATAACTCAAAATTTTTAATGTCTGGATTGCAGTGATTGCAGTGGTTGATCATATTGTTACATGTTATTATTATTACTTCCAAATATTTAATGTCTATAAATGAACTTAACTTGGAATTAATGAGCACTAATAAAAAAATGTTTGCTGTTACTCAAGTGTTTCATTGTAAGACCTGTCACTATGGGCTCAACACAAATTTCTTCTTCCATCTAGACACCAAGTATCTAGTTTTAAATAATTAAGTAGCGACCCCCCTCCACAGAATAAAAGGAGGGCCGTTTCAATGGTAGCAGAGCGTGGTTGAGATCCATGACCTAAAAGGTGACAGGACTTGCAAGGTAGCTTGGGGAGTTTTTTTTGGTGGATTTTGCAGGGTAGATACCCTGGGACAGTAAAGGAAGGTGTAAGAAGATATAAATATATGTTGAAAATGAAAGCAGTTTAAAACAAAGATTTTTATTGTGTTATATATTTTGATTGTTTTAAAAAATGTTAATGTTGTGTTTTGTGTGTTAAATATGTTAAATTAAACGTTATATATTATGGATGTAAACTGCAGGTAACATAGAGCTATTATTCAGTACGGGTCATACACACATTTATGCAGTTTTTACGTCGCTTACCTTCCTCGTCGGAGCTGGTCACCACCTGTTTAATCATGTTCCATATTGACCTGTATGGTTGAAGTATACCCGGTCTTCAATGACTTTCCTGCCTAACGAAGGCACTGATTGATAGATTGTTTCTGGAGCTACGGCAGCCCTATTGAGGAAATTCCCTAGATAAAATATATATATATATCTTTTATCTAGATAAAATATATATATTTATTTGATGGATCTTATTTATTCTAGTGTCACATTGTATGGTTTCGTATGTTTAGGTCAATTAGTATCAGTGTTGTGTGTTTTCTTGTCTTGGGGGAGCTTGCTTTGCCTTTTTCCACCCCTTTCCTATTGCATCGTTAGGGGACCCTGTGGTCACTTGAACGAAATCAAGTTTTTCCGTTGTTTGTCGTGATGTTGTGTTGAATTGTTGTTTGTGTTGTTCCCAGCTCGAGTGATTGTTTGTTATTTTTTTTAATTGTGTAATTCTGGTGGTAACTTGTATCGGGTTGATTCAACTGAGCATGCAATTAAAATAAAGATGAGTAAACATTTTTTTATGGTCTTGTGTTTTTAAAATGGGAATTTTAACGGCAATTGCACTTAAGAAAACATATTTTAAGAATAAATGCATTGAATAATTGAACTCGAATCAACATGATGGATTTGAAGAGTGATGCACGCCGGTCCGAGTTAACCTTTGGCCGGCGGATTGCCACATGTGTAGTGATGTTCTATTATTGTCACTCTTATCTCATAAACTCGTGCATCGTCTCATGTTATTTATTGTGTATTTAGCATTCTGAGCTCAAGGGCGACTTCGTCTGTTTCCTTCCAGTCAGCTGTTCCATTATTGACAAATGTAGGTCACTTATTAACGCTGAGTCATTGTTTGGTCCGATTCAGACCGTATTCTCACGTGGTGTCTCCCCTCGCGATGAGGTAGGGAAATTCTGGCGTTCCTGTAAAGAAGTTACCCCCCCCACTCACATATTAAGGTTACCTAATAGATAAAGCGATTTAGAATTTGAAGTTCGCGTGCCCTCGGTCCGATTTTCCCCTGCTTGGTTTATCGGGGCCGGCCTCCCTTGTGTAGGGGTGTTGACCACTCATATGCCAAGGTGGAAGTTACCTTGTTGTGTTGCTATATGAGTGGTCTGTTCAGGATGTGGAGTCATTGATAAGGTGACCACTCACATATGAAGGTTGTAATGCCTTGTTAGCCTTCGGACATCAGTATGTGAGTAGTTGGTTGTGTCACTAGTGTGGGTGACGTTGGGCCGGTCCCCCGTGATGTAGCATGGTGGAAGGGTCGTGAGGGGTTTTAAGTGTTATTAGGTCCTGGGGGGGATGGAATTTGTCCTGTTTAGGTAGTGTTAATTACGTCTTGGGTCTTAGTTTTTTTTTTTGGGGGGAGTTTAGGAGGCCTTCAGAGGTCAAAACTCAGAGAAGGTGTACCCAATTCTTGTCTTTTTTCTTTTCTTCTTCTATCACTTGTTGCTGTATGCTGACCCTGATCAAGTCACCATGCAGCACCGCACACTTACACATATACACACTCAGGCACACATGCACACACACTCCAATTCTTTCTTCTGCTTGTTTCGTTTTCTCTCTGAGCCTCTCTCCTCCTAAGAGCGTGTATTTTCTGAGATTCTCCAGGGCTGCCCAGTGAAATGTGATGCTCATGAAGATGTAGTCGCGGTCCCATATTCTAGGTATTCTGCCTCCAGTTTTGTTGAGGGTCATGAAAATATTGTAGTCGCTGTCGCACTTTCGGTCCGGGTTTGAGTCGGATGGGGAGTTGACCCCTCACATGTCAAGGGCCTTGTATCAGCTGATATCTTGTCTGCTATGCAGCGTAGTGACATATGTGTTTCCTTGTTGTCCGAAGGGCAGGTGTGAGTGATGGTAGGGAATGTCGTGTTTAGGGTGTTGATTGGTGCTTGGGTTCTCAGGTTGTGAGAGTTTGAGTAAGGGTATTGTGATGAGATTTCCCAAAGCAATCAAGAGGACTACAGGATTCCTGAGGAAGCAGACATGCGGACTATGAGGGGGTGAGCTGGTGTGAATTTAGTTGATTTTTTGGGGGGCAACTATGTTGCTCTTTTGGGGTGAGGGTGTGCCGAGGCAAAAAATGTAAGGTTTAATCCTCGGCCATATTTCCCGCCGACAATGCCGGCCGAATATCAGTACAAAAGGTTGTGCGGTCGAGCTCTGCTATGTATCGGCATTGACCGATACGGTGCACGGCAGCGATATACCGCTACGGTGCACGGCAGCGAAATCAAGCCGGCGGCGTATCAGCTGTTTTGTAACTCTACACAATTCGCTGCAAGTTTATCTGTACACTGCTTGGCAGGATGAATACGCCTGTTCTTCCATTTTCAACACTCCGGCAGGGCGCTTCGTTTGACGGCTGGCATCGTTAGATACCTTTAGAATGAATTAGTGAATTATAAAGTGCTTCAGGTTCCCCGCATAGTCGGCAGGTAAAAGAGGTCGCCAGGATGGGGAAATCACATCTATCCTCATCCGCAGAGAGGAGCAACAAGGTCCCCAACGCCGTCAAACCAACCTAGACCCAACGGAACCTCTGCAGAGAAGGAATTACACTACCCGGGGAAGCTCGCCCTTGCTTTCATCACCGTCACTCTCCTCCAGCATTACAGAGCGGAACGTTCTATCATATGTGTCAGCAAAGAGCAGGTGGGAGTATTCTTTTTTTATTAACCACACACACACAGCACTCCACCAGTTGTAAGCTACAAACGGAAGACTCAGTTAGCAACAGTAGACTCATACATCTAACGGTTAAGATTGGTCGTAACATGTCCTGTTCAGACATCGTGCATGATGTGACTATTGTGTTAGAGGGATCTGCTTATTGTACATTTTTCGTAATTTAATTGTTATGCGTGTTGTTAAATGTTATTATTATTGCAACTTAAAAATTTTAATGTCTACAAAGTGAAGGCAATTTGAAAGTAACTTAAAAAATATATACCTGAAAAGTTTTAGTATCTCTACAATGAACAACTTGTATCTACCTGTTATATAGATTTTGTAATTTCATTAGTTAACTATATTATTAGATGTAGTAGTATACGTTGAAAATTCTTGTATCCATCTAATAAAAATAATTTGAATATACCTTTAAAAACTGTAACTTGAAAATAACTTAAAATCTATAACTCAAAAATTTTAATGTCTGGATTGCAGTGATTGCAGTGGTTGATGCTATTGATACTTGTTATTATTATTACTTGCAAACATTTAGTCTATAAATGAACATAACATGGAATAAATGAGTAATAATAAAAAAATTGTTGCTGTTACTCAAGTGTTTCATTTAAGACCTGTCACTATGGGCTCAACACAAATTTCTTCTTCCATCTAGACACCAAGTATCTAGTTTTAAATAATTAAGTACCGACCCCCCTCCCCAAGAGAATAAAAGGGGGGCCGTTTCAGGATAAACGGGGAATCTGTTGTTTCCGGCAATTTGACCATTGAATCCGACCGAAGCTCTGATAATTAATAATGTAAGTTTCAGTTTTTTTAATAATTATAATATTTCAGATATTATTTTGTCCTTAATTTGTGGAACTGATCCCGTACGGGCGAAAATTGTTATAGATGGTACTGTCCTGGAACAAGTTAGCAGTTTTGAATACCTGGGCTACAGTGTGTCTTATAATGCAAGCAACGACGTGGTGCATAAGTTGCATAAGTTCAACATTATGTGCGGGACTATATGGCGAACCCTTAAGTCACCAAGTGAAGGAGCACGCATAAACGTCTACAATTCTGATGGATCTTTCCACACTTTTT
The DNA here is from genome assembly GCA_034769895.1 of Magicicada septendecula. Lineage (NCBI taxonomy): Eukaryota > Metazoa > Arthropoda > Insecta > Hemiptera > Cicadidae > Magicicada > Magicicada septendecula. Next base: position 113,651,387 of record CM068374.1, on the reverse strand, counting down.
TACGGGTCTGAGAATTGGACTTTAACAGAAGGTTAGACCAGTCGCATCCAAGTGGCTGAAATGAGAATTCTCAGACACGTGGCACGGTATAGTCTCCATGGTCATAGAAGAAACCCAGATATACGGCAGGAACTTAATATTATGGATCGCCCAGTATCTGCTGAATTGGTGGGAACATTTTTTCCGAATGGATGACTGCCGCATCCCCAAACAACTTTGGAACTATAAGCCGAGAGGATGGAGAGGTGTGGGACGTCTGAGGAAGCGCTGGAGTAACCAGCTGTAATATTTGACTATTTGAAACCGGAACAAACCATTCTTGGTTTAAACCTTGAGGATGAAGAAGAAGAAGATTTTGTCCTTAATAGTTTATAAGAATTTATATATTACGTTTGACAAAATAAAAAGTGACACACAATTATAACTCATATGTAATCCGGTAGGAAAAACAGTATCCTTATAAATTCTCCTACATATGAATTGGCCCGATATCGTCCTGCAATTCTATAACATATTTCCAACATAAAGTATAAAGATTCATGTGATTTTCATGAAAAAATGTGTGTTCAATTACCAACTAATCATCAACTTGGCTCTTGCAATATTGAAACGCCATGTCACATAATCTTCATAGGGTTTATGTGGTTTTTACCTAAGAGTCGGTGAATACCGGGATAGGCGTAGGTTACAGTCCTTCGAAAAAGCTTAGTGATAAACTCAATAAAATAAGCACTGCCCCATACTGCTTTGTGTTATATAGAAATGATTGGCTTCCCAAAGGTAGGAGAAGTAAAGTGCTACACCAAACGAAGGCCAGGCTCCTTCTATATGTAGAGGAAGCATATAGGAAACCCATAGTAACCAGTCTATGTAAATAATAGCAGTGGTAGAGGAATAGTACAGTATTCTTTATTGTTGAATTTATCTGCAGCTATCAAATAATATTTCGGAAAGTAATTAAATGTAAGGAACTGCTTCTCATATTATTAAAATTTTAATACTTTACTTTACTTTTAATTTTAATGAAAATAACATCCGCTGTTAAAGTAACGATACAAAATAAAGTAATAATTGTAGGACTTCAGATATACTTTACATGTTTTCAACATGTATTACATGTATTTGAGAAATTGTAAATATGTTTCATAAAAAATTAAAAAAAAATTTTTTATTTCTTTATGAGCAACTTCACAAGTTATCTTGAAGTAATATTGAATAATATTATATATTATTAAATTATATTACTTCTGCAAGTTGTTGATATTATTTTAATTAATTATCCTGACGTACATTTCACAAGATAGATTCGGTATCTTCTCAGGCTATATAATATTATAATATACACGTTGTCAATATTATAATGGACCCGCGGCACTTAGTAGAATTATGGCAAACGCCAGTGGGCCGAAACCTTTGAAGCGACGGCTACTTATGTCGGTCACGCATTCAATACTGCTTTATGGTGCGGAGATATGGACTGATGCACTCAAGCTCGAGAAATACAGACGACGTATGTCAGCAGTGCAGCGAAGCGGCGCTCTCAGAGTGGCTTGCTCCTACGCATGGTTTCGTAGTCCCGGCTCCTGTCATCGCGGGAATAATCCCAATCGATCTGCTGGCACAGGAACGGAATCTAGTTTACAAGAGGAAGGCCAAGTAGATACTGTACAAGTTCACAAGGAGGCCAGTGCTCGTACTATGGCTAGGTGGCAGGAAAGATGGAGCAGTGACACGAAGGGAAGATGGCCCGCTAGGCTCATAAAACTGTTAGCTGAGTAGACTGATCGCAAACATTGATAGATTAATTATTTCTTAAAACAGTTCTAACTGGCCACGGCCTGTTCCGGGCTTACCTATATAGGATAGGGAAAATGTCAAGACCAGATTGAATAACTACAAACAAAAATTGGACGATGTGAATCACACGTTTTTCACCTGTGATAGATGGAAAGAAGACAGGCAAACACTGGTAAATGTAGTGTGACAGATCTCACCTGAAAATATTAACGGAATAATGCTGGAGAGCGAACATTATTGGGAGCAAGTGGCAGCTTACATAGAGAAGGTACTAAGGCAAAAGAAGGTAGCCGATGATGATCTTGCTGGGGCCGCTGACAGAATAGCAGGAAACAGGTTTTAACGCTGAAAGGGTTAAAACAGACGTACGTCCACAGGACGAAGTACAAATGGCACCACCTTGAAGTATTACGAAAGCTGAGTCCCAAGGTGGATCCATACCGCGGACGACAACAAGGTTTGTGGTTTTGGTTGGTGCGAGTCCCACACACCGTAGGAGTGCGGACCCTCCTGCGGCGAACATAAATTTTCCACAAAAAAAAAAAATTATAATGGACAATATGCAATGGACATCCAAATTACGTCCAAAACGTAGCAAACAATATTACCATAGGATACCATATAAAGACACTGTATGAATAAGTAGAGATCGCAAGTTCCAACATTGTAAATTAGATGATGAGGAAACTTGTAAAAATGTTAGTTTCAAGTATTTTTAGACTTGTGAAGCAACTTTAAGTGCAGTGAAATTATGCGTAATGATACTTAGTCGCGTAAGTAGTGCGCGTGAGCGAGGGTACCTAATTATTTTTTTAGATAATCTTAAAACACACGTTAATTTGAATAAATATAAAAATGCTGATATTCTTAAGGAAATATGGGAATTTAAATCAAACGTCTTGTAACAAAAACACCTTCCTGATGACAGTAGTTGTTTTTAAAATTAGTTACTGTTTCAGTATTTACCGAGAACAGCTCCTAGAGTTGGCCTGATCAATTGTGGAGTACGACAAGGGTGTCCATTATCACCTTCTTTTTTAATTTATATATTGACAATGTCACATGAAACTGGCAGATGTGTCGTCCAGAATATTTTAATGATTGGTCACTCTACAATTGACACTTTGTTGTTTACCGACGATCAGGCTATTCTGTTGGACTCTGAAAACAGACTGCAGATGGGTATACATTTGTTAAATCGAATCTGCAATGACTCTGGATTGCAAGTATGCACACTTAAGACCAAGGTGGTGGCTTTTCGTGGAACTGATCCCGTACGGGCAAAAATTGTTATAGATGGTACCGTACTGTTTTTGGAACAAGTTAGCAATTTTGAATACCTGGGCTGCAGTGTGCCTTATAATGCATTCAACGACGTTGTGAATAAGTTGGTTAAGCTCAACCTTATATGTGGGACCATTAAGCAAACTCTTAAGGCAGCAAGTAAAGAAACACGCCTAAAATTCTACACGCTGATGACTCTTCCCACACTTCTTATTGGGTCTGAGAATTAGACTTTAACGAAATGCCAGGCCAGTCGCATCCAAGCGGCTGAAATGAGATTTGTCAGGCACATAGCAGGGTACACAATCCATGATCATAAAGAAACAGAGATATACGGCAGGAACTTGATATTTTGAGTATACTCAACAGGATTACCCAGTATCGGCTGAATTGGTAGGACCATTTTTGCTGAATGGATGACTGCCGCATTCCCAATCAACTATGGAAGTATAAGCCTAGGGACGAAGAGGTGTGGGACGTCCGAGGAAGCGCTGGAGTGACCAGCTCTAATCTTTGCCTATTTGAGACCGGTACAAACCATCCTTGGTTTATTCGTTGAAGAAGATGATCAGGACCGGCCCCAGCGCTCTGCCGCCCTGTGTAATATTTATGAGTCCCGTCCCCCTTCCTATTTTACTTCTGAATACATTGACCCACACTAGACCTAATCTAAAGATACGGCGATTGCCTTTAAATGACGACTAGGGATGTTTGCATTGTTGTGTTTATCAAATAACTAGAACTTTTTCGCGTTTACGATGCGGCGAACGGCCAAAATAAAAATTGTAGATACAATACAAGTAATCGTAAGACATAAGATTGCATGCCTATGTGATGACCTAAAATTAAAATACTAACTAAAATTCATTATGATTGAAATGTAACAAAAATAATGTATCTTATACCTTAGTTAAAAGTACTCGTCTAGCTTTTGCGCTGCCAAACTCCTTTATGACTTCGTTGTAATCAAGTGATTCAGCTAATAAGATATAGTCGCTAGACCACTCAGGCGAGTCTCGGACTTACTCGATCTGAGATACGTTTTATTAAGTTTGAGCTTCGAAAAAGTACTTTCTCAGCCTGCCACTGTCACAGGTAATGTTAGCAAAATTCTTAGAGCGACACCATCAATTGGCGCGAACCCATACACTTGAATAAATTTTAAAGTCTCAACACGAGTACTTTTAAGTTTTACAGTTGTTGAAAGCACTTTAAGTTTATCCTGTAAATCAATAGCGCTGGTGACTTTTGTTTCGCCATGAGTTAAGCCATTGGACAGTTTAGTACGCTTATCCGACAAGACTTCAATAGTTTTCCCTCAATTTAAAAACTTAATATCCCGGAATCTACTGCCCTTTAAAGTTTGCCGCCCTGGGCGGTGGCACGGTTCGCCCCTGCCTGGAGCCGGGCCTGATGATGATGATGACGATGTTTTAGTGTTTCATGTATAACTTTATAAAGAAATTTGATTTAGAAAAAAAAATTATCAGAAAGTTTTTGTTTTTTTTTCACCCGGTCGGGGTGTATGTGACACGGATATTCTAACTGCATATCAAATGTAGCAAACAATATTGCCATAGGATAGCATGTAAAGATGTCTTCCATTTAATACAGACTGTTGCGTCAAGATAACCAATCCATGATTTTGAAGGTAACGAATAAAGCATAACTACTAAAGGAACACCAAGCGTCAAATTGCGTAGCGTTACTTTTTGGTGTAGGCGACTAAAATTCCTGTAAAAACTGAATGAAAAGATAACGTTAACAAATGGAAATGGTAAAAGTTTTAAACCAATTTGCTTTGAGGACGAATATGCTACAGCTTGCTAGCGCATACACCATATTAGAACCTGACGTGACATGTTGACAGGAATTACTTGTGTGATTCATACGACCAACCAAGAGGTACGTTTATATAACATTCTGTGAAGAGGAGGTGTAGTACTGTATTATCTAACAAAAGCAATCCAACTTTTCTGTAGACAAATATCATACAGGCAGAACAACAGTTTTAACATTATCATTTCCAAAACTACTATTTTTTATCACTGCCACATTCTGCAGTTCCAAGGTTTTAAAAATTATATTTCGTATTTTTAATAGAGTCTCATTCTAAAGGTAACATATTAAATAGGTTTCTAACCTAGACAAAGTTAGAAGTTATCTAGGTTTTCTGTTTTGCGTTTATATTATGTTACTCTACTTGTCTCATAGGAAATATTAAAATCAATTTTTGTATACTTCTATACACAGCTAGGCCACAGAAAACGAATTAGCTTACTGTGCTTTATTGTATATAACGTAGTAACTCATTTTCGTAAACAGATATGAGTTACAAAACTTTAGCACAATCTAAGTCCATATTACTTTAATTTTTTCTAAGTTTTTTCCAAGGAATCCACCGACTCCTAGGAAAAACCCACCTAAACCCTATGACGATGATGCGACAATTTGTATTTCGCATCCACTGACTCCTAGGAAAAACCATATAAACCCTATGACGATGATGTGACAAGGTGTGTCAGTGCCCCAATAAGAACTGCCCCGTACCCCCTTGCCTAATATAGAACTGATTGGTTTCCCAAAGTTAAGGGGAAAAAACTCCTACATTAACGCCAAGCTCTAAGCTGTAGAAGAAGCAGCTGTTGGTAGGAAACTCCTAGTCCTCCCGCTCGAAGTTTGTACAACTGCCTAGTAAACCGTTTATGTAAATAAGTTAATATAGTTGCAGTAGTCTAGAAATAGTACTGTTTTATTTATTGTTGATTGTGTATATAATTATCAAACTAGAATTAATGAACTACTTCTAATATTATTGTAACCTTCAATACTTTACTTTAATATTAATTAAAATCTTCTAAAACCTTATATTGAATGTATAAGTACATTAATGAAAACGAAAAGTTGTTACAGTTCCTATCAAAATCATTGGCACAGTGAACCCTTTGGTACAATAAATGGCGAGGTAGCCCGAATCGCGACGATGGATGTCGGTAAAATATTGAACCATGGCACAAGCACTACCTGGTGCTACGTGCTGAACAGAGAACACCTTGGAAATCAGGAGTCGATATCGTTGGACGATCTTGGTGATTTGAAGTAGCTGAGATTTTATAACCTTATTATTAAAATTTATAAGATACAATTTCATTATATGGTGTAAAATGACGATAATATAAAATTAATAATTGTTAGATATTCAGATATAGTTTACTTGCTCTTAACGTTTAATTGTAATTATATTTTATAGTATTTAAATATTTTTTCTGTTTTATGTGTGTGTGTGTTATATATATTTGTTATTTTGTTGATTATGTGTATTTATGTCTATATGTTTGAGGTTGTGTGTGGGGGTGTATTGAGAACTACTTAACGATTTTGGTTTAATTAGTTTATCTCAGTTATTGGAGACAGATGTCGTGGAATGTACACTGAACCAATTGATATTTTATAAAAGGTTTCCTTATCGTGTGAGTGCGTCAAACTGCGAGTGAGATATACACTCAAGAGAGAGAGAGAGTGTGTGAGAGAGTGAGTGAGAGAGAGAGAGAGAGAGAGAGAGAGAGAGAGAGAGAGAGAGAGAGAGAGAGAGTGAGAGAGAGTGAGAGAGTGAGAGAGAGAGAGAGAGAGAGGGAGAGAGGGAGAGAGAGAGACTTTTCATGCTTGTTCACACTTTGTCGCTAATGAACACATTCGGTAAGCGCTATCCTAGTCACAGTGACTTATTGTTTCAAAACTATTGTGTTTTCTAAAATCCTCCGTAATGGTTTAAATTAATTATGTTTCTATATTATGTCGTACACCATTAGATTACACTTTCTGCAATTAGTACATCATTTACAACACATTTGTGCTTAATAAATAAAAATGTCAAACACTTTAATTTACATAACAATATCCTTTTATAACTAATAATATTTTAATAACAATAAATTTTTGTTATTACAATTATCATTAGTAGCTTTGTTGGTTTTGTTTTCTTGCGCAATCTAGGAGCTGAAGCAGCCCCATGATGAACCCCTGTAAAATGCGAAATATTGTCGATAGTGTAAGACCCAGTGAATATGTCGTAACATCTCTAGAGGAATTTCTACTCTTCAGCGAGGAGAAGTTGAGACAGGCTGTAAGCGCTATGAGATTTAAGACGCCGCCAGGACCTGACATAGTTCCTGCAGAGGCGAGGAAGTCGATGGAGTGAGCTTGCCCTCAATTGCTTCGGAATGTATACAATCGGTGTCAAAAGGCGTCCGACTCGCCAAACCATGGAAGGTGCAACAGTTAGTAGGCTACTGATCAGTAAGGGTTAAGATGATCTGGGCCCTTTCAGGCCACTGCGCAAGTTGGACACGGAAATGACTTTACTATATAAGACGCGAGATACTAGTATTGTACAAAGTAAGTTTTATTATTGTTTTATTATGCACTTGTAAAATTGACTTGTTTATACAAAATTTTAACCTGATCGCTTTTATATATTTTTTTAATGAAATAACATTAAATCGTTTCTTCTTACTAATATCAAGTTATACGTTATAAACTTTTGGGTAAACTAAAGTACAAAGAGTATCAGGTTTAAATTTTCATGAATGAAAAATATAGCTTATAATTTGTTTTCATGGTAGTAATAAAGAAATAAATGTAAATAACAATTTCTTTTAACGCCTGACATTAAAAAGTACATATATATCAATGAAAACGGAAAGGTGATTAAGCTCCTAGTAAAAACTATCGGCACGGCGTACATTTTGGTTCAATAAATGATAAGGTAGCCGGAATCACAAGGATAGATCTCGGTAAATTAGTGAACCACGGCACCAGCAGTACCTGGTGCTACGTGCTGAACAGAGAACACCTTGGAAATCAGATGCCGATATCGTTGGACGACCTCGGTAATGTGAAGCAGTTTTAGTAGAATTATAGTGGAACTTTCTTGTCAGTATTACACGTAACCGGTGCCTTTGTCTGATTACAATTAACTACAAACCGAACAGCTGCCAGAAAACAGTGAGCAGTCTGAATTCAAAGAGCTTGAGAACAGTGGTCCAACACTGTTATAAATGATAGAAAAGATGTTATAATATTAAAGGAAAGAAAAAGGATTTAAGTAGTTTAATTAATGAAAAAGTGAAATTTGATAATGAAGATAAACTTTACCACATATTAAGAAAGGGAGAAATGTAGAATATAAAGGTTGATTGGAGTTTTAATACTTAGTGGTGGGAAAAGTACAAGACAATAATGAAAAGTTACCTGTCAGCAATGAAGAAATACTGGGACAAGGGTTGATGACAGGGCTGATTGTTTACTGGCTAAAACGTAACAAGGTTGTTTACCTGCTATGTTTGTATATATTGAGTTGACGCTTCCAGTTTGTGGATAAGGTATATAAAGGGGTGAAGGTTTTTAGGTAGATTGTTGTGTTCCATCTGAAGATGAGCCGAGAGGCTTGAAAGCGGTTATGGAAAGTATAATTAAAGTTTGGAAAGTTTAGTAAAAATTAAACTTAACCACTAAAGTGTGTTTACTCTTTAATTGTTATAGGCTAAATGACTCGGCTATGGCCACGTAACTAAAACCTGTGAATGTTCGGATACAAGGATGACTTGCGAAAAGTGCAGTCAGAAATGTTATCTTGTTAAAACATGATGTGTGGTCTGTGCTGAGGCAGGACGTGATTACGCATACTTCAGGAACTTTAACCGCACGTTATTTTTACGATTGTGTGACCCATCGCCACGGCCTGCTAATCTTCCATGCCGTCCAAGAGGACTCATCACTACAACGTACCGGCATACTAGTAGGCTGTCAAATTGCAGACCTGCGCAAGGATTCCTTAGACTCCGGCGGGTTGGTCGGTAATCAAGGAACCGGTCGGAAGAATACTAGTCCGAAGAATACAAAAATAATTCCTCGCGCCACGTACAGTAGTAAAGCACGCTACTATAGGTAGGTGGAAGAGGACACTAATACTGATCTATGAATACTGGGCTACAAAATGGTAACTCAGAAGCCTGCGAATTATCCATCCCGTCCAAGAGGTCTCGTCGCTCTAAGGGACCGGCGTACTGGTGGACTGCCAAATTGCAGACCTATTTAAGGATTGCGTTAGACTCCGGCTAGCTAAGATATTAACAGTGCAAATACAAGTCATTTTAGAATATACAAGTACCTAGAGAAGAACAAAAATCGAGAATATAGCGTGAGGGCGTGATGGGTTTTCTGACTATACCAAAAACTTTGACAGAGTTGTTAGAAGTTGTGGGTAATGCCTGTACCTATTAGTTTTTCGGAGCAGACAGTGGAAATTATTAAACGTTCATGTAGGGATACAAGGATATGTTCGTCTAGTACCCTGGCAACATTCTCAAACTCTAGGAAGCCAAAGTATCTCTAGGTATTGTGCTCTTTCACGAGATACTAAACCCTATGTTAATACATTGTTATCCGCTAATAGTCAAGTGTTACTTTTGTCTAGCAAAGATATGCTAGAAAGAGAAGTGCTCTAATTCTATCTAATATTAAAGGATTGCAGATATGAAATTTCTAAATACAAATCTAAGATGAATGAAACACTTTGTGTGGATAACATCATCCAAGCCAAGATTTTTTGGTACACAGGGTTTGTCTGGGACACATAAATCACTTCGGTTACCTGGATTACATATAATCTATGGATATGATGGAGATACTGGAGATAAGGTAGTTATATTATTTAAGATATATGGCATGAAAACGACTACTCTACGCAGGCACTGTAGAAACGAGGCAAAACTGAAATATTGTGAGGTGATAGTAGCAGCACCAGCGTTATTGTGCTCTAAGCTTATCAGGATGTGAGACACGGGTGATAAGGCAGAGTCATGAAACCAGTAGTCAGTCAATATTAGTGAATTTCCTCTCATTATTTAAAGGTTGTCACCAATCGAGATCAACTTAGGAAGTCCTCTATTTCGAAATAAGCTAATCATTTTTGCCTTAGCCAAACTAGAACTATTTACAGTAAGAGATAAAAAGCTCATGCGTTAAGAATAGCATACGACAGATTGCCGATGCTAGCTTACCAGTAAACACGTTTAGGAATGCGCAATATTAGCCAGCCCAGGAAGGAATGAGTTGACAAGCCGACACTGATTGCAAAAATTAATTGTCAATCTTTGATGTTAACGACAACGTCGAAAACAATGTAATAGAGCTGAAGAACAGTCCTATCAAATCTGTCTTTTCTTCTTCTATGAGTGTCACTTCTGTTCCATTGGTTAGGCCACCTACTGTGGTTAAGGTTAGTACCACAGTACTGTGGTACTGTGAATTTTAACAACATTGACTCCGGCCGTTGTAAGCCTACGAAGTATATAACGACACCTCTACGGGGAGGAGGTTCTTAAGAAGATCCGACGATGCGAGGGGCTCTGAAAAAGGAAATCTCACCTGCTTTGTTCACTGGCTTTTCTACTGAGATGCCGGGATACTGGGGTTATGCCCCGGTTTCTGAAACTGAAGTATAATATTTTCATACCTCAAGCCAGTCGTATTTACCGGCGCGCAGAGCAAGCAATCTTGCGCGTGCGCATCTACCAGACCAGGAAAGATCTGGCCGGCAACGATGTTAGTGTTTAAAAGGAATAAATCCCAAATGTTTAGTACCAAGCCACGTGTTTTTCAATCAAATATATTGGAACTTACCGTCTGCGGCTTTCCAGAAACAGCGTCTTTATAAATTTACATGTTTCGGGACCCTTGTCCCATCATCAGAATTTAAAAGTAATTGTGTATCATTTAAATATGATACACTTGTCAAACACTTAAAATATTAAAATCTAATATAAAATAACTTAATATAACATATTATAATATTTACAACGAGTACGAAGGTTACCGATGTACATCGTATGAAAACCGACCGCGCACTAATCTATGTCTCGCTCCCACCACGACAGTAGCGCAAGGCAGTGTTGTACAATACATTTGATTTGAAGACCAATTTATCATTTAAAACATGCGGCTTGGTACCAATATTATTGTGTGCTTTATAAATTTCGTATTCTTCAAGAGCGTTCAAGGGACGTTAAATTCTGTAACCGCGTATGAAATTTGTGTTTACATTTGATATTGTTGGATGTCGGTAACTGATCATTCAACAACCTTTGTAGTTTATCTAATTGTTTTATACGCATTTGATAAACTATTCGCCTGACGTCATTGTTTATAAAATCCAGATAATGATTCAGTACGGCTGGATGCGTGTTATCTAATAATTGTAGATGTAACTTGTATAATGTATAATTTATGTTTGACTTGTTTTAAATACTGATGAAACTGATTTATTGAGTAAAGGTTTGAATTATAATCTTCCTGTACACAAATCGAGTCTTGATCGTAAGCAAATTATTGCAGAAATTATCAATGCAGAGGCAATGGTTGATCAGAAGGATCAAGACCAGACACGTTTCTTAATAAACGAAAAATTTAATAAAATCATTAAAAATCGGTATAATAATGTTCATTCCTCTATTCCTTTAACAAATAATAATTATAATAAAGAACGGAAAATTTTAATAGGATTAAAACAAAAATTATCTGACAATAAAGCTCTTGTCACTAAAGCTGACAAAGGCAATACTGTGGTTATTATGGACAGTGAAGATTATAACAATAAAATACAAAATTTCATTATTAACAACAGCATTGATTTACTAAATTCGGACCCAACAGAAAATTATGTAAAACAATTAAATCAATGTATAAACAGATGCACCCATTTGTTTGATGAACAAACAAGAAGATCTTTAAAACCAATAAATTCAAAAGCACCCGTTTTAACAGGATTACCCAAACTCCACAAGGATGCTATCCCCTTGAGACCGTTAGTAAATTTCACTACTGCTCCGGGGTATAAAACAGCTAAAAAGTTAGTCACCATAATAAAACACAATATACATATAATTAATGATCATAGTCTGATTAATGGCGTTGACTTTGTGAATAAAGTTAAAAATTTAATAGTTGAATCGACCCACAAACTTATTTCCTTTGATATTGTGGATTTGTATACGAATATACCAGTAGCGGAGACCTTGCGTATACTTAGGATTAACCTTATTAATACTAATAAATTGGATATTAATAATATAAATGAATTGATGCACATTTTGGAGTTAGTTCTTGATCAAAATTACTTTTCCCACAATAATCAATTTTTCAGACAACAAAATGGGTTAGCAATGGGTTCTCCACTTTCAGGTCTTCTTGCAGATATATACCTAAATAATTTCGAAAATTCATTCATTCTTACTAATAACAAACACAGGAGTAACATAATATTTTACGGCAGGTATGTTGATGATACCTTTTTAATATACAAAGGTACACAAAGACAAATTGATAATTTACATAATCATTTGAGTAATATCAATAACAAAATGCGGTTCACGCTTGAAAGTGAAGAAAATGGTAAACTGAATTTTCTAGATTTGACTGTTGCTAAGGACAATAATAATAAAAAGTTGCAATTTGACATATATAGAAAACCCACAACGACTGACATTGTAATACATGCTAAGTCGTTTCATCCTTTATCACAAAAATTAGCTGCCTTCCACAGTATGATTTACAGACTTTTATCTTTGCCCCTCGGTGATAAAGAATACCGTGAAGAGTTGGACACCATTAAACACATTGCTGTCGCTAATGGTTATGATGTCAATATGGTGAATAACATCCTTCGAAAACATAAGAAAGGACATAGCAACATTATCGGACGTAAAACACGCGAAAATACAACACGCAAATATATTGCAACACCGTACACATACCTTATGCCACACATCTTTGGGTCAATTTTTGGTAAAACCAGTAATATCAAGGTCACTTATAAGACCACTAATAGTATTATGAATAATCTTCGTGTCCGCAGAACCACCAGCCTTGAACACAAAACTGGTGTTTACAAATTGATATGTGACGATTGCGACGCTTTTTATGTGGGCCAGACAGGACGTGGTTTTTTAAAAAGATTTTTAGAACACATGCCGCCTACACATTTTCACAGTTTGGACAGTGTCAAGTCAAAATTTGCAGAACACCTCATTTCCGAAAATCATAGCTACACAAATTTTAAAACTAATTTGAAACCCCTTCACATATGTAAGAAAGGGCGATATTTGAACGCTCTTGAAGAATACGAAATTTATAAAGCACACAATAATATTGGTACCAAGCCGCATGTTTTAAATGATAAATTGGTCTTCAAATCAAATGTATTGTACAACACTGCCTTGCGCTACTGTCGTGGTGGGAGCGAGACATAGATTAGTGCGCGGTCGGTTTTCATACGATGTACATCGGTAACCTTCGTACTCGTTGTAAATATTATAATATGTTATATTAAGTTATTTTATATTAGATTTTAATATTTTAAGTGTTTGACAAGTGTATCATATTTAAATGATACACAATTACTTTTAAATTCTGATGATGGGACAAGGGTCCCGAAACATGTAAATTTATAAAGACGCTGTTTCTGGAAAGCCGCAGACGGTAAGTTCCAATATATTTGATTGAACGATGTTAGGTTTGCATGTGAAGAAGCACCGTGTTGTCACAAGGCCACTGGAATCGGGTGGCCTAACTTCCAGCGCATCCGATGCCGTTCGCGACAATATTTGATACGCCATGAGACAAAATATTGGCGTGACTGCCCTGAAGAGAGTACTCAACAACAACAAAAACAACAATACAGCCTGGTCAATACAGATGGTCATAAGTCTATCTGACCGACAGCTGACCACCACTGAAATAGCTGTCCTGGCGAGGGGGAATGTTTGCTGTGGCCCCTAAGAGGAGCTAGCCTTAACCACAGTCCTATGGTCTCTATCGTGTACCACCCTACGTTAGTACAGCTCGAATTCTACACTGATGATGGCAGTCGATGGTACTGTCAAAACGTCTGTTTCAGTTGGAAACAATGGACCACGTCCAAACACCCCGGGTACGAAATTTAACAACATTAACTCCGCCCGTGTAAGCCTACGAAGTATACCGTTTATTTATTTATTTACATTGGATGTAGAAATAGAGTGTCGAATCTCAAGTAATGAGGTTGGAAATTTTTAAAATGTTATATATATATATATATATATATATATATATATATATATATATATATATTGTAACTAGACGATGTGCCCGTCTATATTTTATTTATGGTTTAATTATTATTATTATTATTAAGTTGTCTCAGGGTTCTTTTACTGTTAATTAGGTCTTGCTCTCGGCTAATCGTGATTGTTCAATATCAAATTTTATTATTATTTTTACCGTTTAGTGACTTATTCCCCTCAATTCAACCTATTGTTGAATCCAGGATTGAATAAATCGGTATTTACTCTTTTTTTTTCGTCGTATTAGCTGACTGTTTAAATAATCTAATTTTGTATATTATATTTACTGTTAAAATTCTTTCACTTGACGTTCCGTTGACTCTTTGTAGATCAGCTGTCGTGAGGAGCTCAGTTGTTTCTTCCTATACACTAACATACACAAACACAGATATGGTACACATAACAACTCATGTATAGTATTATTGTATAAGATTGTAAGTATATTGATCTGAACGGTTGTAAACAAAACATGAAATCATTCAATTTGAATAATTCGCATTCTCAGCATGGTACCAACCGCCTCGTTTTTCTCCTCTAAGCTGTAATTTTACTGTTACAAATAAAGTCAACTCTTTCACTGGTAAAAAACAATAATGGCAATTTATTCAAATAACACACAGTGAAATTCAATACAATAAGGAGTTTTGTTCTTCTTTTTAGTTAACAATTGATACTTTTAAAAGTGAACAGGCACTCTAAAACAAATGATGAGCTCTAGTTGGCATGACTGCCTCTGGTTGATAATACAATGTGTTTTGACAAATTTATAGGTTATGTCGAATTGTTCGACTTGAAAATTTAATAATGATGATAATAATAAAAGTAGTAGGTTCTTTTAAACTGCAAAATACACTTTCTTGGAATAATAGCTACGGTTAGAGTTAACACAAAAAATAAAAATTCAATGATTATTAATGAAAAAATATAAAATATGAACCACTGTTCATAGTTAGGCACATGCTTTATACATAGTTTAGTGCAACCTTATTTGGTTAAAAGGAGTGAATTATTTATTAATAATTAATAGTGATTGTTATAATCCAGTATCATGTACTACAATCATCTATGAACTTGGATACTCCCATTTCAGGTAAATGTAATTTATTTATTATAGTTATCGCACTCCGGCGAAAACTATTAATTGAATTTAATAACAAAATATTTATACTTCCATCTACTGATAGTATTAGAGTACATATACTCTTCATTGATATCACAATGTCTTTGCTTATCCTAGATATTTACAGTATACAAATAGTTAAACTGTCATTACTCAGAACGTTCAATTTCAACATTGTTCATTTGTATTTATCGGTTCCCTTCTATTAAGGATAGGGAATTGAATTGTTTCTCTATTTCAATTTTAATCGCTTTTAGCGTTCAATTATTTTGCTTATAGACTAATCATGACATAATATTTGTAATTAATAATACTTGCGTCTCTCGTCGGTTGAAGATTTACACTTTATTAATTATTAACACTTTTTTAATTAATTAAAATTGATTAATTAATTATTTGAACTTTATCACAACACTGCACACACTCCTATGCGCATAAACTCCGATTAGATTACACTTGTAAATATACTGCACTGATTCTTCTGATAGATAACTTATGTCTCAATTTGAGGTTAACATGGTTAATGCTGTTTTGCTGTCAAACGCACGTTTTTCTGAGGAGTCGACTAGCGTGCAGTCCGCTTCGCTGTTGTTCAAAGACTGTCTCTGGTTCCTGGGTTGGAATGATGAATTTCGGATTATTTATGTGTTCTGATTGGTCAGTTTTTTCCAAATCGTTTATTTACGGTAGACTTCGTCAAAATAGACGCTATCATAACCGTCAGCCTTTGGGGACAAGATTAACAAATTCTGGTTCACACGACTATGCGGAAGGGCTAAGCACAAGGCAATTATTTTTAAAAGTCTAATATCTTTCTTATAATTGCACTGAGAATGTTGTGCTTACTCTCATTGTTCGTGTTTTTGAAAGATGATTAATTTGAGTCCCCTTATCATATATTTCTGATAAGGGTTATCAGACTTAGCACTTAGCATTTATGCTTGGTGTCCATTAAACCATTAATTATTAACAACTCATGGATTTTATGTTATTTTTTATAGTAATGTCTCATTCTTAAGCTACTGTACAAATTTCCCTTAAAACTATGTCCTATTATTAATACTATGTCCGTTTTCATAGCTTCACTCTTAAACTTATGGTCATACATTTTTGGTTTGCTTATTGCTCAGTAATAAGAGTATTTAATTAACTTTTAACATGTTGTAATTAAATCTCGATGGGTTAAGTCACTACTGACAGTGTTCTTTTTCCCTATATTATTGGTTTAATGCCTTAATTATCACATATGAATCAGGCTTGTTATGTCTATATGGCGTTACTTGGTAGTATGCTTAATATCATAGACATTTTAGATGTATTGTTCTCTGATTGGTAACTGAAATAGTCACTAGGACCTTATAGTTATGGTGATGCAGTTCATTTTGCATTTGACTCTGTTATTAGCAAGGTTTGGTTGCTGTAAACTTTATTTGCAGCTAGTTGTCATAATGGTTGAGTTATAATTACATTTATATAAACTATTTAAATGGTTATTTTGGTTACAATTGCTCATAGGAATAGTATTCTGTCCGACACCAAATCATTAATTGGGTTACTTGCTTTGTACAATGTGTTTATTACATAATTTTGGTTGCATAGTGTCACTTTGCCATTACAAGCATTTGGTCATACTTGTATTACTTAAATATAGCTTTTATATACTATTATACTATTAGCTATCGTGTACAAAACATTCCTTATATGCTCTATTTACTGCCTAGCTCATTACATTTTGGTCTAACATTGTTTTCATTCATTTTTTATCAAGTTTTATTGAAAACTGGATGCCCAGATTAGGTTATGTCATAGGTTCAGTAAACATTAATGTTTTGTTTATGGCTGTATATTTCTATCTTAAACTATTCGACTGGTTTTCATTTCATGTTTGTACATTGGTTATTGGTTATCAGTATTTCATACTTAGTTTACTCCTGTATTATCTTATTTGTTGTTAATTAATGGGTTTGTAAGTACATCATTCCCACTGTACAATTGGTCATTCACTATTTTGGTTGCATATTCCTCTGTTTATTCTGTAACTACACATCATTTAGCTATCATAAACTCAACTTGTCCTTATTCAGTTTGCTTGTGACTCTTTATTTACAATATTTAATACTTATTTACAATAATGTGTTTCACATAAACAATAAATGTGTTCATTAAATGAGTTGTTGTCAGTGTTGACTTTACTATACAGCTTAGGGATTTATATCACATAATTATTTAACACTTCTTCCTTCTTCTTAATACAAATATTCTTTCAAGGTTTATGTTAGTTTGTTATACTTCAATTTTCTTCCCTTATTCTTGTGTTTGGTCTGGTTATCTTCCTTCTTCTTTCTTCTTTCTTCACTGATCTCCTCCTCACTATTGTTCATTTTATACATGATGTGGTTTTCACTTGTCTTCTTCACACTGGTTCTTCCTTCTTCTTTCTTGAAGTTGTCCTTGTTGTATTCTTCTTCCTGACTCTTCTTTCTTCTTTTTTTGTCTTGTCCTCCTCACTGATTTTTCTTTCTTCTTTGGTTGTGTTGTGTCCTTCTCACTGATCTATTGGGTATAGTATGTCGGTCGTCTCGTCTTGATTCTTCTTTTCTTCTTTCTTGGTGCATTTACTAGTGAATTCCTTTCAATGATGCTTCACTTATTCTAACTTATGGTACTTTTCTTTAGTATACTTGGTGGTATTCTAGACCTTTTAATATATTTTTATTAGTGGTGGCCTTTAAATTAATTTTCAGTACTTAGGTGGATGTGGTGACATATGTACTGTTACAATATATATATATATATATATATATATATGCCTATGCCATGCCTAATTGCATATATTGTTACGTACCGCAAGCTTTCTTTAGTTATCGCCCCACTTTGGGATCGTCATTTGTAACATACCGCGTGCTTTCTTACGTATTATTTCTCTCAGTGTTACGTCTATTTCATACTCTGTCTGTGTTATTTTTATTTATTGTGTAACTCTTTAGTAAAAACAAAAATAAGCCACGGGATACTTTGTAGTTTTTTATATCTCCTTGCAGGTATTACAATTCAGTTGTTATGGAGAGAGAGAGAGAGAGAGAGAGAGAGAGAGAGAGAGAGAGAGAGAGAGAGAGAGAGAGAGAGAGAGAGAGAGACAGAGACAGAGAGAGACAGAGAGAGACATACAGACAGACAGAGAGTTCCTCTCTTGGTGTACTGTTTGATCGTTTTATTTAAACGCGCGTTTCATCAGCTGTTTTCAATTTGATAACCAGTTACAGGTTATGTTGGCTGTTGTACTTCATAGGCTACGATGTCTGAGCTAACTTTCTTACTCTTCTGTGCTATTCACCTGTTTAGTGTAACAAATCTGCTATCTACAAAAAATAATACAAAGTCAATTCCCTAAAAGAAAGGTATTTATTGATAGAAATTGGTTTATTTTCTGCACACTATTACATCCAGTTCATTGATTTCCAGATCGACTATTATCGAAATTACAACAGTTTTCAATATAAGTTTTTCTATAACACAACAGATATATTCAATTATAGTTATTAGTAAAATTAATAAATTATTTATCTCAGGGTTATTTAGGGATTTTTTGAGCTATAAGAAAGTAAGAAATGCTTAGATAATAGTAACATACTTGACAATAATTAATATTTTTTCCTTAAAGTCTGATTCAATAAGTTCGTTTATAAGACGCCAGAGCGCAGACTACTCGTATTCATACCGATGGACAAACAAGAAACATGGCTGCTATGTAGTTTTAATGAAACCACGTGTTTACCATTTTGGGTTAAATAAAGAAAGTTTAAAATGTTCACACTAACTTTCTTATAGGCTAGTATTAAGATATTATTAGTTCTTCCATTTTTTTAGGAAAATACTCCTTTATAAATTTTAACTCTTATTATATTTAATTTATATAATGTTTTTCTTCATATGATTACATAAACTTAGATACTTGCATTTTATAATTTAGTGGTTTTTTAACTTAGTTTATTTCTGACTTTTACTTCTGTAAATGTATTACTGCCCTAGGCACTATTTTATCTTCCACCATCTCTTTACAATTTATTCTAATTAGCAGTGATTAATTTCTTATATAACCCTGGATCCTTCAAACATAAACAAAATAACCTTTTACTTACATTGATATTGCCTTTGTCGCCTAGCAAAACAAAACTACAACAACTTATTACTAAAATTATTGTTTATTACTATAGTTCTGTATCTTCATCACCATTTGTGATTGATGTCTTTTTTTGTTGAAAATTACATATATCATACTATGTTGCACTTTGTACACACTGCACTTCTATGGTAATACTTAGTACATGGTTTTTTAATTGCTAAAGTGTTTTATTGTTTGGTGTAACGATTGTACAAATGTTTCATAGTATGATCCTTAATCATTCATTTCTGACTTGGGAAATGGAGTAAATACTGATTTTTTATTATTATTATATTATAAAATAATAATAATAGGTATTTCTTTATTTTACTCAGTATTAGGCACTGATTATGTAATATTACATAAAGCTCCCCCACTAGAACATGTTTATTTTTATTTCAGTATTAAAATTAACTGTTTGATTCCTAATCATTCACCTTCTTTTATTATTCTTCATAATACAGTTTCATCTCTGTCTGGTTATATACCCCTTTTAGTTTGTTATTTGGAATTGACTTGATTTCATAGGTATTGTTACCCTTTACCTGGGTTATTAGGTATGGCCCAGTATAAAGTAATAGTAACTTCCTTGCTATACCCTCTATAGAACTAGGTAGTTGTCTATTTTTAATTAATACTTTATCCCCTACTTTATATTGGATAATTCTTTTCTTCTTTCCTGTTTCTTTTTTATACAAAAGTTCAGCCTTAAGAAGCAGCCTATTATGCATTGTAATTTTAGTATACTCAACTTTCTCTCCTGGAGGAAAATTAACTACTGATATTATTTCTCGTGGTGGTGGTTTTCCGAACATCACTTGATGAGGACTGGTCCCAATAGTTTCGTGGTATGCCCAGTTAAGGAAGGTTTCAGCTGGTTCAAGGTACTGGCTCCACTCACTATGTTCATGGTGGCAATAAGTCCGTAAAATTCTCCCAACTTCCCTCAAGACACGTTCTGCAGGATTACTATTAGGATGATATACCGATGTCTTACATGTTCTTATATCACATTTCAACAATTCCATCTTCCACTTCTTTCCTCGAAACTGGGTCCCATGATCGGTTACAATGGTTTCTGGTTTTCACACTTCTAACATGTACTTATGAATAATAACTTCAAAATCTTTTTGTGGTGGCTCTACTGATGGGGTAGATTTTTGTGTACTTTGTATAATGATCAAAAGAAATTACTATGTATTTAAATCTACAGTAAGTCTTCCTTCACTTCTAGGAAAGGGGCCACATATGTCGAGGAATGTTTTCACAAGTCTGCTGTTAGATGTTATAGTAATCATAACTCCTGTTCTTTTCTCATTATTTACTTTCACTAATTGGCATATTTTGCAATTTCTTATGACTAGCCTCGCTCGTTTATTGATTGCTTTTATGTAGCAATGTTCTGATAATGCTTTGATTACTTTGAGTGGTCCCATATGCCCATATCTTTCATGATAGACTTTTATTATTGCTGCTTCCGTTACTTCTGGTACATAAATTCGCCACACTTTATCCTTAATTGTAGGACAAATAAAAATTATTTCTTCATGAACACAGAAAATTGCTGTTATAATAGAGTCATTTTGTACTATCCTGTCTCTAATTTTGAATAATTTGGATTCCGTTCTTTGAACTTCTTTTAATCTGCCGATTACTTCCTGTAACTATTCCTTGGATTTTATGTTCTGTATATTGGCGCGCCTCTTCCAGTTCTGTATTTTTTCCTTTATAACTTCCTTCAAACGTCCGATTTAATTCAGCAGCATTTTTGTTTCATCACTCTGTACACCCACTTGCTCCTCCATTTTCGCTTTTGGTGATTTCAGTTCTGCCTTTTCTTCAAGTGCCTTTCTTTGGTATGCATTTCATAGCTCCTTCCAGTTGACGACAAAAATTATGTTTTTCGTTATAGTAAAACTTGCGTATATTTCGAAATTCTTTCCTAATTTAAGCCCTCTAAGTTGAGCGCCATTTGTGACGTCTACGAGTTTTCAGCCTTCTTTAGTTATCGCCCCACTTTGGGATCGTCATTTGTAACATACCGCGTGCTTTCTTACGTCTTATTTCTCTCAGTGTTACGTCTATTTGATACTCTGACTGTGTTATTTTTATTTATTGTGTAACAATTTGGTAAAAAAAATAAATAAACCACGGGATCATTTGTTGTATTTTATATCTCCTTGCAGGTATTACAATTCATTTGTTATGGAGAGAGAGAGAGAGAGAGAGAGAGAGAGAGATCCTCTCTTAGTGTACTGTTTGATCGTTTATTTAAACGCTCGTTGCATCAGCTGTTTTCAATTTGATAACCAGTTACAGGTTATGTTGGCTGTTGTACTTCATAGGCTACGATGTCTGAGCTAACT
Organism: Magicicada septendecula; assembly: GCA_034769895.1. Lineage (NCBI taxonomy): Eukaryota > Metazoa > Arthropoda > Insecta > Hemiptera > Cicadidae > Magicicada > Magicicada septendecula. Next base: position 113,629,499 of record CM068374.1, on the reverse strand, counting down.
TTCTTACCCTTCTCTGCTATTCACCTGTTTCCTGTAACAAATCTGCTATCTACAAAAAATAACACAAAATCAATTCCCTAAAAGAAAGGTATTTATTGATGGAAATTTTTTTTTTCTGGAAACAATTACATCCAGTTCATCGATTTCCAGATCGACTATTATCAAAATTACAACAGTTTTCTATATAAGTTTTTCTATAACACAACAGATATATTCAATTATTGTTATTAGTAAAATTAATAGGTTATTCACTCAGGGTTATTTGGGGATTCTTTGAGCTATAAGAAAGTCAGAAATGCTTAGAAAATAGTATCATACTTTACAATAATTAATATTTTTTTCTTAAAGTCTGATTCAATAAGTTCGTTTTTTAGACGCCAGAGCGCAGACTACTCGTATTCATACCGATGGACAAACAAGAAACATGGCTGCTATGTAGTTTTAATGAAACCATGTGTTTACCGTTTTGGGTTAAATAAAGAAAGTTTAAAATGTTCACACTAACTTTCTTATCAATTGAATGATGTTGTACTGTTTCTAGTGTTCGTTACTTGTTGGTGATGTGTAATTTTTTAGTTTATTAAGGTAGGCGTTCTCACCAACGTAGTGATAGTTCAAAATTTTCAAGCGATCTGTTGGTTGGATAATTTTTCAATGTTCTTCGATATTCCCGCATCAATTATAAAGGTTCAATGGATGTCTCAGACGTAGTTTCTTGTGCTGAATCGTTTCATTAATTTAGGATAGTGATTAGTTTAAACTGTAGTTCCTATTTTTTGAAAATTTGCTGGATATTATTTCTGTCATCTACACTCTTGAAAATTTAATTTAACAATTACCCATCTTGTTAAATATGTTACTATTAGTAACCAAGAAATTGATGAGTTTTTATTGGCTAACCTAGGTACAGTTTTAGTAAAAGGGCTAGTATTAAGATATTGTTAGTTCTTCAATTTTTTTAGGAAAAATACTCCTTTATATATTTTATATATAGGAGAGGACACGACCGACATAGTATTGGAAAGCGGTGAAATTGTAGCAAAATGTGATAATTACAAATATCTGAGAATAAATTTTAACAAGGAAAGGACAGTCGATACAGGAATAAAGTGTAGAGAAAACAAAGAAAGAACAATAATTAACTCTGTAAATGGAATACTGTGGAGCACCGAAATAGGAAAACATAGGAAAATGAGAATATACAACACAATGATTAAAAGCGCATTAGTATATAGGGTTGACGCATGGAGAATGAAAGAACATCTGAAAAGAAAGATAGAAGCCACAGAAATACGCTCCTTAAGATGAATATATAGAACGTAGAAATTAGACCGGGTCAGAAACGAAACAATTAAGCAATAAATGAATATAAAAGAAACTCTTTTAGAACACATCGAGGAAAAACAATTAATTTGGTATGGGCACACGTGCAGAGAATGAAGGAGGAAAGGTTGCCAAAGAGAGTGATGAAGCGGATAATAAGGAAAACAGAAAAAAGGGAAAATGTAACTTGGAGACAGGGTGTAAGGAGATCAATGAGTGTACGAAGTCTAACCGAAGAAAACTGCAACAACAGGAGATATTGGCAATTAGGCATCAGACATATATATATATATATATATATATATATATATATATATAGTAACATTACATAATCAGTGCCTAATACTGAATAAAAAAAAGAAAAACCTATTATTATTATTTTAAAAAATAATAATAATAAAAAGTCAGTAGTTACCCCATTCCCCAAGTTTTTGATGAATGATTAAGTATGATACTATGAAACATTTGTACAATCGTTACACCAAACCATAAAACACTTTAGCTATTAAAAAACAGTGTACTAAGTGTTACCATAGAAGTGCAGTGTGTACAAAGTGTATGATAGTATGATATATGTAAATTTTCAACAAAAAAAACATCAATCACTAATGGTGATGAAGATACAGAACTATAGTATTAAACAATAAGGTTAGTAATAAGTTGTAGTTTTGTTTTGTTAGGCGACATAGGCAATATCAATGTAATTAAAAGGTTATATTGTTAATGTTTGAAGGATCCAGGATTATATAAGAAATTAATCACTGCTAATTAGAATAAATTGTAAAGAGATGGTGAAAGATAAAATGCACTATATATTTAATGCATATATAAATATATTGCATATATATGCAATACATATGCATGTATATATTTATTTAAATGCAGTAATATATTTACAGAAGTAAAAGTCAGAAGTAAACTAAGTTAAAAAACCACTAAATTATAAAATGCAAGTATCTACGTTTATGTAATCATATGAAGAAAAACATTATATATATTAAATTTAATAAGAGTTAAAATTTGTAAAGGAGTATTTTTCCTAAAAAAATGGAAGAACTAATAATATCTTAATACTAGCCCTTTTACTAAAACTGTACCTTGGTTAGCCAATAAAAACTCATAAATTTCTTGTTTACTAATAACAACAGAGTTAACAAGATGCGTAATTGCTAAATTGGATTTTCAAGAGTGTAGATGACAGAAATAATGTCCATCAAATTTTCAAAAAATAGTAACTACAGTTTGAACTAATCACTATTCTAAATTAATGATACGATTCGGCACAAGAAACTAGGTCTGAGACATCCATTGAACCATAATAATAGATGCGGGATTATCGTAGAACATTGAAAAATTATCCAACCATCATATCGCTTGAAAAATTTGAACTATCACTACGTTGGTGAGAACGCCTACCTTAATAAACTAAAAAATTACATATCACCAACAAGTAACGAACACTAGAAACAGTACAACATCATTCAATTGATAAGAAAATTAGTGTGAACATTTTAAACTTTCTTTATTTAACCCAAAACGGTAAACACGTGGTTTCATTAAAACTACATAGCAGCCATGTTTCTTGTTTGTCCATCGGTATGAATACGAGTAGTCTGCGCTCTGGCGCCTAAAAAACGAACTTATTGAATCAGACTTTAAGAAAAAAATATTAATTATTGTAAAGTATGATACTATTTTCTAAGCATTTCTGACTTTCTTATAGCTCAAAGAATCCCCAAATAACCCTGAGTGAATAACTTATTAATTTTACTAATAACAATAATTGAATATATCTGTTGTTTTATAGAAAAACTTATATCGAAAACTGTTGTAATTTTGATAATAGTCGATCTGGAAATCGATGAACTGGATGTAATTGTTTCCAGAAAAAAAATGTCTATCAATAAATACCTTTCTTTTAGGGAATTGATTTTGTATTATTTTTTGTAGATAGCAGATTTGTTACAGGAAACAGGTGAATAGCAGAGAAGTATAAGAAAGTTAGCTCAGACATCGTAGCCTATGAAGTACAACAGCCAACATTACCTGTAACTGGTTATCAAATTGAAAACAGCTGATGCAACGAGCGTTTAAATAAACGATGAAACAGTACACCAAGAGAGGAACTCTCTCTCTCTCTCTCTCTCTCTCTCCATAACAAATGAATTGTAATACCTGCAAGGAGATATAAAATACAACACAGGATCCCGTGGTTTATTTTTTTTTTTCCAAAGTGTTACACAATAAATAAAAATAACACAGTCAGAGTATCAAATAGACGTAACACTGAGAGAAATAAGACGTAAGAAAGCACGCGGTATGTTACAAATGACGATCCCAAAGTGGGGCGATAATTAAAGAAGTCTGAAAACTCGTAGACGTCACAAATGGCGCTCAACTTAGAGGGCTTAAATTAGGAAAGAAGTTCGAAATATACGCAAGTTTTACTATAACGAAAAACATAATTTTTGTCGTCAACTGGAGGGAGCTATGAAATGCATACCAAAGAAAGGCACTTGAAGAAAAGGCAGAACTGAAATCACCAAAAGCGAAAATGGAGGAGCAAGTGGGTGTACAGAGTGATGAAACAAAAATGCTGCTGAATTAAATCGGACGTTTGAAGGAAGTTATAAAGGAAAAAAATACAGAACTGGAAGAGGCGCGCCAATATACAGAACACAAAATCCAAGGAAGAGTTACAGGAAGTAATCGGCAGATTAAAAGAAGTTCAAAGAACGGAATCCAAATTAATCAAAATTAGAGACAGGATAGTACAAAATGACTCTATTATAACCGCAATTTTCTGTGTTCATGAAGAAATAATTTTTATTTGTCCTACAATTAAGGATAAAGTGTGGCGAATTTATGTACCAGAAGTAACGGAAGCAGCAATAATAAAAGTCTATCATGAAAGATATGGGCATATTGGACCACTCAAAGTAATCAAAGCATTATCAGAACATTGCTACATAAAAGCAATCAATAAACGAGCGAGGCTAGTCATAAGAAATTGCAAAATATGCCAATTAGTGAAAGTAAATAATGAGAAAAGAACAGGAGTTATGTTTACTATAACATCTAACAGCAGACTTGTGAAAACATTCCTCGACATATGTGGCCCCTTTCCTAGAAGTGAAGGAAGACTTACTGTAGATTTAAATACATAGTAATTTCTTTTGATCATTATACAAAGTACACAAAAATCTACCCCACCAGTAGACCCACCACAAAAAGATTTTGAAGTTATTATTCATAAGTACATGTTAGAAGTGTGAAAACCAGAAACCATTGTAACCGATCATGGGACCCAGTTTCGAAGAAAGAAGTGGAAGATGGAATTGTTGAAATGTGATATAGGAACATGTAAGACATCGGTATATCATCCTAATAGTAATTCTGCAGAACGTGTCTGGAGGGAAGTTGGGAGAATTTTACGGACCTATTGCCACCATGAACATAGTGAGTGGAGCCAGTAGTTTGAACCAGTTGAAACCTTCCTTAACTGGGCATACCACGAAACTATTGGGACCAGTCCTCATCAAGTGATGTTCGAAAAACCACCACCACGAGAAATAATATCAGTAGTTAATTTTCCTCCAGGAGAGAGAGTTGAGTATACTAAAATTGAAATGCATAATAGGCTGCTTCTTAAGGCTGAAATTTTGTATAAAAATGAAACAGGAAAGAAGAAAAGAATTATCCAATATAAAGTAGGGGATAAAGTATTAATTAAAAATAGACAACTACCTAGTTCTATAGAGGGTATAGCAAGGAAGTTACTATTACTTTATACTGAGCCATACCTAATAACCCAGGTAAAGGGTAACAATACCTATGGAATCAAGTCAATTCCAAATAACAAACTAAAAGGTGTATAAGGAATCAAACAGTTAATTTTTAATACTGAAATAAAAATAAACATGTTCTAGTGAGGGAGCTTTATGTATCATTACATAATCAGTGCCTAATACTGAGTAAAATAAAGAAATACCTATTATTATTATTTTATAAAATAATAATAATTAAAAGTCAGTAGTTACCCCATTCCCCAAGTTTTTGATGAATGATTAAGTATCATACTATGAAACATTTGTACAATCGTTACACCAAACCATAAAACACTTTAGCTATTAAAAAACAGTGTACTAAGTGTTACCATAGAAGTGCAGTGTGTACAAAGTGTATGATAGTATGATATATGTAAATTTTCAACAAAAAAAACATCAATCACTAATGGTGATGAAGATACAGAACTATAGTATTAAACAATAAGTTTAGTAATAAGTTGTAGTTTTGTTTTGTTAGGCGACATAGGCAATATCAATGTAATTAAAAGGTTATATTGTTTATGTTTGAAGGATCCAGGATTATATAAGAAATTAATCACTGCTAATTAGAATAAATTGTAAAGAGATGGTGAAAGATAAAATAGTGCCTAGGGCAGTAATATATTTACAGAAGTAAAAGTCAGAAGTAAACTAAGTTAAAAAACCACTAAATTATAAAATGCAAGTATCTACGTTTATGTAATCATATGAAGAAAAACATTATATATATTAAATTTAATAAGAGTTAAAATTTGTAAAGGAGTATTTTTCCTAAAAAAATGGAAGAACTAATAATATCTTAATACTAGCACTTTTACTAAAACTGTACCTTGGTTAGCCAATAAAAACTCATAAATTTCTTGTTTACTAATAACAACAGAGTTAACAAGATGCGTAATTGCTAAATTGGATTTTCAAGAGTGTAGATGACAGAAATAATGTCCATCAAATTTTCAAAAAATAGTAACTACAGTTTGAACTAATCACTATTCTAAATTAATGATACGATTCGGCACAAGAAACTAGGTCTGAGACATCCATTGAACCATAATAATAGATGCGGGATTATCGTAGAACATTGAAAAATTATCCAACCATCATATCGCTTGAAAAATTTGAACTATCACTACGTTGGTGAGAACGCCTACCTTAATAAACTAAAAAATTACATATCACCAGCAAGTAACGAACACTAGAAACAGTACATCATTCAATTGATAAGAAAATTAGTTTGAACATTTTAAACTTTCTTTATTTAACCCAAAACGGTAAACACGTGGTTTCATTAAAACTACATAGCAGCCATGTTTCTTGTTTGTCCATCGGTATGAATACGAGTAGTCTGCGCTCTGGCGTCTAAAAAACGAACTTATTGAATCAGACTTTAAGAAAAAAATTAGTGATGGGTCCTCGATACTTTCGGTACCTCGATACTCTCGATACTTGCATGGTATCGACATCGAGCGATACTTCAGAAAACTCGCTGAATACTTTTTGGATACTTATGTTTGTATTTATGTTTCTACATAAATTGTAATTAGAAATTTTGGAGAAATTTCATACAAAAAATCTGCATTATCAGTAGCAGTTTGCTTATAGAAAGATGTTGACTAGTGGAACCTCGTTAGTACGTTTTTGAAGGGACTGAAAATTTTGGACGGCAAAAGCGGGAAAACGTACTACTGAAAAATGCAGTACAGTATTTACCAGCTTGACAAGCGAAGTTGCGCTACCTGTTATGTCGCAACCCTCGCCCGCCCGTTGGCCTTGACAATTACGACGTGATAAGCGATAAAACGTACTAATGAGGAACGTGTTAACGAGGTTTCACTGTATTGCCCTATATGTGATCGAATCGTAAACAGTAGAAATAAAGACGGAGATATGGTCAGGAAGAACCTTCTTTCAATTCCTGCTTATTCACCGTACACCCGAGCATCTAATTACCTCACTGCAAGCCATACAACTACGGTTTTTCGTGAATCGTAACATGTACACAAAGTGTAGACATTCCAAAATATACGATTGTTGATGTCTAGGCTCGACTTTGGAGAAACATTGCAACAGATACAACTCGATAAGTCACTGGTTACAAAATTACAAAACAATGGCAAGTGTTGTGTTCATGTTTAGTCTACAAAACAAGACTAAACATTAGTTACAGTACTATGTATGTATAAAGTTCACAAGCCATACATTCTTACGAAACTGCAAACCGTTTATTTAGAAATCATGATTTTAGGGTTCATTTAACCAGTTTACCTAAAATGAACCTCATACTCTTCACATAAACGTCTCCATAAAAGAATGATGAACATGAAGTTATGAAAAGGTACACAAATAAACAATGGAGCATTGAAAGTCATAAGATCCAAAAGGTGTTCTAAATTTACCGATATATCGTAATATATCGATATATTTCAAGCAATAATACGGATATATCGATATAGCTGTTACGATATATCGGAAGACCGATATATCGATATACCAATCAATGTTGCCATCCCGACGTACTAGTCCAATAGTACGTGACTAATTGCATGTTGAGTTGTGGGGAAAATGAAACTCCGCCTACACGAAATTTTTGACAAATCAAATTAGAGCTTTCAATCATAAGCAATCTATTTTGGTATGTTTTTAAAATAAGTTTGCATGCCGGCAGTCAGTTGCTACCTCCACGTGACAGAAGACTTTGTGTTTTGTGGCACCATATATTTATAATTTATATATTTTTTTCATTCAATATGAGTGAAGTGTGGAACTATTTTCAAATAGACCCTCATTGTGATAATCGCGCCATTTATTGCATTTGTAAAAAGAGTTTTTCGCGTGGTGGAAAATCTCACAACACTAGTAGCCTAAAAAAACATGTCACATCACCGCATAAAATTGCTTTTTCAGAAGCTCTTAATAAAAAATTCTGCGAAAGTGGAAATTTAACTCCTGAAGAAGTAACAGTAGATGAGCCTGCGACTCTTCTTTCACAGTCATCCTCATTATCGACGGCATCGATATCATCATCATCATCATCATCATCATCATTCACTCAACCTACACTTCAATCATTTATGGGCAATAAATCTGCATTTAAACCAGGTAATAGTCGGTCGAAGACAATTACCAGAAAAATTGCAATAATGGTATGCAAAAATAACCAACCATTCAGCATTGTTGAGGATGAAGGATTTAAGGAGTTGATTAAGTACCTTGAACCTAGATATACTATGCCTACTCGTAAGCACATATCTAATCAAATCATTCCAGAACTGTACGAAGAAGTAGGAAGAAGAGTAAAAAATGAGCTACAAAATGCGAATAGCGTAGCTGTTACGACGGATATGTGGACATCAACAGCCTGCGACGATTATTTAAGTGTCACCGTTCATTTTGTGGACCTGGACTATAATCTTAAACATATTTGCATTGAAGTGATACCATTTGAAGAAGTGAGCCACACTGGTGAAAATATTGCAAATTTTTTAAAGAAAACTTTAGAAGCTTGGGGTTTAATTGATAAATTAATGGCCGTGATTCATGATCACGGTCGCAATGTTGTAAACGCTATGACGTTAGGAAACTTTCTCCACCTGTCGTGTCTAGCTCATACATTCCAACTTGTTTTGAAGCATGGACTTTTCATTTCAAAAAGTATTCAAAGTCTCATTTCGTCGTGCAGGAAACTAGTTGGGAGTTTCAAACACTCCTCAAAATCCGCCAAGATTCTCAAAGCCGCACAGAAGCATCTTTCTCTACCACAACATCGCTTGATTCAGGATGAACCTACGCGATGGAATTCAACTCTACATATGCTACAAACACTTCAACAGCAAACGAGGGCTATAGTTTTTGCATCCTCTGATCTCTCTTTACCAGTGAATCTTACAGTATCGCAATGGGATCTTATTAATTTACTGATTGACACATTAAATATTTTCGATCAAGCAACACTCGCCGTAAGTTCATCCTCAGTGTCAGTGTCCGAAATAATCCCCATTGTGAACAGTGTTATTTCTGAACTGGAAAAGCCGTCAGAAAGTGGATCGGGAATTGCGATTGTTCGACAATCGTTGCTGGATGAAATGAACGTGAGGTATAAATCCAATGAAGACAATGAAATATGTTCCATTGCAACGCTGTTGGACCCCCGCTTAAAAGGACGAGATTTTCGCAGTCCCAGTGCTCTCAACTCTGCTAAAGACCGACTGGTGGACCTTGCTAACCAACAGGAATGTCCTGCATCCAAAAATGATGAGGTAAGATTTTTAATTTTTTATTCCAGATTTTCAGATATGTGGGAATAGTCATGTAATACTGACGTACTCGTAAAAATCGATCATTCACGAACTTTTTCTTTTATTTTAGATGTCACATACTTCAAGGCCCGATAAATTGCCAGGAATGTGGTATCCGTACAGTAACATTATGCAAGAATATAATGATGTGTCAAATTCACTGCCAGTTAACAGTTCCCAGGAAGAAATCACTGCGTATCTCAAAGACGATTTGTCACCTACTCTTTCTAGTGCATTAGATTACTGGAAAACAAATTCCAAATTTTCAAAACTAAAAAAATTAGCTATAAAATATTTGTGTATACCACCAGCAACAGTTTTCTCTGAAAGACTATTTAGCACAGCAGGTCTCATATGTGACAGAAAAAGAAGTAGACTTGACCCCGAAAGAGTGAGAATGCTAGTATTTTTGAACAAAACTTGTAAAAGTGGACCGTTTCAAAAACTCATTTTAATTTTAATGTAAAGCTTAAAAATAATTTAAATAATTATACTGATGATATTACATTTTGTCTCATTAAATATGTACACTTAATTAATTTAATTGATATTATACAGTTCTCTCAACTTTTTATTTTTAATTTTTAATCTATTTATTGAACCTAGAAATGTTGACGGTATCGAGTATCAAAGTATCGAGTATCGAGAAAAAATCATGTATCCAGTATCGAGTATCGAGTATCGAGAAAACTGTTATCGACCCATCCCTAAAAAAATATTAATTATTGTAAAGTATGATACTATTATCTAAGCATTTCTGACTTCCTTATAGCTCAAAGAATCCCCAAATAACCCTGAGATAAATAATTTATTAATTTTACTAATAACGATTATTGAATATATCTGTTGTGTTATAGAAAAACTTATATCGAAAACTGTTGTAATTTCGATAATAGTCGATCTGGAAATCGATGAACTGGATGTAATAGTTTCCAGAAAATAAACCAATTTCAATCAATAAATATCTTTCTTTTAGGGAATTGACTTTGTAATATTTTTTGTAGATAGCAGATTTGTTACAGGAAACAGGTGAATAGCAGAGAAGAGTAAGAAAGTTAGCTCAGACATCGTAGCCTATGAAGTACAACAGCCAACATAACCTGTAACTGTTTATCAAATTGAAAACAGCTGATGCAACGCGCGTTTAAATAAAACGATCAAACAGTACACCAAGAGAGGAACTCACTCTCTCTCTCTCTCTCTCTCTCTCTCTCTCTCTCTCTCTCTCTCTCTCTCTCTCTCTCTCTCTTATAGTGATCGAAATTTTAAAAATTTATAATTTCTTGATCATGTGGCACGCTCACATACTCGAGTTGCCAGACCCAAGCACGAGTCGTAAATAAGACGAATTAGGGACACGTCAGACCCGACGCCAGTGCGAAGACAATGATAAAAACGGCTGAGTACACGCCACAATAGAATCTAAGGAACGTTGTTGACAGCTCAAAGTTAGCTACAATTTACAGCACCTAACGAACGGAGACAAAGGCTTAGTCCAGCAGCCTAGTTACGCAGAAGTGAAATGGAACACATCCTGTGGGGTTGAGTTGTAACGAGCACACATAAGAACGTTACACCCAGCAACAAAGGGTGCAGAGAAATCTCGACAAATATGTAGACAATAGAACGGACATTCAGTGAATACTGAAGGTACGCACAGCCCAGCATGAAAACAAACCCTGACATCTAGCCAGATTTACAACTAGAAAGCGTGGGATTCGTCCAGGGATGTCACCAACGAAGAGTTGATAATCGGCGGAACGATCGAAGGGTAAATGAACAATTGACCAAGACACTGCAAACTCTTAACAAAAGCTAAGTCAGAGTACCTCGACAACGTGGAAACAAAGGTTGATAGACAGGCGAAAGAATTGCTCTAGTTTCTGAGAATCAGCACAACGTTCGTCGCTGGAGTATTCCGGGGATGTCGGCGACCAACCAGCGTTGGGCATCTTCCTAAAGAACTCGTGGAGAGAGTAATAACGACTCGAACGACGAATCGGGAAACCGATGACAAGATCTACAAGGTGGTAGGAATGTAGGGAACCTATCAGCAACGGCATAAGGCGTGGAAATATGGAATTTGCTTTCTGGGATAGTATGTTTGATAAAAACTGTTTGCGAGGACGCGGAGCCGGGTAGTTATAACAGTAATACGGTAGAAGACGAGTAATAGTATAGTAACAGTAGTTACAATAGTTATGTAGCAAGACGGAATAATATAGTAGTAGTTGGAGCGGTAATAACGGTAGTAATTGAAATAGTTTACGCGATTTACTCAACTTTAACTCAGTGAAATCGTAACTATAGTCGCGGTCTTCAGTGAACTTAGACATTCAATTCAATCGCAATTATACAAAACGTATGTTCGACAGTTATATGAGTTCCGATAATCAACAGTGCGAATAGACATAACTATCGTTAATTACCAATGTGTACGTGACTCTAAACTACGACCGACAAGCAACATAATAATACAAGTGAGTAACAATCCGAGAGTAAAACAGTGGGTGACAATTCAAACACTATTCCACCATAATGATTCTCAATATTGAACATTTGAACTGAGTGAATCAACACGAACAATATTACGCACATTGCACACACTACGTCCAAGATAGATGAAATAGTTAACTATATGAACACGCCCACAGCAAACTCTAAGAGTAAACCATTTTAATGATGACGTTAGCATCTTAACACTTGAATTCAAAAACACTTGACACCAGCGGGGAGTCCAACCCCACACTATACATAACGAGATAGGAAATCAGTGAAGTGAAGTGAAGTGTTCTTCGATTAACAGTGATTAGGATGTACGAGGAATCCATCAGCAGATGTCATCTTACACCGATGGAATTTGTGGATAAACCCTTTTGCAAGATAAGCCTTTATGTTTCTTAAATCCTAGTGATACATATACTACTGCACTGTCTCATCTTTTCAAAGAGCTACTCCCGAGAGATTTTGTAAAGTTATATAAATCATAAATCTTATAATGTTAATACTAAAATCATTCATCTGAGCATAACGAACGCATTTAGCTAGGGATAAAATATATTTAATTGCTTATTGTTTGTATATGTATATTATTGCGTTGTATTTGAATGTACCATATGTCTTGTGTTTTCAGGAAACAACAAACGAATATTATTGTAATTTTTAATCAACAATATAATAAATAAGTAATTACTATCTATATACTTAAATCTTGCGTTAATTGTTGCAATTGACCTTGACAATTAATTTATCACGTTCCAAGTAATTTCATAAAGAGTCTCAGAGTTATGCTAATTATCAATGGACACAACCAAATCGACCATTGAAATGTCAGGTTAACAGGCTCATGTAAATCATATTGATTTGATAACTATATTGAGTCAAACCCGACAAATATAATTTACTTTCCGTATGTGTGTTAAATATTAATGTCAATTACAACCCTATTTGATTACATATAATAGTATACGAATTTAATTAGACCCAATTTATTAATTTATGATTGCATAATTTAATAATTAATAATAATTAGCATAATTGCACTAAATATAAATGGTGCCCAACGTGGGGCACGGCAAACATAATTAATTAATTAATTGCCAATTCCATTTATATACACTAAATATAAATGGCGCCCAACGTGGGGCAAAAGAGAGCAGACAGTAGTAGTTAGATTAAGTAAAATAATATAATACAATAAGATATTTATAGTGTAAGGTTAGCTTGACTGGTGACTGGATGATAACGAGGAGTAAAGCTAAAATGGCTAGTAGTAGTTCAGACAGCATGAACTTTGACATCAATAACCAGTTAGGTGTACCGGACAACGGAGAAGAAAACTCAACGGTCGAACCAAATATGACTGAGGAGACGTCAGAGGTCGGAGCGCGGGGACAGGAGTCCCAGCAACCACAGGAAGAGGCGTCACTGCGTTCACTGCTGATGGATTTCATGCGTACACAAAATGAAAGCTTCCAAGTAATTAAGGAAAATTTAGAAGAAAACAGAAAAGAACAGAACGAAAAATTCGACAAAATGAACGAAAAATTAGATAATCACAAAGAAGATGTCAGACGACAGATGGCCGAACAGCTCGCGCAAATACAAGCGGAAATGTGTGACTACAAGACCAGTTGTGACGACAAAATAAGTGAAATCCTGAAGAAACAGGAGGACACTACAAAAGAATTAAAGGATGACACCACTAAAAGGTTTGAAGAAGTGTGGGAAACCCGGGAGTCGGACCGTCAAGAAGTCAAGAACCTCGCACAGAACACACAAACCAGTATTAAAAAAGTCCACAATAAGTTAGAATCACATATCAACAATAACCAGAAGAAACAAGAAGAATTAAAAACCGAAATATACCACACGCTTAGGCAGCAGCAACAAGAACTAGGAGAAACAAACAACACACTACAACAAAAAATCGAAGAAGTAGACGGCAGACAAAAGACGACTGAACAGAAACTTGACGAAAACGTCAAGGAGAAGACAACCCACATTCAAGAACTAAGGTGTCAATTAGAAAGACTGTGGCGACAGATAACCGAAGGGGAGTCTGGACCAAATAGAACAGTCAACGGGCAAGTACAGGTGGAACGTAAGTACGACGGAACCGACAGATTCCCGATGGAGTTCCTGAAAGAATTGTCGGAGTTCCAAGAATTGTATTACCCAAACAGTGACATAAAATGGATCGGGAAGCACTTAGAGAAGGACGCGAGTATATGGTGGCGCGTAATCCGGGACCAAATAACCACATTTGAAGAGTTCAAGGAGGCGTTCACGTTAAAGTATTGGGGATTAGAGCGACAAGACATCATTCGTGATAACCTCGAATACGGAAAATTTGAATGGCACGGACCGATTACGGCTATCCAGTATATTGAAAGAATCCTTTTAGAAAGCCGACAATTAACTCCCGCATTGACCGACAGGCAATTGATAAGAAAAATTTCTAGGCATTTTGGGAGAGACCTGCAGATCGCTGTAATCACACCCGGGATCACCACGATACCTAATTTTGAAGCCTTAATCACTGAGTACACAAGTATTCAGTCGAACAGTGGAAGCAACAGGCGGACGCAATATCGGTCAACTAATGAAAGGGAAAGCGGAACTAACGACCGACCAGGAGGGAATTTTGTAAATAAAAACGAAGGTGACAGAAAACAAATTTGGCAGGGGAGGCCACACGGTAACCGTTACGGGGACAAACAGTACAATGGGATGAACGCTGTTGAGTTCGTTAACAATAAGCCGAGCACGAGCCAGGCGACTGACGACAATAACTCAAGGACGAATACCGACCATAATGGTAAAAAAAAAACACCCCTGCACAGCGAACGACTTAGTTTTTGTCAACAAACACAACCTCACCAATAATGTCAACATTTTATTACCGGACCTGAGGGATGACCTGCCACAAGAATATGACGAGGACATTAATAAACAAATATTAAAATGTCCTGAAGTACTTATTAAATTCAACAATGACATTAAAGTTTCGGCACTTATTGACACCGGCTCTGTTATTAACGGGTTATCAGAAGAGTGGTTCAACGTAAATAAAAAGGACATTGAACCATATGAAATTTTACCTATGACAAATTCTCTCATCGTTAGTGCTGTTGGGAATAAGTCCAAATTAATCAGAAAGCAGATACTGTGCGACATTGAAATTGACGGGATCAAGAATGAATGTGTTTTCTTAGTTATACCTGATCTTATTAAGCAATGTATATTAGGAATAAATTTTTTACAGGAAGTGGGATGTCGCATCGACATCGGTAATAAGAAGATAGAATTAATGAATGCAGCTGATGAAGAGGTGCGCGCCGTACCCATCATGAACATCGAACTACTAAATAATGGAGAAGAAGAAGAAATCCTGAGGAACATCGACGAGAAGATAGCAAGCATGGATTGTCAAGATGAAGAGATATTGGAACGACTGAGGGAAATACTTATAAAAAATAGGAGAGTGTTCAGGGAATGCCCGGGAGGATAGAAGGATACGAGCATGAATTTCAAGTCACGGACAGGACGCCCTACTTTTAACGGGGTTGGCCTGTACCACTTGCATATAAAGAAAGGGTAAAGGACGAGATTGACAGGATGCTGCGGTACGGAGTGATAGAACGATGCACGAGCCTGTTCATAAATCCACTCGTCTCAGTCATCAAAAGAGATGGAAGGGTCCGTTTAGCGTGATAGTTTGGGTAACGATACAGGTGACTGCGTAATTATTAATGATAAACTGTTCTTAGGGTTCCCGACTCGTCGGAAGAACGTGGGGGTTCGATGATGTCTTGACACCGGACATTATCGGCGGAGACATCAGCTCATCTTCTCCTTGCCCACGCCGTCAGCCGCATGGACTCTCCATAAAAATTACGAGGACCATCCTCTAACAACTCCAACTTCGCTCTTTCCTTCATTAACAGGGACATGTTTCATTAGCCACACTGCAAGTCACCAGGGAATACCTCATGATTCGACATACCAGGTGAAAAACTTCCATTTTCTCTTTCATCACTTACAACTACATTCCTGTTGCTACAAGTGAAAGCACAAACTCATAGACTGACTTTCTTAAGTATTTATATATTAGGAATTCTGTTTTCAAGTAATATCTGAGCATTCCCTTAGTTTCAATTTATATGGTTATACACATTATTTTGTTCTTTCAAACCAGTAGAAAATGTTAAGGCTGTTCAAGAAGTCATTAACACAGATGCCTAGTGATGTAAAGGCAATTAAGTTTGTACCTGACTGAAAATATAACTATTAACTGAACATTGTAGGCATGTCACCTTTATGAATTTTATATCTAATAATGCAATAGCTATGTTAAAAATTTGTATTCAGATTTATTAAAATAATGATGTGTCAGAGTCAAGGGCGAAGACTACCGCCAAACACTCTAACTCGTATACCGAGGATTTCTTTTCAGGATTGGCAAGGGTCCTGGATACAAATGCAACTGGCTGCCGAGCACCATCCATCTCCTGAGAGAGCACGGCCCCGATCGCCACAGAGCTGGCGTCGGATTGCTCAATTTAAGGCTTCGTGAAATCGGGCATCCGAAGCACGGGCGGCGACAAAATGGACTCCTTTAGGGACTCGAAGGCACGTTGCTGCGCGTCTCCCCACACGAATTTGGCCCCTTTTTTCCTTAAGGAATTTAGGGGAGCCGCAATCTCAGCAGCCCCCGGGATGAACCGCCGGTAAAAATTCACCATCCCCACGAAGCGGGCCACCCCTTTAGCATCTCGAGGGGGAGGAAAATCCCGGATTGCCTGCGTCCTCTTTGGATCAACCGTGACCCCTTTATAAGAGACAAGGTGACCGAGGAAAGAAATTTCCTCCTGGGCAAATTTCACCTTGTCGGGATTCACCGTAAGCCCCGCGCGCCTAAAGCAACACAACACCTCACGGAGATGGTTCATGTGTTCTTCAAGAGAGGAGCTGTAAATAAGCAGATCGTCCAGATAATTAAACACATACCGGAATTTAATGTCGTGGAACACAGAGTCTAGTAGACGGGTTAACGTCTGCGCACCAACCGCCAGTCCCATGGGGACTCTCTTGTATTGGTACAAGTTCCACGGCACGCAAAAGGCAGTGAACGGCCGAGAATCCTTGTGTAAGGGTATCTGGTGGTATGCTGAATTCAAGTCGAAAATGGTGAAATATCGGGCCTGCGATAACCAGTCAAAGGCCGAATGCAGGTCCGAGAGGGGCACCGACTCAACTTCAATATTTTGATTCAATTTACGATAATCAATGACCAGCCTATGCTTCCCTCCCGGTTTAGGCACCAGGAATGCTGGACTGGCATAGACCGACGTGGAAGGTTCAATAACCCCCTGGTCCAACAATTCTTGCACCTTCTCACGCAAGATGGTCATTTTAGGCGGAGCGAATTTATACGGGTGCGAACGGACAACCGCGGAGTCTCACAGACGGATACGATACTCCAAATTGTGAGTGAGTCCGAGGTTGGCGGTCAGCACCTCGGGGAACTCATCACAGAATTTACGGAAAGTGGTCTGTAGAGATGGGCTTAAATTATTAATGTACCCCGGGGGTTGAAGTTCTTCAAGGCCTTCCCCCGCCTCATCCCGATATCCAAGAAAGGGGATGCGTACGGCACGGTTGAACTTAAAGAAGCATACGTGCCCCTGGATATCGAGAACCAGGCCACTTTTCACAATAAAATCCGCACCCACAATACAGTCCACGCTCAGATTCGGGGCCACAAGAAACTCCCAAACCCACGAAAAATAATTGATTTTAAATTTAAAAGCCACCAATTTGGAGGTCGGCAAAACCTCCCTCGAGGCCGTCCAACATACCACCGACGAAGAGTATTCGACCGGATCAATGACTCCCGGACCAACTGCTGGTAAACACGGGAGGAGATAAGACACCGTGCCGATCCGGAGTCAACCAGAGCCCTAACCCGGCCCTTCCCAACCTCCAGCTCCAAAAATGGACACACGGAGAGACCCGGACGAATCGGCTTGGGATCGGACTCCCCGGATTATGTCCCGTCTCAACGGCACATAACGGGACCTGGGATGCGCCAACGCTACCACACGTGGGGAGGGACCGGCGTCCCCTCAATCCCCCCCACGCAGGCCGTTTTTTGAAGGACGGTTCTCCCGCGAGACCTCCGATCGTTTGAGAGGGCAATTCCGGGCCAAGTGCCCCATCTTACCACAGGAATAGCAACGGAATTCCCGCCTCTCAGAGACGCTACCACGCTGCTCTTTGAAAGGATTGCCGCCACGTTGCTCCCGGGTAGACCGCTGCTGACCAGATGAGGAACAGGAGACAGGGATATCGGAACGGCCGGAGGGAGCCTCATCGTTCATCTGGATGGTGCGGGCGAAGACACAAGCTCCGCTAAGATCAGCGAAGCTGCGCGGTCGCTCCAGAAACACCAACCTTGACCTCTCCTGCGGATTAAGGCCCTCCAAGATAACCCGCATTACCTCAGCCTCCGACACATCCACCCGCAGCACACGGGCAGCACTTTTGATTGAGTTGATAAATACGTTCAACTGTTCCCCGTGCCCCTGAACTCTGTAAAATAATCGTTGCCGCAGCTGGTCACGCAGCCTCCCGGGCATAAACAGTCCCAACACATCCTTGTGGAACGCCTCAAAATCCCCGCCCGCGCCCAGATGCCAGACCACACGATCCAGCAGGGGCGCCCGACAATACGGATAAATCATATTTAACAGGGCAACGCTGGTCACCCCAGGGAAATCAAAAATGCCGAAAACCCCTTCAAGGAATTTGACAAGCTGGTCAAGGTCCAAACCGTCGACCACTGGAAGCCGACGGAGGAGGTCATAAATGGTGTTCGGCAACGATTCGTACTTAACACTGGCAAGGCCTGTACCCAACCCTCGAGGGACTTCCACATGATCCCTCTGAAATCCCTGTGGGCGACTGCCCACCGAAGTAGACGGACGTTGCTCCACCAGAGCGCTACAAGCCTCCCCCAGGAGACCCACCCGCTCAGGGGCCACGGTCTGGCGCGTGGGCATCTCCTTAAGGTTGCTAGGACTTTCGGGAGCCTCCCCAGGTAGACCGATCTTTGACTGCAGGGCCGACGCCGTCCGCCTACCCTCCTCCTCCAGATCATCCTGCAACAGCAAATTACTCAGGCGAGCGGACAAGTGGTGCATCCTTTGGGTCACCCGCTGCCAAACACGGGTGGAACTCCCCATATATTCCGAGTCCTCCATCAAGGTGGAGAACTCGGTCCACTTGTCCGCACACGAGGCCAGCTCCTCCTCCAAATCCTCAATTTCGACTCTCCGGGTGGAAGCGTCCCCCACCAGCAGTTCCCGCAGTTGATGCCGCAAGGACGCCACATCCTTCTGGGGAACCCCACCCCGCAAACGTATCTCGAACTGGAGTTCGTCC
This sequence comes from Magicicada septendecula, assembly GCA_034769895.1. Taxonomy (NCBI): domain Eukaryota; kingdom Metazoa; phylum Arthropoda; class Insecta; order Hemiptera; family Cicadidae; genus Magicicada; species Magicicada septendecula. The sequence continues at coordinate 113,610,109 of CM068374.1, read as the reverse complement.
TTCGTGAAGTATTCTGGCACCAGACCGCGGCCTTCACGCCGACTCCTACTCTGCCCCGGCTCTGCCATAGTATCAACCAACAAGAGACTGAATCCAACAAGAGCTGACAATCAAGGTGCCTCAGGGTTCCCTAACGGTGCGGAAGAACGGGGGCAGATGAAACGGCGGAGCAAGCTCCCACAATGCAACAACACACAGCAAGAGAGATACCAAAATTAAAACACCCAACACAATATAACACACTAATAAATACCATAAACCTTGAACAAGTATAACAACAACCCAAAAAACAACCAACTCATAGGGTCATGCAAGACATCATAACGATAATTAAAAATCTCAAAAGCAAGAATCATATAAGTCACAACGACCAACACGGTTACCTGGTCCTACCATACCGCACAAAATTCAATATAACTATAAGTGTCCCAGGGTAATTCTCGTATCATAGCTCTACAATCCCTTTAAATTAACATCACGTTCTAAACTAATCCGAGCAGGAAATCATTCTATAAAAAGTTCACTTCAACCATCTAAGTCCATTCCCAACAAGATCGAGCAGGCTAAAACCAACCTCAACAAGGTCAGACAGAAACTGGGCTGGCCGAAAATTTTCAAAATAAATCACTCAACATACGAAAGAGCTCAACAAATCGGTATTCATATCCCGCATGAGTAACTTAAATCAGATTCATCAGTGTGTATGTATCTCCACTAAATTATCTAGTATGTCCAGCTCACCTCTTAATATTATAGAAATTTCAAAAATAAAATACGACCCACCTTGCACCAACTTTAACAATAATACACAATTTTCAACACAACATAATGTAATAATAACACTTACATACTAACAAAACAAACGTACACCAAAATATACTAACATACAGCTTAACACTGTCTAAGCAAAGCACCCACACAAAATTTTTAAATTCATTCATTTATATAATTTAACTCATTTATTTCATTCATTCATTCTGATTATATGTATATAGTGAATGTCTGTTGACTCTCACTCTCTCCTCTCCAACCGCGAATAAGTTTAAATGTATATTGTCAAATAGCATTCCAAATCCTGACAGCTGCAGCACACATAGATAGAAAAACACGCTCTTAGCTAACATTTGTACAATTTGTCTTGCATTACAAAAAAAGAAAAAAACACAGTCTGATACTACCATTTGTAGTATCAGACTTTATAAACCACGCTCTGCTACCATTTGTACAGTCTCTTTGTGTAGAGTCGGTACTAGGTTTGTGTAATTTAAGACTAGGCAAATAACCTAGATGGAAGCAAAAGTGTGCTAGACCCAGACTGACAGGATCTGGAATTAAACTCTCTTTTAACATCAACAAGTCATCATTTATTAAGTGTCTTTCACTCTTACAGCATTTACATATGTTTCAATGACTGATATTATATTATAGGCAGTGTTAATCAAGAGCCATTTCTGACACCCTTTGTTTGAATGATCGATATTATAAAAGAACACAACAACTGGTTTCATAATTCTACATAATAATTAGAACAATACAACTGTAATGTTGCCTTTCAATTTAAATCAGAATTCATAGAATAAAGTAAGTAGGATAAAAGTTATCAAAATTCAACACCTGTTCATACAGGGCACTATACTTTGTCTAAAGAAAACAAAAACTTGCAAGAGACTGCCAGACATTATTATAATTCTAAGACTCCATTTTAAAACAATTCTCATAGATCTGTTGTGATCAAAATTGGCAACATACATATGCTTAAGGCAGCAGATAATAACTGCAATTTAAATTACCTTTAAATTTTTCTGACTCTGACACATCATTATTTTAATAAATCTGAATACAAATTTTTAACATAGCTATTGCATTATTAGATATAAAATTCATAAAGGTGACATGCTTACAATGTTCAGTTAATAGTTATATTTTCAGTCAGGTACAAACTTAATTGCCTTTACATCACTAGGCATCTGTGTTAATGACTTCTTGAACAGCCTTAACATTTTCTACTGGTTTGAAAGAACAAAATAATGTGTATAACCATATAAATTGAAACTAAGGGAATGCTCAGATATTACTTGAAAACAGAATTCCTAATATATAAATACTTAAGAAAGTCAGTCTATGAGTTTGTGCTTTCACTTGTAGCAACAGGAATGTAGTTGTAAGTGATGAAAGAGAAAATGGAAGTTTTTCACCTGGTATGTCGAATCATGAGGTATTCCCTGGTGACTTGCAGTGTGGCTAATGAAACATGTCCCTGTTAATGAAGGAAAGAGCGAAGTTGGAGTTGTTAGAGGATGGTCCTCGTAATTTTTATGGAGAGTCCATGCGGCTGACGGCGTGGGCAAGGAGAAGATGAGCTGATGTCTCCGCCGATAATGTCCGGTGTCAAGACATCATCGAACCCCCACGTTCTTCCGACGAGTCGGGAACCCTAAGAACAGTTTATCATTAATAATTACGCAGTCACCTGTATCGTTACCCAAACTATCACGCTAAACGGACCCTTCCATCTCTTTTGATGACTGAGACGAGTGGATTTATGAACAGGCTCGTGCATCGTTCTATCACTCCGTACCGCAGCATCCTGTCAATCTCGTCCTTTACCCTTTCTTTATATGCAAGTGGTACAGGCCAACCCCGTTAAAAGTAGGGCGTCCTGTCCGTGACTTGAAATTCATGCTCGTATCCTTCTATCCTCCCGGGCATTCCCTGAACACTCTCCTATTTTTTATAAGTATTTCCCTCAGTCGTTCCAATATCTCTTCATCTTGACAATCCATGCTTGCTATCTTCTCGTCGATGTTCCTCAGGATTTCTTCTTCTTCTCCATTATTTAGTAGTTCGATGTTCATGATGGGTACGGCGCGCACCTCTTCATCAGCTGCATTCATTAATTCTATCTTCTTATTACCGATGTCGATGCGACATCCCACTTCCTGTAAAAAACTTATTCCTAATATACATTGCTTAATAAGATCAGGTATAACTAAGAAAACACATTCATTCTTGATCCCGTCAATTTCAATGTCGCACAGTATCTGCTTTCTGATTAATTTGGACTTATTCCCAACAGCACTAACGATGAGAGAATTTGTCATAGGTAAAATTTCATATGGTTCAATGTCCTTTTTATTTACGTTGAACCACTCTTCTGATAACCCGTTAATAACAGAGCCGGTGTCAATAAGTGCCGAAACTTTAATGTCATTGTTGAATTTAATAAGTACTTCAGGACATTTTAATATTTGTTTATTAATGTCCTCGTCATATTCTTGTGGCAGGTCATCCCTCAGGTCCGGTAATAAAATGTTGACATTATTGGTGAGGTTGTGTTTGTTGACAAAAACTAAGTCGTTCGCTGTGCAGGGGTGTTTTTTTTTTACCATTATGGTCGGTATTCGTCCTTGAGTTATTGTCGTCAGTCGCCTGGCTCGTGCTCGGCTTATTGTTAACGAACTCAACAGCGTTCATCCCATTGTACTGTTTGTCCCCGTAACGGTTACCGTGTGGCCTCCCCTGCCAAACTTGTTTTCTGTCACCTTCGTTTTTATTTACAAAATTCCCTCCTGGTCGGTCGTTAGTTCCGCTTTCCCTTTCATTAGTTGACCGATATTGCGTCCGCCTGTTGCTTCCACTGTTCGACTGAATACTTGTGTACTCAGTGATTAAGGCTTCAAAATTAGGTATCGTGGTGATCCCGGGTGTGATTACAGCGATCTGCAGGTCTCTCCCAAAATGCCTAGAAATTTTTCTTATCAATTGCCTGTCGGTCAATGCGGGAGTTAATTGTCGGCTTTCTAAAAGGATTCTTTCAATATACTGGATAGCCGTAATCGGTCCGTGCCATTCAAATTTTCCGTATTCGAGGTTATCACGAATGATGTCTTGTCGCTCTAATCCCCAATACTTTAACGTGAACGCCTCCTTGAACTCTTCAAATGTGGTTATTTGGTCCCGGATTACGCGCCACCATATACTCGCGTCCTTCTCTAAGTGCTTCCCGATCCATTTTATGTCACTGTTTGGGTAATACAATTCTTGGAACTCCGACAATTCTTTCAGGAACTCCATCGGGAATCTGTCGGTTCCGTCGTACTTACGTTCCACCTGTACTTGCCCGTTGACTGTTCTATTTGGTCCAGACTCCCCTTCGGTTATCTGTCGCCACAGTCTTTCTAATTGACACCTTAGTTCTTGAATGTGGGTTGTCTTCTCCTTGACGTTTTCGTCAAGTTTCTGTTCAGTCGTCTTTTGTCTGCCGTCTACTTCTTCGATTTTTTGTTGTAGTGTGTTGTTTGTTTCTCCTAGTTCTTGTTGCTGCTGCCTAAGCGTGTGGTATATTTCGGTTTTTAATTCTTCTTGTTTCTTCTGGTTATTGTTGATATGTGATTCTAACTTATTGTGGACTTTTTTAATACTGGTTTGTGTGTTCTGTGCGAGGTTCTTGACTTCTTGACGGTCCGACTCCCGGGTTTCCCACACTTCTTCAAACCTTTTAGTGGTGTCATCCTTTAATTCTTTTGTAGTGTCCTCCTGTTTCTTCAGGATTTCACTTATTTTGTCGTCACAACTGGTCTTGTAGTCACGCATTTCCGCTTGTATTTGCGCGAGCTGTTCGGCCATCTGTCGTCTGACATCTTCTTTGTGATTATCTAATTTTTCGTTCATTTTGTCGAATTTTTCGTTCTGTTCTTTTCTGTTTTCTTCTAAATTTTCCTTAATTACTTGGAAGCTTTCATTTTGTGTACGCATGAAATCCATCAGCAGTGAACGCAGTGACGCCTCTTCCTGTGGTTGCTGGGACTCCTGTCCCCGCGCTCCGACCTCTGACGTCTCCTCAGTCATATTTGGTTCGACCGTTGAGTTTTCTTCTCCGTTGTCCGGTACACCTAACTGGTTATTGATGTCAAAGTTCATGCTGTCTGAACTACTACTAGCCATTTTAGCTTTACTCCTCGTTATCATCCAGTCACCAGTCAAGCTAACCTTACACTATAAATATCTTATTGTATTATATTATTTTACTTAATCTAACTACTACTGTCTGCTCTCTTTTGCCCCACGTTGGGCGCCATTTATATTTAGTGTATATAAATGGAATTGGCAATTAATTAATTAATTATGTTTGCCGTGCCCCACGTTGGGCACCATTTATATTTAGTGCAATTATGCTAATTATTATTAATTATTAAATTATGCAATCATAAATTAATAAATTGGGTCTAATTAAATTCGTATACTATTATATGTAATCAAATAGGGTTGTAATTGACATTAATATTTAACACACATACGGAAAGTAAATTATATTTGTCGGGTTTGACTCAATATAGTTATCAAATCAATATGATTTACATGAGCCTGTTAACCTGACATTTCAATGGTCGATTTGGTTGTGTCCATTGATAATTAGCATAACTCTGAGACTCTTTATGAAATTACTTGGAACGTGATAAATTAATTGTCAAGGTCAATTGCAACAATTAGCGGATGGAGCTTCCGTGAAAGGTGAATTGGTTTTTTTTACCCCAGTTAGGAGTAGTTAGGGTCATCGGTTGGTTTTCGGGGGGCTTCGCTGGAGGGATTGTGTTTTATGGTTTTACCTTTTTAGCCTTTTATTGTTTTATTGTTTTATCGGGATTTTAGCTCCTCTCCTCCTTTCTTCTTTCTTTGCTTTAGGCCGCGGCCGCTCACACTCCCTGTATCTTCTACACACACACACACACACACACACCCACCTTGTCCTTCCTTCTGGTGTCCTTTCGTTTTCAACTTCCGCTTGGTTTTATCTTTTTATGGGTTTTTAGTCAGTCCCCGCTTTTCCTCCAGTGGTGGCAGTCCCAGTGTCGTCCAACCCGTTGGACTCCTTTTGCTGTGGGGGTGTGCCGAAGCTATGAAAACCGCATCAGTCAAGCAAATTCAAATCCCGCGGCCAGTCATTTGTCGCGCCGTTTCCACTGCCTTGTGGCTTCTGCTAGTAGAGTGAGAGAGTCGTGTTGTGCTCGCGTGAGGTATATAGCTTCGGCGACGAAATCAAGTCTGACTGTGGCGACGCGATACAGTTGGTGGCCGTCCGCTGTCTAACAATTTCTAGCTTGTTTGGTTAAAATCTTCTTGGGTTGAATAATACGGCTACCGTGCCTCACTCTCTTTTTCGCCTTTGCACAGAGCTTTTGGTGGACTGGCGGCTGGGTACCTTTTCTCCTTTGGCTTCGCGGCGTTCTACTATGAGTAGATAACTTCGTAGTGTGTCTCAGGTGAGAGAGGTTAATTCCTACAAATTATAATAGGGGTTAGGTTTAAATGTGATAGATTTAATAAAGAATATGAAATAGGTTTTAATGTGTATGTGTGTGTGTGTGTGTGTGTGTGTCCCACATGTTTTTCTCGTATCTGTGAAACACGTGCTGACCTTGCACCAAACTAATTATACAATTATAATTGTAAATTCAAAAAGGGGGCATTAAATTTGTATTCAGAGAATTGTCGAAACATTTAGAAAAGAAATTGAAAGTAAATTAAAAGCAAATGGAGATGTAATTGAAAGAAAATTTTGAAATTTTACTAATGCTAAGGGACATGCAAGCGTGAATTATCTGGTTCTATTGAGATTAATCACTGAGTTCAGGTGCGAGTGGAAGCGTGATAGTTGGGGTAATGATACAGGTGACTGCCTAATTATGAATGATAAACTGTTCTTAGGGTTCCCGACTCGTCGGAAGAACGTGGGGTTTCGATGATGTCCTGACACCGGACATTATCGGCGGAGACATCAGCTCATCTTCTCCCACGCCGTCAGCCGCATGGACTCTCCATAAAAATTACGAGGACCATCCTCTAACAACTCCAACTTCGCTCTTCCCTTCATTGACAGGAACATGTTTCATTAGCCACACTGCAAGTCACTAGGGAATACCTCATGATTCGACATACCAGGTGAAAAACTTCCATTTTCTCTTTCATCACTTACAACTACATTCCTGTTGCTACAAGTGAAAGCACAAACTCATAGACTGACTTTCTTAAGGATTTATATATTAGGAATTCTGTTTTCAAGTAATATCTGAGCATTCCCTTAGTTTCAATTTATATGGTTATACACATTATTTTGTTCTTTCAAACCAGTAGAAAATGTTAAGGCTGTTCAAGAAGTCATTAACACAGATGCCTAGTGATGTAAAGGCAATTAAGTTTGTACCTGACTGAAAATATAACTATTAACTGAACATTGTAGGCATGTCACCTTTATGAATTTTATATCTAATAATGCAATAGCTATGTTAAAAATTTGTATTCAGATTTATTAAAATAATGATGTGTCAGAGTCAGAAAAGTTTAAAGGTAATTTAAATTGCAGTTATTATCTGCTGCCTTAAGCATATGTATGTTGCCAATTTTGATCACAACAGATCTATGAGAATTGTTTTAAAATGGAGTCTTAGAATTATAATAATGTCTGGCAGTCTCTTGCAAGTTTTTGTTTTCTTTAGACAAAGTATAATGCCCTGTATGAACAGGTGTTGAATTTTGATAACTTTTATCCTACTTACTTTATTCTATGAATTCTGATTTAAATTGAAAGGTAACATTACAGCTGTATTGTTCTAATTATTATGTAGAATTATGAAACCAGTTGTTGTGTTCTTTTATAATATCGATCATTCAAACAAAGGGTGTCAGAAATGGCTCTTGATTAACACTGCCTATAATATAATATCAGTCATTGAAACATATGTAAATGCTGTAAGAGTGAAAGACACTTAATAAATGATGACTTGTTGATGTTAAAAGAGAGTTTAATTCCAGATCCTGTCAGTCTGGGTCTAGCACACTTTTGCTTCCATCTAGGTTATTTGCCTAGTCTTAAATTACATGTACCGACTCTACACAAAGAGACTGTACAATTTTACGTTCGACCGGATGTTGCAGAAGGTCAAAACTTATATACAATCATGTGACGTTTGCCAGAAGTGCAAGGACACCAACAACAAAGAGCTGTTTGGTGGCACACGCGCTGTAATACCTACAGCAAGAGGAGATCTGGTAAGCGCGGACTATTATTGACCCCTACCGACAGGAACGGGTGGTGTTAAATATTTACTCGTAATAGTGGATAATTTCACAAAATACGTTAAGTTATTCACCCTCCGAAGAGCAACAATCACTACGACGTTGCGGAGAATAAAAGCTTATTGTGAACAATTCGGACGACCAAGGGCCATTTTGACGGACAACGGGACCCAGTTCACCTCCAGAAAATGGGTCGACGGTTTGAAGGAGTTGAACATCCAACCGAAGTTTACCGCAATACGAAACCCTTGTACTAATCTTGCCGAGAGGATTAACCGGCAAGTCGGGAACTTGTTTCGAATTTTCGTGAGTGACCGACATACTAAATGGTCCCAATACATAAACACAATCGAAGCGTGTCTGAACGAGGTGTACCACGAGACAATCGAAATTACCCCTCATGAAGCACACCTCGGTACGAGACCTACACGAGCATGGGAACAATGCTTGGACAAAGGGATCATTAGCAGTGAAGGGAAGCTCGAGAATAATATATTTGTGAAAATCAAGGAGAAGAGAGAGAAGCACGCGAAGCGCTGCAACGAGAGTAAGAAGACAACGAAGTTTTCAATTGGCGACAAGGTATTGGTGACAGCATACCATCAATCAGACGCTATGTTGAGAAAAATCGACAAGTTTTTCGAACTATTTTCAGGACCGTATAAGATCAACCGTATCACCGGCGAGACCACGTACGAGCTCGTGGAATGCGATAGCGGAAAGGTACGAGGAAGATTTAACATACGACAGATTAAGGCATATCATGAACCGGCGAAAGAAGTACGGATTATACAAGAAGGTAGTAATGACTCCGGCTGCTAGATGACTGCAAAGCGGAATACGTAAATCATGTAATTTGCTCGCGCGGCCAGTCCAGCTAACCAAATAATGATGTACATTTTACCATACTGTGTTTAATTCATACTTCAATATCAATTGTGTTTGCGATCACCATGTATTCATTATTTACAATGTTAATTAGGTATTTATACATCAATATGTATAAAGTAATTTGATAACGTGTACCATGTATCAAAGGGACATTACGATATAATGATACAGGACATTAATAATTGTGGAATAATAACTTGATAAAATGTAGTGAATCGAGTAATTTGCTTATGCAATTAACAATTTAAATATGAGACAATCGTTTTGTAACTTTAGGAATAAGCGTCTAGGTATACATCATGAGGTATGAAGAATCCTCAATTGTTTAGTTAATATGCATATTTCATTTATTAATTTAATCATTTATAGTATGTCACAAGTTAATCTTATGTATGTATTTATTTGTTTAGCAACTATAATCATGAAATACTAGTAGTGAATTAAAAATAGTTTATTGTTATATGATTCATCGATGTGTGATCGATTGATTTAATTGCTAGCTAATCTTCAGCTAATTTATTACGTTATATAGGTATAACGAAAGAATGTAAGCAATAACGAACAAACTGTCTAATAAGTAGATGTAAATATCTTAGTTCAATTATTTACATGAAATAATATTGTATAATCCGCATATAAACGGATAGAATGTAGAAAATGCGTTCATTTCACTCAGATGGGCGGCAAGAAATTCATAAGATCATGTAAGACCCCAAGATAGGGAATAACAATTAATTGCTCCATATGGGAGAGGTATAGGTCATTCAACCATGTCCATTCCAAAGTAGACGTCCACGATTGGAACAGAGCGTAGAAATTGGATCAGATGTCTCCGTTAATCCAACATCCAATCCAATTTGGGGACAATATAGTGATCGAAAGTTTTAAAAATTTATAATTTCTTGATCATGTGGCACGCTCACACACTCGAGTTGACAGACCCAAGCACGAGTCGTAAATAAGACGAATTAGGGGCACGTCAGACCCGACGCCAGTGCGAAGACAATGATAAAAACGGCTGAGTACACGCCACAATAGAATCTAAGGAACGTTGTTGACAGCTCAAAGTTAGCTACAATTTACAGCACCTAACGAACGGAGACAAAGGCTTAGTCCAGCAGCCTAGTTACGCAGAAGTGAAATGGAACACATGCTATGGGGTTGAGTTGTAACGAGCACACATAAGAACGTTACACCCAGCAACAAAGGGTGCAGAGAAATCTCGACAAATATGTAGACAATAGAACGGACATTCAGTGAATACTGGAGGTACGCACAGCCCAGCATAAAAACAAACCCTGACATCTAGCCAGATTTACAACTAGAAAGCGTGGGATTCGTCCAGGGATGTCACCAACGAAGAGTTGATAATCGGCGGAACGATCGAAGGGTACATGAACAATTGACCAAGACACTGCAAACTGTTAACAAAAGCTAAGTCAGAGTACCTCGACAACGTGGAAACAAAGGTTGATAGACAGGCGAAAGAATTGCTCTAGTTTCTGAGAATCAGCACAACGTTCGTCGCTGGAATATTCCGGGGATGTCGGCGACCAACCAGCGTTGGGCATCTTCCTAAAGAACTCGTGGAGAGAGTAATAACGACTCGAACGACGAATCGGAAAACCGATGACAAGATCTACAAGGTGGTAGGAATGTAGGGAACCTATCAGCAACGGCATAAGGCGTGGAAATATGGAATTTGCCTTCTGGGATAGTATGTTTGATAAAAACTGTTTGCGAGGACGCGGAGCCGGGTAGTTATAGCAGTAATACGGTAGAAGACGAGTAGTAGTATAGTAACAGTAGTTACAATAGTTATGTAGCAAGACGGAATAATATAGTAGTAGTTGGAGCGGTAATAACGGTAGTAATTGAAATAGTTTACGCGACTTACTCAACTTTTAACTCAGTGAAATCGTAACTATATCGCGGTCTTCAGTGAACTTAGACATTCAATTCAATCGCAATTATACAAAACGTACGTTCGACAGTTATATGAGTTCCGATAATCAACAGTGCGAATAGACATAACTATCGTTAATTACCAATGTGTACGTGACTCTAAACTACGACCGACAAGCAACATAATAATACAAGTGAGTAACAATCCGAGAGTAAAACAGTGGGTGACAATTCAAACACTATTCCACCATAATGATTCTCAATATTGAACATTTGAACTGAGTGAATCAACACGAACAATATTACGCACATTGCACACACTACGTCCAAGATAGATGAAATAGTTAACTATATGAACACGCCCACAGCAAACTCTAAGAGTAAACCATTTTAATGATGACGTTAGCATCTTAACACTTGAATTCAAAAACACTTGACACCAGCGGGGAGTCCAACCCCACACTATACATAACGAGATAGGAAATCAGTGAAGTGAAGTGAAGTGTTCTTTGATTAACAGTGATTAGGATGTACGAGGAATCCATCAGCAGATGTCATCTTACACCGATGGAATTTGTGGATAAACCCTTTTGCAAGATAAGCCTTTATGTTTCTTAAATCCTAGTGATACATATACTACTGCACTGTCTCATCTTTTCAAAGAGCTACTCCCGAGAGATTTTGTAAAGTTATATAAATCATAAATCTTATAATGTTAATACTAAAATCATTCATCTGAGCATAACGAACGCATTTAGCTAGGGATAAAATATATTTGATTGCTTATTGTTTGTATATGTATATTATTGCGTTGTATTTGAATGTACCACATGTCTTGTGTTTTCAGGAAACAACGAAAGAATATTATTGTAATTGTGTTATTATGTGTTTTAATTATGTATTTGCAGGACATAGTAATTTACTTAATCAACAATATAATAAATAAGTAATTATTATCCTTATACTTAAATCTTGCGTTCATTATTGCAATTGACCTTGACAATTAATTTATCACGTTCCAAGTAATTTGATAAAGAGTCTCAGAGTTATGCTAATTATCAATAGACACAACCAAATCGACCATTGAAATGTCAGGTTAACAGGCTCATGTAAATCATATTGATTTGATAACTATATTGAGTCAAACCCGACAAATATAATTTACTTTCCATATGTGTGTTAAATATTAATGTCAATTACAACCCTATTTAATTACATATAATTGGTATACGAATTTAATTAGACCCAATTTATTAATTTATGATTGGATAATTTAATAATTAATAATAATTAGCATAATTGCACTAAACTCTCTCTCTCTCTCTCTCTCTCTCTCTCTCTCACTCTCTCTCTCCCTCTCACTCTCTCTCTCTCTCTCTCTCTCTCTCTCTCTCTATCTCCATAACAACTGAATTGTAATACCTGCAAGGAGATATAAAATACAACAAAGTATCCCGTGGTTTATTTTTTTTTTTTACTAAAGTGTTACACAATAAATAAAAATAACACAGTCAGAGTATCAAAAAGACGTAACACTGAGAGAAATAAGACGTAAGAAAGCACGCGGTATGTTACAAATGACGATCCCAAAGTGGGGCGATAACTAAAGAAAGCTTGCGGTAGGTAACAATATATGCAATTAGGTATGGCTTAGGCATATATATATATATTTTTTTTTTCTATATAAGTAACTCGATGTTTCTTGCAGTAATTATATAATTTGTGATGTTTTCAATTTGTTTCTTCTGCAAGTAGATAATATTGTATATTCTTTTTTTCAATTTGACTTAGAAACCTCTGATGATACTGATATTTTTCAGTGAAACGTGCGTCAGGTGTTAAAAAGAATATACAATATTATCTACTTGCAGAAGAAACAAATTGAAAACATCACAAATTATATATATATATATATATATATATATATATATATATATATATATATTATTGTCTTTTTTCTTTTTCTGTACGATTAATTTCTTTTTGTCTTATTTATATTTTTACTTTGCAGGTGCAGAAACCAACAAGAAAGTGAGCGCGATGAACTTCTACGCATATCGGTTGATGATTCGTGCCAATGAAGACAACAACATTCTCCGATGCCGCCAGCTACAAATAAATTAATACATAGTGTAATACGTGTGTGGTATTTATCACTGCAAAACAAGAGTGGAATTTGTATCAAAATTTTACCCTATGAATCATCAAATTATATATTGTAATATAGTGATATTATTTATACACATCCTGTAATTCGATTTATCACTTCATGAATTACATTGACATTTGTGTTTATAGTGAAAATAATTTCAAAGTCTTCATGCCATAAGTATATATACTTTTCACGTTTCACACAAGATTTTTGTTTGGCTGGTCCAACCTGTCGCTGGATTTCTTTGTTTAATGTTGAAATGATATCCATCTTCTCCTTCCCAAAATATCAATGGATATTGCAAAGCGACGTAAGAACGATGACTGTCTTGAATTGTCTGCACCGTGTTATCTCTGCGTTGGAACCGTATATCTCGACGTTCGTATGCGTCGCCAACCATAACAACTGCAACTTCATTAACGGTTGGTGCATTGTATCGGCCTGCGTGCTCTCCAGATGGTACTTTGTCTGCTTTGATGACGATCATGTAGCTGTCCTTTTGCAGTTTGTTTGAAACGGTATTGAACAACTGGACCAACTGGTTGTGATTTCGCAAAAACGGTTCCAAAGTCGCCACAATTTCTCGCTCCTCCATCTGCTCGATGTGGTTGTACTGGCAGCGTGTGTTTATTTGTTGCTCCTCATCGCCCATGAAGTAGATTTGCAAGAATTTTGGATCGGCATGAGGCATTGACATTAAAGAACCAATTTGATGATACACTTGGCCCTGAATCTTAAACGTTGATTCAAAATTGTGACCATCCTGATTCTGAACGATTTTTGTTGCTCCAAATGATGTCATTTGGAAGCAAGAATTGAATTTACGAATTTTACGCAAAAACAATTTTGATTGAGGTGTGGCTCCAGCCAATAGTGTTTTCAATGGTTCTGGCGGCGAATTCAATGGTGGCAGTACAACTTTTCCAGACGCGCAGCAGAAACCGGCCGATTCACCTTTGTATTTGAATGCATGGCAGTGTTGGCATTCTTTGTCAATAGCGCCGATGACAATTTGTGAATGTGACGAATAGTCGATGTCCGACTCATATTCGAACGCAAGGCGGAGAAGTGATGCACGTGTCAATGCGAGATGTACTTGCAGGCGCTGTCGTTCATGTGCTCTGTGTGCATCGGTGGCTCGTTGACGCGCCTATCTTTGTCTCAATGCATTAGCTCGAAGGCGTTCGTTGAGTTGCTCTTGACTTTCATTTGCACGTGTGTTTGCAACCTGGTCTCTTAAATTTGCATTGTCCGTCAATTGATCTTCTGCCGTTCTATTTAACCGACGGGTCCGGACTGTTTGTGAATTCCGTGTACGTCGACCAATATTTCCTCCTCGTCCACGAAAACGTGGCATTGTTCTGTAATAAACACACAACACATAAATATAAGTAACTTATATTTGAATTTTATGGATGTTATAATTTGTTGAACAAACTTACATGTTGTTTATTTTCGATGAACCATTTAACACTCCGTAAATTTTATAGAATCATCGACACAAATAAGCACTGAAAATGAAAAGTTGCAGGTTTGATTGATTGTCATTGAATGCACATGTATATAATTGAAATTCATGGAAGATCATGTAAGATATTCACTTGAACACTGCACCTTACACATTTGCACAATGTATGTGTTTAAGTACACTTAAAACGTTATTTCAATATGTTTTGTCGATGAATAATACACTCAATATGTACGCAATTGTGATACATGCAATATCGAAACACAACGAACAGAATTTGAAATGTCAAAACAATGTCAATTATTCATGAACTTATGGTTTTTTCATTTTAAAAAATATTGGGGGGTGGTGGGGGGTGGTGGGGGGTGAAATTTTGTGGTTATATGTTCTGATATGCGAAAATTCTTAAAAAAATATAAAAAAATGTTTCGTCAACAAATAAAAAAAAATTTCCTGGAACCCGATCGCAGCGCCACCTACCGGGTCCAATTGTGAATCTAAACCATCCAGGGACCCACTCAAACACACACACAAAATTTCATCAAAATCGGTCCAGCCGTTTAGGAGGAGTTCAGTGACATACACACGTACAGAAGAATTATATATATAAAAAGAATATATATATATACTAGCGGACCCGGCAGACGTTGTTCTGCCCGAACGTTGGCTTGCCTGCTATTAGCGGGTTCAGCAAACGTTTTTTCGATATTCGAATTTTCGATAAACTATATACTAAGTGACATTTGACATTGAGTTTGACATTTCAATCTTTTCGTTTCGTCATTGTGTGATTTGCTGTTGCCCAAAGCAAAATCAAAAAATGAGTGCAATTTCTCGTTATCCTGCGCCACTCAATTCTCGTATCATGGCCGGACGATATTTGGTGCTTGTCATTGGCACATTTGGCGAAAGAGGCGGTACTTTTCGTGAGATTGGTGGTAAGTATAATAATGTGATTGCAAAAAAGATATTGCTGTTTTTGTATGTGTGTAAATGTCTGACAGTTTTTTTTTCATATGTATTAGCTGTGTGGAGAAGACTGCGTGGAACTCAGTTGGTCCGTGAGCTCATAATGGATCTACAGGCGACTGGAGATGTGGCGACTCATAAAAATGGACGCTTCTACGCTGTGGATCCACTGAACCATATGTACAACGAAGATGGGCTGCGAGTAGCAGAGGAATGTGACGCCTTACCAATACCATATGATGCAAATTTGGACGATTTTCATTTTGATTAAATAATAGCAAACAAAGAAAAAACTCAAATCATTTCCATGACAGTCATATTTTTATTAATGTAAAAAATGTAAAGTATATTGAAATAAATTTTGAATCTTAATACTAAAAGAATTAAAGTTTGTTTTGTTTTTATCTTAATGCGAGTTGATGAACAATGTTTTTCGTCAATCCCTGAGGTGTATAAATGAACAAACTTGATGGTTTGCCAACGCGAGAACACGCGACATATAATTGGCCATGTGAGAAGCACGGATTTTCTAGATCCAACCCACAAATGGACATTGTTTGGCCTTGTGACTTATTAATAGTCATTGCGAATGCCAAGCGAATTGGAAATTGCAGGCGTCTGAATGGAATGGGCGAGTCTGAAGGGATCATTGGAATTCGTGGCAGGAGAACTTGCCTTGAAACTTGCCGTTCAAAATGGTAGCTTCAAGAGCATTGCCCATGATTTTTTTTATGACCAATCGCGTGTCATTGCATAGCTTTGGTGCATTTAAATTCCGAAGCAAAATGATTGGTGAACCAATTTTTAATCGCAAGTTATGTGGTGGCATTCCCGGTAAATCCAGTGAATTCAAGAATTCAACAGGATAGTTGACTGCTTCGTCAGGATCGACAACAGTGTCGATCGATTTGAACGACATCTCATTACCAGGCAATGACTGTGTATTTTAAAATTAATAGCGTCAACATCTATATTTTTTGTGGCTAAAATAGCTCGTTCACGTAGCCACGCATGATTAATGTAATTAGCGCGCAAATCTGGGAATATGCTTTCAATCAAAGCATCTTTCGTGGCTACCATGTTGCAAAACTGTCTGGCAATTTGATGCATTGTGTATTTCCATGCAATAGAATTTTTCCATTGCCAATGTTGAGCAATTGTTCGGAGAATGACAGTGCCAATGGATCGTTTTCCAGTTGAACACGCATATTTATGGTAAGGCGTAATGTATTGACATTACGCCATAGGTATGATTGTTTCAAACATGCGTTAATTTCGTCCGCATATGTAGCGCGTGGAATGACCGGCAATGTCTGTCTGAAATCTCCGAACAGCAGCAGTAGAGCGCCACCGAAAAGTCTGGTATTATCGTTGAGATCTTTCATCGTTCTATCGAGAGCTTCAAGTGAATGCTTGTGGGCCATAGTGCATTCATCCCAGATAATAATTTTGCATTCTTGCAAAACTTTAGCCATGCCGGAATGCTTCTTTATGTTGCACATTGCGTCTGGATTTGTGTGAACGTTCAATGGCAACTTGAGTGCTGAATGTGCAGTCCGTCCACCATCAAGCAAAGTCGCTGCAATGCCTGATGAAGCAATTGCCAACGCAATATGATTTTGTGATCGAATGCGCGCAAGTATCAGTGAGATGAGGAATGTTTTGCCAGTGCCGCCTGGTGTGTCCAAACAAAAGAATCCGCCTTGTTGTGCTGCAATTGACAAATTAATTTGATCGTATATGTTCTTTTGCTCAGTAGTGAGCAGTTGCTCATTATTTGCAACAAAAGTAGTCAAAGAGGCCGCATCGAACTGTTGTTCGCGCTGAACATCGCTGTTAATGATGTCTGTTGCTGGGCGGTTAGGCGATGGCATACCGAAATGAATGAGTGGCATATTCGAAATGAGAATGAAAATACCCTCAATCTTTATTAACGCCTCGTTATATATTTCCGGCGAAAAATCGATAGTGGGATCTTGATCAGCGGTCCGAATGCGATGCAGAATGTCTTCGCTCATGAAATCTTTATATTTGTCCCAGAGAGCAGAAGCTTGCGACGGAAAACATGTGGTCAACAATATGGCGAATAATTGGCGAATTTGATGAGGAGAGGAACTCAGTACTGCATCTGTAAGTGTGAGATCCCAATGGTTGTCATCTTCCAGCAAATGGAATTCGCGACACGCATCGTGGTACGTGTCGTACAAAATACCATTGACTGTTCGCAAGTATTGGAAGGACGTCGGTCCAGGAACGTTAACCAACAACAAACGCAAGAAGAAGCATTCGCGTTGCTTTGGATGGACTGTGTATAATCAGCCTAATGTATATCCCATAAATATGCCGTCGTATCCTTGGACTGGAAAGCCTCGCTTTCGTGGGTCCCACTTTTTTGACTGTTTGTTCCACGCGAAAAATCGTGGCACATCAGTATACATTAATGTCTTTGCGAATTGACCGAAAATACCTGGTCGGTTGCATAGTTCGAAAAACTCAGTTAGTGTGGTTTTTGGGGCAGTTAATGCTCGTTGTATAGCAGTCTCTTCAGTGAAATAAACACGCTGTCCATTTTCAAGGTGCACGGCCAAATGTATAACAGCAGGGTCTCTGTCGTGTATGGGAAAACTCAAAATGCGCCAAACTGCTTCATTGCTGCTAATCTATCGGCCCATTTGATAACGTGTTATTTCGTCGTTATCATTTACATTTTGAACAGCAAATACAGCCCTATCGCTGCCCTTACCAACGTATTTGCAAATGTATTTGATGGACTTCACCGAACTGCAGAACTCAACGTTTGTAGGTTTTGGACAGCAATGGCGAATACGGAACCACCCAGCGATTGTCAATGTCAACCGGATTTCCACCGTTTGACATGCGCAATTGATATGATTGGCCACCATTGTCTGTGTCTCTACGACGATACAATGGTTAACCATCGATATTAGTGATAGTATCGTTTATACACATTTTTGGGAAACGTTTCGTACATTTTCCATTGTCCATGCACGGCGCCGTCATGTTGAGATCACCACATGGACCATGGATCATGTTAGCGGTAACAATGTCAAACAACTCTTGATCGATATTCCGATCCGGAATTTCTGCTGAAATAATTTTATCAATTTCTTCTGGCCGTACTTTGTCGACCAACCAAATCAAAATATGTGCATGTGGCAAACCTCGTTTTTGCCATTCAACAGAATACAGCCAGCAACGTGTTTCGCCGAATACAGAGTGATGTGTAATCAAGTTCATCAACGATTTTAATTTTTGTTTGAAGACACGTGCAGTGATATCATGGCGATGCATTGTAATAAACACAAGAAAACAAATAAATTGTAATAAGCACACAACACATAAATATAAGTAACTTATATTTGAATTTTATGGATGTTATAATTTGTTGAACAAACTTACATGTTGTTTATTTTCTATGAACCGTTTAACACTCCGTAAATTTTATAGAATCATCGATACAAATAAGCACTGAAAATGAAAAGTTGCACGTTAGATTGATTGTCATTGAATGCATATGTATATAATCGAAATTCATGGAAGATCATGTAAGATATTCACTTGAACACTGCACCTTACATATTTGCACAATGTATGTGTTTAAGTACACTTAAAAGTACACTTAAAACGTTATTTCAATATGTTTTGTCGATGAATAATACACTCAATATGTACGCAATTGTGATACATGGAATATCGAAACACAGCGAACAGAATTTTAAATGTCAAAACAACGCCAATTATTCATGAACTTATGGTTTTTTCATTTTAAAAAATATTGGAGGGTGGTGGGGATGAAATTTTGTGGTTATATGTTCTGATATGCGAAAAATCTTAAAAAAATAAAAAAAATGTTCGTCAAAAAATTGAAAAAACAATTTCCTGGAACCCACACACTCAAACACACACACAAAATTTCATCAAAATCGGTACAGCCGTTTAGGAGGAGTTCAGTGGCATACACACGTACAGAAAAATTATATATATAAAGATATATATTGTAACGAGAAGACTCTGTTGTCTCTGTAAAATTGTGTTTTATGTGTGTTCGCCTCACACGTGGTAGTCGTTACTTTGTGTTTACTTACTTCCTTTTTGTTACGCTGACGATGTCCGTCGCGATCTCACGAATTACCAGTACAATATCTCGCGAGTGTGAACCTTACCTGTCCTTTAATATGTTATTGTAATTCCCGGGTGGCGCCAAATTGTTTAAACTAAAAACAATTAAAAAATATGACTATCGAGCGGTCGTTCTGGACGGTATTGGCTGATTCGAATTCCCCTCGCAATTTACGGGTTTATTAATCTCGCTGGTACTTCGCCGAGTTGCCGACGTCTAGCGCTTGCCGCCAATTTCGCTCATCGGTAAAGTACACAAATCATATAATGCAATTTACCATGAAATAAAGAACGGTGGTTACAACTCTGTGCTAGTTTATTAACTTGTAATTAGTTGTTACTCAATATTATACAAAATTATATATGGTTATTAAACAAAGTTGCTCCGGCAATAAAAAGACAATATTTCTCAGGTTGGCGAACGGTGATCTACAACGATTTTACTTCGACATGGCGCCGACAAATGTTTATTTTTCTATCGTTCTTTAAATCTGTTCTTTTGGTTACGAAAAAATATTAATACGATTATCATAAAGTACACTACCTTACTGCTGGTACTTATATACTATTAGGTTTAATTACAATTTGTTCCTGAAGTGTTAAAAAGTGTGTGTTAAAAGTTCGTAATTTTTACCCAGGTTATTTTCTGGTTTCATACAAGTTTAGTTTTTTATTTTCAATTAATCCTTGAAAGAAATTTGATTATCAGTTCGTAGTGAGAATTAATTGTGTGGTGAGAAAAAGTTAAGAAGAATTTATCCCATAAATTCGGGTAATTCAGCAATACTTATCAAATCTGTTGAATTAAGGTGAAGAGTTACTCAGTTCGAAATAGGTTGGGTCCTTTTGGTCATCAATCTTCCATCATTTATGAATTTAAATTACGCCTGGCTTCTTTTTCGGATATGTTGGTCTAAATAATTAATTAATAATTTATTAATCTGGTCTGTGGTCTCTGTTGAATGGACTAGTTCTTCATCAGACTTCTTCCGTCTTCAAGTTATAAATTTTAATTGCTTTTTTACTGTTTTATATTAAAATTGAGTCGATTATGGTTTGGCGTCTATAGGCCTTGAGAGTCAATAATGAACTAACAATTTTAACGGAATAATAATAAATAACGTTCGGTTGTTATGGCAACTGTCTGTCTCTCATTGGCTATTCGTATATTATGCACATTGTTATAATATTTGAATTTTAATTCAAAATGACTAAATATCTTCTGATTACTATTATTCTTCTGTCTTCTTATCTATGTATGAGACATTATCACAACTGTCTATATTTTCTTTCAAAGATCATTTTGACATCCCACAAAGCTGGGTTTTTTTATGTATTAAAGTTTTGACAATAATGTTAATATTATGTGATTACATTTCTTTTTTATTTTATGTTTTTAATTTAATTTTTACATCTTAATAAGATTCACTAAGTGTATTTAACTAGTTACTTGCCCTGGATTTTCTAATACAATAGTTAATTTCTTACAATTTGTTGATTTTAAATTTATACAGTTAGGCATTTTCTAGGCCTAAGTAGTAATTGGTTATATTTTCTTATTTTACACAAAGTAAAGATTATTTTACATTTACACATTTTTTTGCTTGGTGTCACTTATGACTTGTTTACTTTTTGAATTGATTTGGGCTGTTTTATAATAATTGTATGTTCTCATTAAATTTACAAAATCATGGCCTGTCTATTATTCTCAATTTCCTTTCCTGTATTATTAAGTTTGTAAGAATTTATCTCCCTACTTGTTTATATTGCCATTTTTTATAACTTGTCTATTATTTACTATTACTTATAAAACAAAACATAAAATTTAGGTTTATGGTCTGTATACTTTTTTCAGCCATATTCCTTCTCATAAACTTAATTGAACAAATCTTTTAACAGTTACTATGCTAATCTTGTTTATACTTAGTTTATTCTTAACTATTTTGGTGACTGACATTACAGTATAACACCATTTATTTTATCTTACTAATTATCCCTTTGAACATAGGATGTTTCACTTATTTTGCACTTATATTCTTTAGTATATTTTTTCTTCTAAACTTTACTATATATTTTTTCTCTACCTAACCATTGTAACACTAATATTTTTAATCATTATAGGATTTTTTTACACTGAATGCCATTGTATTCCTAATCTACAATCACTCTTAATTCTAATAACAATAATATTCTTATTCTCTGGCACTTTTCACCATTAAACTGTAGTGTTTATCACTGGTTTTAGATGTATATACCTATCTGTAGGGTTTTCTATTTATTTTGGGTTTACACTGGCACATTGCACTTTTTTATGGTACTTGAGTGTCACTAGTGGTTATTCCCTAATATTGATTTTTCTTTTCTCACTTAATCACCTTCACTCCCCTACCTATCTCTCACTTCTGTGTTTTTTACTGTTTTATTCACAATTATTAGTTATACTGTTAACAAGTTTCGTGTTCTGATTCTCTTATCATTATATAGTTTTTTATAACATTTAATATCTATTTCTTTGGTTAGTGTACTTTAGTTAATATTACTTTATTTGATTTTAATATTTATCATTTACATTTATTATTTGTTTGAGTCTTTTTCATCATCATTTGAGTTTAATAATTCTCATTTTATTTTCTTTATTATTTGTTTGTGTTTTTTGTAATTTGACGATTGCTCCCGTGTTATTGCGTCCCACGTTGTTGGCGTCAATTTGTAAGTTGACGTGATCGTCTCGTTTTTAAATATTAGTCTCAGGGTTATTTATTTAATATGGGGTCTTGTAATTTGTTTATTATTATTATTCCAAAGCTCGTACTTTATTATTAAGTTGTTGTTTAGTAATTTATTCCACCCAATTCAACCTATTGTTGAATCCGGTAATGAATAAATCGGTTACTTACACTTTTTTTCGTCGTTTTAATTGTCAGTTTATTTGGTTTATAAAATGTTTTTTATTCACTTCTAAGATTTGATTCACTTGAAGTTCCGTTGGCTCTCCGTTGATCAGCGGTGGTGAGATGATCAGTAATTTCCTGGCTATACACTAACATAAACATACACAAACATGATATTTACGATAATTTATACTGTGTAATAATATATATAGGTCGGTGCGGTTGGAAAAAATCATTCCATTTGAATGATTCGCTCTGGAAGTCTGGTGCCAACCGTCTCGTTTTTCTCACTAAGCTGTATCTACTGATTACAATAAAAGCCAACTCCTTCAAAGGTTCAAACGACAATAATGATTTATTCAATTCTAGAACAATACAATTTAGTAAAATAATATAATTTACTTCCCTTTTGGTTAACAATTAAATTCGAACATGGACTCTAAAACATTTAAAAATCTCAGGTTGGTATGACTGCATTTGGCTAGTCGAATAATTTTGTTGGTAAACAAATAGGTTATGAAGTGTTATTAAACTTGTAATATTATTAATAATAGTAGTAATAGTAGTAGTAGGTTCTTTGAGTCTGCAAAATACACATACATAATAAAATTGCTACGGTTATAATAAGTAGATAAAATAAAAACTCATTGATAATTAATTTGAAAGAATATAAAGTATGAACAACTGTTCATGGTTAAACGTTGAAGTTGAGAGAGGTTTGTGCAACCTTGTTTGTTTAAAAGTTATTAATTATTTGTTAACAAGTGATAATAATTATTACAATTCAGTGTCATGGATTATAAACATCTCCTATACTGGATGTACATAACTCAGGTATTTGTAATTCATTTGATATATTTATGCCAGCCTCTGGTGTAACTCCTGATTAATTATTGAAATAAAATATTGAACATTCTTATCTTACTAATGGTTAGGGCACATACTCCCTTCATTGGTTATACAATGTCTTTGCTTATACTAATACATTAGAATTATACAAATAGTGAAAATTGTCGTTAATGAAAGCGTTCAATTTTGATTTTGTCTATCTGTATTACAGAGTTCCCTTCCTTTTGGAATTGGGTATTTAATTGATTAGCGTGCTGTTATGTATATATTACTATACAATCATAATATATTAGTTGGGGGTATTTGATACTTGCGTAACTGGTCGTTCGTAGGGTTTACACTTTTTCTTAAATTTTTTAATTAATTAAAATTCTTTAATTAATTAATTAAACTTTTATAACTGCACTACACTCACTCCTATGCGCATGTACTCCGAATTGTTTTCACTTAAAAATATACTGCACTATTTTTCTTTAGTAGACATAACCTCCACTCATGATTTGAGGTTAGCGTATGTTTACATCTGGCCGCTGTCAAACGCACGTTTTTTCTGGATGAACGGCGTGCAGGTAGCTCGTCTCGTTGCTGGTAAAAGACTGTTTTCGCTTCCTCTGTCGGAATGATGCATTTCGTATTTTTTATAGGATCTGATTGGTCAATATATTTTAATTCGTCTATTTTCGGCGGGCTTCGTCAAAACAGACGCTTACAAACGCGTCACTTGCTGGTGTTGAGATTAAGAATTTGTGGTCAACATACCCACGCGCAAGGGCTCAGCATCATACAATTATTTTTATAAGTCCAATATCTTACTTATAACTGCACTGATGTCATTTTAATTACCCTCATTGTTTCTAATTTTTTATGACGATTATTTTGAATCCCCTCATCATATATTTCGGATTCGGGGTTGCTGAAATCGCACTTGGTATATACACTTAGTGTCCATTAAGCTATTATTTATTTATAATACATTGTTTTTATTCCATATTTGATGGTAATAACGTATTTTTATCTTACTGTACAATTTTCCCTTAAACTATGCCTTAATATTAATACTATGTCCGTTTTCATAGATTCAATCTTAGGTCTATGACTGTACATATTTGTTTTTTCTTATATTTTAATAATGCTAACATTTAACTAATTTCTAATAGAGCCTATTTACACATTAATGGGTTTAGTCACTATTGACAGTGTTCTTTTTCACTATATTATGAGTTTATTGCCTTAATTATTGTTTGTTAAGTAGGCTTGTCATACTTTATGGAGTTACCTTACTGTATGCTTGGTACTCTATACACATTATTCCTATTGTTATTCAAATGATAATTATAATGGTCTCAATGACATTGATATCAATGTGCTGCAGTTCATTCTGCAGTTGTACTGGTTATCACCTTGGTTTAGTAGTTATCAAGATTGCTTGCAGCTACTTGTTACTATAGTTTTGTTGTTATTATTGTTATTTGGATTATTTAGATAGTTATCTTGGTTGAATTTATTCATCTGAACAGTATTCTGTCTCACTTCAAGTTGTTAGTTGAGTTACTACTTTTGTATAATAAGTTTATAACATAATTTGGTTGCATCATGCACCTTTGTTATTACAAGCATATAGTTATATTGGATTACATTGATATAGCTTTTATATTTAGTTATTATATCATCTATCGTGTACAAAACGTTCCTTATATCATCTAGTTACTTCCTAGCTCAATACATTCTGGTTTGATATTATTTTGGCTTTGTTTTTCTTAAGTTTTAGTGAAAACTGGTTGCCCAGATAAGGTTATGTTGCATGTGTGGTAAGCAGTAATGTGTTGCTGCTGGCTGTGTATTTCTGCATTAATCTGGTTGATTGGCTTTCATTCAATGTTTGTACATTGGTTATTGGTTATTATTATTGTACCTTTGGTTTACTCTTTTATTGTCTTAATTATTGTTAATTAGTGGGTTTTTACTAATATCAATCCCATTGTACAACTGGTCATTTATATTTTGGAACCTAGTCCTCTTTTTATGTCTACACATCATTTAGCTAATATAAACTTATCCTATTCTTATTCAGTTTGTTGGTGATTCTTTATTTACAATACTTAGTCCTTATTGATTACAGTTTATTCTACATGGATAAGGAATGTATTCATCAAATGAGTTGTGGTCAGTGTTGACATTACCATACAGCTTAGGGATTTATATTATGTAATTAATTAACATTTCTTCTTTCTTCTTAGTACAATTATTCCTTCATAGGTTTATGTTAGTTCGTTATATTTTAATTTCTTTCCCTTTTTTCTTGTGTCTGGTCTGGATAACTTCCTTCTTCTTTCTTCACTGATCTCTTTCTCACTCTTACTTATTTTATATATGATGTTGTTTTCACTTGTCTCCTTTGCATTGTTTCTTCTTTCTTCTTTCTTGAGGTCGTTATCGTTGTGTTCTTCTCACTGATTCTTCATTCTTCTTTTGTTGGGTTTTCATTGTGTTCTTCTCACTGATTTATTGGGTAAGGTATGTCATTCGTCTAGTCTTTAGTCTTCTTTTCTTCTTCATTGGTACATTTACTAGTAATTTCTTTTTCATGATACTTCACTTATTTTAACATATGATACTTTCTCTTTGTGTATCCATGGTGGTATTCTTGACCTTTTGTGTTTCTTAACAGTAGTGGCTTTCAAATTAATTTTCGGTACGTTGGTGGTGTAGTCTTATATGTACCGTTACACTTCTTATCTTCTCATTTTACTTCATTTATTGGGTCAATCACTTGGGTGGGGTCATAGTCATTTGTCTCGTCATAGTCATTTTCAAGAGCATGTAACGACTTAAGTTATGTTAGTAATAAAAATAAGAGTTTTACTATTTCGTTGTATACTTAGTATTTTGTACTAATGTTGTAAACATCAATGGGCACTAATATTATTCAAATTATCCGTATTATTCAGGTATTAACAAATACACGCAACCTCTTAATTCACCTGTGAGTTTACTCACGCCAATGTGAGTAAATAGGTATTGATCATCTGTTTGTAATGTTAAACGTGGGCATTACAGCCAGTCCCGCCTGTGGAAAAAAGCCAATATCGTCATGATTCCAAAGCCTCGTTGGCTTTGTATGCTTCCTGGAAGCTAACGGCCAATCTATTTCTTGCCAGTCATCTCAAAAGTGTTTCCTGCTGGCTCGGATCTCGCCGCTTGGTTAGTGATATGAGTGATCCGTACTGTGAGGCCAAAAAATGGTGAGAATCCGGTCGGCGTGGACCAAAACGTTTTGTAAAAGAATGTAGCTTGTAATGCGTGCATTGATGAATCATCTTGTAGCAGAAATGATGAAAATTGTGGACTGTTTTAATTCATTTTAATTGAAGTTGAAGTTTACATTACATGTTATTAGCAGTTATTTAAATAAGGTTGGCTAATGTGCATGTCGTTTATAGAAAGTTTCAAAATTTTAAGTCGTATTAATAGCGGGCCTAGTTGGCCATAAGAGAAATGTGTTGGCCTAAGGCCTACATTAAACGTCGCGTTTATAATTATAGACAGGTGTCATCGTCGACTGGATGCGCATTCCACTGTAATTTCTTTTTCCAGTTTGTTAAAGCTTTGGCGACATATATTTTAAAATGTGTTGGGGAAGTGCAGCATCCTTGTCGCAGACCTTTTTTGACTTTAAAGGGTTCAGATATTTTAACATGATAGTGTTTTTAGGCTGGGTGCTAACAAAATGCGTGATCCGTCATCGAAAAATGTGACGCTTCCACACTTTCGATTCCCCACAGTCTAGAAATCTGTTGTCTACAAAACATTATCATGCTTCGATGTTTCGGTTTCGTCAAAATTCTTTATGCGCACGCGCGAGCGTGTGCGTAGGGAGATAGATAGAGAGAGAGAGATATATTTTTATTTCCTAATTTCACTGCAGATTTCATGTTATTGTTTAAGTTTTGGACAGCCTTTACGAGGGTATGATTGATGTTGGTATTTTGAAGCACTTCCCATAGTTTTGATATTGGTATGTTATCATAGGCTTTTCGTAAGTCTATAAACATTAAGTATAATGGTCTATTTCTTTCTATTTTCTTCTCTATAACTTGTTTTAGTGAAAACACCTTGTCTGTACAAGACCTACCAGCCCTAAACCCACTCTGCTCTTCCTCTTCGTAATTTCCATATTTTGTTTTATCGTCTCTTATTATTCTTGCATATACCCTGCTTATTGTATTTGTTACCCATATCCCACGATAATTGTTGCATTTTAATTTGTTTCCCTTTTTGTGTATTCATGTAATGTAAGCTGTTTTCTAGTCTTCGGGTACATTTTCACCACTGATGTATTTTGTACATATATGTGACAGAGACATGAAGAGTTTTTCAGTTCCATTTTTTAGTAGCTCAGCATTGATTCCACCTGGCCCAGGGGATCTTCCATTTTTTAGTTGTTTGATTGTATTTTTAACTACTGTTGTATCTATCTGTATTTCTTCTCCTTCAATTTGAATTTCTGTTTGTGTTTGCTGACTATAGTGTGCCGGTGTTTGCATAACCTGGCGATCGAAGATATAAAAAATTTTTCCAATAATAAATTCGTTGACTTATCAATGTCAGTTAGCGCGGCGATATTTGGACAGCACTGTCAGACAGTGCACGCGATCTCGCGGCGAAGTTTGGGGTTCGTTGCGCTGTCGCTGTACAAATCAGTTGCAGTCAGCCTGTCACCGAATAAACAACTTCACCTCTCCTCGGACAGTTTACTTGGGCAGCCTTCTACTCGTCTTTGATGGCAGGCTAAGTTTTTGAGACTTCCCGGTAAGTGACTCATACAATTGTAGACAATGATTTACTAGTAAGGAAATGTTAAATTCAAGATGTATTCAACCAGAGGTGAACATTAGAATGCTCGTGGTTCGGTCAGACGCGCGCGCGCGCGCGCGTGCGTGTGTGTGTGTGTGTAGTAAGAAAGTTAATCGATGTTTTAGTATTTAGATACCGCCAGTAATTTCTTTTAATCATGGTTCAAGTAACTATCATTTGTTTAATCATTGTATAAAGTTGTAACTAAATGAAGTACGTTACAGAGAGGGTTGAATCTTGTTGGTTATGCATTAACACACACTGGTGACCGGAAGTGTGAACTTTTTTTAATTATGTCAGTTAAAAGTAAATTGTAAGACCGCCCTTAGATGAAATACTGTAACTCTTTTAATTGTATGTAGCTGTGAGGGCCTTTAGTGTATTCATTATTTGCAAAATTACGATAATTGTATCGCCACGTGGCGAGGTGGCTCCAACATGTACGGTTATGTCGACACTTGTTAAATCTGGTGCGTGTGCCTCATTACTATGCGCATTTTATTATTTTTATTAGTTTATAATTACTTTGAAGATATAATTACTCCTTATGCAAATTTAAAAAACTTTTTGCATTATCTGGAGTTAGTTGGGAGCTCCAGTTCTGATGTTAAAATACTTGACTAGGGTGCAAGTTTTAGTGGACAGTATTTTTAATCTTTTTGAATCCTTAGGATTCTCGCCCTAGAACGGAGACGTGGCCACAGCTGGTGTACTGCCACCTTCACCAGCCATAAACCACCTGAAACTTGTCTGCACCGAGGAGGGAGCTAGCTAACCGGAAAGATGTAATTCAGCCGCTTCAGTTAAGGTGATATGAACTCTTTTATTATTTTTCTTTTGGCCTGACCCGCAGAAAATCAGTGTAACAAATTGTGCTCGAACTATGTGCTTACTCAGCTAGACAGTTAAATCAAGGGTGTGTCACCAAGACATTTACTATGAACAGTATCCACACTTATAACGTACTATCACTGTAATTGTGAGCTACATTGTGGGGGTGCGCCAGAGTTTTTTTATATGTTTCGAATGTTAATATTGTAAGGGTAAATTGTTCTGTAAAGCTAAGTATAGGTATGAGTTTCTTGATTCTGAACCGGCTGGTTCAGATGTTTTCTGAGTGTTACTGGGGTTTCACATTTAATTATATTTCTGTATTTAAGGGTTGGAGGTTTCATTTTCAGGCTATTTCCGGGTGTTAAATTTCACATAGTTTTTTGGGGACACAAGTTAGGCACACGTTGGTACCGTTTCATGCAGGTCTGATACTTGTCTCACCTGGTCAGGTCAGGCCTTTTCTGGCACACTTCCACAGCTGCTAGTGGTTTTAATTTATATATGCACAGATGGCTGATATATATATTTGTAACAAGGTTTAAACAAAAGATTTGACAATTTTGTAAAAATTATGCCAGTTGTTGTAAAACTTAAGTGATAATTGTTTTTATCACTGTTGTATACAGTTTTGAAAATCTTCAATTTTTTTGATATACTTATAATATACAATTCTTTGATTTTACTATATCATATGGGCTGCCATGCCACTCTGACTTTGCAGTTTTTTTAGTCGTTATTATCCATACTGTTTTCTTAAAAAAAAGAATAAAAATTTCTTTTCATTTTTAGGGAGTTAATGGGTTGTGGCTTTTATGAAATTATTCCAGCTGTGCTGGAAGCTTAAACTTATGATTCCAGTTTTGGGGGTTTATGAAATATACAGATTCTCCTCCCAGTTATATGTGGGTTCGCTATAATATACAGGCTGGCTGCCAGGTCGAACATGTATTTTAGCTGTGATGTATATTATATGTATGTGTGTCTTTATGTTCCAGTATGTGTTGTTAGTGTTAAGTGTTATCAGAGGGAATTTAAATAATTTATAGGATGTTGATTAAGGAGCCTATGTGATATTTTTTTTATACATGTATATATGTTTTAAAGATGTTCAAGCTTACGAGTTTACTATATTACTTTAGTGATGTTATTTTCGGGTGAGGCTTTGCATGTTGAAGAATTGTTGAGAAATGATGTATTGAATATTGTAAGTTCTAAACATTAATTGTATAATGTCAAACGTTGGTTTTGAAAATATTAAATTGAATATTAAATTATACTAAATTTTTTTTAAATATATATATTTTTTTATAATGAGTTTTGGGATAACAAACATGTTATATTACTGATTAACAGAGAGTTTAATTGCAAGTCCCGTCTCACTGGACCCAGCGCATTCTGCTTCTCTAGCCCTTCCGCCTAGTTTTAATTAACTAGTGGCCCCTCTTTCAAAAAAAAAGGTTTATTTTTTGTAAAGCATAAAAATAGAGAGAGGGGTTACAAATGGTAGCAGAGCGTGGTTGATTCGAGGGTTGAACCCTTGGGTCCTTGGGTGTGACGGGGCTTGCAAACTCGGAAAATATTTGGGGCAAAATGAAATATCAGAAATCACATAAATTGACACATGGGCCAATGTATATCATGTTATTTTTTATATGTGTATGTCAATGTAATTGTTAGGTTGTTTTTCCAACTTGTGAGTCTGATCGCACCACGGGGCAGGTATTCAGAGTTATAAAATTTGAGATGTTGAACTGCCGGGGGTCTTAAGCTTGCCTGGGGGGACTATATTAGTTATTCGAGGTCGAATTATAGCGTGCGGCATTAGCGGGATGCGGTATGGCCCGATCGGAAGTCGGTACCGTCACCGACTTAATTCATGCATTGAGATGATTGTTAGCTATGTGTTGGTGAGGCGTGTATGTCGTGATTGGTGTTTGGTGTTATGTATGTTAGATACTTGTTGGTTGTTGCTTGTTCTCTTCTGTGGTGTCAACAAAGTGGTTCAGAAGTAGGCCAGGTCTCCGCAGCGCTAGAGAACCCGGGGGTCCTCTTGATGGAAGGATAGTACTCGTGGTTTTCCAGTTTCATTTCTTGTTATTTGTTGTTGTGTGTGTTGTAGATGATTAGCAGAGCGGTTTGGGGATGAGCGGGATGAATCCCGACCTGTTTCTGAAGCACGAGCTCGAGTTTGAGAATAAGTCCCGGGGTGGGAGGCCCCAAGGGGATGTCGCTAAGGGACGTCCTCTCCTCCGAAGGGGCGACGTCCATTGTGAAAGTCACCGACGTGACGGCGGAAATAGAACTGTGCCAGGAAAAGTGGGGGGAGTTACGGGAGATGATGGAGGATCATCTGGAGTCGGCCCCATCCAGCCTGAGGGCGAGGCAGAGAGTGCGGCAACGAGTGGAGCACCTACAACACCGACTCGAGAACTTGTCCGCCCAGACTACGATCGCTGAAGTCAGCGCTACACTGAAGTTGCTTTCGGACCAGGTGGCGAAAGCGTTGCGGAATTTCGAGCCGGGGAAATCTCATCCTCCCGTGAACTCTCCTCAGCTTCCTGAGTTGGACATGGGGCAGGCGCCGAGTCCGCCGGCTCAGTTGCCTGCGTTCTCGGGCGGGTCAGGCGTTTCATATAACAAATTACCTAATCCCCTTTCCACCATTATCCAGCAGCTACCGGTCGTTGATGGTCTGGATGTGGGACAGGTTGATGTTGTTTTTTAAGATCTTGTTTCAGCTGTCTGATTTCCCGGGCATGTCAGACGGCACTCTCCTTGAGCTCGTGTATCCCTACTGTCGCGGGTCCATGGCTGAGCGGGTCGCGCAGACTATACGATGTGGCGGCAGTGTGCCGTCGTTCCATCGGGGGGTGTTGGACGCATGCTTGCCTGGCAGATTGCGGGAGCAGCTGCAACATCGACATTGTTATCGGGTACAAGCACACGGGGAGAGTTTCGCTGAGTTTGCGCTCAGCATCCGTGAAGTCGTAAAAATCCTTGGGTTAGGACTGCCTGAAGAGGAGGTGGTACAGATGATTTTCGAGGGGGTCACTCCCCAGGAGAGGTCACGTTTATTTT
This sequence comes from Magicicada septendecula, assembly GCA_034769895.1. Taxonomy (NCBI): domain Eukaryota; kingdom Metazoa; phylum Arthropoda; class Insecta; order Hemiptera; family Cicadidae; genus Magicicada; species Magicicada septendecula. The sequence goes on along the minus strand of CM068374.1, from coordinate 113,578,005 downwards.
TGCCGAGCGGCTACGCAGTTTTGACGATCTAAACAAGCTGGGTGTGTTATCCCGGTCCATACAGGCGAACGATGAATCACGCGGGCCCGTAAGGGCTAGTCAGGGCGAGTTTCGAGCGGCGGAGCGACGTGCTGTTCAGTCCCAGCCCCGACCGGAAAGAACCGCCGGCGATCGAGGTGGTCTTTTGAGAAGCGTAGTTTGCTTTCGTTGTAGAAGACAGGGGCATGTTGCCTGCGATTGTCCGGAGGGTGGTCTGCGTTCAGCGCTTCCCCCGAGGGTCCGGTCTTTATAAAATAAGCTTAAACTTATGATTCCAGTTTTGGGGCTTTATGAAATATACAGATTCTCCTCCCAGTTATATGTGGGTTCGCTATAATATACAGGCTGGCTGCCAGGTCGAACATGTATTTTAGCTGTGATGTATATTATATGTATGTGTGTCTTTATGTTCCAGTATGTGTTGTTAGTGTTAAGTGTTATCAGAGGGAATTTAAATAATTTATAGGATGTTGATTAAGGAGCCTATGTGATATTTTTTTTTATACATGTATATATGTTTTAAAGATGTTCAAGCTTACGAGTTTACTATATTACATTAGTGATGTTATTTTGGGGTGGGGCTTTGCATGTTGAAGAATTGTTGAGAAATGATATATTGAATATTGTAAATTCTAAACATTAAATGTATAATGTCAAACGTTGGTTTTGAAAATATTAAATTAATATTAAATTATACTAAATTTTTTTTTAATTATATATATTTTTTTATAATGAGTTTTGGGATAATAAACATGTTATATTACTGATTAACAGAGAGTTTAATTGCAAGTCCCGTCTCACTGGACCCAGCGCATTCTGCTTCTCTAGGCCTTCCGCCTAGTTTTAATTAACTAGTGGCCCCTCTTTCAAAAAAAAAAGGTTTATTTTTTGTAAAGCATAAAAATAGAGAGAGGGGTTACAATAGTTAGGTCTATGTTCAGTCAGTAAGGTTTTATAGTGCTGAACCCATACGTGTGCAGGTATTAGCTGTAGTGGGGTGCTGGTTTTTTCGTTGTTTGTAATCTTGTTAAGGAATTTCCATGTTTCACTACACTTTCGTCCTCCATCGTACGCCTCTATTTCTTGACATTTTCTATCCCATGTTTCTCTTTTCCTGTCTATGATTTTGAGTCTTGTTTCCCTTTTCTTTTCTCTATATTTTTGTGATCTTCTTCATCCTTTGTGTTTACCCATTTCTTATACAACAGTTTTTTCTCATTAACTAGTTCTTCTGAATTTTTAAAATGTTAAAAAATTGAATTTTCACACAACACGTCAATCTGTTTATTATAAAAACATACTAAAAATTTAATTACTTTTTAATCAATATTTTCCTACTCCCTTCATTTCTTTTTACTTCAATTATTATACGTTTTACTAATTTTTTCTTACTTCTGTAAACCATATAGAAAAATTAATGACGTCTTTTTCTACAAAACGTTTTATATTATTAGAAAATAAAACTTAAAAATATTGTTAAAAAAGAATAACTTTTGTCTTAGTATTTGAGATTTTAAAGTTGTATTTCTGGCAGATTGTATGCAAGGTACAAACAGAAATTTGTAACTCATTTCCACCCTTCTCTATAATAATTTGGTCATCTGTGTATAGTAGTGTGCTTAGTGATCCCTTATCCGAGCTTCGTATATCTGCAGGACAGACGTTCATCCATTCTCGCAAACTTTCGTCAATATACATATTAAAAAACTTGGAGAGAGGCTACAGCCTTGTCTAGCACCTTGATTTATGGCTACTTCTTGAGATAATCTTCCCTTACCTAAATCTATAAGAATAGTTGTCCCTGCATGCAGGATCTAAATAGCGCGGACGAGGTGAAGTAGGAAGCCCCTATAATAGTATACTACAATTGTACAATAGTACAATAATAATAAAATTAAAAATAAAACATTTTAGTGGCATAGTCAGGATTGTATGATTATTTAGCCTTTGCTTGGTGCGTGGTAGCAAGCTAAACTGACACTGTTATTTAAAAAGAGGCTGTAAGATATGCGAGAATTAAAGGAAATAAATCTACTTGATGCAGCGTACAAGTTGTGTAGCAGAGTATGAAATAGCAGGTACAGAAACGAAAGAATATTTGGCAAGTATAAGATTGGTATAGCCTCGATTGTTGACGGATGATAAGTGTCACGTAATTGTCTTTCGTCTCAAAGTAGAAGCAATATGTACGCTCACACACATTACTGCTGGGCTCTGCAGGGATACCCGAGAAACTTGTAGGACGTTCCGTATTACGTAACAATATTTCAATTTACCGCGTATAATAGCGTCTTCTCTGAGAAAATGTTGTAACTTACTTTTGAGACATTTAGGAGTAGAGAAATTTAATTTATTATACTAACTTTTAACAACTTGTTGACAAGAAATAATTTGTAATACTAAATAAAGCAGCAATTAACAATAAAGTTGTGTAATAAATAACTATTACTAACATAATAATATGTTATCAATGTTTCCATCTTACGGTGTAAAATGACCTCCTATTGTATTCAGTATGCCGCTGTAACGTGTAAGATCACCTCACACCGCAGTAAATGTAAGTTAATTGATTTCGATTCGTCAGTCAATGACAATCAGTTCTTTAGTCTTGAGTCTTGTGTTTATAGTTTAGTAAATAATCCCCCATATTTTACCTAATAATTTTTGCAGGAGCATGCTATCAATTTTGTACAAACCTTTCTGTCTGTGTAGGAACAGACCTCAGCTCCATAGTAATACTTATTAGTAAGCAACAACTAAAGCTTACTAACTAACTGAAGACTAATAACTAACAACTAAAGTCTAATACAGTGGTAATATAGAAGACGGCTACTTATCTACCGCCTGGGATTTAGAATCTTCAGAATGTAGCCAGGATGTTCAGAATGTAGCTAGATAACGACTGGATAAATAATTGAAATTAGACGAGAATATAGTAGGCCTGGTTTGGTGAATACAAATAAAATAGCGTGCAATAGAAATCTTAAGACGTCTTTAAAAATTCTTCCGGCCAATTTTTATACGGTTGTAAATGAGGCTGTAGATTGTTTCATCAGTGACGAGGAGAGCAAAGCTAAACACATGACAAATTGTTTTCCAAAATTGGATATGTCACCACACCCAAGACTTAGTTGTGACTGACTTCAGGTCACAAATAATGTCCAATAAGAAATATAAATACAAAAGGAAATATTAGGATATCATAAAAATATGAAAAGGGAAGAAAAGGGAAAGAAAAAACCGATTTATTTAAAGAACAGGATGAACCAGTGTTACCACACAACAGACCTCAAAAATAGAATTACATTAAAAAAGCAACAGTTTTTACCTTTTCTTTATTACAATTATATTTTGAATTATTCAGAGTACTTTGCGCTACAACCATTGAATCTAATGACATAGAAACTTTCTCGTTAATGCTCAAACTTTTTAAACAAATTTGAGTACTTGCAAATATAATACAATGTGAAACATTCTCATCTTAAAAACATTTTTATACACAAATAAAGAAATTTAAACATACGTCTAAACTAATAATTTAAAAATTTGTATTTCTTAACGTAAAATACAATGTAATATCTCATTTGGCTTGTAAACACTGTTTTAACCAAACGTTACTTGTAACACAAATATTGTATCTACTAAAAAGTTGAAAAGAGATTCATTGTTATAAAAATAATACGAAATAATTCATTTATTTATAGTATTATAAGTTTCCTATTATATCTTAAAATTATACACTATACTGGGCACGTGTACTTATATCGGTGAAGGCAAAACGAAAGTCATTTTTATTATTATTACTACAAAAAATATTAAATTTGTTAATCTCGCTAAGAATCTGTGTATTAAAAAAGTGGTTCTTAATTTTATATTGAAAATTTAACCAATAACTGTACTACAAAAAGGTGTATTAACTTTTTTATTTCTTGCGTATTGTTTGTTTAGAAATATTAAAAGTGAACAGTAAATTTGCTGTGTGAAAAAAAAGTGTTAGGAAGTTTACGAAAATAAAATAAAAACAAGCGTATATACAGCTTGGTGGGCAAGCAATATAGCACAATCGTCTCCTTAACTTTTATGTAATTTTTACATTCAAGGTCACTTGAAAAACGGAAAGCAATATGGGTAGATAGAACAGAACTCAATGTAGACAGTCAGGTAGTTAGTACTGGGTTTTACAAGCGACTAGAATGCATTACGTTCTATGAAATGTGACGTTAAGTTTGTATCTGCTTGTAACTGCATTCTTTAATTGTATTGTTATTGTTTATAAGTGTTTAGAGGTCGTTATTGATATTTTGAATAACGAATAATTTGTGTTTACAAAGGGGATTTTTCTATTACGTTTGATTTGGATAAAGGTATTCCAAAATATTGTTTGTGTTTACTATTTCTGGTGTTAAATTATTCAATCACATTAAAGAACTACGCACAAACCCATGCTAAAACATATCTTTCGTTACCTTGATCGTCATTCTAACGTCCAGTGTATCCTATGTTTCTATACGCAATGTTCTATATGAACTAAACTGGCGTTCCAAGTGTCGCAAATCACGTTTCTAAGGAAGTATGTAATTAATTGTGTAATACGTGTGTGTGTGGTGCCTGGTGTTAGCTTTAAGGACGACTGTACATAAATTTTATTTTCTTGATTAATTTACACTGAATCGACGTTAATATAATAAGGCCGGAATCAACGAAAATATATAACGGCCTTAACTGTACCTTGATCCAACACCTCACCTAGCCATCCAGAACGCACCTGCCGTTCAATTTTTAAGAGCCAATTTGGTTAGAGAGTTAGCGACCTACCTATGCAAGCTCTTGACCTTTACCATCTCTGACCATTCTGAAGAAATCGTATTTTCTATTATCTTATTATTTCCACCTATAATCTCTCCTGAGTAATCTCCCCATTAATATCTACTTGGGTTTTTGTTTCCGTATAGTCTTTTTGGAGTAGTGCGTTGACACTCTTTCGCGTCCCGAGTGGACGACAGATCAGCCTTATGAATACCGACTTCCCCTCGTTAGCTGCTGGTTTCCTCCAACTCACCACTAATAGAAACAATCATGTACTGATCTGAGTCCGCTTGTCCTTCTATTTTATCCTTTCTATCTCAATTAAAACTCAGGTGAATTTTTAATTCCTGTAATCCTTTGTACGTATACAAAAAAGTAGTTTATAGCCCTCAAACACCTGAGTAGATGGACAGTATTAAAGTAGTGAACGACTTAAACTGGGAACGGTGTTGACAATAACACTGATGATGACGAACGTAGAGTACGTTTAAAATATTTGTAACTTGAATTTAAATACATTATTTTCTTGTATTCAAAGTAAACAAAAGTTCAGACAAGAGATACACTTCCTCAAAGTGATTCAGAATCGGTGCCTCTGGGTTACTTTCCTCTCTTATGATATAACTTATTGTCTCTGTGGACAGGCGTTAATGACATAATTTACAGATACTTTAAAATCATATCCTGTTTTGTATTAGACCTGTCTCCCCTTTTCACGGTTGTGTTCAGCAGGAAATAGATGATTATGAGAGAAATTTTCAAGGTTCTCAATCGAACGTTTACGATAACTATACGAAGTTGTCTATAGAAGTGTCGTATTTTTTATCCTTAATAAACTTGTATTTTTCTTTAAACAGATATACGCCTATATAGGAACGCTACGGGCTGTTATATAGGAGAACTTACGTTTTTATGAAAATTAATTCTTTTATTGGTACAAAAATTTCTACACACAAAAAATTGTATTTATTATTCTTTTTATATACATCAACTATTACTGTATTTACAAGAAGTTATATGAATTATAATTGGAGTTTTTTAAAACTTATCAATAATATGAGTCGTTATAATTATTAAAATGTTATAATATTTATGAAATATTTTTAAAAATTCTTTTATAAATTAGTAAAAATTAATCCAGGATCTGGATTAAGAATTTAAAAAAGTGAGTATGTCGTGGTGGGCGGGCCCAGTGTGCTTAGACTTGTATTGAAACGGGGCGTTGCTGGTCTCTGTCGTTGTTTCGTGTGTAAACTTGCGTCAGTGTGGGTGTGCTTTCCGGTTCTGTCCAGCAGAGTTAGAAAGTAAGTAGCGGTACTTTTTATACCCTATAATTTTTATATAATTGTGTTTAACTTTGTAGATGTTGATGACTTTACGTTTATTCGGTTCACGCTTGTGATCTTAAGAGACGTGTCTAACTCGACAAGGCATGGCCTTTAGATAATAACGATGAATCACTTTTACTGCTTGTCGAATACGTGAAAAACATCTCAAAAAAATTTCATACCTAAGGTTACTTATATAAATAAAATTAGTAAATAGAAACAAATAAAAAGTATTGTTACAACTGTTGCACCATATCACCGTGACACAGTATGGTGCAATTCAATCGATAGAACTGTTGCATCATATCATTGTGAAACAGTATGTTGCAATACGTGTTGACAGGACGTTGTGCAATATTTACACTCATTAGTAGAACAGGGGGGATGTCCGTCTATGTAAACGAGGCTCGTTAGGTATACCGTTCAGTCTTGTGTCGACAGTCGCGAGCGACGCTTCGTCCCGAGCCCGAGTCCGAGCCCCAACCCAGCACTGAGACCGAACTGACCGAGACCGAGACCGAAATATTTTGCGAAAAATTCGAACACACGCAGACACGCGCGCACGCGCACACACGGTCAAGTACGGGGCCCAATCGAGCCAGGAAGCGTGACGTCACGATCCTGACCTACCTCAACAGCCTGTGACGGCATTAAAACAATAGCGCCCCTGAAACAATAGCGCGAATAAAACAATAGGCGCTACAAAAACAATAGGCGCTACTGAAACAATGGCGCTATTGTTTCAACACTGAAACAATAGGCGCTACTAAAACAATGACTCCATTGATGTTTCAGTGACGTCACTGGCTGTTGAGGTAGGTCAGGATCGTGACATCACTACTTCCGGTCATCAGCTGATCGTGACGTCACAATTCTTGTTTCGATAGCCCCCCCCAACACACTACTCACGTACACATATACAATTTTAATAAAAAGATTAACTAATTTCTAGTTAATAATTTTATTTATATAAGTAATCTTATGTATGAAATTTTATTGAGACGTTTATCACGTATTTGACAAGCAGTAAAAGTGATTCATCGTTATTATCTAAAGGCCAGGCCTTGTCGAGTTAGACACGTCTCTTAAGATCACAAGCGTGAACCGAAAAAAACGTAAAGTCATCAACATCTACAAAGTTAAACACAATTATATAAAAATTATAGGGCATAAAAAGTACCGCTACTTATTCTCTAAGTCTGCTGTCCAGAACCGGAAAGCACACCCACACTGACGCAAGTTTACACACGAAATAACGACAGAGACCAGCAACGCCCCGTTTCAATATAAAACTAAGCACACTGGGCCCGCCTACCACGACATACTCACTTTTTTAAATTCTTAATCCAGATCCTGGATTAATTTTTACTAATTTATAAAAGAATTATAAAAGGCGTATATCTGTTTAAAGAAAATTACAAGTTTATTAAGGATAAAAAATACGACACTTCTATAGACAACTTTGTACAGTTATCGTAAATGTTCGATTGAGAACCTTGAAAATTTCTCTCATAATCATCTATTTCCTGCTAAACACAACCGTGAAAAGGGGAGACAGGTCTAATACAAATTAAAATATGATTTTAAAGTATCTGTAAATTATGTCATTAACGCCTGTCCACAGAGACAATAAGTTAATAAGTTATATCATAAGAGAGGAAAGTAAACCAGAGGCACCGATTCTGAATCACTTGGAGGAAGTGTATCTCTTGTCTGAACTTTTGTTTACTTTGAATACAAGAAAATAATGTATTTAAATTCAAGTTACAAATATTTTAAACGTACTCAACGTTCGTCATCATCAGTGTTATTGTCAACACCGTTCCCAGTTTAAGTCGTTCACTATTTTAATACTGTCCATCTACTCAGGTGTTTGCCGGCTATAAACTACTTTTTTGTATACGTACAAAGGATTACAGGAATTAAAAATTCACCTGAGTTTTAATTGAGATATATATATATGTCAAGGTATAATTGATATTTGATTTTGGATTGTAAACCTGATGCCGCCACGTGGCATGCGTTTTAGTGTTGGGGTCTTTGTTGTTGTTCAGATTGGACCTTACCGGAAGATCTCTCGGGGGGATTGCCGGGGGAATGGGCTGTTTTATAAATAGTTATTAAATAATAGCGCGTGAGGTTAGGTGGATGCGGTATGGCCCGACCGGAAGTCGGTACCGTCATTGACCAGATTTAGTCGCTGAAGTTATAATAAATGTCTTTGTTACATGTTGTCGTAGTTGTTCGGTGGTGTGGATTGTTGGTCTATGTTAGTGTTTGATGTGTTTCTCCTGTTGAGAGTGGTGGCTGACGGAGAGTTGGTTCTGGAGTGGATCAGGTTTTCGCAGCGCTAGGGAACCCGGGGGTCCTCTTGATGGAAGGAATAGTACTCAAGGTCTTCATTATTGATTTTTCTGAATTGTTGTTGTGTGGATTGTGTGTGATTGGACACGAGCGGCTCAAGAATGAATCCGGTGAACGTGGATCTCTACGTCAAAGATGAGCTCGAGTTTGAGGTCCGGTCCAGGGGTAAGAAACCACAAGGGGACGTGGTCTCCCTGAGAAAGTAATTGAGGGACGCTCTTGCCGCAGGGGACGGGCAGTCGCAAGTGAAGATCAGTGACGTGTCGGCGGAGATGGACTTATGCCAAGAGAAGTGTCATCAGCGGAACAATCTGACAGAAGGCCTGCAGTCAACCGCACCCATTTCCAGAGCCAAGCAGAGAGTGCGCCAGCGCCTAACCCATCTAGCTATGCGCATACAGAATTTGGAAAACCAAGCGCTGGTCCCCGAGATGGAGACCAATCTTAAGGATCTCAGGGGACAAGTGGGAGCAGCCCTGCAGGAGCCTTCGAGGAATCAACAAATTCCAACGAAGCTGAGCCCCCTCTCTCCTCCCTTGGGGAAGAGAAGGAACCAGAAGTAGCGGCGCCTCCGGTGGCTTTCTCAGGGATGGCAGGCGCATTTTACCATAAGCTCCAGAACCCCCTCGCCGAGGTCGTCCAACGTCTCCCGGTCGTAAACGGGTTGGACGCAGATAGATTCTTGCAATTTTTTAAAATATTTTTCCAGCTAGCGAATTTTCCCGGAGTATCAGACCGGACTCTGCTCGAGCTCATCTACCCCAACTGCCGGGGTTCTATGGCTGAGCGGGTGACTCAGGCCCTCAGGGACTGTGGTGGTATAGACTCCTTTCATGGGGAGGTGCTCGACGCTTTTATCCCGGGCCGACTGCGCGAGAGGCTTCGGCACAAGTATTTTTACAGAGTGCAGGCCAATGGCGAAGGGCTGGCTCAGTTTATGGCCAGTATAAGAGAGGCGGCCAAGATTCTGAGGGTGGGGTTGTCCGAACCTGAGATCATCCAAATTATTTTGGAGGGGGCAAATCCCCAAGAACGGTCCCGCTTGGTGTTCGCTGAACAACCGCGTTGTTTTGCAGACCTGGACCGACTGTGTGTTATGTCCCAGGCTGTCCAATTAAGCGATGAATGTAGAGGTCAGGGTGGGGCTCGTAATTTAGAGTTTAGGGGTGGCGAACGATGGCCCGGACAATCCCAATCTCGAGCTGCTATTTCCGGCAATGACCGTAGCCGGGTCGTCCAGAGATGTTATAATTGTAGTAAACCGGGGTATATCAGCCGGAATTGCCCCGAGGGTCGTGCCCGCCCTGCAACTTCCCCGAAGAGAGCCAAATTAAAAAAATAGATAACCGGGGGAAGATGAATCGGAGGTCGTCTTCCCCTCTCTATCGGGGCCCTTCAAAGTTACTCGCCTCCAGGCCATCGGTAGGTCCCCGTTCTTCGGGCATCAAGGTCCTCCAGTCCATCTCCTGGCCCACTTCTGTATGCCCCTTCTTGCTGCTAGAATTGAAGAGGAGTCAACTCAGAGCCTTAGTCGACTCCGGGTCAGCAAGATCAATCATATCATCTAGAGTGTGCGAGGACCTTGAAAGACAGGGTTTAATAAACAGTTCGGAACAGTCTTCCGTGGTGTGCTGGACGGCATCCCAGGAAATTCTGCCCATTTCCCGGGTAGTCTCATTCAAATATAAGATCGAGGGATTTTCTTGGGTGTGGAGCTTTCTGGTTTCTCCAGCTCTGGGCGTTGAGTGCATTATTGGTGCCGACATCATCTGTAAAAGTGATCTCGTAATTGACATCAAAGAGCACCAATGCAATTTTAAATTTAATCTGGGAGTTGTAATCCCTTTCCTTGGATATCAGGGCACTAGGCAGGATATCCAAGAGGTTGAGTGCCCCGACACATCTAGAGACCACCTCTCCCAATCCCAGCAATCAGCGTTAGATCAGTTGTGTGAGCGCTTCCCCACTGTGCTAACTCCGGCCCTTGGGCTCACACATCTCTTGGAGTACAAGATTCGCCTGACTGACTCCAAGGTGGTGCGCTCCCACCCTTATAAGTTTGCCCATCCAAAAATGAGTATCTTAAGGGAGAAGGTTCAGGAGACCAAGGGGTGATTGAACATTCTCAGTCCAGTTATGCCAGTCCGGCCTTCCTGGTGCCCAAACCTGGAGGTAAACATAGGATGGTGATCGACTACCGCAAACTCAACGCCAACATTGAGGTAGATTCGGTCCCACTGCCAGATCTTCATTCCGCGTTCGATTGGTTCAGTGAGGCGAGTTATTTTACCATCATCGACATCAATTCTGCATATCAACAGATCCCGCTGACGAAGGAAAGTAGGCCCTACACGGCATTCTGTGTTCCGTGGAACCTGTACCAGTACACCAGGGTTCCCATGGGTCTAGCGGTAGGGGCCCAAACACTCACCCGTTTACTTGACACCGTTTTTCACAATGTCAAGTTTAGGTACGTCTTTAACTATCTTGACGACTTGCTGGTGTGCAGCAAGGGTTATGAGGACCATTTGGGTCATTTCGAAGAGGTGATGTGCAGGTTGAGGGGTGCTGGCCTCACTGTCAACCCCGAAAACGTAAAGTTCGCCCAGACTCAAATTTCTTTTCTGGGCCACCTGATTTCCCATAGAGGTGTCACTGTGGATCCAGAGCGAACACAGGGAATCAGGGACATTCCCCCACCAAAGGATTCCAAAGGCATCGCGAGATTTGTGGGGATGGTGAATTTCTATAGGCGTTTCATTCCGAACGCGGCTGAGATCGCGGCCCCCCTGAATGAACTCCGAAAGAAGGGCGCCAAATTTTTATGGGTTATGGGGGAAAAACAACAGACGGCCTTTGAAACGTTGAAGGAGGTCATCATTTCCCCCCCGGTGCTGAGGATGCCTGATTTCTCCCAACCTTTCATTTTACAAACGGACGCGAGTTCGATTGCGCTCGGGGCGGTTCTGTCCCAAGTCGTGGATGGATTTAGGCAGCCTGTGGCCTTTATATCTAGAACATTGACCCAACAAGAACGGAAGTCTTCAGTCTATGAGCTAAAGTGTTTAGCTGTTGTTTACGCTCTAGACAAGTTCAGGCGTTTCTTGGAACACGCTGAGTTCCTGCTCCAGACCGACAACCAGGCTCTCTCTTGGCTTCTCTCTCATCCCCGGCAACTGGGTAAGGTTGGACGATGGGTGGTCAAGATCTCATCCTTCAAATTCAAGGTGCAACACATTCGGGGAACTCAAAATGTGGTTGCAGATGCTTTGTCCCGTATGTTTTCACAACCCAGCGAAGCCCAGCCTGAGCAACCCTGTTCTGTTTTACTGGACTTTCCTTTAGCTTTAACTGATGTGTTACATCATCAGTTAGATGATGAAGAGTTGGGTCCGATCATCCAAAATCTAAAAGAGGGTAACATACAGGTCACTTACTTCTTGTCCAAGGGCGTCCTATGCTGCAGAGAGAGAAAAGGACGTGCCCCGAATATAGTGCTGCCTAGAAAACTCGTGCCCATGGTCTTCAGCTACTACCACAATTCCCCGGTAGGTGGACATAAGGGGATTTCGAAGACCATTTCCAGTATTAGGAGACAGTTTATCTGGAAGGGCATGGATAGGGATATTGCGACAAGGGTTAAGAGTTGTCATCTATGCGGCTTGAGTAAGCCTGCCCAGAACACCAAGTTAGGGTTGTTGTCATCAGATGTGGCGAGCAGACCGATGGAGAAGTTATTCATAGACTACGTGGGACCCTTCCCACGTAGCAAGTCAGGTAATTCTTACCAGCTTGTTGGTGTGGATGCTTTTTCGAAGTTTGCCTGGCTACTGCCCTTACGGCAGGCAACGGCTCGTTTAACCATAAGCGCGCTCCAGAATCATGTGTTTCAGCACTTCGGTCTTCCGGCCATCATTGTCTCGGACAATGGTCCACAATTTATATCAGGCGATTTTCGGCGAATGTGCTTCGCCAATGGTATCAAGCATGTAACAACTTCCCACTATTACCCACAGCCGTCCCACGCGGAGAGATTCAACAGTAATATCAGATCCGCGCTTATTGCCTATCATGCTGAACAGCAAAATTGTTGGGACCAGAATTCGAAGTGGTTACAAATAGCATTTAATACGGCCTTACATGATAGCCATAAGGCTGTTCCATTCGAAGTGATGTTTGGTTTCTCGCCTACGCTTCCCTTGGCTAACTTGTGGAACACAGAAAATCTTCTGCCAAGTAATCCGGACATTAAGACGGCAGATAGGTGGAAAGAGGCCCGGAAGAATTTGCTCCGTGCACACGAGCGCGTCCGTAGACGATATAACTTGGGGCGTATTCCGAATCCCTTTAAGGTAGGGGATTTAGTCTACTGCCAGAGTCACCCGATCAGCTCTGCAGCGGATAAGAGAGCCGTCAAACAGTGTTACCGCTGGTCGGGGCCATACCGTATCCTGGGGTTCGCGTCGTCTATGACGGTAAGGTTGAACGAACCGGGAGGTAATTCTAAAGAGATAGTCACACTTTTCGAAGTTGAAGCCCTGTCAAAAAGGGCGGACGGGCTGATAGAAAGGGGGGGAATTTGTGGGTCTCCATTTAGGTAGGGATAGATGTTATTCGAAGAGGTGTGTGCTCTGGGGGGGCGAGTAAAATGACATGGTAGCGGGTAGGTGTTCCCCACAGTCCCAGTGGTGTTCGTCTACTTCAGGGATGCGCCCAGGCCTGCGCGAGCCTTGGTTCTCTCCATTTTTCCTTATTTCTGGAGAGAGCCATGTCCTTACCTTCCGTTCCAGGCTTTTATCTTCAATGATCCTTGCCCTTTCCTTCTTCCTGATTTTCCTAACCTACCGCCTAAATAAAAAAAAAAAAAAAAAAAAAAAAAATGGAATTATGGAAATATATATACAAATGTAAATGAGGGATATATATATATATACACATGTAAGTGAGATTGTTGGGTCATGGAGACCGAAACCCCTTTTCTTCCGGGTACTGTGTGATGTGGGCAGTGATTCTGAGGTACTGTTATTGTTTGGTGTTTTGGGCTAGTCCCTCGGGTAACTATATGGCATGACGCCCAGTTTGGGTTGTGTCGGTGTCTCGAAACATAATTTGGGCATGTCTCGGGGGATCAGTACTCAGGGAGCTCCCGTATCTTCTTTCGTCTTTTCTTCTCTGTCTTTTCTTGACGTAGGCTGGCCCTGATCAGGTCAGCCTGCGGTGGCCGTACACTTACACGTTACATGTCTTTTTCTGCCCTTTCGTTTTCCTTCTGAGCCTCTGTTCTCCTGAGAGCCATGACTGGTGGGAACACCGATAGCAACGCGAGTTTCGTGGACTGTAGGGGTACACTGCGGGGTACCCCTGAGTTCCAGTTGGGCAACCATGTTGCCCTTTAGGGGTGGTGGTGTGCCGAGTTTTGGAAAAACTCGGCTATTTTCTTGTTAATGATGTGATGGGCATTGCCGTACATGTTAATTAATTAGCTTAGCGGTGCCTGCTCCGTTATCAACACGCCTGCTATGCCGATCCGCGCGCGCTCTGTGGTGAGCGCTACGTAATATTTTTTCAGTAGCTGCTCTTGGCAGTTCTCGTCAAGCAGCCGGCCTCAACTGATCTTCCATTTTCCCGGCGGCTTTCAGTTTGGATTTTGTATTCTAATATCTACTATGCTTAGATAATCACTCCGTGACTCTCCGGGTTCCTGATTTAAGTCGATCTCCTGATTCGCTTCAGCTGGTGGCCGATCATCCCCCACCCATGACATTAAACTGGTGACTTTCCGTTTTAGCCGCCGCCGGGAGAACGAGATGGACTACACGCTGCAATTACCTCAGGTTTTGTGACGGACCATAACCAGGTGACATCTAAGCCTTTAATAAATATTTTTGGCCGCTACAATGTAGAGCATGTGATACTATTCCGGGAACAGCTCCAGTTAAAGTTTTGTTGGTGCACAAGTCCAGCGGGACAGTTAGTGCTTATAAATTTTGTCAGTTTTATTTTACAAACGCTTACGCCCCCAGAGTAAGTGTAAACCCAGACGGGGTCATGCGTCACCGAATTTTGCTGCTACATTTTCTCTTATTGCAAAAGTGTGCGTAACGTAATATTACTGATTTGTAGGGCTGTTAATTATGCTTGCATGGGTGCCGGGGTACTTGATTGGGCATTTTCTTGATGGTATTCATAGATCTATATGGGTTTTGCTTTTTTAAGATAATTTCAAGGTTTGGCGGGGGTGTCTTGACCTGTCATCATCACCTGTCGGTGCGGTCATCCACAGGTTTCTGACTTGTTAAATTTTGTTACATCTGGTTCGGAGCATGGCCTTGCCTGAGGTCAACCCAATTCTGTATGAACACCTCACATGTGCTTTATTAGGGTTTTATGTTATAAAATTTTTTAATTAAAATTGTTATTAGACATTTTATAAAATTTATGTTAACCGTGTAATAATTCAGTAATAAGTAAATTTTCATCATTTTCTTTTACTGCCATAGCCAGTGTATTAATTGTTGAGTTGTTAATATGAGCACACTATTGGTTCTTACTTTTCAATTATAAATTTATTATATATTTTATAAAATTTATGTTAACCGTGTAATAATTCAGTAATAAGTAAATTTTCATCATTTTCTTTTACTGCCATAGCCAGTGTATTAATTGTTGAGTTGTTAATATGAGCACACTACCGGTTCTTACTTTTCAATTATAAATTTTATTATACATTTTATAAGACCGTGCAGTCATGTTGACCTTGCGATGGCACATTACTATTTGGGGGAACATTCCTAAAATTTGTATACTTTTAATAATTTCATTTGTCGTAACCCTGTCATAATCTGACGTGTTAATGGATTTGTTTTTATTTTAAATGAAATTTTTTAAAGCAAGCTGGGCACTTGATCCGTTTACAGTAGTTTGGGATGGGGGTCTTGGTCACGGATACTGGGGTTCATATTCTCCTGAGGTATGGTGAAATACATATATATAGAGGCTGCCTGCCAGGTGAACATGTGTGTGCGGTATATGTATATGTATATATGTGTGCTATGTGTATTCATGTAACTATATTGATTGAGGTTGTATTTATGAGAAATTATTATGATGATGTTTACAGATATTATAATTATATGATGTTACATGTGTATATTTTCAGAATGTTGTAATGCCAGGGAGGGGAGTAGAAGTTGTAATGAAATTTTTCTAATCTATGAAAGTTATATTGAATACTTAGAGTTATACTTATAAAGTTACTTGAAATTGCTAATAAAAATTGTTATTGTTTTTTAACGACCGAGTTTAATTGTAAGTCCCGTTACGCTGGACCCGGTGCATTTTTGGCTTCTCTAGGCCCTCGGCCTAGTTTTAAATAACTAGTGGCCCCTCTTTCAAAAAAAAAAAAAAAAAAAAATATTTTTTTTTATAAAGCATAAAAAATAGAAAGAGGGGTTACAGTAATAAACGCTTCGACCTTCCTGCGAAAGTTCTCCAAGCCATCCGATTACGGCGCCAGCTCCGCCGCAGATGTCAGCATACCCGTGACCCTGCCACTAGTCGGCGATTTCGAGCCCAGTCGGAACACGTCTCGCAGCTTCTGCTTGACGTAAACGCGGATCGATGGGACTCCTATTTGGAGTCCTTGGAAGTCGACCACGCCTCCGTATGGAGAGCCGCTGGTAGACTAAAAGGCGAAAAGAGGACTCGCCATCCCTTGAATACCCCGGACGGCACTGTATACTCTGCAGAAGGCAAGGCGGAAGTCTTCGCCGACTGTATTGAGGAACAGTTCACCGTCCATAGAGGCATCTCTGACCCGGCTCATACGGCCGTCGTCAGGGATTTCCTATCTGGATACTTTTCTGCTCCCCCCCATGATCCTCCTAATTCGGTCGACGAGGAAGACCTTGCGTCTGTACTTAGCCGACTGAAGAAAAGAAAGGCCCCTGGCCCCGATCGCATCTGCGCCGCTGCGTTGCAGAATCTCCCGCCTTCGGCAGTTGACGTTCTTCTTGAGCTGTTCAACTCCTGTCTCCGGCTGAGGTATTTCCCCCGCCTGTGGAAAAAACGATAATGTCATCATGATCCAGAAACCCAAAAAGCCACCCACGCTACCTGGAAGCTACCGCCCGATATCACTTTTCCCAGTAATCTCGAAGGTATTCGAGCGTCTTCTCCTGGCCCGTATTCGCCCCTGGTTTATGATTTCATCCGCGAGGAGCAGTTTGGGTTTAGGCCGAGGCACTCGACTACTCTTCAGCTAGTAAGGGTTGTAACCTGCCTAGCAGATGCCACCAACAATCATCAGGCAACAGGCGCCGTCCTGTTGGATGTGAGCAAACACTTCGATAAAGTCTGGCACGAAGGCCTGCTCTACAAACTGGCGCATTCGCCACTCCCGGCATCTATCGTACACTTGCTCCGATCCTATCTGACGGATCGCACCTTCAGGATCAGCGTAGATGGGGCGTTCTCTCGGGTTCGCCAAGTCGTCGCCGGCGTCCCACAGGATCAGTCCTCGGCCCCATTTTGTAAGTACTGTACACGAACAATCTGCCTGTTTATCCCGGGGTCACGTTATCTCTATTTGCCGACGACGCGTTGTTTCATTTTAGCTCGCTTTCGTCTTGGCGGACGAGCGTAATGTTACAACGCCAGTTGGCTATGCTTCCGGACTGGATAAGGAAGTTTCGGGTAGCGATCAATACGGAGAAATCCGAGGCGATCTGCTTTACTCATAAGTCCATTTCCCGATGCCAATCCCTCTCCTTAGAGGGCAGACCCATCAACTGGACTGAGACGGTGAAGTACCTAGGTGTTCGGCTTGATCGGTACGTAAACTTCAACGCCCACGTGACCGCAACCCTCAACAAGGCTCGAGGCGTCAGAGACAAAATATCACCTATGCTTTCGCGGAAATGCCGCCTGGCTGTCCGTACCAAACTTACATTCTATCTACCGAATGTACATTCTTGTCCTCCGAACAGTACTCACTTATGCGGCGCCCGCTTGGTGGCCTCTCCTGTCGGCCACCAACAGGCATAGGCTGACTACATTTCAGAACTGGACCCTACGCTCCCTCACGGGGTCCCCGTGGTATGTGCGAAATTCCGCCATTCACCGGGGCCTCCGTGTTCCCACCTTAGAGGTCTTCGTCTGGTCCTTGGCAACGAATTTGTTCGCGAAGGCAGGCGAGTCCCCTTACCCGCACCTCCAAAGGCTGAATAGCGTGGAGTATGCACCTCCCCCTCGCCGTGTCAGGCGCCCTAGGGCGCTGTTAGACGAACCCCCTAAGTTCATCACATGTACCCCCCAGAAACGAACCCCCCAACCTCTGAAGACTGAACTGATCACCATCATTCACTACCTGCACCTGCCGAAACTGTAGTCAATCATGCTGCGGCAGAATGGATTGGATTGATTTATTGCCAGCATCGGCTTTGCCGATTCGGTAGGGCTTTGATCCGGGACACGGGCTCCCGCGAGGTTGTGCAAATGCCTTCCTTGCGAAAGCCGACTGCCCCGGTGACGAGTCCCTCCGAATCGGCCGCCGCCTTCGGGCAGTCGAGCCTCTTGTCCTCATCAGCGTGCCTCTAAATTTCCGTGGGCTATGTCCTCGGAGACCAAGGAGCCGCGACCAGGCGTTGCAATTGGCTGAAGCCATGACCACCACCAAGATCCCCGTCAGCACCTGCTTTGCTGATTCGGCAGACTAATGACCTGAGACACGAGCTCCCGCGAGGTTGTGCAAGTGCCTACCTTGCGGAAGCTAGCTGTCTCGGAGTCATTCCTTACCGTTTCGGCCGACGCCCTAGGGCGCTCGAGCCTCTTGTCCTCGCCAGTGCGTCACTACGTTCCCAAAGGCTAGCCTGAGGGGACCATGGTGTCGCGCCACGGCGAGACATTTGGCTGAAGCAAAAGCTTAAGCTTGCCTCCGTGGTGGCCATGTAATTTATCATGGACCCGCGGACTGCACCATAACTCCCTTGTGCAGAGCAAACAACCGGGCTGCCCTGTTGGCACCTGCGTTCATCAGGCCTAGGCCTGGACAACGCACACAAGTTAGGGCGCAAGACGCCCGCGCATCATCCATCCATCCATCCAGTTCTTTAATGTGATTGAATAATTTAACTCCCGAAATAGTAAACAGAAACAATTTTTTGGAATATTTTTATCCAAATCAAACGTAATAGAAAAATCCCCTTTGTAAACACAAATTATTCGTTACTCAAAATATCGATAACGACCTCTAAGCACTTATAAACAATAACAATACAATTAAAAAATAGAGTTACAAGCAGATACAAACTTAACGTCACATCTCATAGAACGTAATGCATTCTAGTCGCTTGTAAAACCCAGTACTAACTACCTGACTGTCTACATTGAGTTCTGTTCTATCTACCCATATTGCTTTCCGTTTTTCAAGTGACCTACCCTTGTTTTTATTTTATTTTATTTTCGTAAACTTCCTAACACTTTTCTTTCACACAGCAAATTTACTGTTCACTTTTAATATTTCTAAACCAACAATACGCAAGAAATAAATAAAGTTAGTACACCTTTTTGTAGTACAGTTATTGGTTAAACTTTCAATATAAAATTAACAACCACTTTTTTAATACACAGATTCTTAGCGAGATTAACAAATTTAATTTTTTTTGTAGTAATAATAATAAATATCGGTATGGAGAACCATACATGACTTCCATATTCTAAGATTTATATTTAAAATCATTTTCGAAATGAAATATTACCATAGAAACTACTTCTTTCTACTTACTGCTTCAGCCTTAACCACAGTACTGTGGTCACTAACGTATACCACCTCACGTTATCGCACTCGATTTTCACTGATGATGGAAGTCGATGGCATTGCCGAAATGTCTGGTTTTGTAGAAAACATTGGACTACGGCCAAATATCCCGGGAAGGAATTTTAACAAAAACTACTTCTTTGTTGCCGATAACGTTGTGCACATATATATCAGTGGCGAAGTTACATGGAGGCAATTGAGGCAATGCCTACCCTAAAAAATTCTGTAGAATAAAAATTATAAATACGTATGAACTACGTAACGTAAAGATTATACATTGTTACTGTGACTGTCAAATTTATTAAACCGAAACGTGCTTTATTGAGCGACCGCTAAATGGTGACAGGTGAGATTCGGCATAGTTCGTTTAAAGCGAATGAGGCAACCTGAACTTGCCTCAGCGTTTTTTGTATACATCGTATGTAAGCAATGTAGTGGTGTGATAGGGAAGTGTAGGGAGGGGGGATTGTCCCGCCCTGTACACATAGAGCGTTGAGGCATGCCTCACTTCTGTGGTCCAAACAGTTAAGTTAAAGCGCCTGTGTTGTTTCTAAGTGTTTATTTTATGCGGTTATTAAAAGTGTCACTGTTATTCCGCTGAACTAACAGATGATCAAGATTGTTATTTGAATTATTTGTAACATTAAACATATATATAGAAACTAACCAATTTTAAAAATTTGTAGTTCAATCAGTTGTATTATTGTGTATGACTAATACAAGGATTGTTCAATAGACACACGTATAGAGCTGTAAAGCATTTTTTATTCAACGATTTTAAAAGAAGTCTCCAATAACATTAAGACATGAGTTCCACTGTTGCGCTAACCTGTAGATTCCCTGCTAGTAAAATTCTTACGGCTGTTTGTGGAACCATTCGGTTACAGCAACTCTACCTCAGCGTCCGATTTGACCCACCGTCCTTTTAGTGATTCCTTAAAAAAAATTTAAGATAAGATTTTTGCCTACCCATTCATTAACTACTAGTTTCGCCAGTAAGCAAATTGATGTCCATTTTTTCGGCTTGCACGCGTTATGTTGGTGTGGGTTTCGGCACTTTCCATTTAAAAAGCGTGCAAACGTAAGAAAATAAACATGAGTGAGGCCAGAAATAACGTGAATTGTGTGTTTGTGTCTTACCTGCCTTTTTATTGCCGTATTAAATGAAAAATATTATATTACATTAAAATTAAAAAATTTTAATTTTATTGCCTGGCAACAAAATTATTTTATTTTTAACAATTACCATTGTTTCAAAAAGTTTAAATAAATTTGCAAGTACTTTACTCTTGTTAAAACGTAAAAGGTTGCAGGTAAACTACCCCTTTCCCTTAACCGATCTTCACCAAAATCGAAAGTCCTTGAGACCTCTACAATTCAGGGATGTATGCAAAAAATTATTTGATTCTGTTTGAATTTGCGGCAGTTATCGTTTGCCATAGAAAATACGCTTGATAAAAAACGTTGCAGGTAAACTACCCCTTCCCCTCAATCGATCTTCACCAAAACAATAGGTCTTGAGTACTCTACAAATCAGGGTTGTATGCAGAAAATTATTTGATTCTGTTTGAATTTGCGGCTGTTATCGTTTGCCATAGAAAATACCCTTGTTAAAAAAACGTTGTAGGTAAACTACCCCTTTCCCTTAACCGATCTTCACCAAAAACAATAGGTCTTGAGAACTCTACAATTTAGGGCTGTATGCAAATAATCTTTTGATTCTGTTTGAATTTGCGGCTGTTATCGTTTGCCATAGGAAATACCCTTGTTAAAACATAAAACGTTACAAGTAAACTACCCCTTTCCCTTAACCGATCTTCACCAAAAACAAAATGTCTTGAGAACTCTACAATTTAGGGCTGTATACGAAACATTATTTGATTCTGTTTGAATTTGCGGCTGTTATCGTTTGCCAAAAAAAAAAATTTCCCTTGATAAAAAAAAACCGTTGCAGGTAAACTACCCCTTTCCATCAACCGATCTTCACCAAAAACAATAGGTCGCGAGTCCTCTACAAATCAGGGCTGTATGCAAAAATTATTTGATTCTGTTTGAATTTGCGGCAGTTATCGTTTGCCATAGAAAAAAAATCTACAGACACACACACAGACACACACACACACACACTTTTCGGAAAACGACTTTTTTTCATGTTTTGAGTGTAGTAGAATTAGAATCTGCAATAATCTCGAACACGATTTTTTTTGCCATCACCATACTTCCATTCCTTAAGGAAATATGGAAGTAAAAATGACTTTCGTTTTGCCTTCACCGATATAAGTACATGTGCACAGTATAGTGTATTAATTTAAGGTATAATAGGAAACTTATAATACTATAAATAAATGAATTATTTCGTATTATTATTATAACAATGAATCTCTTTTCAACATTTTAGTCGATACAATATTTGTGTTACACGTAACGTTTTGTTAAAACAGTGTTTACAAGCCAAATGAGATATTACACTGTATTTTACGTTACGAAAAACAAATTTTTAGATTAATAGTTTAGACGTATGTTCAAATTTCTTTATTTGCGTATATAAATGTTTTTAAGATGAGAATGTTTCACATTGTATTATATTGCAAGTACTCAAATTTGTTTAAAAATTTTGAGCATTAACGAAAAAGTTTTTATGTCATTACATTCAATCTTTGTAGTGCAAAGTACACTGAATAATTCAAAATATAATTGTATTAAAGAAAAGGTAAAAACTGTTGCTTTTTTAATGTAATTCTATTTTGAGGTCTGTTGTGTGGTAACACTGGTTCATCCTGTTCTTTATGTAAATCGGTTTTTTGTTTCCCTTTTCTTCCCATTTCATATTTTTATGATATCCTAATATTTCCTTTTGTATTTATATTTCTTATTGGATATTATTTGTGACCTGAAGTCAGTCACAACTAAGTCTTGGCTGTGGTGACATACCCAATTTTGGAAAACAATTCGTCATGTGTTTACCTCTGCTCTCCTCGTCACTGATGAAACAATCTACAGCCTCATTTACAACCATATAAAAATTGGTCGGCAGAATTTTTAAAGACGTCTTAAGATTTCTATTGGACGCTATTTTACTTGTATTCACCAAACCAGGCCTACTATATTCTCGTCTAATTTCAATTATTTATCCAGTCGTTATCTAGCTACATTCTGAACATCCTGGCTACATTCTGAACATTCTAAATCCCAGGCGCTAGATAAGTAGCCGTCTTCTATATTACCACTGTATTAGACTTTAGTTGTTAGTTATTAGTCTTCAGTTAGTTAGTAAGCTTTAGTTGTTGCTTACTAATAAGTATTACTATGGAGTTGATGATATTAAGTAATAGGTCTGTTCCTACACAGACAGAAAGGTTTGTACAAAATTTATAGCATGCTCCTGCAAAAATTATTAGGTAAAATATGGGGGATTATTTACTAAACTATAAGTATCTCAAGACTAAAGAACTGATTGTCATTGACTGACGAATCGAAATGAATTAACTTACGTTTATTGCGGTGTGATCTTACACGTTACAGCGGCATACTGAATACAATAGGAGGTCATTTTACACCGTAAGATGGAAATATTGATAACATATTATTATGTTAGTAATAGTTATTTATTACACAACTATATTGTTAATTGCTGCTTTATTTAGTATTACAAATTATTTTTTGTCAACAGGTTGTTAAAAGTTAGTATAATAAATTAAATTTCTCTACTCCTAAATGTCTCAAAAGTAAGTTACAACATTTTCTCAGAGAAGACGCTATTATACGCGGTAAATTGAAATATTGTTACGTAATACGGAACGTCCTACAAGTTTCTCGGGTATCCCTGCAGAGCCCAGCAGTAATGTGTGTGAGCTTACATATTGCTTCTACTTTGAGACGAAAGACAATTACGTGACACTTATCATCCGTCAACAATCGAGGCTATACCATTTTTTTACTTGCCAAATATTCTTTTATTTCTGTAACCTGCTATTTCATACTCTACCACACAACTTGTACGCTGCATCAAGTAGACTTATTTCCTTTAATTCTCGCATATGTTACAGTCTCCTTTTTAAGTAACAATGTCAGTTTAGCTTGCTACCACGCACCAAGCAAAGACAAAATAATCATAGAATCCTGACTATGCCACTAAAATGTTTTATTTTTAATTTTACTATTATTGTACTATTGTACAATTGTAGTATACTATTATAGGGGCTTTCTACTTCACCTCGTCCGCGCTATTTAGAGCCTGCATGCATGCATGCAGGAACAACTGTTCTTATAGATTTAGGTAAGGGAAGATTATCTCAAGAAGTAGCCATAAATCAAGGTGCTAGACAAGGGTGTAGCCTCTCTCCAAGTTTTTTTAAAATGTATATTGACGAAAGTTTGCGAGAATGGATGAACGTCTGTCCTACAGATATACGAAGCTCGGATAAGGGATCACTAAGCACACTACTATACACAGATGACCAAATAATTATAGATAAGAGTGGAAATGAGTTACAAATTTCTATTTGTACCTTGCATACAATCTGGCAGAAATACAACTTTAAAATCTCAAATACTAAGACAAAAGTAATGTCCTTCTTAGAGGAGAACCCTGTAAGAACAAAAATTGTAATTGATAATACTCTTTTGGAGCAGGTATCGCATATTAATTATTTGGGATGTGATATCTCATATAGGAAGGATAACGATGTCAAGAGAAAGTGAAATAAATTTAGTTACACCTGTAGAACAATTAGACGACTATTGAAGAATAAAACTCAGAGGCAGATACAGCTAAATTTCTATAAGGTCGTGGCTGTGCCGACTTTAATGTATGGATGTGAAACATCGACTCTCCTGCAAAATGGTATTTCAAAAATACCCAGGCCTCGGAAATAAAATTTTTAAGAGGAATTAAAGGATGTAGTTGAGAGATCATTTACGAAACGACGACATTAGGAAAGACCTGAAGTTGCAGTCGGTTGAGGAGAAAATAAAGGAATACGGGCAGAATTAGAAGTCTCATGTGAAACGCATGGTAGACACGCGTATTCCTAAACAAGCGTCTGAATATAGGCCAGTGGGGACGCGAGACCGTGGAAGACCCTGGAAAAAATGGTCAGAGACTCTGTGAAGTCGAAACGGGCTATAGTCCAAGCCATGCAGCGAAGAAGAAGAAGAAGAAGAAGAAGAAGAAGAAGAAGAAGAAGAAGAAGAAGAAGAAGAAGGCTATTATTGTTCTAAAGTCTAGAACAGTTGGGTCTATCAATTAAAATATTTAATTTTTTCAAATAACAGATGTGGAAATACGGAGTATCTGATCTCATAAAAAATTTGTATCGTCAGGAAAATAAACAAACCTAACGTAAACTTGTTTGTTAAAATTGTATTAAAATTTAAGACTCGCCTTGTCAAGTATTCAAAACTGGTAAGAATTATTATTGTTAAGCGCACTAACATACACGTATAACGTTATTTCTGCTGCTGTGTAAATGGAAGGACTTGTGTTGGAGAAAATATATTCGAGAAAGCAACAACAATTGCAGAAACAACAGCAACCACGCAGCTGCCGCGTTAAACAAGCGGTGTTACTTAATTCACCTCAGGTGTAGAGTTTAGTGCCAGCGTAAAACAAGTTACTCGTTTAGCAAGCAGTCAGCGTTTACCCCGGAGAGACGTCTACGACCACCGCTTTTCTGTTAAAACTCGTGTACTTGATCTTTTTTTTTTGTTTGTGTTTACCTAGGAAAATAGCAAACAAGTTATTGTTTTTTACCAATATTTTTAAGTTTTATTTTCTACTAATATAAAACGTTTTGTAGAAAATTACGTCATTAATTTTTATATACTGTTTACAGAAGTAAGAAAATTTTAGTAAAACGTATAATAAATGAAGTAAAAGAAGTGAAGGAAGTAGAAAAATATTGATTAAAAAGTAATTATATTTTTAGTATGTTTTTATAATAAACAGATTGACGTGTTGTGTGAAAATTCAATTTTTTAACATTTTAAAAATTCAGAAGAACTAGTTAATGAAAAAAACTCTTGAATAAGACATGGGTAAACACAAAGGATGAAAAAGATCACAAAAAATATAAAGAAAAGGGAAACAAGACTCAAAATCATAGAAAGAAAAAGAGAAACATGGGACAGAAAATGTCAAGAAATAGAGGCGTACATTGGGGGACGAAAGTGTAGTGAAACATGGAAATTCCTTAACAAGGTTTCAAACAACGAAAAAACCAGCACCCCACTACAGCTAATACCCGCACACGTGAAAGCGGTGAAATTGTAGCAAAATGTGATAATTACCGGACAGACGATACAGAAATAAAATTTAGAGTAAAAAAAGAAAGAACAATAATTAAGTCTGTAAATGGAATACTGTGGAGCACCGAAATAGGAAAACAAAGGAAAATGAGAATATACAACACAATGATTAAGAGCACATTAGTATATGGGTCTGACATATGGGGAATGAAAGAACTTCTGAAAGGAAAGATAGAAGCCACAAAAATGGACGCCTTAAGATGAATATGTAGAACGTCGAAATTAGACCGGGTCAGAAACGAAACAATTAAGCAACAAATGAATATAAAAGAAACTCTTTTAGAACACATCGAGGAAAAACAATTAATTTGGTATGGGCACGTGCAGAGAATGGGGGACTAGAGGTTGCCAAAGAGAGTGATGAAATGGATACCAAAGGAAAACAGAGAAAGGGGAAGGCCAAAAGTGACATGGAGACAGGGTGTAAGGAGATCAATGAGTGTACGAGGTCTAACCGAAGAAAACTGCAACGACAGGAGATATTGGCAATTAGGCAGCGGACATATATATATATATAAAATAACGATTCATAAAGCCGACCCATCAGATCGTTATATGAAAGTGTCAAACTGTGAGAGTATAGCGGCGTAAGCAAGAGAGAGAGTGTATAATTACAGCTATCTCTGTCTAACATCGCCACTGCTATGAATGTTGCCGGCACAGACATGAATTTTGACATGGAATCCATTGGTATGTAATGTCTTACTCGCACGTTTCGCGAAAATCGACCGTTATGTTTCAAATGTACTTTCGGCATACCACTATCTCACGAACCGCTCAACCAATCCCAGCAAACCAGGTGTCAGGTGATCGAGTCACTCGGCCCCCTTCCACCAACAGTACTGAGAATTTTGATAGCTGACTTCAGTCGCCTCTAGGCTTTGTCTGCGTGAGGGTGTTTTTGCGCCGAAAATTTCTAAATTGCTCCACTAAAACTTAAATATCTCGGGAACTACAAGTCCGATCGCAAAAATACAAAGTGCGTTGTGATCCTCAGAACTAAATCTCTCCAATAACACCAATTTCGAGTACCAGAAGCACTCACAGAAAATAATAACAACATTTGAACTCAAAAATTTGAAATGCCTCGACCTAAAAATCGCGATAAAACTCGAACCAAAATTTTCAAACCGAAAACCGGCAAATCCTATGCAGAGCGTCAACAGGCCTATCGTTTGAGACTAAAATCCAAGAAATCGGCCGAGAACTTAGACAATGGCAACCATTTGAAGATTGACGAAACCCCGTCAGCGCCCAAGCGGCCCGCATCTCCGATACCTGGGTCATCCGGCGTGCCCCCAAAGCGACTCAGATCGAGCGTACGGCTAGCTAGCAAGAAAACCGACGATGAGAACATTAATAACTTGTGCTTCGATAACATTGGACCCTCGATGCTCTGCGCAGAACAGCCCGGTCCAAGTCGCCGCTTCAAAGGAGTCGACGAGGAATTCTCTAAGCACTTTATTAACAATCCGTTCGGCTCGGTGTGTGGGATCTGCGATCGCTTGTGGTTCAAGAGTGATCTAAGATAGTGCGTACCATCATACATAAGCCCAGATATTCGTATCGTACTTCAGCTACCATCGCTCCATATTCCATCAACTAGCGTTAGGTGACTCTGTAAATTCTGAAAATTCTGAATAAATAAAATACATTGAAACTTATGTAGCTGTTTATTTAACCAACGATTCATTCCTTCCCAAAGCACAAGTCTGCCCATGATTCCATGTCTACCGGTAGTCCCACGACTAGCAGGTTTAAATTTTTTTTTATTCAATTATTTTTATTAGTTAAAACTGCAATATCTTGAAAACTAATAAATATACAGAAATTCTGAAACCTGCATAGTGTTCAGCAATTAAAGCTCTATAAGTAGCCAAAATATCAACCAATATAATTAACATTTACAGAAGTTATACAGAAGAAGAACGCCAAGAGAAATAACTTGAGAATTAGGCTAGGTACGAATTAGGTGTTTTCACACACTTACAGAGAAAGACCTAAGCAATAATATTCTGTGGTCAGATCTGTGAAATCACGTTTGCAAATACCCATAATCAAACGATTTGCAAACAGAGGAAGTATGAAATTAGCCAGTAATTCTCTACCACCTGTTAAGGAGCGTTTGGTCGACTTGTTCGATATTGTTTCAAATGGAAAACGCATGATTTATTTGGAACAACCAATCACAAAGCTGTATTCAGAAGAGACGCCAACTCAGACTTGGGGTATCGAGCACTCTTCGTTCGAACATTAAATAGGCAAGACGTGTGTTAGATACGAGCTAAATTTCGCAAACCACGCAAAGTTTTATTTAAATAACAGTTCGAGAAGTAGTCCGCAGTAGCAGAGGAACTAGAAAAATTCATTAATAAATACTCTCGCTATGTAACAACTCATTAACTAATTAACAAATTAATTAATTAATTAATTAATTAATTGTGAAGTGACCTGTGCACCAGAGTAGATACAGCATCTGTAAGCGCCCAGGGTCATCGGTCAACGATATTGGTCAACAACAATTTCTTCTGAGCCGAACCATCAAAAGGATGATCTCTACGGATTGCTATCTACAGTCGACGCATCAATCAGTAAGAAATATATTCATTGATCAATGAAATAAGTAACAAAATAAATAATAAAATCAATAAACAAGTTTTAAAAGACACTAAGTAAATTTATATTTGTATTTAAATATTAAGATTAGTAATAACGTAATATAGGAGTGTTGAATGGAGAGTGAGGTGTAGTATTGAACGTGCAAATTATTGCAGACCTGTTCTTTAGCACTGGTTTAAAAGATATAATTTTTCTTAAATAAACCAGATAAGAGCAATTGGTCGTTTGGACGTTTTAATCTTCACTTTTCACGCACACTCATTAATAATAAGAGTTAATTTAGCAATAAGTCCTTAACTTAGCTTTGACAGAACATTAATAAAATAACATTTAATCGTTAATTAAACAAACTTCAACAAATTTTAAAGTGTTATTTGTAACGATTCCCCTTGAATTCCACACTCACTGAACGAATGCTGAGATAATGTGTCTCTATGCTCTGAGATAAGCTGAATCCATGTCATTTGTATCTGGGATTTGTTCTGGCGCCCACGTAAAGTAAAAAGTCACGGGTAAGTAACATTTTTCTATCATTATTTATACAGAGTAGAGTAACAGTGAAAGAAAATGTCCTTATATAATTTGTCGCCGCAACTAAGAGGCATATGTAAATTGACAAATATAATATATAAAGAGAAGGTGTCATATCAATTTGGCGCCCAACGTGGGGCCCGAAGGCAAAGCACACAAATTGAAACGGAACTGAATTTAACAACACAGATTTAAAAAAATGACATGCCATGCAACAGTATACAAAATCTTCCAGTGTCAACAAGTTACAATAACAGTAACACCTCTTTACCTGAACCAACTAATCTGAAATATTTCTTTTTTTAAAATGAATGCAAAAATCGAGCCCAACGTTGGCAAGCGCCAAATATCCTTATGCAACAGATCAAACTTTATTATTCTAATAAGGATATTCTGAGTGTGTAAAAATCGATACAAGTCTATTATGGAGGAGGTGAAAAATTATTTATTATATACAAATATTGTTTATAAAGATGTATAATGTATTTTAAATTGTCATGTATTGATAGTATATTAAATTGTTTGTATTGCTCGATTAATATAAATCGATTTTACTTGTTTGCTGCAACGTCCTCCTCTCGTCTCGTCGGTCCCGTCTCGTCGTCCTCTTCTACAGCTTGACTCCTTCCTGGTGTCCTCTTCGTCTCGTCGTCCTCTTCTACAGCTTCACTCCTTCCTGGTGTCCTCTTCTTCCTGGCGTCCTCTTCGTCTCGTCATTAACTTGTACAGCAAGCGGCTCCAGCGGCGGTATTTCACAGAGTCTCGTAGTTATGTTTGATCTCAGGATTTACCTGGGTAATTACTAATGCGGTGCGTTTAATGTACACATTCCACGATATCTTGTACTGTCTTTAAGTTCCCTAAGCGGATATCTTAACTTACATGACACAGCACTGTATTATATTTCAAATTTTATTTAATTATATACCCTCTCGGTTCTTATCCCAAAACTTCGTTAAGAATTTCAAGGTTTATAGTTTATTTTATATAACATATTCCGCTATTCCTTATTGGTTCTTACCGCAAAACTTCGTTAAGAATTTTAAGGTTTATGGTTTATTTTATATAAGATATTTCTACGTTTGTAAGAGAATAACTCTCTTACCCGGTCACAACTTCCCCTAGCAACCTCGACAGACAGACTGTGTTCATCCTAGCTGTGCAACATATGAATCTCACTGAATTTGGTGTATTTTGTTAGGCCAAGCCCAAGTCACATGATTGATGGAACGACCAGATACACAAATTTCATGAAAAACTTTGTATAATTTAGCATAGTACTGCATGGAAATTATCGACAATTTTTATTACCCTATCATTGATAAGAGTTACACTTGAGTTTTGCTTTACTTAAAAAACCATATTTCTAAAATATTTACGAACCTCAGAGTATACACAAATCGAAGCTATTTACTTAGATAATTCTTTATCAAATTTGCATGTAAATCGGTTAACTACCACTGCCGCTATAGCGATCGAAGTTTATCACACCCGCACACGCGTACCAATTCATACAAAAAATACATGACAATATAGTACATCTTTTTCTGAAGAGTTTGGTGTAACCTACATGCTTATCAATTTTTAAATACACAACTTATGACTAAAAGACAAAATATTACACAAAACAAATTTAAACAAGAAAATGCTCGTCATTCATGTACTCTGATATAAACAGCATATCTTATCATCCTGTGTTCTGTTGCAGGATTAACCCCTCCACGTGTAAACAAAAATTTTTATATGGAATACAAAATTTTTTTTTAACCTAAATTGACATAACTTCTTCCCAATAATCGTAATCATCTAAATAATAACATAATAACTTCAAAAATCAAAATAACTGAGTAGCTTCTATCAAACAACATTTCCCCAACTGTCACTTTGACAGCCCTAATTGTAAACAAACAACCGCACATGGCTGCCTATCACCAAACGTTCCTGAACACTGATAAGGATGTCAATGTCAGACGTCATTCGGCTATATCTACAGTTCAACCATACATTTTTCAACATGATTACAATTATTCTTATTTTACACATAATTTTATACAATTGCATAACACACATACTCCTATATCCTGGCATATTAGATTCAATTATCCTTAATTTAATTTTTAATTTATCGCACAGACTCATGCCGCGCAACCTTTCTCGTTTTTTGATTGCTCTTCGCTTGCATTTGTTTCGGTAATTGCCGATACATTGCTTTGATTTAATTTTTAAAGGTTTATATGTAATGCCATTTGTATTACCCAGGCTACACACTCCTTTGTACAATATGAACTCATTGTTTGATTGAAATTTCTCTGGTATCATCTCAAACATTATTTTCATCCAGTTTTCACAGTGATCGGTATCTAAGTGCACTTCAAAATTTTTTAATGTCTCGGATTTGTCTGCATACACATTCATAAAAGACGAACACACAGTGCTGTACAGTGAATCTCTGACTGTATAAATAACACCTGCATTACATTTCATATGTGGTTGAAAACACTCAGACAGTCCTGATCTTCTGTCAGAATTAACCTTACCTGTGTGCTTTTCCTCAAATGCACCAGCTTCAGGAACAAAACTACTTTGTTTACCCAAGTATTCATCAGATACCTTATTTAAATATTCATTTTTACAACTGTATGGACTTCTCACGTGTTTATACATTTCATTACTGACTGATAAAACATTACCAGAATGGATCTGTATCTTACAGGCACGGAACAGCAAATAACATTTATTGTTTTTAAATACTCCACCGTTTACCCTTTGATCATATAAATCTGGATAGATGTGAACCAACACTTTGATAAGGTTTTCCCTATTTCTCTTTTCATATTTGTTAAAAATATTATTTGATTGTTTTCGTTGATCAGCTGTTATATCCTTATCAGGCGCACCACCCTTAGCTGCTATTTTATCTATGCGATTACCAGCTGGTTTCTGTATGTCGACGGGACTACTTCGGTCAACCGCATTGTTTCATTCACTTTCTTGCCTAAGAGAATAATTCAACTTAATTTTGGCTTCACATTCCCTGCTGTGAGATTTATTCCTTTCTAAGGCGGTCTCACTACTACTACAAATTAATTCTAATTTATCAGCTATACGTTTTTCAGTTGACTCTAAAATTTGTTTACTTTGTTTAGCCTGGTCCTGAACGGCTGTATAAATTTTTTTATTCTCATCATGAAGTGATTGTAGCGACTTATTTTGCTTCACCGCTTCGTCTCTACTAAACTTATTTTCTTCTGAGAATTTTGTATATTAGCTAGGATTGCCGCTAATGTATTCTGTAATTCTTGTGATTCGGCCATATTCATTTATTTATTTTTAAATTTATTATAGTTTCTATTTATAGTAACATCAATATATTTTTATACGTATTATTACTAACAACGTCCGTTTATGTTATTTATTATTATAGTCCAGTCCCTAAATCAAATGTAAACAAGCTTAATTTAACATAAGTACCAATAATAATTCAATCTCCACATAGACAATTTACTACTATTGTTCAAATATCTGATAAGAGAGAGTATTCAAACTTTTATCTACACTCCCTGATAACATAGAACAGCACATATAAATACTTCAATGAATTTAATCTCTACACACTCAAATAAATATTTCTTTTTTTAAAATTAATGCAAAAATCGAGCCCAACGTTGGCAAGCGCCAAATATCCTTATGCAACAGATCAAACTTTATTATTCTAATAAGGATATTCTGAGTGTGTAAAAATCGATACAAGTCTATTATGGAGGAGATGAAAAATTATTTATTATATACAAATATTGTTTATAAAGATGTATAATGTATTTTAAATTGTCATGTATTGATAGTAAATTAAATTGTTTGTATTGTTCGATTAATATAAATCGATTTTACTTGTTTGCTGCAACGTCCTCCTCTCGTCTCGTCGGTCCCGCCTCGTCGTCCTCTTCTACAGCTTGACTCCTTCCTGGTGTCCTCTTCGTCTCGTCGTCCTCTTCTACAGCTTCACTCCTTCCTGGTGTCCTCTTCGTCCTGGCGTCCTCTTCGTCTCGTCATTAACTTGTACAGCAAGCGGCTCCAGCGGCGATATTTCACAGAGTCTCGTAGTTATGTTTGATCTCAGGATTTATCTGGGTAATTACTAATGCGGTGCGTTTAATGTACACCTTCCACGATATCTTGTAGTGTCTTTAAGTTCCCTAAGCAGATATCTTAACTTACATGACACAGCACTGTATTATATTTTAAATTTTATTTAATTATTAACCCTCTCGGTTCTTATCGCAAAACTTCGTTAAGAATGTCAAGGTTTATAGTTTATTTTATATAACATATTCCGCTATTCCTTATTGGTTCTTACCGCAAAACTTCGTTAAGAATTTTAAGGTTTATGGTTTATTTTATATAAGATATTTCTACGTTTGTAAGAGAATAACTCTCTTACCCGGGCACAACTTCCCCTAGCAACCTCGACAGACAGACTGTGTCCATCCTAGCTGTGCAACTTATGAACCTCACTGAATTTGGTATATTTTGATAGGCCAAGCCCAAGTCACATGATTGATGGAACGACCAGATACACAAATTTCATGAAAAACTTTGTATAATTTAGCATAGTCCTGCACGGAAATTATCGACAATTTTTATTACCCTATCATTGATAAGAGTTACACTTGAGTTTTGCTTTACTTAAAAAACCATATTTCTAAAATATTTACGAACCTCAGAGTATACACAAATTGAAGATATTTACTTAAATAATTCTTTGTCAAATTTTCATGTAAATCGGTTAACTACCACTGCCGCTATAGCGATCGCAGATTATCACACCCGCACACTCGCACCAATTCATACAAAAAATACATGACAATATAGTACATCTTTTTCTGAAGAGTTTGGTGTACCTACATGCTTATCAATTTTTAAATACACAACTTATGACTAAAAGACAAAATATTACACAAAACAAATTTAAACAAGAAAATGAATGCTCGTCATTCATGTACTCTGATATAAACAGCATATCTTATCATCCTGTGTTCTGTTGCAATATATATATATATATATATATATATATATATATATTATAAAGACCTTTTGTTCCCAGATACAAATGACACGGATTCAGCTTAGCTCAGAGCACAGAGACACACTAGCTCAGGATGCGTTCAGTGAGTGGAATATTTAACGGGAATCGTTACAAATAACTCTTAAATAATGTTGAAATTTGTTTAATTAATGACTTTGTTATTGAATACATTTCTTTAAAAGTTAATTTAATGACTTATTGCTAACATAAATCTTATTGGTTAATGAGTGTGCCTAAAAAATGAAGATTAAAACGTCCAAACGACCAATTGCTCTTATCTGGTTGATTTAGGGATAATTTATCACCCAAACCAGTGCTAAAGGAACACCTGACTCTCCATTCAACACCCCTATATTACTTTATATCTAATCTTAATAATTAAATACAAAATTTGAATTTATATAGTGTCTTTTAAAATGTTTATTGATTTAATTATTTATTTTGTTATTTTATGTTGATTGATCAATGAATATATTCCTTATCTGATAGATGCGTCGACCGTAGATAGTAATCAGTAGAGATACTCCTTTTGATGGTTCGGCTCAGAAGAAATGATGTTGACCAATAACGTTGACTGATGATCCTGGACAATTACAGACGCTGTAGCTACTCTGGTGCACAGGTCACTTCACTGTTAATTAATGAATTATTTATTAATTATTTAATTAATTAATTAGTTATTACCCAGCGAGATTATTTATTGAATTTTACTAATTCCTCTACTACTGCGGACCACTTCGCGAACTGTTTATTTAAATAAATACTTTGCGTTGTTCGTGCAATTGAAATCGTATTTAACACACTTCTTGCTTATTTTATGCCCGAACGAAGAGTGATCAATTCCCTCATTCTGAGTTAGGGTCTACTCTTAATACACGGTTGTGATTGGTTGTTCCAAATAAATCATGTGTTTTCCGTTTGAAACAATATCGAACAGGTCGGTCAAACTCACCTTAACAAGTTTGAGATGGTAGAAAAATTCTGGCTAATTTCATACTTTCGCTGTCTGCAAATCGTTTGATTACAGGTATTTGCAAACGTGTTTTCAAAGATCTGACCACGGAATATTATTGCTTTGGTCTTTCTCTGTATGTGTGTGAAAACACCTAATTCGTACCTAGCCTAATTCTCTAGTTATATCTCTTGGCGTTCTTCTTCTGTATAACTTCTTTAAATGTTAATTATATTAGTTGATATTTTGGCTACTTATAGAGCTTTAATTGCTGAACTCTATGCAGGTTTCAGAATTGCCGTATATTTATTAGTTTTGAAGATATTGCAGTTTTAATAAATAAAATTAATTGAATAAAATTTCATGTCTGTGCACGCGTCAGTAGTAGCAGTGGCGAGGTTAGACAGAGATGGCTGTGATTATTCCCTCTCTCTCTTGCTTACGCCGCTAGACTAGCACAGTTTGCCACTTTTATATAACGATCTGATAGGTCGACTATATGAATCCTTGTATATACCCCCACTCGGTATAAAAAAAATTCATTATTTAAGAAATACGTTAATTTTTTTCTCTTCTTGTATACTTTTACACTAATTAAAATTTGCACATATAAAATTTCGCACTTTTTTAAATTTGAACTTTTGATTTTTCTCGAATAAAATTTGCATTAATACAATTTTGCTCATTTCTACCTTATATCTAATTATTACAATATGTTACTTAACCTAACATGGCATACACATATTAGATATTCACATGAACATTAATACTTTAATCACAATTTTGACTTAATTGACGTCAATAATCAAACAACAATACTGACATTTATTCAAATACTTCTTATTAACATTGACATTGATTCAAAGACATTTATAAAATTTTATTTGACCACGTTTGATTCACATACCTCATTGGCTCAAACCATTGTTTCCTTATTGCTCTATATTTTGTTTATATTTCCTCACACTATCCCCATGGTACTTTCCTATAATTATGTTTTTTCCAACGTCTTTTAATATGTACAGTGCTGGTCACCCCTAACGTCAACTACCGGTTTCTCTCCATACCCTTTTATGACACTTACCGACTTCCAATGCTTAAATTCTTTAATGTGTACACTGATTTTCTTGGTATCTATTTCCATCCTGATGGTATTTCTTTTGAAATTTATTTCTGTCTTCCATTCAAGTAACGTATCTACCCCAATAATACAGTTATGAACGAGTTTCGGGACTATAAGAGCTAAAATTTGGGTTTGGGTACCATTTATATTGATAGGTAAATAAATTTGTTCAGTTATCTTTTGCATTTTGGCTCTAGTGGCTCCCTGTACATTACAATTTTTTACGGGTAGTCTGGGACAATTATGCAACTGACTATTATTTTCTACAAACTTTGAGCTGACACAGGTTACCTTTCTGCCGGTGTCTATTAACGCTCTTACTAGTAGATTACTGATTTCACAAATTATTTCCGGACATTCAGGATAATGGCTTCTACCCATTTCTTGCTCTTCTTTTAACAAGAATTCCCTATCGTTCACTTGATTTATAATATTTGTTAAATTCCTTTTAACTGTATTAATGGGTTGTTTCACTGCAGGTAATGGTAGGTTTAGTTTTGTTTCTTTTCTACCTGCAGTGGCTTCCCGTTTCCCGTATCCGTTTTACTAGTAGACGGTTGTGGCTCGGTTGATGATATGGCTGTCTTACATACCTTAAACCCTTTACTTGGTCGGGTTTCAACGCTCCTACTTCTACCCTTCTCTTCCAATTCCTGCTGATATTGGGGTTTGTTACCCGGATATGGGGTAAATCTTTTCTTTTGGGTGCTCATTGCCTCTTCTCCTCGTTGGGTAGAAAGTTGGTTCCTGATGATCGCCTCTAGGGTGGTTACTCAGCTGATTATTTACTCTCTTCAGGTCCCTCTCTAGGTATTGACATTCATCCACGACCATTATAAACTTTTCTAGGGTATCCACTGCTCTAGTAGTGGTTGCTACACTAGTGCGTTCCGAGAAATGACGCGCTAGCTTATACACTAGGTCTCTCTCCTCTATTGGTGGTGTTAAATGCTTCACTTGTGCCATTACGTTTAGCACATAGTTGGTGGTTGTCATATTCATGGACGGGTGATAATTACCAAATTCCAGATGATCACGCACCCTTCTTTGAATCTGTACGTTCCAGTATTGAGCAAGGAATTTCTCTCTGAAGTCGGCGTAAGTTTGGACTCGATCCGAGATGACTTTCCACCACGTACCTGCCCAATTCTTGAGGAATCGGCTTAAGATGTCCTTCTTGTCCTCGTCGGCCATCAGTGCGTTTACGCGAGTTACATAAGACTCAAACAGCCGTAGAAACTCCACAGGATTCTCATGTGGGTTTCCTGAGAATACAAGTTTTCCGGTTCTTCCTTATAGCTGCCACACCTCACGACTTTGGTTTGCTGTGACTTCATTGCCTTAGTCAGATCTTCCCGCATTACCTTTAATTGCTGTTCTACCTTTTGATGTACTTCGTCTCGGTCAGCCTTACTCTCTACTTGTTTCTTAACCTCCTTAATATTTTCACCCAGTTTGGTGCACTCTACCCTACTACTCTGGATTTCTTCTTTATTTACAAGCGTTTGGGTTTTTAACTCAGCAGTTACTTCGCTGAATTGTTGGTTAATAAGGGTTACTTTCTGTTCTAACCTTTCATGAAATTCGATTCTAAATTTATTTAGTTTTTCGTCTTGGCGGCGAAAATTAGTATTTACTTGTTTCTTAAATTCCTCTATTGTAGCTTTAACCTCTTCGGTATGCTTATCAAACTTAAGATTACTCTCATCTATTTTGCTATTGGTACTATCTATTTTACTAGCTAAATTAGCTATTTCTTCATCTATTTTAAATGTAGCTTCTTTAATACTATGTTCTATTTGGCTAGTTAAATTTTCGTTTATTTGTTTCATTTCGTTAGATAAGTATTTATTAGTTTGCTCTATTTCATTATTAACATCATTTATTAATTTTTTATTACTATCTTCTAATTTTTGATTATTTTCTTCAGATTTAGCCATTTTTTTTTATTATTTTTTTTTACAATAACTATTTAACAAAGTTTATTTTAATACTTAATCCTTCAAGAGTTATTTGTAACCTTAAATTCTCCACTTCGTTTCAAATTAAATACTATTATAATTCAAACTAGTCACTTGGGTTAATATCGGTTTAATCGAGTTTAATCGGGCCCATTAGTTGCGGCGCCAAATTATAAAAAGACCTTTTATCTATCTATTTTTTTTTTTATAATGATAGAACAAATCTTACTTATCTGTGACTTTTTACTTTACCTGGGCGCCAGAAAAAATTCCCAGATACAAATGACACGGTTTCAGCTTAGCTCAGAGCACAGAGACACACTAGCTCAGGATTCGTTCAGTGAGTGGAATATTTAAGGGGAATCGTTACAAATAACTCTTAAATAATGTTGCAATTTGTTTAATTAATGACTTTATTATTGAATAAATTTCTTTAAAAGTTATTTTAATGACTTATTGCTAACATAAATCTTACTGGTTAATGAGTGTGCCTGAAAAGTGAAGATTAAAACATCCAAACGACCAATTGCTCTTATCTGGTTGATTTAGGGATTATTTATCACCCAAACCAGTGCTAAAGAACGGGTCTGCAATAATTTGCACGTTCAATACTACACCTCACTCTCCATTCAAGACTCCTATATTACTTTATATCTAATCTTAATAATTAAATACAAAATTTGAATGTATATAGTGTCTTTTAAAATGTTTATTGATTTAATTATTTATTTTGTTATTTTATGTTGATTGATCAATGAATATATTTCTTATCTGATAGATGCGTCGACCGTAGATAGTAATCAGTAGAGATACTCCTTTTGATGGTTCGGCTCAGAAGAAATGATATTGACCAATAACGTTGACTGATGATCCTGGACAATTACAGACGCTGTAGCTACTCTGGTGCACAGGTCACTTCACTGTTAATTAATTATTTATTTATTAATTATTTAATTAATTAATTAGTTATTACACAGCGAGATTATTTATTGAATTTTACTAATTCCTCTACTACTGCGGACCACTTCGCGAACTGTTTATTTAAATAAATACTTTGCGTTGTTTGTGCAATTGAAATCGTATTTAACACACGTCTTGCTTATTTTATGCCCGAACGAAGAGTGATCAATTCCCTCATTCTGAGTTAGCGTCTACTCTTAATACACGGTTGTGATTGGTTGTTCGAAATAAATCATGTGTTTTCCGTTTGAAACAATATCGAACAGGTCGGTCAAACTCACCTTAATAAATTTGAGATGGTAGAAAAATTCTGGCTAATTTCATATTTCCGCTGTTTGCAAATCGTTTGATTACAGGAATTTTCAAACGTGTTTTCAAAGATCTGACCACAGAATATTATTGCTTTGGTCTTTCTCTGTATGTGTGTGAAAACACCTAATTCGTACATAGCCTAATTCTCTAGTTATATCTCTTGGCGTTCTTCTTCTGTATAACTTCTTTAAATGTTAATTATATTAGTTGATATTTTGGCTACTTATAGAGCTTTAATTGCTGAACTCTATGCAGGTTTCAGAATTGCCGTATATTTATTAGTTTTGAAGATATTGCAGTTTTAATAAATAAAATTAATTGAATAAAATTTCATGTCTGTGCACGCGCAGTAGTAGCAGTGGCGAGGTTAGACAGAGATGGCTGTGATTATTCCCTCCCTCTCTTGCTTACGCCGCTAGACTAGCACAGTTTTGTCACTTTTATATAACGATCTGATAGGTCGACTATATGAATCGTTATATATACCCCCACTCGGTATAAAAAAAAATTGATTATTTAAGAAATACGTTAATTTTTTTCTCTTCTTGTATACTTTTTCACTAATTAAAATTTGCACATATAAAATTTCGCACTTTTTTAAATTTGCACTTTTGATTTTTCTCGAATAAAATTTGCATTAATACAATTTTGCTCATTTCTACCTTATATCTAATTATTACAATATGTTACTTAACCTAATATGGCATACACATATTAGATATTCATATGAACACTAATACTTTAATCACAATTTTGACTTAATTGACGTCAATAACCAAACAACAATACTGACATTTATTCAAATACTTCTTATTAACATTGACATTGATTCAAAGACATTTATAAAATTTTTTTTGACCACGTTTGATTCACATACCTCATTGGCTCAAACCATTGTTTCCTTATTGCTCTATATTTATTTATATTTCCTCACACTATCCCCATGGTACTTTCCTATAATTATGTTTTTTCCAACGTCTTTTAATATGTACAGTGCTGGTCACCCCTAAC
The DNA here is from genome assembly GCA_034769895.1 of Magicicada septendecula. Classification (NCBI taxonomy): domain Eukaryota; kingdom Metazoa; phylum Arthropoda; class Insecta; order Hemiptera; family Cicadidae; genus Magicicada; species Magicicada septendecula. The sequence goes on along the minus strand of CM068374.1, from coordinate 113,537,794 downwards.
GTCAACTACCGGTTTCTCTCCATACCCTTTTATGACACTTACCGACTTCCAATGCTTAAATTCTTTAATGTGTACACTGATTTTCTTGGTATCTATTTCCATCGTGATGGTATTTCTTTTGAAATTTATTTCTGTCTTCCATTCAAGTAACGTATCTACCCCAATAATACAGTTATGAACGAGTTTCGGGACTATAAGAGCTAAAATTTGGGTTTGGGTACCATTTATATTGATAGGTAAATAAATTTGTTCAGTTATCTTTTGCATTTTGGCTCTAGTGGCTCCCTGTACATTACAATTTTTTACGGGTAGTCTGGGACAATTATGCAACTGACTATTATTTTCTACAAACTTTGAGCTGACACAGGTTACCTTTCTGCCGGTGTCTATTAACGCTCTTACTAGTAGATTACTGATTTCACAAATTATTTCCGGACATTCAGGATAATGGCTTCTACCCATTTCTTGCTCTTCTTTTAACAAGAATTCCCTATCGTTCACTTGATTTATAATATTTGTTAAATTCCTTTTAACTGTATTAATGGGTTGTTTCACTGCAGGTAATGGTAGGTTTAGTTTTGTTTCTTTTCTACCTGCAGTGGCTTCCCGTTTCCCGTATCCGTTTTACTAGTAGACGGTTGTTGCTCGGTTGATGATATGGCTGTCTTACATACCTTAAACCCTTTACTTGGTCGGGTTTCAACGCTCCTACTTCTACCCTTCTCTTCCAATTCCTGCTGATATTGGGGTTTGTTACCCGGATATGGGGTAAATCTTTTTTCTTTTGGGTGCTCATTGCCTCTTCTCCTCGTTGGGTAGAAAGTTGGTTCCTGATGATCGCCTCTAGGGTGGTTACTCAGCTGATTATTTACTCTCTTCAGGTCCCTCTCTAGGTATTGACATTCATCCACGACCATTATAAACTTTTCTAGGGTATCCACTGCTCTAGTAGTGGTTGCTACACTAGTGCGTTCCGAGAAATGACGCGCTAGCTTATACACTAGGTCTCTCTCCTCTATTGGTGGTGTTAAATGCTTCACTTGTGCCATTACGTTTAGCACATAGTTGGTGGTTGTCATATTCATGGACGGGTGATAATTACCAAATTCCAGATGATCACGCACCCTTCTTTGAATCTGTACGTTCCAGTATTGAGCAAGGAATTTCTCTCTGAAGTCGGCGTAGGTTTGGACTCGATCCGAGATGACTTTCCACCACGTACCTGCCCAATTCTTGAGGAATCGGCTTAAGATGTCCTTCTTGTCCTCGTCGGCCATCAGTGCGTTTACGCGAGTTACATAAGACTCAAACAGCCGTAGAAACTCCACAGGATTCTCATGTGGGTTTCCTGAGAATACAAGTTTTCCGGTTCTTCCTTATAGCTGCCACACCTCACGACTTTGGTTTGCTGTGACTTCATTGCCTTAGTCAGATCTTCCCGCATTACCTTTAATTGCTGTTCTACCTTTTGATGTACTTCGTCTCGGTCAGCCTTACTCTCTACTTGTTTCTTAACCTCCTTAATATTTTCACCCAGTTTGGTGCACTCTACCCTACTACTCTGGATTTCTTCTTTATTTACAAGCGTTTGGGTTTTTAACTCAGCAGTTACTTCGCTGAATTGTTGGTTAATAAGGGTTACTTTCTGTTCTAACCTTTCATGAAATTCGATTCTAAATTTATTTAGTTTTTCGTCTTGGCGGCGAAAATTAGTATTTACTTGTTTCTTAAATTCCTCTATTGTAGCTTTAACCTCTTCGGTATGCTTATCAAACTTAAGATTACTCTCATCTATTTTGCTATTGGTACTATCTATTTTACTAGCTAAATTAACTATTTCTTCATCTATTTTAAATGTAGCTTCTTTAATACTTTGTTCTATTTGGCTAGTTAAATTTTCGTTTATTTGTTTCATTTCGTTAGATAAGTATTTATTAGTTTGCTCTATTTTATTATTAACATCATTTATTAATTTTTTATTACTATCTTCTAATTTTTGATTATTTTCTTCAGATTTAGCCATTTTTTTTTATTATTTTTTTTTTACAATAACTATTTAACAAAGTTTATTTTAATACTTAATCCTTCAAGAGTTATTTGTAACCTTAAATTCTCCACTTCGTTTCAAATTAAATACTATTATAATTCAAACTAGTCACTTGGGTTAATATCGGTTTAATCGAGTTTAATCGGGCCCATTAGTTGCGGCGCCAAATTATAAAAAGACCTTTTATCTATCTTTTTTTTTTTTTTTTATAATGATAGAACAAATCTTACTTATCTGTGACTTTTTACTTTACCTGGGCGCCAGAAAAAATTCCCAGATACAAATGACACGGTTTCAGCTTAGCTCAGAGCACAGAGACACACTAGCTCAGGATTCGTTCAGTGAGTGGAATATTTAAGGGGAATCGTTACAAATAACTCTTAAATAATGTTGCAATTTGTTTAATTAATGACTTTATTATTGAATAAATTTCTTTAAAAGTTATTTTAATGACTTATTGCTAACATAAATCTTACTGGTTAATGAGTGTGCCTGAAAAGTGAAGATTAAAACATCCAAACGACCAATTGCTCTTATCTGGTTGATTTAGGGATTATTTATCACCCAAACCAGTGCTAAAGAACGGGTCTGCAATAATTTGCACGTTCAATACTACACCTCACTCTTCATTCAACACTCCTATATTACTTTATATCTAATCTTAATAATTAAATACAAAATTTGTATTTATATAGTGTCTTTTAAAATGTTTATTGATTTAATTATTTATTTTGTTATTTTATGTTGATTGATCAATGAATATATTTCTTATCTGATAGATGCGTCGACCGTAGATAGTAATCAGTAGAGATACTCCTTTTGATGGTTCGGCTCAGAAGAAATGATATTGACCAATAACGTTGACTGATGATCCTGGACAATTACAGACGCTGTAGCTACTCTGGTGCACAGGTCACTTCACTGTTAATTAATTATTTATTTATTAATTATTTAATTAATTAATTAGTTATTACACAGCGAGATTATTTATTGAATTTTACTAATTCCTCTACTACTGCGGACCACTTCGCGAACTGTTTATTTAAATAAATACTTTGCGTTGTTTGTGCAATTGAAATCGTATTTAACACACGTCTTGCTTATTTTATGCCCGAACGAAGAGTGATCAATTCCCTCATTCTGAGTTAGCGTCTACTCTTAATACACGGTTGTGATTGGTTGTTCCAAATAAACCATGTGTTTTCCGTTTGAAACAATATCGAACAGGTCGGTCAAACTCACCTTAATAAATTTGAGATGGTAGAAAAATTCTGGCTAATTTCATACTTCCGCTGTTTGCAAATCGTTTGATTACAGGAATTTTCAAACGTGTTTTCAAAGGTCTGACCACAGAATATTATTGCTTTGGTCTATCCCTGTATGTGTGTGAAAACACCTAATTCGTACCTAGCCTAATTCTCTAGTTATATCTCTTGGCGTTCTTCTTCTGTATAACTTCTTTAAATGTTAATTATATTAGTTGATATTTTGGCTACTTATAGAGCTTTAATTGCTAAACTCTATGCAGGTATCAGAATTGCCGTATATTTGTTAGTTTTGAAGATATTGCAGTTTTAATAAATACAATTAATTGAATAAAAAATCATGTCTGTGCACGCGTCAGTAGTAGCAGTGGCGAGGTTAGACAGAGATAGCTGTGATTATTCCCTCTCTCTCTTGCTTACGCCGCTAGACTAGCACAGTTTGTCACTTTCATATAACGATCTGATAGGTCGACTATATGAATCGTTATAATATATATATAATATATTTTAAAAATTTCCAACCTCATTACTTGAGATTGGACACTCTATTTCTACATGCAATATAAATAAATAAATAAACGGTATACTTCGTAGGCTTACACGGGCGGAGTTAATGTTATTAAAATTCCTTCCCGGGGTGTTTGGACTTGGTCCTTTGTTTCCAACTGAAACAGACGTTTTGATAGTACCATCTGCTGCCATCATCAGTGTAGAATTCGAGCTGTACTAACGGGTGGTACACGTTAGAGACCACAGTACTGTGGTTAAGCCTAGCTCCTCTTAGGTGCCACAGCAAACTTTCCCCCTCGCCAGGACAGCTATTTCAGTGGTGGTCAGCTGTCGGTCAGATAGACTTACGACCATCTGGCCATGTCGAGGCTGTGTTGTTGTTGTTGTTGTTGTCGTTGTTGTTGTTGTTGTTGTTGTTGTTGTTGTTGTTGTTGTTGTTGTTGTTGTTGTTGTTGTTGTTGTTGTTGTTGTTGTTGTTGTTGTTGTTGTTGTTGTTGTTGTTGTTGTTGTTGTTGTTGTTGTTGTTGTTGTTGTTGTTGTTGTTGTTGTTGAGTACTCTCCTCAGGGCAGTCACGCCAATATTTTGTCTCATGGCGTATCAAATACTGTCGCGAACGGCATCGAATGCGCTGGAAGTTAGGTCATCCGATCCCAATGGCCTTGTGACAACACGGTGCTTCTTCAGATGCAAATGCATCAACCTAACATCGTTGCCGGCCAGATCTTTCCTGGTGGGGTAGATGCGCACGCGTAACATTGCTTGCTCTGCGCGCCGGTAAATACGACAATTATGAGGTGTGAAAATATTATTTTTCAGTTTCAGAAACCGGGGCATAACCCCAGTATCCCGGCATCTCAGTAGAAAAGTCAGTGAACAAAGCAGGTGAGATTTCTTTTTTCAGAGCCCTTCCCATCGTCGGATCTTCTTAAGAACCTCCTCCCCGTAGAGGTGTCGTTATATACTTCGTAAGCTTACAACGGCCAGAGTCAATGTTGTTAAAATTCACAGTACCACAGTACTGTGGTACTAACCTTAACCACAGTACTGTGGTCTCTAAGTGTATCACCCTACGTTAGTACAGCTCGAATTTTACACTGATAATGTCAGTCGATGGTACAGTCGAAACGTCTGTTTTAGTTAGAAAGAATGGACCCGTGAATGAATTTAAAAAAAAAAAGTAGTATATTAAATATTTAATAAAGAACTGAGTAAGAATGGAAACCTTATAATATTCGTACTGAATTAAGTGAGAAAAACTTGTTTAGCAAGGGATTTTAGAAATATCTATGGAGTCAGACGTTCGGTAGAGTGCACACAAGTGCTAGCAATAACTCATACTTTCAAAGAGACGTGGACTCGCAGACCTGTAGTATCGGCCTTGATAAACGCATCATGGGAGAGCATGTAACGACTTAAGTTATGTTAGTAATAAAAATAAGAGTTTTACTATTTCGTTGTATACTTAGTATTTTGTACTAATGATGTAAACATCAATGGTCACTAATATTATTCAGGTATTAACAAATACACGCTACCTCTTAATTCACCTGTAAGTTTACTCACGCCAACGTGAGTAAATAGGTATTGATCATCTGTTTGTAATGTTAAACGTGAGCGTTACAGCCAGTCCCGCCTGTGAAAAAAAGCCAATATCGTCATGATTCCAAAGCCTCGTTGGCTTTGTATGCTTCCTGGAAGCTAACGGCCAATCTCTATCTTGCCAGTCATATCAACAGTGTTTCCTGCTGGCTCGGATCTCGCCGCTGTTGCATGATTTCATCCGATGCGAACAGGTCGGGTTCCACAGAGAGCACTCGACTACTCTTCAATTGGTCCGTGTTATTACGCACTTGTCAGACGCCACCAACAGGCAAGCGGCTAGGGCAGCCGTACTGTTGGATGTGAGCAAGGCCTTCGACAAAGTCTGGTACGAAGGTCTTCTCTTCAAACTTGCCCATTTCCCTCTAACATCGTCCATAGTGTTTTTTCTTCGGTCGTATCTTAGCGACCGCACCTTCAGGGTGAGGGTCGATGGGTCCTGTTCTGCAGTTCAACCTGTCGCCGCCGGCGTACTTCAGAGATCATTCCTCGGCCCCGTTCTGTACCTCATGTACACGAACGACCTCCCTGTCTTGCCCGGAGTCACGTCGTCATTCTTCGCTGAGGATAATTTGTATCACTGCAGCTCTCTATCCCCGCGTTTTGCGGGTATAAAGCTGCAGCGTGAGTTGAACCTGCTTCCGGACTGGCTGAGGAAATCGCGGGTGACAATGAATAAGGAGAAATCCGAAGGCATCTGTTTCACCCGTAAGAGTCTATCTTCCGATGCCAGCCCCTCTCCCTGGAAGGGAGGCCCATCGCCTACAAAGAGTCGGTAAACTATCTAGGCGTTCGGCTTGACCGGTGCCTTTGCTTCAAGATTGACGTGTGGAAACATCGCCAAGGCTCGCGGTCTCCGAGCCAAATTATCTCCTTTTCTCTCGTGTCGCAGCCGCTTGCCCATGCGCACGAATTTCATCATTTATCTACTGTTTCTCCGGTCACTACTGACCTATGCGGCTTCCGCATAGTTGTCTCTTTTGTCCAACACCAACAGGTGTAAGCTGGAAGCCTTCCAGTTCCGAAACATTCGCTCCTTGTCGGGGTCCTCTTGGTTTGTGAGAAACGACGTGATTCGAAGACGTCTCCGCGTTCCTACCTTGTCTACCTTTGTCCGGTCGCTGGCTGGTACTCTCTCTGCTGCTGCCTCGACCTCAACCTTTCCATACGTGAGAACTATTACTGCGTCAGAATTACCACCGCTTATCCGGGTCAAGCGCCCTCGGACGCTTCTTGATGAACCGCCGTAAAGTTATGGTCATAATTACATCAACCTACAGCCTCAGAGTTCACTATTAAAACTATCCTTCATTCCTTTCTCGACCACCTCCTAGTACGCTGTGTGTGTGCGTGCGTGCGCGTGGGCGAATTTTTCGCAAAATATTTCGGTCTCGTTCATTTCGGTCTCGGCCTCGGTCAGTTCGGTCTCAGTGCTGGGTTCGGGCTCGGGCTCGGGCTCGGGCTCGGGACGAAGCGTCGCTCGCGACTGTCGACACAAGACTGAACGGTATAGCTAACGAGCCTCGTTTACACAGACGGACAATCCCCCGTGTTCTACTAATGAGTGTAACTATTGCACAACGTCCTGTCAACACGTATTGCAACATACTGTTTCACAATGATATGATGCAACAGTTCTATCGATTGAATTGCACCATACTGTGTCACGGTGATATGGTGCAACAGTTGTAACAATACTTTCCCTGTAGCCGGTTGAGTATTGTGAAATAAACTGACTTAAATTTTTTTGTAGTGAATTTTGTAATGAGGGCATACATATCGTTGTGGTAATTACGTGTAATTATAACAACGGTATGTACTCTCGTCCCTTCCAAGCGACCTACGAGGTGAGACAAGACATGCTTCGCTTTTTTTTTTACGTGGTTTCACCGTTTCGCGGACATACGAAACAGGTCTACTCCAGAGTTAGCAAACACCTAACACGCTAACTCTGAACTTTTAACGTGTACAGTGTTGGGTAAAACATCAAACGTAAACTACACAATGCTGACTAAAGCTATTACTTTCTTTTTAATAATTTTTTTAAATTTTTTTAACTTAAACTAATAGTTCGGTATACGGTTGGAATATCGAGAAGCGTCATTTTTTGATATCGAGGAGACAACTACCTGAGTGGTGGTGGTAGTGAGGGACGAAATCAAGTGCGTCTGTGCACAGAGTTGGACAGCAGAGTGTATACGTTGAGCGATTCGTGAAGTATCATGCTGTGGCTGTGGTTTCCGCTTGGAAATTTTCCGAGCACTCGAATTCCAGTCGCACGTCGACCGGTGAAGACTTGAGCGACTCGTCCTGTCTGCTATAATCGAAGACAAATAGCGGTGCTTTATCTCTGAACTCGTCCGGCGATAGAAGTACGTTGGATTGAGTCCTGTGGTAGTACGATTTTTGAAAACGAGAATACATGTCGTACAGCAGTGCGTAGCGTCCGTTAGCGATATCCAAGTTCAGATTATCGTACGGGTGGTACTTGTCGTTCAGAAAGAGTCTCGTGTTGGTCACTTTGCAGTGATCGAATTCGTCAGCGTGTTTTTTCACATCGTTCTTTCTGCCCGTCTGGAAGGTGAGTATCACGAACCGTGGTTTCTCCAGTTGTGACGACGTCTTGATCGTCCACGTCTGCCTGCTGGTCGTCGGCAAGGCCTGGTACTCGTGGAGTTCCCAACTGTGAAACGGTATGGACAGCGGTGGGTCCTTTCGCATCAGCTACAACAGCTCCAACCGCGTATCGTTGTTCACGTGCACGTACGGAACCATCCACAAAATTTTAGTCAGTTCGAGATCAGCGATAGCGTCTGTAGCCGTAGTCGCGCTGCTCGTCATCACCATAGCGTTTAAATCGGTGGACTTGCGTTACAGTAGCAGTTCATGTTCATGTTTAAAATGATCCGCGTAAAGTCTTCGGCGAATCCCATCAACATCCTCAGCGGTACGCAAAAGTTGAATTCACCGTTGCTCCCTTTCGGTGTTATCTCGTTAGTCGTCGGTGCCACACTGAAACGGCCTCTTGCCGTCACACATAATTTTAAAACTAGGCGTATGACCTACATGGAAGCAAAAAATGTGCTGGACCCAGACTGACAGGACTCGGTAAAACTCTCATTTAACATTAAGAGGTTATCGTTTTATTAGTGTTTTCTTATATGACATGTTTTACATATTGTTCAACTAATTGATATTGTATTCTGCTACCAGTGCTAATCCTGAACTCGTACATCTTTAAGTCATCAAAATAATTTATAAAAAACACAATAACTAATTCAACAATTTAACTTCAAAATTTTAACTGCAGTATTGTATTGGTAGCTTTTAATTCAACACAATGACGGAAGAAAGAGACTTCCGAACTGAAATAATCAGAATGATACATCACAGCATTCAAATAGGATAAACAATTTTTAACAATCCAACTCATGTTCGTACAGCAACAGCAACAGATGTATCTGGTTTTGAAACTAAACGATTCAATTGTGGGTCCATAGGTATGCAAAAAAAATATATATATATTGTAGGGTTTTTAACATTCTAGAAGATGTGAAATGTGTTAGAATTTACTAGTCTAATATTTCTCATGACAGAATGAGCTAAAAACACTTTTTTTAATGTATACCACTTACTTGCCATCTGTTTTTTCTGTTTTGAGTGATCGTCTGCTAATGCCGTTTTCACCAATAACGTTCGAGCATCCACCACATCCATCAGCTCCTATTTAGATGTTAATTAAAAATTATGCCACTTAATTGTATACAATGTCATACATAATACATTATCAGGACCAATTTACAGATATGCCAGCAGTGATAAACCAAATTCTTATAATTAAAAATGAAGTTTATAAAAGGTACATATTATTGTAGTAAATGTAAATTGAGGTGATAATATGCATAAACAACTGGTGCATAGGCATATACGCACTGCTGTGTCCAGACGAAGTGCCATCTCATGCTTATAGACATGTTCACTGGCCTTCACTGTTCCAGAACATGTGCTGTCTAATGAAGGCCATACTAGTCCATACTGTCTAATGAAGGGCCATACCCTCCAAACGTAGTCCACGTGGCTCATACGAATATATATATATATATTCAATTAAATTTATTATTTAAAATATACCTTATTTGATCCGTCGTTTCTGTTTTTGTTAAAGGAAGTGGTTTTATGTATGTTTGTTCAAAACACTTTATAATCATTATAATAATAACTTTTTTTGTGTCAAAACTGATGGCGTCTCATCCTCTGAATCAGACTCTTCTGAACTGGAGGACTCATCTTTCTTGTTTGCCAACGTCGGTGAAATTACTGAAACACATACACACACGAACGAATAAAACAAACACAACTGTTATAAATAACATAATTAAAAACCGTACACACACAGCTAACGAAGACAATGCGCACTGCCCGACGGTCACATATCATCTGGGCTGATTGCAAAATTCACCGTTTATCTTTAATACGGTATCATACAACGTATTCGCTTTAAATGAAAGCTGGTCGTTGAGCAAACTTTGTTTGTGGATTTTGGATGCCTTATAAATTTCGAATTCTTCCAACGCATCAATCAAACGACCTTTGTTAGTGACGTGCATGGGTACCATATTCTTTCCGAAACCAGTATAATTGTGGTTTTCATTTCTTAAATGTAATGCAAATTTAGACTTGGCTGATGTGATGTCCTTTTTTGGTAAATGTTCTTTATGTCTGTCAATTAATCTCCTCCCCGTTTGTCCGGTGTAAAACTTGCCACAATCATAACATTGCAATTTATATATGCCTGAGTAATCTTCTATTACTTTAGGAAAACTTAACCTAAACATATTTTTTAAATTATTGACAGTTCTGAATGAAACGTTGATATTTAATTTCTTGAGTTCATTTTTTATTACATTAGGGAGCACATTAGTATATTCGGCTGATACAAATTGCACTTTATCACTGTCATTTTTTATCTTAATCTGCTTATTCTTATGTTTCCGAATCAAATTATCTACCATGTCACTTTTGTAACCATTTTTTATGGCTATGTATTTGATAATTTTAACCTCATCCCGATGGTCTTCACGGCTTAAAGGTACAGTCATCAGTCTGTGCACTAATGCATTAAACGACGCTATTTTTTATGTGTGAGGATGAAATGAGTTAGCATGTATAGTCAAGTCCGTAGTAGTTGGCTTCCTGTATATTTTATATATAAATGAGCGTTTCTGTTTTCGTACAGATAAGTCAAGGAAGTTTATACTTTAATTATTTTCCACTTCCATTGTAAATTTAATTTTACTGTTTACGCTATTCATATATTTGAGTAACATGTTAATTTGCCTATAGGTGCCATCAAAACCACGAAGATATCATCCACATAGCGTGTGTACGAAATAATAGCTTTGTAGAATGTATTGTAATTAGACAACAGTTATTTATTTTTATAGAAGTTTAAGTAAATTTCTATTGACTTGTATAGCCGAATATACTAATGTGCTCCCTAATGTAATAAAATAAAAGTGGCAGGTAAACTACCCCTTTCCCTTAACCGATCTTCAACAAAATCAACAGACCTTGAGCTGTCTACAATTGAGGAAGGTATGCACAAAATTATTTGATTCTGTTTAAATGTGCGGCAGTTATCGTTCGTCATAGAAACAATTACTCTTGTTAAAACATAAAATGTGGCCGGTAAACTACCCCTTTCCCTTAACCGATCTTCACTAAAATCAACAGGCCTTCAGTCTTTTACATTTGACGAACGTTGCAAAACAATGTTTCATTCTGTTTGAATGTGCGGCAGTTATCGTTCGTAATAGAAAAAATTACCGTTGTTAAAACATAAAATGTTGCCGGTAAACTACCCCTTTTTCTAAACCGATCTTCAACAAAAACAATAGGTCTTGAGATTTCTACAATTCAGGGCTGTATGCAAAACATTATTTGATTCTGTTTGAATTTGCGGCTGTTATCGTTTGCCATAGAAAATACCCTTGTTAAAACATAAAATGTTGCCGGTAAATTACCCCTTTCCCTTAACCGATCTTCACCAAAAACAATAGATCTTGAGTACTCTACAAATCAGGACTGCATGAAAAAAATTATTTGATTCTGTTTGAATTTGCGGCTGTTATCGTTTGCCATAGAAAAAAAATCTACTGACACACAGACAGACACACACACAGACACTTTTCGAAAAATGACTTTTTTTCATGTTTTGAGGGTAGTACAATCAGACTCAACAATAATCTCGAACACGATTTTTTTTGCCATCACCATACTTCCATTTCCTTATGGAACATGGAAGTAAAAAGAGAATCAACGATGTTGTCTATCAGATTCAACAAGACGGACAGCGGAAATTCAAGGTCGTCCACCTAGATCGCCTGGGCAAATATTACTGTCTTACTGGCCTGGGACGGACAGGCTTAAGGAGGGGTCAGTGGACGCAATTACGTAACGCTCGCAAAACGTTGGGAGGTGCAGTTACGTGAAAGTTCTACACCTTTCTGTGCTAGCCGAGCAGATGCAGTGGCCACGGAGAAAGTACTCTCTAGACTGTTAGAATATTAGTAACGACGAAAATTATACGGGCACGCCGCCAAAAGAATGAAAAATTATTCTGGAACATCTGCGGGATCTATATAAGCAACAGCGGTCTGCTTAGTGAGTTAGCTACACCTTGTGTTATTGTAGAGTGCGGAAAAAGTGGTTGTTGCTGAGCAGTAAAAAGTTATTGTGTTGCAAATAGCGCGGAACTGCAGGACTCTAATAGTTGACATTATTATTGCTTACGGAAAATTTAACTTGAATTACTGTATCAGCCAAAGAGTATCTTGTTGATTTCAAATTGTTATTTGTGACTCATTAGAGCTGGTAATTAATGATTTCATTGGAGTCTGTATTTTGTTTCTACCGTAACATACGGCGATCCGTGAGACTGTCGTAACAATATAGATGGCATTAACTTTCTAAAATAAAAAGATCGTAGCTTAGTATATATGGACTAGAGGAAAGGAAATGTATATGAAGACGGAAGGAAACTATCTTGGTTTTACAGGAACATTGTTCTGGACAGTTTGGATAGTTTGCTCGAAGTCACATACGACGTGTTCTGGTTGAAAATAAAGTCCAACAGTACACATTATTTGTCCAGTAATTTCAGTGTTTAAACGTAGCTCTAGTTTTTCTAATATGTAAGAATGGAGGAATTGGGTTGCGTTTGCATATCCGTGTACAGTAAAATTGTATGTTTTGGAACAGATGTACTATTCATAAGCACAATTTTACTTTGTTTCAAACATTACAGATCTGACAAACAGGAAACACAGGATTCCGTCCTTCTTTTTGTTTGTCAGTAACAGGTTTTTACCTCGACTTATATTAAAATTTAGTGTACTTAAAGCTTAGTGAACATCATAATCAGATCTGAATAACTTTGGTAGCGTTTTTATTGCTAATGAAATTATCGTTATGAGTCAAGGTTTTTATAGTTTTCACCGATGTTCTATCTCTTTCTGTACCATTTCCGTTGATGTTTTTCATCCATCTCCTCTACATGCTGATGGAGTGTCTATTCAGTTTCTCGTCTTCCATAGGATAATTGTGTTTGTTATCAGATCATGAGGAAACATTACTACTCTTAAAAGTAAATAATTTTGCCCTAAGCTCCTCCTTTGTTCACATCCCACGCTCCTCTCCAGTTGATTTTAAGACTGACTAGTTTTTCAAAGTTTAAATTTATTGTTCACTATTATAGCATTTTTATTTTCAGTGTTCATCCTCTTCATTGTCAGATATTTACAGTATACAGGGTGAGAAACTATAAACTAAGGATATTTGCTTAAGAATATTAACAAGAGTAATTATTATTATTTGCTTAACAAGAGTAATTGATTTTATGACGACCGATAACTGCCGCGCATTTAAACAGAATCAAATAATTTTGTGCATACCTTCCTCAATTGTAGATAGCTCAAGGTCTGTTGATTTTGTTGAAGATCGGTTAAGGGAAAGGGGTAGTTTACCAGCCACTTTTATTTTATTACATTAGGGAGCACATTAGTATATTCGGCTATACAAGTCAATAGAAATTTATTTAAACTTTTATAAAAATAAATGACTGTTGTCTAATTGCAATACATTCTACAAAGCTATTATTTCGTAAACACGCTTCGTAGTTTTTGATGGAACTTATAGGAAAATTAACATGCTACTCAAATATATGAATAGCGTAAACAGTAAAATTAAATTTACAGTGGAAGTGGAAAATAATTAAAGTATAAACTTCCTTGACTTATCTGTACGAAAACAGAATCGCTCATTTATATATAAAATATACAGGAAGCCAACTACCGCGGACTTGACTATACATGCTAACTCATTTCATCCTCACACATAAAAAATAGCGTCGTTTAATGCAGTAGTGCACAGACCATCGGGATGAGGTTAAAATTATCAAATACACAGCCATAAAAAATGGTTACAAAAGTGACATGGTAGATAATTTGATTCGGAAACACAAGTATAAGCAGATTAAGATAAAAAATTACAGTGATAAAGTGCAATTTGTATCAGCCGAATATACTAATGTGCTCCCTAATGTAATAAAAAATGAACTCAAGAAATTAAATATCAACGTTTCATTCAGAACTGTCAATAATTTAAAAAATATGTTTAGGTTAAGTTCTCCTAAAGTAATAGAAGATTACTCAGGCATATATAAATTGCAATGTTATGATTGTGACAAGTTTTACACCGGACAAACGGGGAGGAGATTAATTGACAGATATAAAGAACATTTACCAAAAAAGGACATCACATCAGCCAAGTCTAAATTTGCATTACATTTAAGAAATGAAAACCACAATTATACTGGTTTCGGAAAGAATATGGTACCCATGCACGTCACTAACAAAGGTCGTTTGATTGATGCGTTGGAAGAATTCGAAATTTATAAGGCATCCAAAATCAACAAAAAACGTTTGCTCAACGACCAGCTTTCATTTAAAGCGAATACGTTGTATGATACCGTATTAAAGATAAACGGTGAATTTTGCAATCAACCCAGATGATATGTGACCGGCGGGCAGTGCGCATTGTCTTCGTTAGCTGTGTGTGTACGGTTTTTAATTATGTTATTTATAACAGTTGTGTTTGTTTTATTCGTTCGTGTGTGTATGTGTTTCAGTAAATTCACCGACGTTGGCAAACAAGAAAGATGAGTCCTCCAGTTCAGAAGAGTCTGATTCAGAGGATGAGACGCCATCAGCTTTGACAAAAAAAAAGTTATTATTATAATGATTATAAAGTGTTTTGAACAAACATACATAAAACCTCTTCCTCTAACAAAAACAGAAACGACGGATCAAGTAAGGTATATTTTAAATAATAAATTTAATTGAATATATATATATATATATATATATATTCGTATGAGCCACGTGGACTACGTTTGGAGGGTATGGCCCTTCATTAGACAGTAGGGACTAGTATGGCCTTCATTAGACAGCACATGTTCTGGAACAGTGAAGGCCAGTAAGCATGAGATGGCACTTCGTCTGGACACAGCAGTGCATATATGCCTATGCACCAGTTGTTTATGCATATTATCACCTCAATTTAGATTTACTACAATAATATGTACCTTTTATAAACTTCATTTTTAATTATAAGAATTTGGTTTATCACTGCTGGCACATCTGTAAATTGGTCCTGCTAATATAATTTATTATGTATGACATTGTATACAACTAACTGACATAATTTTTAATTAACATCTAAATAGGAGCTGATGGATGTGGTGGATGCTCGTACGTTATTGGTGAAAACGGCATTAGCAGACGATCACTCAAAACAAAAAAAAAACAGATTGCAAGTAAGTGGTATACATTAAATAAAGTGTTTTTAGCTCATTCTGTTATGAGAAATATTAGACTAGTAAATTCTAACACATTTCACATCTTCTAGAATGTTAAAAACCCTACAATATATATATATATATATATATATATATATATTTTTTTTTTTTTTTTTTTTTGCATACCTATGGACCCACAATTGAATCGTTTAGTTTCAAAACCAGATACATCCAGTAAAATGATAATTTTCAGGAGAGCTAAAAAACTTATTGCAAGAGAGCTGGTTTTGCAACTAACCAGCAATTTCAACTCCAATTTTAATAAGGATATATCTATTTTAGAAACTTGTGAAGTAGGTAGGGGCATGAAGAAGGCAATAAAGTATAGGAAAATGCAAACAATGTGAATGTGAAAAAAGTGGATGCATCTGGTTCTGAAACTAGACGACTCAATTATGGCACGTACAGTTTTTGACAAATAGGAATCAGAGGGACAAATACTAAATATTACAATGTAGTCTCGATTATCTTAGTTAATGTAGAGCACAAAAAGCAGATAATCAAAAACTCAGATAATAAGGAAAATGAAAAAATGTACTATCAAATTGATTGAAAAAACTTATTTTTTTTATTAAGAAGGTTGTGGTGGTTGTCTGCTTCTCTGTAGTATTTACTCTTCTCTTCGCTGTGATGTCTCTCCATCTTTTAATAAAATTAAGTCTGGTGCTAGAGCTGTGGGTTATGGTTGTACATACAGCAGAGCATCGATTATCCGAAACTTTCGGTATGAGGTCCCGTTCGGATAATCGATATTTCGGATAATAGATCGTAAATTTAAAACATTATTTCTCTTTAAAAAACAAAGGTTTTTATTACAAAATCAATTCTAACATACTGTTATATAATTACAGAAACCTGTAGCCTATACTGTACTGTAATATATTACTAAGGCTAAAAATAATTAGATTAAAACTGAGTGTAACTAATAAAACCAAAAGTTAATTTAAACAAAATTAGAGTTTATTGACAAACATTGTACTATAAAATTAACTAAAAATTTAAAACGAAAGAAAACATACAAGACAATGGATTTACACTATATTTGAAGAATTGGTCTATCAGTAACTGCTTCAAAGCGATACCCCGTTTTCTTGCTGGTAAAGACTGGAGACGTTTAAGATTCATAAGCTAAATACAGTCTATCTCATCTTTTATTTCGGTCCACTTTAGAACAGTCTCAAGTGCGTCAAAAGTTTTGCTGCCGTTGATGGTTTCGTATTAGTAGCATTCTCGCCGCCTTCATCTGAATCTCTTTCATTATTATAGGTTACCAGTACAAGTGTTTTTAATAAAATATAATCCTTTAACTAGGACAGGCCTGTACATGGGAGTAACTTGGGGCTTAGCTTGGGAGGGGGGGTAAAGCTTCATAAATTCAAGTGTGTAGTGAGACCATCTATACAATAAAATATATACAAAATTATAAATTTTAATAATAATTCTTAGTTAGTAAACGAGGGACAATTTCATTTTTTAATTATCAACAAACCTTTCTTCATAAGTTGAACTTCCAGTTATGTTTACCTAGAACAAATGTACTGTAGGCCTATAAACATAAACAGGTTTAGTTCTTCCAATTCTTATACCCAGTTTTCGTAAACGTATCCTCTCTCTTAGGCAGACTGTCACAAAAATGCTGGGCAGTAGTAGCAGTAAGCCGAATCAGTCACAAAATAATGAAATTTTCAAATTGCCAGTCAGGCAATTTTCAAATAAATTAAGCAGTGTTACTCCTCTGCGTGTCTAATCTCCCATTTCTCAGAACTTAGGAACACAAAAAACAAAACACAACAATAACGAATTAAGAAGGAGACAAGCGATGTGTACTTTAACGGACTACGTACTACGTACACGACCGATTAACCGACCACATTTATATCAGTAATCATAACAAATAACAGTTCCAAACGATCGTCTTTTAAGTTTTGTGAACAAAGTCATCGACATCTTGCACAGTAAGCCACCTTTTTGCATACTGCCGAGTCTGTTACCCCTACCATACCGCTCTCTTTTACACTGGCCTCTAGTGTTCGTGCAATTCTGCTGAACTGAAAACAGCGATAATCTCGAATCAAACAGTAAACAATCCGAGCACAGAGATGATGACTCAGAAGAATATGTGTGATAAAGAGAGGAAACTAAAGAAAGCTAATTCTTAGAAGTACAGCTGCGCTTATTATTTCATTACGGTGTTCCAAAACAAGTCTTCGTTTGTGTAAAAGGCATGCTTTGTATTCCAGTTCTTTATTTATAACAACTGGAAACAAAATTTTATAATACTCGGAACACTGGGGGTCGAGTGCCCCCTTGCCCCTCCCAAGTTATGCCTATGCGGCCTGTATCGTAACCCTACTCTAGAGCAACTAATAAACTTAATAACATTATTTGTATGCATTTAGTTTTGTATCAAGGAAACATGACTGAATTAAAGTAAAAACAGTATTTTTCATAACAGACTGATTATTAATATACTTACTATTTTGTCTTTATTACTGTGTTCAAAATAGTCTATATGAAACATTTATAAGTAAAAGTAGCTTAGTGTTAGTATACCCTCAAAATAAAACGTTTTTTTATCGTTATATATGAAAATACTCACTTTACTACTTCCACATTGTGTAAATGAATGAAACGAAACAAATGAGCCGAGAATGAGTTCGATGACGAACTCTTTTGAATGTTGGGAGAGTATATAACTATATAACTGTATAACTATATATATAACTATAACGTTATTTGCAATTTACAAAAGTAATACTTCAAGCAATCTTAGGATTGTCATCATCAACATGTAAAAACCTATAAATCTACAAAATTTCAAGCCCCTATGTGTCAGTTTTTTTGGTAGAGCACATACAAAAATGTAATTGTTTTATTAATTAGAAGGACTAGTTTGTCCTAATAATTAAAAATCGTGTTGAATTTATAAAAATGTTGTTAGTTGAATTTTAAGGCCTCTACCATGGATAGTTCTGCATCTTCTTTTGAAAGAAACCATTTCTCTGTATATACGTTATGGATGTAGCACTTGGCATGACTGTCTGATGAGTTAAACATCCCACAGACATTAGGTTCTGTACTGTTTGTTTATCAGCAGTACCAGGAATTTGTTTTCTTTAACAAGACCATTAGCTCATGTTAGCTTTGTATTATCCATGTTCATTTTTGTAGGTCCACACTGAATTCTGAAAGCATCAATCCAAGTTTAAAACAGTATTTATTGAAGTCATCTTTCTATGCATTCACTGTTTTTTCTTATCTCAGCTCTTATCAACTCTTGCTCATCAAACGTGAGAGACCACACAGCAAAATACTGTTGTAGCTTAATGACACCCACCTGGTATGCAAAACTACCAACATTCTAGAACCCAGCTTTATAACCTCACACCATCACGAGTTAAAGCGACTAGATAACCTTCAAAAATTCTTCTGATAAGCTCAGTGCTTCAAGGGGAGGTATCAAAGACCTGACTGTTTCACTGGAAGTGACACTGTTAAGTTCAGTGAGGCCCACAAAAATATTCAAAATACTTCACTTACCAATGAAGAAAAGCAAAAAAATACAGCATCAGTACAGACTTTTTGTCATTTTTTGATTGATCTGTAATGATTGAGAATCTACTTTTTGATTTAATAATTTCTTTTTATCAGTAATTTCTTTTCAATTCCTATCCAATGTAGTTAACAATAATAGTACAAGCATTTGTACAATAAATAAAGGTCTACAGAATGAGAAAGTTGACAGTTTCTAGTAAGTCCAAACCAGCAAACTGGCAGGATGTGAAGAAGTTCAAGCTATAAAAAAAAACAACCTAATTAAACCTTGATCTCCTAAGGGGAAATATTTGTTACTGGTTTCAAGAAAGTAAGGAAAGACTAACCTTTCTCACTTTTTGCGACACCACCAGGAACAAAAAGAATTAAACTGTCATTTGAAAATCCTTGACTGCTGAATTGTTCATCAAGAAATGCTCTGACTGTTTGGTGCATGTCACAAAGTAATGCATGGTTGAGCTGTAATATCATGCATCGCTGATTCAGACAGGAGCTTGTGCCAGGGATGGAAAATATTTTTGGATCAAAGAACCTTCTTGTAAAAGCTCTTTTGATTCCTAATAATATTGGAGCATATCCAGACAGAGAAGAATTAAGGGAAGTAGTAATCGCAAGTTTTTCTTTTATTCTCTACAGTACTGGGGTTTATGATTTTTTTAAAGGTTTCATACATTTTCATTTTTTGAGTATTTATGTAATACACTTCTATGTATCATTTGCTTTGTTGCTTTATTGATTTCCCGTTTATTTGACAATTTATGTTATCCAATGGGGTTTTTCTTCTGATAGTGTTGGATAACTAAGACTGTACTGTAATAAAAAAGATTCGTTATTTTCACAAAAATTTTCAAATTTTTTAAAATTATCACTTTTGACTGAGCCACTGTTTTTTGTTTTGCGTAAAGTCACAAAAACCGAGGAAGGCATTGAGTGGCCTTATGCAATCAGATTTTGTGTCAAACTTCAAGAGAGTTCAACAGAAACATACAAAAAGTTAACATGGGATTTCAAAGGTTTAAAACTCTTGGCTTTAGTTTTTAAGGTAACAAACATTTTTGAGTGGGCTGTGGACGACAAATGCTGCTTGGACAACCAACCACAGCATGAACTGATGAAAATGTGATTAAAGTGGAAGATCTCATCAAGTCTGATGATCCTTTGATGGTACCAATGACCTAAATATCGATCTCCAGACTTTCATAAAATGTGTACATGATTGATTTGAATTCAACCAGAAATTCCTGACAGTTGGTGCTTCATAATAATAACACTCAATGTCACACTGTACCCTTTCTGTGTATTTGGTCAAAAGGGGGATTTTGTAGTGTCCAGGCCTCCTTTCTCCTCACTATCTTAGTTCATATGATTATTTCCTGTTTCAAAATGTCAAGTGCCAAAAATTGTGTAAATCCATAGAAGGTATTAACAGTTAAAAACTTTCAGGACTAATTCAGTTATAACAGTGTCTCCCTAATGGTGTGGTTTTCAAGACAAATATGATCTATTTAATATTGATCGCTTCAGAGCTGGCAGTCAGTTTCGTTTGCTGTTATGTATCAATAACCAGCAAGTATTACTTGTAATTTGTAATATTAGTTAGACTAATAATTAAACTTTAAAAATTACGTTCAGTGAACATTTGTTTAGGGTTAACGATTGTGTGGACTATTTTAAATTTATTTTTGTGTAAAACTATTTCTAACATGGAAACTGATAGTTCAGAGAAATAGAGTCAATCACTAATTGTGACAGAGAAGTAAGTGTTGTGCATCTTTGTCCTCAAAATTATAAAAGAAAGTGTCCTCAAAAGTAAACAACCCTGTGATGAAAAGTAAACTTTAATGCAACTTAAGAATAATAATTTTTCACTAGATTTTACCATTATTTATTTGAAAAATCAGTTTATTTATCAGTATTACTATTATTTAATATCAGTTTATATCAATTGAGCTCTGAAAGCTACAAATAAGATGATACGTTTAAAACCTTGCAGTGCACACTATAGCTTACTGCTCAGTTATGCTATCAGATTACAAAATTAATAAAACTATGAATTAAAGATGCTAAAAAGATAACAAATATTTCAGCTCCATAAAAACATTAAAATCTCTGCTGAAAACAACAGTCTCTAGTTAGACTGCTGCAAGTTGTCAGTTGTGGACCATTTGGTTGTATGGTGTGACCTGTCAGCACCATATCCCTGCCACTTGACTTCCGCCAATTCAGAAGTTGTATTAAACAAAATATACTTTGAAGGAGATGCAGTTGTTTTGTAGTCAGTGAGTCAACAAATTATATTACACAATCAGTCTTGTTACTTTTTAGCCATATGTATGTCAAACAATTTATATTTAATTAATACAGTTATTGCATTCTCTTTTTTACTATTCCATGTATTAGAATTACGGTGACTGTAAATGTAAATCGATTTTTTAACTAGTAAATTTCTCTATATTATTATGGATTTTGTCTTCATACAAACAATTTTTATTAATTAAGGTTTTTGTGTAGTTCTTCACTCAGTATCACATTTGCTTGCTGATTCTCAAGCATATTATTATGCCCTTAAAATTTTGTATTACAAATTGCTCTCTTTGGTATCATTAAATGTGACTACAGATGTACTATTTTATGTTTAGAAAATGAATAAGAATTCGGAAGCAGTACGGAGAAACGATGATGCCAGGCACAGGTGTAAATGTCGTGGAGACTGCAGTCTCAGACTGTGGGGCTGCAGGAGAATTGGCTCCACGCGTTGTGCTCAGTGTAGATGCAACAGTGAAAAATGTAAAAACAAGGTGTGTGTACTGCATTTTGTATCGTGCAAGTTTCTGCAATCCAGTGCATTGCATAACATTTGATTGCACTGGTTTTGTCCCTCTGCTCAGTGTTTTGACACTTTCTCTGTCTTCTCTTCCAGAAAAGTGTTTTCTGTGTCTGTTCTATTTACTTTATGTGGTGGGTTTCTGTTACCAATGAAATGAGCCGTTAATAATGGCTAATGATGTTAGTGTTCATTTAATGGCCAGTGTTGCAGTGTGAGAGTATACATGCATCATGTAGGTATGTTCAGTGTATGGTTTAGATTTAAATACCATTGGGCATGGGTGAATTTCCAGAGCTTTGATTTTCTGTTTTGTTTTGTGACTGTCTTTTCAAATTTTATTGAGTGCTATTATCTAGCCTAATCCTAATAACAGGTTCTCAATCATACAATCTGTGGCAATTATTGTAACAGCTGAAACAAAACTTTTGGAAATGCTAGAGTGGAATATTTAATCATATTCATCTTTTTAGTACACACTTCCATAATTTTCATTATTTGACTTTCCCATATTGGGAGATTATTAACAATTTTGTTGGGCATCTTCACATCTTAAATTTCTTTCATCTGTTACTTTTGATGGTCAGTTTTAGTTGTTCTCTTCTTTATATTTAATACAGAAAAATAGACACAAATGTAAACAAAAATTGCAGACACTAAAAAAAAAAATATTAAACGATCAGCCAAAATTGGTATACAGGTTCTGTAATACTTATGAAGAACAAATTGAATTTAATAGCTTTTGGGGGTTGAAAATGTGTTTTTTTTTTAACTAAACGTTCCATACGTACAACTGAAGCAATGTATATATATCTACAACAGAAATTCACTAAGGTTGAGAAAATTTATGTTTTTCCACCCTTCATCATAAATTTTACGTAATGATCTGTTTTTTAAGTTACCTTTAAACATAGTAGTGTTAAGTATCCACTAAGCTGCTTATTCGACTTTATTCGATCTGACACTTCATACCCTTCCACTGCTTAAGTCCACATAGCCCAAATAAAGTTTCCTTTCGCTGGCTTATTTGACTATAGTCAATTGTGAACTGATATGAAATTTTTTAACAAATAATATAGTGGCGCGCTCTAATGGCGGCCCTGAAACTTTGACATCCGAGAGCTGATTTTGTGCAGCAGCTGACTCACATGAAGCGTGTTTGCAGTGCGTTGTGTTTATGTTGGTTAAGTGAAGCGGAGCGTGGAGCGTTGTGCATCCTTGTGACAAGAATTTTAAGTGGAGTGGGCAACGTGCTGTGCAAGCATCGGCTTGAACGGCAGTGTTTTGGTCAAACTATTTTCTTTGGTGCGTTGAAACGAGCGGTCTGTGCAATGTCATTTGAAGAAATAATTTCTGTGCAGTGCAATCGAAACTAGAAAATTTGTGGTTTGCATCCGTTGCATTAAAAAGAGGATAGTGGTAATGAGAATGAATTACCATATGTAAAATGTAATCAAACATAGAGACAAGGCATTCTTGTGTATTCATGAAATTTATCCAGCAGTAATCATCAGCTTTCCTACAATGTAGCGAACTCTCCATATGTCACGATATTAATTGATGACTCGTTTGCCACTTGGTGAAAAATATTAATATAAATGTTTTGTAAAATATATTAAAACACTTGGTATGTTTCACAGATTTTATTTAATTCTGACAGCTGTTTCGACTACCTAAGCCATTGTCAAAGAGGCGAATGAATTAAAACCTAAACACAGGATGTGAGTAAAGGTGGTGGTGGTGACCATCTGTTAGGGCGTGTAATTGGAACATCTGTGAGGGTGTTGAGATGAAGAGAGGAGTGTGCAAGAGCCAAGGAAAGGTCAGGTGTCTTTAAAAACTAAATACAATCTGAATGTAAAATATAAAATTAACTAAACTAAATATAATCTGAATGCAATATATAAAATTAACTGAACTAAATATAATCTGAATGCAAAATATAAAATAAACTAAATTAAATAACAGCTTTTAATAAAGGGATACACAGAATTCAGTTTGTTCATTTGTTAAAATTTTGTTATTCTTTAATTGTAGAGTTATCAAGACTTATTGTTTTTGGTGAAGATCGGTTAAGGGAAAGGGGTAGTTTACAAGCAACGTTTTAAGTTTTAACAAGGGTATTTTTATGGCAAACGATAACAGCCGCAAATTCAAACATAATCAAATAATGTTTTGCATGCAACTCTGAATAGTAGAGTTCGCAAGTTCTATTGTTTCTGGTGAAGATCGGTTAAGGGAAAGGGGTAGCTTACCGGCAACGTTTTATGTTTTAACAAGGGTATTTTCTATTGGAAACGATAACAGCCGCAAATTCAAACAAAATCAAATAATGTTTTGCATGCAACTCTGAATCGTAGAGTTCTCAAGTCCTGTTGTTTTAGGAGAAGATCGGTTAAGGGAAAGGGGTAGTTTACCAGCAACGTTTTTTATTTTAACAAGGGTATTTTCTATGGCAAACGATAACAGCCGCAAATTGAAACAGAATCAAATAATGCTTACAGCCCTGAATAGTAGAATTCTCAAGACTTATTGTTTTTGTTGAAGCTCGCTTTAGGGAAAGGGGTAGTTTACCGGCAACATTTTTTTGTTTTAACATGGCTAATTTTTTATATGACGAATGATAACTGCCGTAAATTCAATCAGAATCAATTAATGTTTTGCATACCTTCTTGAGCTGTAGAGAACTCAACGTCTGTTGATTTTGGTGAAGATCGGTTAAGGGAAAGGGGTAGTTTACCGGCCACATTTTATGTTTTATCAAGAGTAATTGTTTTTATGACGAACGATAACTGCCGCACATTTAAACAGAATCAAATAATTTTGTGCATACCTTCCTCAATTGTAGATAACTCAAGGTCTGTTGATTTTGTTGAAGATCGGTTAAGGGGAAGGGGTAGTTTAACTGTAACATTTTATGTTGTAACAAGAGAACTTTTTCATGAAGAACGATAACTGCCGTAAATTCAAACAGAATCAAATAATTTTTTACATGTCTGCCTGAATTGTAGAGGACTCATGGCCTATTGATTTTGGTGAAGATCGGTTAAGGGAAAGGAGTAGTTTACCTTCCACTTTTATTTTATTACATTAAGGAGCACATTAGTATATTCGACTATACAAGTCAATAGAAATTTACTTAAATTTCTATAAAAATTAATAACTGTTTTCTAATTGCAATACATTCTACAAAGCTATTATTTCGTACACACGATATGTGGATGATATCTTCGTGGTTTTTGACGGCACTTATAGGCAAATTAACATGCTACCCAAATATATGAATAGCGTAAACAGTAAAATTAAATTTACAATGGAAGTGGAAAATAATTAAAGTATAAACTTCCTTGACTTATCTGTACGAAAACAGAATCGCTCATTTATATATATAATATACAGGAAGCCAACTACCACGGACTTGACTATACATGCTAACTCATTTCATCCTCACACATAAAAAATAGCGTCGTTTAATGCATTAGTGCACAGACTGATGGCTGTACCTTTAAGCCGTGAAGACCATCGGGATGAGGTTAAAATTATCAAATACATAGCCATAAAAAATGGTTACAAAAGTGACATGGTAGATAATTTGATTCGGAAACACAAGTATAAGCAGATTAAGATAAAAAATGACAGTGATAAAGTGCAATTTGTATCAGCCGAATATACTAATGTGCTCTCCAATGTCATAAAAAATTAATTCAAGAAATTAAATATCAACGTTTCATTTAGAACTGTCAATAATTTAAAAAATATATTTAGGTTAAGTTCCCCTAATGTGCCGTGAGTATTAAAATAGAATCCCCACGGCGTTTCTTAATAGTTTTAATTGCGTCTGTATTTCGTGCGGACGGTCTTTTGTCGTCTGCTTGGGTCTCCGACGTTCGAATATGCATCGACGCGCGTTCTGTTGCCCAAACGTTGAAACTCCGGATCAGCTATTTGTCGTTCGGTGAGAACCGTGGCTGGTCCAACATTTGAGTAGTCTCATTCCGGATTCCGTCATACACGCTTTGAAGCTCCGGCGGCGAAAAATCCCTCTGTTACTTCTCATCTTTATTTCCCACTATGGACTTAGAAACTTTAAAGAGCCTCTGGTAAGTTTCTTTAATTATACATTGTTATTTTATAAATGGGAAATGTGTTTAAAAATATATAGTGGGTGGATGAACTCGGATTAAAAACGCGTGTGTGGTTCTGTACTTACCCTAATTTGAATGCACGCCACGTGGCATGATTTTTCAGTAATAGCTTTGATATTAATTTATAAACAGAATTCATCAATTGTTCATTCTTATTAATTGATATGTCATAAAGTAAAAGGTGCCAATGAAATATTAACAAAATAGCTACAGATTGATAAGAAACTAATGTAATTCATGCCACGTGGTGAGGTGTTAGACGAAAGCAACTGCTATTGTGATATACTGACAATAATTGTTTGAATGGGAATTGATTATGGTTTTGCAGTAGCAAAATTTAATTGTTAATTGCTATTTAAATTTAATTACTGAATTCCGGGTTAGTAACGTCTTTGTAATTGAAAGTCTAGTACTCAATATGGTATGGTGTATGTGTGGTTCTAAGGTCGAGTGAAGGTGTGTTGAGGGTTATTTTTTACGACTGCTTCCTACAGAAAACCTGTGTTCTAGGGTTCCCGATCCAGTCAAGGGTTTGAGGGTTATACGATCGTGATATCTCCAGCTTTCACCATCGGCTGAGCGATGCTGTCTGGCTCCCCGTTTTCGCCGTCAGAAACTCACAATGGGACCCGAATTTATTCCCTGGAGAAGTCTCAACTCCGGGACGAGCAGCCAGTTGAACGTCTGTAGCAGTAACAATTGTCTACCCTCCTCGTCATGTGGTAACAACTGAACATCAGGTGAAAATTTTCCTTTTTATTCAAGCTCGACCTTCGCGACATACTTTTACTGTGAACACAACTAGTATCATAAAAGTAAAATTACATTTCCGTTTGTACTTAACTTGCAGTTAGTGCATTGAACGATCAGAACCGAACATGCCCGTTTATGATGTGCACGGTTATAGCAGAGTGCTATTAAAATGTATTTATTAATAAGGTCAGTAATTGTATTGCGGGGCTAGCAGGCATCTTCAGACCATTGTTCTTTTCATCTATACCTTTTCTAGTTAATTCTTTTATATCCAGCTGAACTAACGTGTTGTGTGCTTTCACGATTTACCATGCCAGGGTTTCCTGTGCAATAGTCTAAATGGTTTGTCCTTTACTTTTTTTAAATTGCCTTACCCTTTTTGGTTGCGAATTTTACTGAACTTCCGTATTTTTCATTTTTTTTTATAATTAATTCTGGAATTCTCTGTTTGTTTCATTTCGCGGGTTTATGTTAGTACAAGAGTGCATGTCGGAAGCATGCGGTATGCTGTCGGTCATATTTAAATCTGAGCGTAATTACTATAGTAAATTCCGGTATTATACCCTAGCCTTTAATTTTCTGATTTGTCTTTATTATACTTTAATTATTCATATTTCTGAATTTCGGTTTACAATCGGGCTGTTTATGCTTGCAACCTTGTCAGTCCTGGGTGGTCACCGCTTTAGTATTATATGAATTTAACTTGCGTTTGTATCATTTATTAGTTATGAAAAGGCACACAAAATGTACATGTATTAATGGCTGTCATGCTGTTTGTTGAGTTATTGAATTAAGTGTTACTTATCTGTAAAGCATAGACAGATTTAAATTGTAATGATTAATTATTGCTGAGAGGATACTGATGTGTTTTTAAATGAAACTTAGTTATTTAATGTTTAAAAGCCACTTGGAGAGGGTACATGAAATCTTTAATTATTTCAGATAGGTCATTCATGAAAGTTAATATGAACCTTACTTATAAGTAGCATAGCCCCATTCGTGGGAAGTATATGGAATATGTAACTATTGTTGATAGGTCACTTTTGAGACTTAAGGTAAATTAATTTGTCAATTGTTAAAGCCACTTGAAGAGTATATAAAATAATTAATCATTGCTAAGAAGTCACTTTGTGCCGGTGTTTGCATAACCCGGCGTTCGCAGGAAATAAAAATACAATATTTCTAATAATAAATTCGATATTATTTCTCTATGTCGGTGGACGAAGCCTAATTGTTGGTGAGCGCGATATCTGTATGACCGTATCCCGGCTGTGAACGCGATCTAGCGGGCCGAATTTAGGTCTCGGTGCTGTGCACATGGCGAGTTTCAGTTCCTGCCTCGCTTCCGCTGCGTAAACTAGTCTACTCCCCTCGCGTCAGCAGAACATTTTCTTGTGGTTTCTCTCATCTATAATGGCAGGCTAAGCGTTTAAGACCTACCGGTAAGTGGCTTGTATATGTATATTATAATTTGGTTGAAAAGGTTTATATTCTAAATTTAACTAATCTCGATGTGAACAGATTGAGAACGCATGTGGCGTGACCGAATAGAGATTGCTTGGTGTGAAATGGTTAAATAATTTGATGCATTTGTAAAATTCTAATACTGCCTACACTTAGTATTTGGTATTTCACAATTGGCCCTAGTTAATGAGGGTAAAAGAAAAATTATGTATTGGCGAAATTTGTGATTGACTCTGAGAACACGTGGTGGATAAACGGGTTGCCTGTTCTGATGTGTTACTTCTGTACATGCCTTATATATGACAAGTGTGTAAGCTTTAGTGAACAGTGCATTAATCTTTCCGATTCTGCAGGGTTCTCGCCTACGACGGAGATCTGACCAGAGCATGGTGACCTTCACCATGCCATGAACCGATAAAACTTCGTTCTGCGACCGAGGAGAGGGACGTAACTGCTGCAAACCACCATGTAACCGCCCGCATATTATGAGGTGATATTCACTCATTTATTTATACAAATCTGGCCTGCAGATAACTCTATGTGATGTGTATGTAACATTAACTTCAGATTAACTTTATACAGTGACACAGTTAATTGAGTAGGTGCCGGCAAAACAATTTCAAAGTATCTGTAATCTAATAATACCGTTCAAATAAGTACAGTTGTAAACTGGCCTGGGAGGGTGTACCAGGGTTTTTAATTCTGTTTAATGGGTGCAAAAGTTGGGGAGAGACCGCTTTATTAAATTGAGTATAGGGGTCAGGTTTCAATTCTCATTTCATTACTGGGTTTTGCATTTAATTAATTTTTCTGCATACAAGGGCTGGGGTTTTTTGTTATTCCGTTTCCGGGTTGTTACTTTTATAAATTTTTCACTAACCAAAAGGTGGGCACCTGTTGGTGCCATATCATGCAGGTTTTCAACAGGTCAGTCTTTGTCAAATCAACCATGCCCTGGTGCACTCCTGCGACCAGGTGAATTCAGTATCTCTCAAAATATATGTATACGTTTATAAAATTAATATTTTGCTTGTTTAAATAGAATTGTACACGCAGTACTTAAATTTTAATTCACCGTTCCATATGTTGCTGTTATGGTTAAATTGAATTGTTTAAAAAAATTTTTATTTCTCAATAAAATTGAAGCTTCGCTTATTTCTAATGAACAGATACAGGCTGTTCCCTGATATTTGTATTTTGTAGATTGCATTTTAGGGCCATTAAGTGTCAAACCTGGCTTGCTCAGAGCCATCAATGGTTCAATTGGTAAAATTCATGCAGGCTGTGTGTAGCCTTAATTTGCAATTATGTTTTGATTACGAGCCTGTCATTATTTTAAATCTTTTAAATTTTATTAAACTCGTATGGTCAACCTTTTGAATGATCTATGTATTATAAGAAACCAAACAGTTTTACTTTTGCATAAATAGACAAATGGTGTCAATAATTTAAATTGTAATCATAATTGCTATTATGGACCGTTAGAAGTCCCTCTAAAGTTTATAATGTATAATTGAAATTGACATAGTATTGTTACCGTTCTTGGGTAATTATGTTGGAGATTCTGAGTAAGCTATAAGCTAGTTGCAGACATTATAAAAATCTATAGTGGGATTTCTTAATGGGTGATATCTGTTCTCATCTTATTTTTCTATATGATGGGGCGATGAAAGGATAATATACAAGTGAAACGCGGGGTATTTGTGGGGATGAGGCGATAACGCGTTGTAATTGTGATTTTGAATTATTTGTGATTTTACAGGCTGTTATGTGTTAGGTGGTTGAGTGAGATAGATATATATGCATGTATATTTTTATAATGTCGAGTTTCAAAATATTTGGAATACTTAAAGTTTTGAATTGTTTATGATATCCGGGCTGTTTGGCCGTGGTCCATGGTTTATAGCAAAACCAAACGTTTCGGCAGCTCCACTGGCTGCCATCATCAGTGGCATAAGAATCCTGCACGCTGGGTGTTTACGTACAGGCCCACAGTACTGTGGTATAGGCTAAAGCTGTCCTGCCATGCTATAATATACAATGCTATCATAACAATTCAACTGACACCGGCCGTGAAAGCCTGAGGAATAATTTACTTAAAGTTTTGTTGAATCATTATGATGAATTTAAATTGAGGGGAATATATGTGTGTGTGTGTGTGTGTGTGTGTGTGTGTGTGTGTGTGTGTGTGTGTGTGTGTGTGTGTGTGTGTGTGTGTGTGTGTGTGTGTGTGTGTGTGTGTGTGAATAGGTGTATTATGTCCAATTATGTGTTCTATGTCAAACTTTATACCATAGGGGGGATTGAAACAATTTATGGAATTATTGATATTCTGATAGGAGGTGATATTTTAAATTGTTTGACATAATAAAACTTGTTATTGTTGTTTAACAGCGATTTTTTTAATTGCAAGTCCCGTCTCACTGGACCCAGCGCATTTTATGTTTCGCCTAGGCCTTCTGCTTAGTTTTAAATATCTAGTGGCCCCTCTTAAAAAAAAATAAATAATTAAATAAAAATTATAAAGTACAATAATAAAGAGGGGTTACAAATGGTAGTAGAGCGTGGTTAGTTCTAGGGTTAAACCCTTGAGCCCTTGGGTGTGACGGGGCTTGCAAACTCGGAAACAGTTTGGACGAACTGAACTTGGAAAAATTTGAAAGATTAGCACATGTGCAGATATGTCATGTTAATGTTTTTATATGTTATATCAATGTATAATTGTTAGCCTGTTTTGTGTTTGTGAATCTGGTCCCGCCACGAGGGGTTTTTTGTTAGAATATTTGTGAGATGTTGAACTACCGGAGGTCTTGGGCGTTGCATGGGGAGTAGGCTGTATTGGTAATTGAGGGGAATTGTAGCGCGTTGGATTAGCGGGATGCGGTATGGCCCGATCGGAAGTCGGTACCGTCACCGACTGGATTCATGTTTGAAAATGTTCGGAATTTAATGCCGATTAAATGTTGATGGTTGTTAGGTACGTGTTGGTGAGATGTTGTATGTTGTGATTGGTGTTAGGTGTTTATGTACATGTTAGTGGTGGTTGTTTCTTCGGTGAGGTGAACGAGGTTTGGTTCATGAGTGGGTCAGGTCTCCGCAGCGCTAGGGAACCCGGAGGTCTGCTCGAAGGAAGGATTAGTACTCGAGTTTTTTCTGGTTGTAAATCATGTTTGTGTTAGGTGTTGCGTTGGAATTTATGTTTTAGTGTTGTGTATTGTGCATTGTGTCAATTTTCAGGCGGTTCAATGATGAGTCTCTTGAATGTGGATTTATACGTGAAGGACGAGCTGGAGTTTAAGGTCCGGTCCAGGGGTAAGAAACCACAAGGGGACGTGGGCTCTCTGAGGAAGCAATTGAGGGAAGCTTTTGCCGCAGGGGAGGGGGGTCTCGTGTGAAAATCAGCGACGTGTCGGCTGAGATGGAGCTATGCCAGGAGAAATGTCACGAGCTTCAGGATCTGGCCGAGGGTCTACAGTCAGCCGCACCAACCTCCATGGCCAAGCAGAGGGTGCGCCAGCGCCTAAACCACTTGGCCCTGAGAAAACAGAAATTGGAAGCCCAAGGGGGGCACCGACATGGAGACCCTCCTTACGTCCCTCAGAGGCCAGGTGGCAGCGCCCCTGCAGGAGCCTTCGAGGAGTCAGCATCTTCCGACGGAGCTGAACCCACCTCTCTCCTCCCTGGGGGAGGAGAATGAACCAGAACAAGCCGCATCTCCTTTAGCTTTCTCAGGGATGGCAGGCGCATGTTATCACAAACTCCCTAACCCCCTTGCCGAGGTCGTCCATCGTCTCCCAGTTGTGGAAGGGTTGGACGCGGGCAAACTTTTGAGTTTGTTTAAGACCTTTTTTCAGTTGGCCGATTTTCCCGGGGTGTCGGACCGGACTCTGCTCGAGCTCGTCTACCCTTACTGCCGGGGCTCGATGGCCGAGCGGATGATTCATACCCTAAGGGTTGGTGGAGGTATTGACTCCTTTCATGGGGAGGTGCTGGACGCTTTTATCCCGGGCCGACTGCGCGAGGTGCTTAGACAAAAATATTGTTACAGAGTTCAGGCCCATGGAGAGGGCCTGGCTCAGTTTGTTGCTAGTATAAAAGAGGCG
Organism: Magicicada septendecula; assembly: GCA_034769895.1. NCBI lineage: Eukaryota > Metazoa > Arthropoda > Insecta > Hemiptera > Cicadidae > Magicicada > Magicicada septendecula. The sequence goes on along the minus strand of CM068374.1, from coordinate 113,505,612 downwards.
GCCAAGATTTTGAGATTGTGGTTATCCGAGCCCGAAATCATCCAAATAATATTGGAAGGGGTAACACCCCAAGAACGGTCCCGCTTGGTGTTCGCGGAGCGCCTGCGTTGTTTCGCGGACCTGGACAGACTATGTGTTAGGTCCAGAGCCATCCAATTGAATGACGAGTCTAGAGGTCCAGGGGTGGTCGTAATCTGGATTTTGGTGGCTGCGAACGACGGTCCGGACAATCCCGGTCTAGTGCTGCTCGTCCCGGCGATGACAGTAACTTTAGAATTCAGCGCTGTTACAATTGTGGTAAACCGGGGCATATCAGCCCGAATTGCCCCGAGGGTCGTGCCCGCACTGCACCTTCCCGGAAAGGACCCAGTTTAAAAAAACTAGGTTTGTGCTGTCGCTGTTGTTGTTATTTTATAATTCAGGGTAGTTATATTCAGAGGAGTTTATAAGTACAGAGGAGGTGGAACGTTGAATGTAGTGACCTAGTAAATTATAAGCAGCCGGTCGTTGGGAACTATGTTGTCTAGGCGAGTTGGACTCTGAGCCGCTGATAGCCGTCTGCCGGGTGGAATTTAATTGTTGTTGTAATCTGATAAACTGTGCATACTCCATCAGCTGATCTATTGTTGACTTGATTTTGTTGTCAAATGGCCATGCCGCATCCTCGGTTGATTTCCCTGTGTTTCTTTTGGTTAATAGTGTGTGGTATATATGTTGTATAGACTGTTTAGTAGGGAAGTAACCCCCCCCCTCTAGTTACCGTGTTGTCCAACTGTTGAATAAAGAGAAGGGATTGATGTTCGCGTGCCCTCTGTGCGGTCTTCTCTGCCTGGTGAATCGGGGCCGTCCGCCCTAGTGTAGGGATGTGGGCCAGTCATATGGCAAGGATGTGAGGCCGTGTTTTGCGGCATATGGGTGGTCGGGACTTGTAGGATGGTAACTCACATACCAAGGTTAGTGACACCTAAAGGGCTAAGAAAAAAGAAGGCACGCCTTCTCTGTTCACTGGATTTTCTGTCGAGCCGTACTGGTGTTATCCCCCGGTTTATAAAATTAAAAAAACATCTTCGCACCGTAAGCCGATCGCATCTACCGACGTGCATAACAGGCAATGTTACACGAACGTATCCAAGAGACCAGGAAAGATCTGGCCGAAAACAATATAAAATTGTTGCGTTACATCTGGAACTAAGCACTGTGTTGTCACCTGGCCACTAGGATCTGGTGGATAGCCTAAGTTCCAGCGTTTCACAGTCTTCACCACAGTACTGTGGGCCTGATGTACGACACCCCGCGTTAGGTAGACTCGAATATCCACTGAAGATGGCAGGCAGTGGTGCTGCTGAAACGTTTGATTTGAATGTAAACCTTGGACCACGGCCAAACAGTCCGGTAGACATTTCAAATGCAACTGATACCGGCCGTGAAAGCCTTAGAACAGTATTATTGTTTGATATATTTTTAACGTTTAAAAAAGGTTTATTTTTAAAAACATTTATTATTTATGTAAAGTAATAATTCGTAATAATTTATAAGCCCTATACGATAGATTTTTACAATTGAAAAGTGCTATTAAAAGGTGTGAAACGAATGTTGAATAAGAAATTTAAAGACACGACAAAAGAGAATGTGAGGTGGAATTCTAAGAAGGAAACGTTGCTTAGAGAACGTAAAATTTGTTTTTCGGCCACATTAAACACAACACCTGAAGTGAATTAAACAACAGCGCCTGTTTAACTCAGTAGCTGGCTTTTGTTAGTCTAACCGAGAGGTTTAAGTCACATACTGCGTGGTGTGTGCGTATGTGTAAAGCTTAATTTATTTGGTCAGCTGCATTATAATGATAATTTTGTTGTTGTACTATACTCGTAATGAGAGAAGCAAATACTGGCTTCTTAGACTGGACATTGTCCAGTTTATAGATGAGAGTACTGGTCAAGTAATTTAGCAACTATTCTATCCTACAAGCAGTTTCTAAGACAATAGAAACTGTCTTTCTATAATTGACAGTATTTCTATGAAAATTACTTTGTTATTTTGACAAGTAACATAAAATAGCCTAAGGCTGAGTTCAAGCTGCACATGTTCAAAATGTATTAACTAAAATAATGAAAAATTTCATTCTATTTTATATTTTTATTTTATTTGCCCTAAGTGTCTTACTAAGACACTTAGTAACTTAGTTTTTTATTGTCTAAGTGTAAGACAATATACTTTATAACCTAAATTATAAATACCAACGTATCGCAAAATCCTACTGCAAAATTAATAATGTATTCATAAAAAATAATATCACCATCATCATATTCAACAAGGATTACACTAAAAATGATTTCTTGTGGACCCAAGCAGGTAGACTACAGCTGGTCACTTTAACGCGTCTTCTGAAGCACCACACTTATCCGCCCTTTCAGCTTATAAATCCATAGTTTTTGCGATGCGGTAGATCCATTCGTTTAATATAGTTTTTTTAAACCTATTTCACCGTTATATGGCAATTCTATAATATTGTGTTCCTGCCGTACATTGACATCGACATTTCTTTTGCGATCTTGAAGAGTATAATCTGGCACGTGCCTGACAAACTTCATTTCGGCTACCCACCTCGTATTACACTACTTTCCTCTAATAACAATACTGCGCTCTAATATCTCTAAATCTAACATCGCCATTATCGAAAGGTTTTAGTTACATGTGGTGCGTGCAATAACCCAAGCTACGTGATTCGTCAGCTGTAAAGAAATCTATAGAGACCTCGACGCCATTACGTCATTTAACTAGTAGTTTTCACCTGTTGGTTTTTCTAATTTCGGTTTATAAATCACTGGTTTCCCATTCACGTAAAGGACGTATACGATGTATGCAACAGAGCCTAGCGAAAGGATAATATAGTAATAAAAATAGAAGGTACTGCAAACATGCCCTATCAATTGTTGGATTTTATCTCTGACCAGTACACTACTTATGAAGTTTACTAACTTTTCCAGAATTGATTGCCATGGCGACGCGGAAAGTAATAAAAACAAATAACTTTGATTAGTAATATAGCGCAATGGATCATTTGAATAAGATTTCAATGCGTTGAATGCTGTAAATGTGGTTGGAAGTTTACAAATGCCAGCGGAGACGAGGTAGTTAATTGGCTAGCAGCTGTTTTAACGTCCGGTAAAGTGCGTTATGATCTGTGTGGTGTGATAAAAGTGTTTATTTTTCGTTCCCTAAAGTTTAAAAAAACATCTCGTATATGTCAGTTTGTAGCCTATATGTTTCTATATATTTAAAAGAATAAGGATACATTTGTGACAGCCTTGGTTACGTGCCCTAAAATAGACAGATTTTATTCTAAAGGTCCCGGCATAAAGTTGTGCCTTTCCTGGATTTGAGGTCTTCTGCCCTCTTACGGTTCAGAAGTTATCAATCTTGTCTGTTATAACTTTGTACAAATAATTTATTAAAACATTATTTTTAAAAATATTAGGTTTTTGTTAGCAATACTACGTAACAAAAATTCATAAATCTTTTAACTTACCGCCAAGTGAATACGTTTGTCGTGAAGAAGCAGGACCTTAGTAAATTTTAAATAAGTTTTGACCATACACAAAAGCCATGTTTTAGGTCATTGGATGTTTTGATTACCCCTTTATATTTACGAAGGATACGAAGGATTTACGAAGGAATGTTACAACTTTTTAACATGTGCTGGACTAGTTATGAAATCCCAGATGAATGGAAGACTGCTAAAGTCATATCTTTGTTTAAAAAAGGTGAAAGAAACAATACAGACAGTTATAGGGGTATTAGTCTGTTAAATGCTGCTTACAAACTTTACAGCAGAATTATCAGTGAAAGGCTTAGAACTATCTCTGAAACTATATTGCTTGAAGAGCAATCAGGATTCCGTAAAGGACGATCATGCACTGACGAGGTTTTCAGTTTAAGGCAGGTAATACAACAGCGTAGGGAATTCAATTTAGAGACGCACATAGCATTCATAGATTACCTAAAGGCGTTTGATCGTATCCACCGAGACAAACTCTGGCACATAATGAAGAAATGAGGATATCCAATGCATTTGATTAGAACGGTACAAGCCCTTTATAAAAACACTAAAATTATAATTGACACTGGATCCGCCAAGGAGCTAACTTCAGAAATTATGACCAACCAAGGTGTCAGACAGGGATGCACTTTATCCCCTACACTGTTCAATATATATGTAGATGACCTCATCCGAGAATGGAAACAAAGTGCTCCTCTAGGTATACAGATTAGCCGACACAGTTCGTAAACACTATGCTGTTTGCCAATGATCAATTTGTAATCCAAGATAGTGAGGATAAATTAAAACTGGCTATCCACAAACCAAATCTGTTTTCAAAAAGTTATAATTTGAACGTTTCAATAGAAAAAATTAAGATCGTGGCATTTCTAGGAAAAGATTCGGTTCGGACAAAAATTGTAATTGAAAAAAAAATTTTAGAACAAGTATCACATTTCAATTACCTAGGATGTGATATTACATATGAAGAAGACCCTACGTGTCTTCGTAATGGTAAGCCCAACTGCCGTTACACATCGTCTCCTGAAACAGAAATTGTATTTATTTATTTCACAGGTGATTCGATGGGAAACTGCAGTCAATTGGTACGTAACTGTGTTAACAGATTATCACATTGTTAATTTGCTATTGAAGTCGCAATTTGATTGTTAATTTGATGCTGTGTAAGTCGCTGGGTGTTACATGTGCTCTAATTTTCTTATTAACACGGTTTGGATAATTATTATAATGATCGACAATGAGTTTAAGACAACGCCAGACTAAATTACAACTCTTGAGAGCTCCCAAAAGCGTGACTGAAAAGACCAAGATTGATAAACAGTGAAAGAGGAACAAAATAATAAAGAGAACGTGAGTGAGACGATTATGCGATTTAGGGACAAAAAATTAAAGTGAGAAAGAGGCACGTTCTCTGTAGAAACGTACTATATACAAATTGTTTGTTACAAAGAAAACAATTATTGTTTTTTATGTGTGACCTTCCAAAAAGGCATATAATTTAAAATGTTTTCAAGTGGCGCAGAATTTGTGCTTTCGACCAAAATATACCGAGTACGTGACTATTCAGCGGCCGTGTGTCGTGTTAGCTGTCTGGTCACGTAACACAGCCACCGGCCTAAACATAACTTGCCGTATATATGTGTTTGTATTTATACGTGTAAAATATATTTACCCAGAAAATATCTTGATGGTTCTTGATCGTTTTTTGGGAAAAAATGGTTTTCAGTAACAAATTTCATAAAATTCGATTATAAGTTTCTAAATAAGGCATAACGTAAGGAGAAACTCATATTATTTGAAACAATTTTTCATTTGACGGAGTCTTAAGAGGATATTGTTACGACGGTCTCACTGATCGTCGTATGTTACACTGGAAAACAAAATACAAGATACCAATGAAGTCACTAAAAACCAGCTTTAGGCTAATTATCACAATAATAAAACCAGCTTTACTCGTACAATAATTCAAATTCAATTTGTCCACACGCAATAATTATGTTAACTAATAGAGTCCCGCACAATAATCACTTTTCACTAATAGCCACTTAAAAAGCACTGAGCAATCGCCCGAAGTATCCTGAGTGTCCGTCGCTGTATGCTTATATTTATACCCCGCTGGGGTTGCCAAAATAATCGCTCACTTTCTCGATGACGTCTCAAGCAAACTGCATATTACAGGCGCTCTAGAATCCAATAGTAACGGTGCAAAATGTTTCGGCTATAACAGAGCGCTGCCCGGAACGGTCTGACATAGCCTCGATTGTTGACGCATGATAAGTGTCACATAATTGTCTTTCACCTCAAAGTAGCAGCAATATGTACGCTCACACACATTACAGCTGGGCTCTGCTGGGATAGTCGAGATACTTGTAGAACGTTCCGTATTACGTAACAGTATTTCAATTTACCGCGTATAATAGCGTCTTCTCTCAGAAAATGTTGTAACTTACTTTTGAGACATTTAGGAGTAGAGAAATTAAATTTATTATACTAACTTTTAACAACTTGGTGACAAAAAATCATTTGTAATACTAAATAAAGCAGCAATTAACAATATAGTTGTGTAATAAATAACTATTAATAACATAATAATATGTTATCAATGTTTCCACCTTACGGTGTAAAATGACCCCCTATTTGTGTTCAGTATGCCGCTGTAACGTGTAAGATCACCTCACACCGCAGTAAATGTAAGTTAATTGATTTCGATTCGTCAGTCAATGACAGTCATTTAGTCTTGAGATACTTTGGTTTAGTAAATAACCCCAAATATTTTACCTAAATTTTTTTCAGGAACATGCTATCAATTTTGTACAAACTTTGCTGTGTACAAATTTTGTACACACCCGTTACTTAATATCAACAACTTGAAAATAATACTTATTAGTATGCAACAACTAAAGCTTACTAACTAACTGAAGACTAATAACTAATAACTTTAGTCTAATAGAGTGCTAACATAGAAGAGGGGTATTTATCTAGCGCCCGGGATTTAGAATGTTCAGAATGTAGCCCCAGGATGTTCTAGATAAGGACTGAATCAAAATAATTGAAATTAGACCAAGAATACAGAAAGCCTGGTTTGATAAATACAAGTAAAATAACGTGCAATAGAAATCTTAAGACGTCTGTAAAAATTCTGCCGGCCAATTGTTTACATGTTATAAATGAAGCTGTAGCCTGTTTCATTACTGACGAGGAGAGCAGAGCTAAACACATGACGTTTTCCAAAACTTTGTATGACACCACAGACGGGATTCAGCAGACTGACTTAGGACGCAAATAGTGTCCGACAAGAAATATAAATACAAAAGGGAATATTAGAATATCATAAAAATATGAAAAGGGAAACACAAAACCAATTTAACTGAAGTACAGGATGAACCAGTGTTACCACATAACAGACCTCACAATAGAATTATATTAAAAGTACAACAGGTTTTTCCTTTTCCTTATTTCAATTGCATTTTGAATTATTCAGAGTACTTTGCACTACAACCATTGAATCTAATGACATAGAAACTTTCTCGTTTATTATTATGCTTTTTAAACAATTTTGAATACTTCCAAATATAATACAATGTGAAACATTTTATTCTAAAAAATATTTTTATACACAAATAAATAAATATATACATAAGTCTAAAGTAATAATTCAAGAATTTTATTACGTAACGTAACATCCAATGTAATATCTTATTCGGCTTGTAAACGCTGTTCTAACAAAACGTTACGTTTGACACAAATATTGTATCGACTGAAAAGTAAGTGTTTAAGATGTAACGTCTTTTCGCCGCGTTACAAATCCAGGGAACCCCTCGTAATTAAACTCCGTTAATTAGATGGGCTGCCTACGTTGTAACAGAATTGATCACAAATAATTAATATAACAAATTACTTACTAACTGTGTAAGGAAACAATGGCAAGGTATACAATTGATTTAAGCACTCCTCATATGTGTGTAACAAGAAGACTTCTCTTTATTTAACATTTAAAAACATTTACTGACAGATCCCATGACATTACTAATTCAATTATTAAATTATTTGAAAGGTTTCTTTAAACTTTGGGATCAAACTTGATTCTATATAGCTATACCTCGGATCCGGGTCAACTTTCTGTATTTCTGTAGTTAAGACTTTCAATTATACTCATTTCATGATATTAGCTTGCAAGACTTTCTTTTATTCAACCATTGGAAGAATGGTATTATTCCTTGAATTATATTACTCTACATTAGCATATAAATTGTTACAACGTATGAAGTTAGAATAGTTACATGAAATTCTTAGATTTAATTTATAAGTCTTTACAAAGTTAATAGTTTCAGAAAAGTCTCTTTCAAGATGTGTTGTGTAACAAATATTAGTAACCCTCGATAGACAGGCTATCGAGTCACCTTTTAATTGGTATGCTGAAGACTCGTCCTGGGGTATCCGTCTTGGGAAACAGGAACAGCTACGTCGTCATCTCGGTCAGGTCTTCCTCAGTAAAGGGCTCCAAAGTTCGCAGGTTGAACAATATGTTGTGTAGATATCTATGATGATCTTGTAGATTCTCGGATGTCCTGATCTGCATATTCTGTCACGTGCAGTAGAGTTTGTGGGTTCTGATAGTTCACATCTCCAGGTATGACTTTGGAATTGTTGTTATTTGTTGAAGCACGAAGTCATCTTGTGTTACACTCCTTTTTTTACGTTTCGATTTTTTTACTTTAAATTTCTTGTCTATTTACATGACTATATTAGTTAACACATCCAGATGCTTTAAACAGCTACATCTGGTACACCATCTTAAGGTGAAACAAAATGTAGTTAACATATTTTAAGAGCACAGCTCCTACGTCTATACTGTACGAAGTCACCATTGCAAGAGAGAGAAATTCTGCTCCCTTCGCCTGGTACTGGGCAAAAGTTAGTGGGGCAATTTCCGAGCGAGAATATAGTTCCTAACTATATTTAAATTAACATTTTTATTTATACAAACTATCCCTAAACAAATATACATAATTTAAATCAGTTGTTTTAGCGACTATTTATGTCTTCAGATTTTTAATAATTTAACATCAGTTTTTTTTATCTTATTCTCACTTACACAAGACTCGGAAAACATGTCGAGTCTGGAATCAACAGGACAGCGCCTGCTCACAAGCAAAGGGTTAAATACGATATTAATAACTCTTTACAATTTATCTTTTTATTAGAGTATCTTCTAACTAACTAATTACTGCTTCCTCTCATACTGAGTACATACAGGTATTTTATATTAATACAGTGAGATTTAAATGGCTTAAGAGCTCGCAACCTTAATTTTTAAAAATTTTTTATTTTCTTGATTATTTCTTTTATTTAAATCGTCACAAAGAGAGATTCATTGTTGTCATAATAATCTAAGATAATTCATTTATTTATAGAATTACAAGCTTTATATTATATCTTAAAACAATACACTATACTATGCACGTGTACTTATTTCGGTGAAGGCAAAACGAAAGCCATTTTATTGAAAAAAAATGATTATCTCGCTAAGAATCTGTGTATTAGAAAAATGGTTGTTAATTTTATATTGAAAGTTTAACCAATAACTGTACTACAGAAAACTGTATTTACTTTTTTATTTCTTGCGTATTGTTTGTTTAGAAACATTAAAAGAGAATAGTAAATTGCTGTGTGAAAAAAGTGTTAGGAAGTTTACGAAAATAAAATAAAAACAAGCGTAGGAACCGCTTAGTGGCCAAACAATAAAGCACAATTCTCGGAGGAAATGTGTGTTCTGTGGGCGTCGTCTGTTCTATGTAGAAATTAACGTTACACCTGAGTTGAATTAAAGTAAACATCTTTAACGTAATGAATCCCTATTGTTTTTACGGTTAACATGGAATTATGTTACTTTGTCGGGCACATTTTTAGGTTTTTAGCTACTATAGTTTTAACCAGTGTTCAACGGTTTGTTACAGTATGTACGTTAAATGCAAATAGTTCAACGTACCGTACATCAGGCTCTCCACCTACTCTAAGAGTCAACAAACTTATTGTATTCTGTGTGTGTGTGTGTGTGTGTGTGTGTGTGTGTGTGTGTGTGTGTGTGTGTGTGTGTGTGTGTGTGTGTGTGTGTGTGTGTGTGTGTGTGTGTGTGTGTGTGTGTGTGTGTGTGTGTGTGTGTGTGTGTGTGTGTGTGTGTGTGTGTGTGTGTGTGTGTGTGTGTGTGTGTGTGTGTGGTGTTAGTTTTAAGGACGACTGTACTTAAATTTTATTTTCTTGATTAATTTACACTGAATCGATGTTAATATAATAAGGACGGAATCAAGAAGAATATATAATGACCTTAACTGTACCTTAATCCAACACCTCACCTAGCGACGCAGAACGGGTCTGGCGTTTAATTTTTTATGAGCCAATTTGGTTAGAGAGTCAGCGACCCTACCTATGCAAGCTCTTGATCTTTACCATCTCTGGCCATTCCGAACAATTCGTATTTTCTATCTTATTATTTCCACCTATTATCTGCCCTGAACATTCTCCCGAATAATATCTACTCGGGTTTTTGTTTCCGTATAGTCTCTTCTGAGTAGTGCGTTGATACTCTTTCCCTTCGTTATCATAAATACCAACTTCCCCTCGTTAGCTCTTGGTTTTTCCCAACTCACCACTACCGAAAACAATCAATGTACTAATCTTAATCCGCCTGTCCTTCTATTTTATCCCTTCTATCTTAATTAAAACTCAGCAACTGGCAGTTAGTCGTGAATTTTCAACTCCAATAATCCTTTGAATGTAAACAAAGAAGTAGTTTCCAGGCCGCAAACACCGGAGTAGATGGACAGAATTGAAGTAGTGGACGCCTTACGCTGTGAAAGGTGTTGAAAATAACATTGATGATGACGAACATAGAGTATGTATAAAATATTGTCACTTAAAATTTAAATATATTATTTTTTGTACTTAAAGGAAAACAAAATTTCAGACAAAACTACACTTCTCCCAAGTGATTCAGAATTGGTGTTTTCTTCATAGATAATTGCCTCTAGGTTACTTTCCTCTTTTGATTATATAACGTATTGCCTCTGAGGACAGACGTTAATGACATAACTTACAGATACTTTAAAATATATTCTATGTTTTGTAATTGTCCTGTTTCCCCTTTTCACTGTTGTGTTCAGCAGGAAATAGATGTTTTATTCTTCGTATTATTTGAATTAGCAGCCATCCTTACTATTTCTTTTATGAAGTTGTTAAACTGCTACAATTTTTTGTTCAGACAAAGCTTTTCGTCATCTCTGACATCATCAGGTCTTGAACAACGTGATAATAGCAATATGTGGTCATCATCAAGAAAACGCAGTAAACGGAAATTAATTCAGGCCAAGAGAACTGATAGAAGCAACCTGCAGTCCAAAAAATCTAAGCGAAAAAGTAAGAGAACAACTTCATCAGGAGTAAAACAGCTTGCTGAAGATACGTCGTCTGTACAAGATGAAAATAAAGATATTTTTGAAGATGATGGTGAAGACTTTGAGGAAAACAGTGATGAAGGGAAAGATGAATTTAGTGGTGAAAAAGATGCATCTAAAGAAGACTGTCAGAATATTTGGGGTATTAAATGTAATATGTGTAATATTGTACTGTCGTTCAAATCACATTTCGATTCTCATTATCGTAATAAGTACAATACAAAACCTGTATATACCTGTTCATTCTGCAATAAAACAATGGAAAAATATAGTACATTTCGATCACGTTGTTATCGACATATTACTGAAGGCAGACAAGGTGTCAATATTATGATAAAGGTTTTAGTCTCCGTAGCATGCTGGATCAACATGTCCTGACTAAACATACTGAGGTGAAACCATTCATTTGTGAAAGTTGTGGTAAAGGATTTGTAACACAGTCTAGTCTAAACAATCACCTGAAAAAACATCAGGATTGTGAGAAACAAGAGTTCCCATGTACAGAGTGTGGTAAAATTTTGTATACAAGAGGAGGACTGATGTCACACATGAATGCTCACACGCTGGGCAGAAGGTTCATGTGTGATCTGTGCGGTAAAACATTCACGCAGAAAGTCAACATGCAGCACCATGTAAAACTGCACTCGGGAGAACGTCCATTTGCCTGTGATAAATGTTTTGATGTCTACGCAGCGTACAACGAGCTTTATTATGTTTTTAAAGTCTTCTTCCGGTATGGACCGCTTCAAAAATGTCTTGTATGACAACGTTTCACTTATATTATATAATGAGTATCCTCAGGTCTATGTGACAGTCGCTGTAATACAAGACATTTTTGACGCGGTCCGTACAGGAAGAAGACTTTAAAAACATAATGGACACCGGCCGCGGAAGCCTACGTAAGAATTTAAAGAGCTTCATCTTCAGCAAACGCAACCTGACCATTAGCAAACTCAAAGTGGAATAAGTGTAGTCTCTAAGGTTTTATCCACCTGACACGAGAAAATAATATTTTATTAAATGGGAATTAAATGTGTTATGTATCCTCGATGTGTAGGCGTAGCGATGTGCCGTAACTAGGAGTACGGCAAGTTTGGTTATATTGATCTGGGCGATAATTTCATGCGGTTGTGTAGTTCGCCTTGGACAGTGGACTCTCCCGCTATCTGTGAGACGTTGCGGCAAGTGTTTGTTCTATTGAATCGGTTGCTTTCGTTGGGTTGCGTATGTTGGCGCTATCTGTCTGTGACTACGGGCATCTGTACTTTTTGTTCCCGCTGCTAGAGTGCGCCTACTGTACTTCGTCGTGGTTTGTAGAGCGCCTTTGGAAATCGGTCGGTGAGTTATCAGCTGTGGAGAGAGTTTGTCTTGACTGGATGAGTGGGTCGATGAGCTGTTCGGATCGGGAGCTGCTCTCGCCACGTGCGATCTGAGAGGTCCGCGTTTGACCAGTTTTTGGTTTAACTTTTTATGGCGGGGTGTGTTAAATTAGCTATGGCCGGCTAAATAAAAGTGTGCTGACGGGGTCCCTCGTCCCGGCGGACGCCCCCGTATGAAAAGACCAAGATGTGTGCGTAAGTATTTGGGGAACTCGTACACCACGTGCTTGCACCATTAAACAGGTATGAAGTGTGCAAATTATTAACTTTTGCCGGGGATGCGCTTTGCGCTGCTCGTTTTGGAGTCAAGTGGGCTCTGGCCTTTCTTTTAACACAGAAAAAAAAAAGGGACCATAGTTTCTTAATTCTGGAGTTGTGTCTTTTCATCGTACACTTGTAAGCTAACATGCACGTTTCTGCAGAACTTGAATAGCTTCTCATATTTCCCTCTAATGATGAGTGACAGTGTATTTGATGTGCAAAACTTTTTGTACCCACAGAAAAAAAAAAGTAACAAAAAATAAAACTTAAGAAAATATGTTAAGAATTAGCCAAGGGGTTCATGTGGCTCAGTGAAGCAAAATTCAATCGAGTTCCTTAATTGCTTTTTGAATGGTTCAGTGTGTTCATGTAATTGTCTTGTGTTGTCCATATACGCATGTAATGTCCAGTACAATTTTTTTCCCTATAATCTGTGTGGAACTTATATTGTGGCTGCCTTTTTTATTGAAACGTGTAAATCTGGTTGTGAAAAGAGTTGCAGTCCACCTACAGTGGTAACCATATATTACCTTGTGCTAGAACAGTAATTCAAAAGTATTCAACCTATTACATAAAAAAAAAAAAACTGAACTGTTGTACAAGAGGAAATTTTACTATTTATATATTTATAATGTTTGTAGATGTATAGGCTCATAATTTTATGCACCACATATTTTTACCTTCTGAGAGATATATGTAACTGATTACCTGATAGTTTTTTTTTTATAATTGTGCACTCTGAAATCTGTAAGCCTTGGGGCTACTCCAGTTTATTCAGGTTTAGGGCAAGGGGAGCATGCACATGTGAGTTCCACACAAGTATATATATATAATTATCTATCTTATTTTGCATGATACTTTATTGATTAGAGGAGTCTCCTTTCTAGTGTGTGAGATTAGATTTCAGAGGGCGCATGTTGTTGGGTAATGTAATTGTTTAAATTGTTGTGGCCGTAATGTTTGTTAATGCTTGTTAAATGTCTTATATATTTTATATAATTTTCAGTATGCCCTGTAAGAGATTTTAAATGTTTTATATATTTTATAGAATTTTCAGTATGCCCTGTAAGAGATTTTAAATATTTTATATATTTTATAGAATTTTCAGTATGCCATGTAGGGGTTTGTAGATGTTATATATATTTATATAATTTTCATGGTATATTTCTTAAATAATAAATGTTGAATATTTTGAAATTTTAAATTCTGGTTACCCGGTCAGAGATTTTAAATATTTACATATTTTCTATTATTCTAATAGAATACCTTCAGTCTGGACACTATGTATCATTGTAAGAAAAACATGTAATCTTTTGCTGATATTTTACAGATTTTATATGTTTCTCATGGTATACTTTCGAATATTGATTAGTGAATATTTCACATACTTATATATTGTAATGGATTAACTTACAGCCTGATTTTTATGAAATTTTCATTGTGACAAAACAAAAGATGATCGTTTCAATAAACTTGTTATTTTTTCGAAATTTTAAAATTGAGGTCACCTCATTCGTCCAATTCCCCAATGGACCTAGCATGTGGATATTCTTCCACTAGGAGGCATCTCCTAGTTCAAATGAACAAGTGAGCCGGTCATCAAGGTAAGTTGTGGTTTTTTGTTGACATTTATTTTTCGGATGTCAAACTTGGAAAGTTTAAAATTTTGTTGTGACGTCATGGGTGATGATCGGCTAACAAATGGTAGCAGAGCGTGGTTGGACGTAGTCCTGGCCACCTCTGAACTGAAATTTGGAAATGTATGAGGTGACCTCAAAATCTTAGTCGGACAAGTTCTGTCAAGTGTGATGTTTTTTTAGTGTTGTAAATCTTGGTCTTTGGGTGCGGTTGCCGGGCCGGGACCCCTGGGGGGGTTGAGTACAGCCTGGCGATTTCTGATTGTACCTTGGGGTGTTCTTTAGTGTTTATCTGTTTGTTTGTGTTCGTGTGTGGTCATTGTTGTCTTTGTTGTCTTATGGCACTTCATCGTGGTCTTCGTTGTTGGTCCGGTGCCGGGTCGGGGACCCTGAGGCACCTTGATTGTCAGCTCTTGTTGGATTCAGTCTCTTGTTGTTTGATTCTATGGCAGAGCAGGAGCAGAGTAGGAGTCGGCGTGAAGGCCGCGGTCTGGTGCCCGAATGTTTCACGAAGGACGAACTTCAGTTCGGGATACGTTTGCGGGGTTGGGTTCCCCAGAGGGATGTGGCGTCCTTGCGGCGTCAACTGCGGGAACTGCTGGTGGGGGACGCTCCCACCCGGAGAGACGAAATTGAGGATTTGGAGGAGGAGCTGGCCTTGTGTGCGGACAAGTGGACCGAGTTCTCCACCTTGATGGAGGACTCGGAATATATGGGGAGTTCCACCCGTGTTTGGCAGCGGGTGACCCAAAGGATGCACCACTTGTCCACTCGCCTGAGTAATTTTCTGTTGCAGGATGATCTGGAGGAGAAGGGTAGGCGGACGGCATCGGCCCTGCAGTCAAATGTTGGTCTACCTGGGTAGGCTCCCGAAAGCCCTAGTAACCTTAAGGAGATGCCCACGCGCCAAACCGTGGCCACTGAGCGGGTGGGTCTCCTGGGGGAGGCTTGTAGCGCTCTGGTGGAGGAACGTCCGTCTATTTCGGTGGGCAGTCGCCCCCAGGGATTTCAGGGGGATCATGTGGAAGCCCCTCGAGGGCTGAGTACAGCCCTTGCCAGTGTTAAGTACGAATCGTTGCCGAACCCCATTTATGACCTCCTCCGTCGGCTTCCAGTGGTCGACGGTTTGGACCTTGACCAGATTGTCAAATTCCTTGAAGGGGTTTTCGGCATTTTTGATTTCCCTGGGGTGACCGGCGTTGCCCTGTTAAATATGATTTACCCGTATTGTCGGGCGCCCCTGCTGGATCGTGTGGTCTGGCATCTGGGCGCGGGCGGGGATTTTGAGGCGTTCCGCAAGGATGTGTTGGAACTGTTTATGCCCGGGAGGCTGCGTGACCGGATGCGTCAACGATTATTTTACAAAGTTCAGGGGCACGGGGAACAGTTGAACGTATTTATCAATTCAATCAAAAGTGCTGCCCGTGTGCTGCGGGTGGACGTGTCGGAGGCTGAGGTGGTGCGGGTTATCTTGGAGGGCCTCAATCCGCAGGAGAGGTCAAGGTTGGAGTTTTTGGAGCGACCGCGCAGCTTTTCTGATCTTAGCGGAGCTTGTGTCTTCGCCTGCACCATCCAGATGAACGATGAGGCTCGCTCCGGCCGTTCCGATTTCCCTGTCCCCTGTTCCTCATCTGGTCAGCAGCGGCCTACCCGGGAGCCACGTGGTGGCAACCCTTTCAAAGAGCAACGTGGTAGCAACTCTGAGAGGCGAGAATTCCGTTGCTATTCCTGTGGTAAGATGGGGCACTTGGCCCGGAATTGTCCTCTCAAACGTTCGGAGGTATCGCGGGAGAACCGTCCTTCAAAAAACGGCCTGCGTGAAGGGGATTGAGGGGACGCCGGTCCCTCCCCACGTGTGGTAGCGGTGTCGCATCCCAGGTCCCGTTATGTGCCGTTGAGACGGGACACTCATCCGGGGAGTCCGATCCCAAGCCGATTCTTCCGGGTCTCTCCGTGTGTCCATTTTTGGAGCTGGAGGTTGGGAAGGGCCGGGTTAGGGCCCTGGTGGACTCCGGATCGGCACGGTGTCTTATCTCCTACCGTGTTTACCAGCAGTTGGTCCGGGAGTCATTGATCCGGTCGAATACTCCTTCGTCGGTGGTATGTTGGACGGCCTCGAGGGAGGTTTTGCCGACCTCCAAATTGGTGGCGTTTAAATTTAAAATAAATCATTTTTCGTGGGTTTGGGAGTTTCTTGTGGCCCCGAATCTGAGCGTAGACTGTATTGTGGGTGCGGATTTTATTGTGAAAAGTGGCCTGGTTCTCGATATCCAGGGGCACGTATGCTTCTTTAAGTTCAACCGTGCCGTACGCATCCCCTTTCTTGGATATCGGGATGAGGCGGGGGAAGGTCTTGAAGAACTTCAACCCCCGGCGTACATTAATAATTTAAGCCCATCTCTACAGACCACTTTCCGTAAATTGTGTGATGAGTTCCCCGAGGTGCTGACCGCCAACCTCGGACTCACTCACAATTTGGAGTATCGTATCCGTCTGTGCGACTCCGCGGTTGTCCGTTCGCACCCGTATAAATTCGCTTCGCCTAAAATGACCATCTTGCGTGAGAAGGTGCAAGAATTGTTGGACCAGGGGGTTATTGAACCCTCCACGTCGGCCTATGCCAGTCCAGCATTCCTGGTGCCTAAACCGGGAGGGAAGCATAGGCTGGTCATTGATTATCGTAAATTGAACCAAAATATTGAAGTAGAGTCGGTGCCCCTCCCGGACCTGCATTCGGCCTTTGACTGGTTTTCGCAGGTCCGATATTTCACCATTTTCGACTTGAATTCAGCATACCACCAGATACCCTTACACAAGGATTCTCGGCCGTTCACTGCCTTTTGCGTGCCGTGGAACTTGTACCAATACAAGAGAGTCCCCATGGGACTGGCGGTTGGTACGCAGACGTTAACCCGTCTATTAGACTCTGTGTTCCACGACATTAAATTCCAGTATGTGTTTAATTATCTGGACGATCTGCTCATTTACAGCTCCACTCTAGAAGAACACATGAACCATCTCCGTGAGGTGTTGTGTCGCTTGAGGCGCGCGGGGCTTACGGTGAATCCCGACAAGGTGAAATTTGCCCAGGAGGAAATTTCTTTCCTCGGTCACCTTGTCTCTCATAAAGGGGTCACGGTTGATCCGGAGAGGACGCAGGCAATCCGGGATTTTCCTCCTCCTCGGGATGCTAAAGGGGTGGCCCGCTTCGTGGGTATGGTGACTTTTTACCGGCGGTTCATCCCGGGGGCTGCCGAGATTGCGGCTCCCCTAAATTCCTTAAGGAAAAAAGGGGCCAAATTCGTGTGGGGAGATGCGCAGCAACGTGCCTTCGAGTCCCTAAAGGAGTCCATTTTGTCGCCGCCCGTGCTTCGGATGCCCGATTTCACGAAGCCTTTCATTGTGCAATCCGACGCCAGCTCTGTGGCGATCGGGGCCGTGCTCTCTCAGGAGGTGGATGGTGCTCGGCAGTCAGTTGCATTTGTATCCAGGACTCTTACCAACCCTGAAAAGAAATCCTCGGTATACGAGTTAGAGTGTTTGGCGGTAGTCTTCGCCCTTGACAAGTTTAGGAAATATTTGGAACACGCTGAGTTCCTCTTAGAGACGGACAATCAGGCTCTCTCGTGGCTTCTGGCGCACCCCCGTCAACTGGGTAAACTTGGCCGCTGGGTGGTCAAGATCTCTTCTTTTAAGTTTCGGGCACAACATATAAGGGGGACCCAAAATGTTGTTGCCGACGCTCTGTCCCGTATGTATCACCTACCCAGTGAGGAGCCAATAAATGAACCCTGAGCCGTACTCCTGGAGTTCCCCCTCGCCTTCACGGAAGTTATCCCTCATCAGCTTGATGATGAGGTGTTGGGTCCTATCATCGATAAAATCAAATCAGGCGAGATGAAGGCTCCATATCATCTGTCCAAGGGCGTACTCTGCTGCCGGGAACGTAGAGGACGGGTTCCTAAGATAGTGCTGCCGAGCAAGTTGGTGCCCATGGTCTTCCAATATTATCATAATTCCCCGGTTGGAGGCCATTTGGGTGTTTCAAAGACCATCACCGCGATCAGAAAAAACTTCATCTGGAAAGGCATGGACCGGGACATCGCCACCCGGGTGAAGTGTTGTCATCTGTGCAGTCTGAGCAAGCCCGCTCAGAACACCAAGTTGGGGTTGCTGTCTTCTGGGGTGGCTGGCAGACCGATGGAGAAGGTTTTCATCGACTACGTGGGTCCTTTCCCGCGTAGCAAGGCCGGGAATTCGTTCCTCCTTGTTTGTGTGGACGCCTTCTCCAAGTATGTCTGGCTACTTCCCTTGCGTCAGGCTAGTACTGCCAATACCATCGTAGCCCTTCACACCAGTATTTTTCAGCATTTCGGGCTTCCCTCCATCATTGTCTCAGACAATGGCCCTCAATTCATCTCGAGGCAATTCCGGAACATGTGTTTCAGGCACGGCATTCGGCATGTAACCACTTTCCCCTACCACCCGCAACCTTCCCACGCTGAGCGATTCAATCGCAATCTGAGATCCGCTCTTATCGCCTATCACGCGGAGCAGCAGAATACGTGGGACCATAATCTCCAGTGGTTACAGATGGCGTTCAATTCGTCCCTTCATGAAAGCCATCGTGCCGTGCCTTTTGAGGTCATGTTTGGTTTCTCCCGCTCATCCCTTGGTAATTTGCCGAAACTGGAGGATCTTCTCCCGGATTCGCCGAACGAGGGGGTCGTTCACAGGTGGAAAGATGTGAGGAGAGCCCTGCTCCGATCGCACGAGCGCGTGTGGCGTCGCTATAACGCTGGGAGAGTCCCCAACCCTTTTAAGGTGGGACAGCTGGTTTATTGCAGGAGCCACCCGCTCAGCTCTAAGGTGGAGGGTCGCGCTGCCAAGCTCTGCTATAGATGGTTGGGACCCTTCCGGATTTCTGAGTTTGTCTCGCCCGTCACAGCCAGCCTGGTGGGTCCGGAGGATGGGATGAAGGTGAGGAGGGCCCATGTGTCCAATTTGAAGGCGTGTGCGCAGATGGAGCGTCCGTGAGAGGTGAATTGGTATTGTTTACCCCTGTTGGAATTAGTTAGGGTCCTCGGGTTTGGTTTTCGGGGGGCTTCACTGGAGGGATTGTGTTTTATGGTTTTACTTTTTAGCGTTTTATTGTTTTATTTTTTTATCGGTATTTTAGCTCCTCTCCTTTCCTTTCTTCTTTCTTTTGCTTTAGGCCGCGGCCGCTCACACTCCCCGTATCTTCTACACTCACACACACCCACCTACACACACGCACACAACTTGTCCTTCCTTCTGGTGTCCTTTCGTTTTCAACTTCCGCCTGGTTTTATCTTTTTATTGGTTTTTAGCCAGTCCCCGCTTTCCCTCCGGTGGTGGCGGTCCCGGTATCGTCCAACCCGTTGGACTCTTTTGTTGTGGGGGTGTGCCGTACCTAGGAGTACTGCAAGTTTGGTTATATTGATCTGGGCGATAATTTCATGCGGTTGTGTAGTTCGCCTTGGACAGTGGACTCTCCCGCTATCTGTGAGACGTTGCGGCAAGTGTTTGTTCTATTGAATCGGTTGCTTTCGTTGGGTTGCGTATGTTGGCGCTATCTGTCTGTGACTACGGGCATCTGTACTTTTTGTTCCCGCTGCTAGAGTGCGCCTACTGTACTTCGTCGTGGTTTGTAGAGAGCCTTTGGAAATCGGTCGGTGAGTTATCAGCTGTGGAGAGAGTTTGTCTTGACTGGATGAGTGGGTCGATGAGCTGTTCGGATCGGGAGCTGCTCTCGCCACGTGCGATCTGAGAGGTCCGCGTTGACCAGTTTTTGGTTTAACTTTTTATGCCGGGGTGTGTTAAATTAGCTATGGCCGGCTAAATAAAAGTGTGCTGACGGGGTCCCTCGTCTTGGCGGACGCCCCCGTATGAAAAGACCAACATGTGTGCGTAAGTATTTGCGGAAATCGTACACCACGTGCTTGCACCATTAAACAGGTATGAAGTGTGCAAATTATTAACTTTTGCCGGGGATGCGCTTTGCGCTGCTCGTTTTGGAGTCAAGTGGCCTCTGGCCTTTCTTTTAAGACAAAAAAGAAAACGGGACCATAGTTTCTTAATTCTGGAGTTTTGTCTTTTCATGGTACACTTGTAAGCTAACATGCACGTTTCTGCAGAACTTGAATAGCTTCTCATATTTCTCTCTAATGATGAGTGACAGTGTATTTGATGTGCAAAACTTTTTGTACCCACAGAAAAAAAAATACAACTTAAGAAAATATGTTAAGAATTAGCCAAGGGGTTCATGTGGCTCAGTGAAGCAAAATTCAATCGAGTTCCTTAATTGCTTTTTGAATGGTTCAGTGTGTTCATTTAATTGTCTTGTGTTGTCCATATACGCATGTAATGTCCAGTACAATTTTTTTTCCCTATAATCTGTGTGGAACTTATATTGTGGCTGCCTTTTTTATTGGAACGTGTAAATCTGGTTGTGAAAAGAGTTGCAGTCCACCTACAGTGGTAACCATATATTACCTTGTGCTAGAACAGTAATTCGAAAGTATTCAACCTATTACATAAAAAAAAAAAAAAAAAAAAAAAAAAAAAAAAAAAAAACTGAACTGTTGTACAAGAGGAAATTTTACTATTTATATATTTATAATGTTTGTAGATGTATAGGCTCATAATTTTATGCACCACATATTTTTACCTTCTGAGAGATATATGTAACTGATTACCTGATAGTTTTTTTTTTATAATTGTGCACTCTGAAATCTGTAAGCCTTGGGGCTACTCCAGTTTATTCAGGTTTAGGGCAAGGGGAGCATGCACATGTGAGTTCCACACAAGTATATATATATAATTATCTATCTTATTTTGCATGATACTTTATTGATTAGAGGAGTCTCCTTTCTAGTGTGTGAGATTAGATTTCAGAGGGCGCATGTTGTTGGGTAATGTAATTGTTTAAATTGTTGTGGCCGTAATGCTTGTTAATGCTTGTTAAATGTCTTATATATTTTATATAATTTTCAGTATGCCCTGTAAGAGATTTTAAATGTTTTATATATTTTATAGAATTTTCAGTATGCCATGTAAGAGATTTTAAATGTTTTATATATGTTATATAATTTTCAGTATGCCATGTAGGGGTTTGTAGATGTTATATATATTTATATAATTTTCATGGTATATTTCTTAAATAATAAATGTTGAATATTTTGAAATTTTAAATTCTGGTTACCCGGTCAGAGATTTTAAATATTTACATATTTTCTATTATTCTAATAGAATACCTTCAGTCTGGACACTATGTATCATTGTAAGAAAAACATGTAATCTTTTGCTGATATTTTACAGATTTTATATTTTTCTCATGGTATACTTTCGAATATTGAATAGTGAATATTTCACATACTTATACATTGTAATGGATTAACTTACAGCCTGATTCTTATGAAATTTTAATTGTGACAAAACAAAAGATGATCGTTTCAATAAACTTGTTATTTTTTCGAAATTTTAAAATTGAGGTCACCTCATTCGTCCAATTCCCCAATGGACCTAGCATGTGGATATTCTTCCACTAGGAGGCATCTCCTAGTTCAAATGAACAAGTGAGCCGGTCATCAAGGTAAGTTGTGGTTTTTTGTTGAAATTTATGTTTCGGATGTCAAACTTGGAAAGTTTAAAACTTTGTTGTGA
Organism: Magicicada septendecula; assembly: GCA_034769895.1. Lineage (NCBI taxonomy): Eukaryota > Metazoa > Arthropoda > Insecta > Hemiptera > Cicadidae > Magicicada > Magicicada septendecula. The sequence goes on along the minus strand of CM068374.1, from coordinate 113,483,639 downwards.
CGTCATGGGTGATGAGCGGCTAAGCGATATTGTGGATGACAAAATGTGATAACTGCATTGACCGTTTGTATTGTCTGTTAACAGCGATCTCACAGCAAAACTCGGAGATATCCCGTCTGCAGGAAGAATTGAATCAGCTGAGATCTTCTACTACTAGACCGAGGCAAATACACGTGGAACGGCATCTGGACAGTGGAAACGCGTGTTACTATATACATGTATCTCATTGAACATGGTCACATACACAAAAATCGTCTTCATTTTCACTTTGAGTTTTGAACTGTCGTGTTGGACTGCACGCATTCGTTGGATACATTTTTGATGTAAAGATTTTATTCTATTTTGTCACAGTGTGCAAATAATAAAGTCGATTGCAAATTAAAATAATACATAACTACATTCAGTGCGAACTCTTCCCTTTCCTATCCACTGTAGTTAATTATTTTGTTTACAAAAGTCCGTCAAAAGTTTGGTGTGCTATTATTATTCGCGCTGTAGTTGATCGAGTCTTCGTTTGCTTCTCTACAGTTAAATGGTCTTCTTTCTTAGTAGTCACCTACTAGGAAACGACATCAGTCCCCTGAAGACGAACACTCCACACTGGGAAGTCGAAACGTCAGGCATTTGCAACAATAGACCACAGCTCGCCAACCAATCAGTGACTGCGAACGTTAATGTGTGAACTCTAGGTACTTTCCCAATACCTACTACTTTCCGATATTTCTATTATGCGATAGTTGGCATCGATATGTAGTGAATATAACATATAACTTTAGTTAGACAACAGAAATCGTGAAAATATATCTGTGTATGTTATAAAATTGTTTGTTAACGATTGCAATCGTTTTCCAATTTCATATTTTTTTACAAAAATTATATTTAATATTATTTCTAGCACCAACTTTGATCTGGGCCTGTGACGCCAAAAGTTGATGTTAGGTTAACAGGCAAACTGAAAGTAAACATGAAAATCAGTAGGCCTTTAAAATAATATTTGCTTTTTGTGATAATAAACCAAGTCACTCCCAAACCACGTAAAAATACCAACTCGAAGTGAGGCGGTGACCACCCCTTGCCACTTTACTTGATATCATCAAAGTAATTTTCAGAAAATCACCCACTTCCCATTCAAGTAGGCCTACCCTCTCCATTTATAGACATCTGATTTACCATTTTACAGCGGATTAACAAGACTTTATTTTCCGGGCAGATATTTATCAAAATTAAGTAATTTACTCTTTCAAATAATTAATGCTTGATGCCTTTACTTGGTGAAAATCCATTGTAAATTATAGTAAAAAATAAAACCATAAAATAGTTTTAGTGATTTCCACTCGTCTAGTGGAAATTCGACGAGTGGAAATCACTAAAACTATTTTATGGTTTTATATTTTACTATAATTTACTTTACTCTTGTTAAAACACAAAACAATGACAAGTGTTTTGCAGAGAAGTCGCATTTAAACAGACACTACAGTTATCACAGTGAGATGAGACCGTTTAAATGTCCAGTGTGTTCCAAAATGTACAAAACCGAACGTTGTCTTAAAGTTCACAACATGGTCCATGCTCAGGCCAGGCCATATGTCTGTACTTATTGCAACAAAGGCTTCCTCAGTATAACAAAACTTAAGCAACACTGCAATATACACACAGGAGAACGACCGTATGTTTGCAAGTACTGTGATCGCACATTTACGAACTTTCCAAACTGGTTAAAACACACCCGAAGACGGCACAAAGTTGACCACCGCACAGGTTTAAGTATTTCAATGAAAGAACCAGCGGCACAGAAAATTAACATCAATCCAGAAAATGAACAACAGAAACAACAACAACAACTCCCCCACCACAACCATCACCAACAACAAGAACAACCATTACCAGCACCATCGGCACCTGAGCAGCACCATCCACAGATACAATCCCTTCCACAACAAATCATGTCAACATCAGCATCATTATTGCATTATTGGGGTGCAGGAGCGAGGTGTTAATGAACAGTTGGGTGTACACCACTTGGTGCAGGCATCATCAGAGATGGTGTGCATGAACACGTCAACAGAAACAGTGAACTTTGTACCTTCGTATTTGTCAACAAATCCAACGAGTATACATTATCCTGATCAGAACATGATGAGTTCACATCACGAAATATTGCCTTTGTGAAACTAGCTATTTTTATTATATTTACTATCGTTGTTCAAGACCTGCTGATGTCAGAGATGACGAAAAGCTTTGTCTGAACAAAAAATTGTAGCAGTTTAGCAACTTCATAAAAGAAATAGGAAATAGATGATTATGAGATAAATTTGCAAGATTCTTAACCTAGCGTCTACGATAATATACAAAGTTGCCTATGAAAACATCGTATTTTGTAACCTTTACAACCTTGCATGTTTTTTTTTAAACAGATATAGGTCTGTATAGCAGCGCTACATGCTGGTGTATTTAGGAGAATCTGCACTTGCTTTTACGAAAATTAATTCTTTTATTGGTACGACAAGTTTTACACATAAAAACATTCATAAATTACTCTTTTCATATATACTCCAAATAAACCGCGCTTTTTTCCGGTTTTAAATCCAACTCAAAACAACAGCTATTTAAATTTGTGTAATGTTTAAAGTTCTTTAATATAATTAATTGGCAGTTAATTAAATAAAATAACGCTCTTTGAAAATATTTTTAACTTTTATATTAAAACTTTTACTGTATTTACAAAAGGTAATATGAATTATAAATCGAGTTTTCTAATACTTTTCAATAATATGAGTTTTTGTAATTATTAAAATGTTTTAACGTTTACGAAATATTTACATATTAGTAAATATGTATCTAGGGTCTGGATTAAGAATTTAAAAGATCTACATAGGCCAGACAGGAAGATCTTTTTCATCCAGATTTTATGAACACACCAAAGCACTCACCAATATTAACATACACTCCACATATGCCACACATATCCACACAGAAAACCACAGTTACACCAGTATAAAAACAACCTTAAAATTTTACACTTCCTACCCAAAAGTCGAAAACTTAACACCACAGAACAATTCGAAATATACAAACACAACAAAACACAACCCAACAACATACTCAATGACTAATTACAATCTAAATCAAACACACTAATTGACACAGTAATAAACAACACCTACAACAATTCAAACTCCTACGCCAATCCCCTCCACCTCCACCCACACATAACCTGTTAAATAATACCGTTATACATAGAATTACCGACAGCTTGAACATTCTGTATCCAAAAAACTCACTGACGAAGGAGCACACCACTCCGAAACGACCGTATGATTTGTGCCGTGGTTATATTAAAAGGTAAACGCCACGGCCAGTTTAATTGTATTTCCTTACGTTCGGTGTGTTATCGCTGCATGTTACAATGCCCACCTTCGATATCTAGAATTAGTCGGTCGCCGCGACCTTGATCGGTGACGTCATTTGGTTGGCAGTGGCGTTTGTGCTTGACAACGAGATTTATACAGCAACGTTTTAAAGTTTTATAAGTTCACGCAGCGTCTACTCTCGCCACTCTTTCTCTTTCAACTTTGTGCTGCTTGGATCGTGACGGTGTACCGTGATTTTCTACTATGAGCCTATAATTCGATAAAGAGCTTCAAGTGAGCCAGTATTAACGGTTTACTTTTTAATATTAATTTAATTGGGGCTTGTGTGTGTAAAATGTAACGATTGTGTGTGTGCGTGTGTGTGTGTGTGTGGCTTAGGCTGTCCATGTTCGTTCCGGTATAAATACAAGCACGTGGGAAAGTTATTTTGAAGTAAATTTAAAGAAATAATGTTAGAGACAGTGTAAACTTAAAACAAAAGAATTAAATGAGTTATGAAATTATAATTGCGGTTCCACTGAAGTCTGGTTATTAATTGAAATAGTTTGTAAATGTTATAGCAGAGACCACGTGCTCGTCAGTCATTCATAATGTGAAGTTAAACATACAAGGTAACCCATACAAATTTTTAAGCTTAAAGTGTAATGATTTCTGTGTGACAAAGTGAAATTTAAAATTCAGATTAATAGCTTGAAGGGTGATTTTGACTGGGGTTAATGGCAAGCATCTGTTGTATTGAAACTATAGCGGTGTGCGTGATCTGAGTGCATTGACAACGGAATGTAGGGGTGGTATGTTCACTTCTCTGAATCAAATATAAAAATAAAATTTTTCACAGGTTTCCCCGCTTTAGTCGGGAGAAAAGGAGTCGACGAGATGGGTACTCAACATATTCTCCCATCCGCAGAGCGGTGAGTAAGGAGCCCCAACGCTGCACGCCATGCGACATCATTCTTCGCACCCTACTTTAAATGCAGGAATCTCTTTAATGTAATCTGAAAGATCAGGTGGGAACTTTCCTTTTTATTATATATACATCACACACGAAATACTCCGCTGGTTACCAGGTAACACACACAGAGAAACTCAGTTCTAGAAATTAGACTCATGCTTCAGAGTTAACATTACCTTAACATGTTTTGTGAAGACATATTAAAGTGGATATAGTGATGACTGTGTTATGAATAGGTTATAAGTATTCGTGTATTAATCTTGCATGATGTCAAGGTTTGTAAAGAAAACCAATTTTGAAATTCATTTATTAACAAAAATCCAGACCTTAATAAAATGTAATACCCGGACAGTACTTGCATCTACCTGTCATGTGACTTGTGATCCTGCACGTTCTAATTTTCGGTTCTGTCTAATCTAAATTAATACTCCTGTTGATTTAGTTATTTATTATTTGGTTCGCTTGACGATTCAATATATAATAAAGACAACAAATTTTTAGTAATTAATTAACAAAAAATAAACAAAAAATTTTTAATAATTAATTAACAAACTTCAACCTCTGTTTAATGTGATCACTAGTTTCGATTTCAATGTTATCTTGCCCCTCGTGTTATTAATCCAAGTGCTGGGGACGCGTAGATGAAGGTATTTGAAAACACTTAAGTAATTATTTTTTTAATTTTAATTATTATCTACTGATAATGGATTGTCATCTTTAAGTACTTATAATTATCTCGTGTGGATTAATTGTTCAAGCATTATGAATGCAAATGAAAAAATCTTTTGAAAGTAAAATACTCTGTGTTTAGTAGTTTGGTATGACATTATTTAATCTTCAGAGATATTTTGGAAATATTATTGTTGCAATCCAACCACCATGGTGCTTTAAAGAAATATTTAAATTGATGTTAAGCATTAAGGAAGACTCAAACCAAAGAATGTAATTGTAAAAGAAATTGTTTCGAAATCAAGAAGCATAAATAAAATCTTTCTGCTGTTAATCAAGTGTTTTCTTGCAAGACCTGTCACGATGAGCTCAGCACATTTTATTTCAATCTAGGCCACGCGCCTAGTCTTAAATATTAAGTGACGCCTTCCCAGAATAACAAAAACAAAAAAATTAATTTTTTTGGAGATTAGAAAAAGGGGTGTTAAAATAAAGAATTTAGGGTGGCGTTCCAGAGTGAAAACAACAAGTAAGTTTACAAGTGACAGTTCCATTCAACACTAATAATTATTAAGTACTGTAAACAAAGAAGAGATGAACATTCAAAACAATTTAAAAGAGAATGTATGTAGTGGTGGGCGGCATAGTTTAGTTTAGTTTTGTATTAAAATGGGGCGTTGCTGGTCTCTGGCATTTCTTGTGTGAACTTGCGTCAGTGTGGGTGTGCTTTCCGGTTCTGTTCAGCAGACTTAGTGGATAAGTAGTGGTACTTTTCATATAATTATTTCTATAGTTGAACTTAACTTTGTAGATGATGGTGGTTTATTAATTTTTTTGGTGGTTCACTCTTGTTTGTGAACGAGTGTCGGGTAGGCTTAAGTTTATATTCAACATACTAGTTTAACTTACACCTAAATACAACCACAGATTGTTTACTAGTCAAAACGTTGTGAGATAAATTCTATCAATAAGAATAGACCAACTTAACCCTTCTGATAAGGTTCGTGCACCATTGAAAGTTAGGTTTAAGATCGTATGGGTATCTTTTATTCTACATTTCATGAAATGTTTATCTCATTGTAATGTACACAGTTTGGAGTACAGTAATAATTGTTCAAAGTAAGTAAATCAAATTATTAAATTCTTATATGCTTTCCGTAATGTGTATCAGAACACATGCCTGCATATTTTTTATACTCGAAATATTGTTCTCTGCGAAACAAGTAATTAAACTTGTAAAGGCGTTGTGGCTGTTACCTTAATGAAGTAAAACACAAATTAAAGAGAAAATGTTAGAACACCTGGTTTAAATGGTGGCAAACATGGGACCATTTGTTGGGGCGTAAAAGTGTAATTTATTGAGCAATTAGGGCTGGAAGTTCCTCTCTTACAGCAGTTCCTCTCTTAATGCTCTATGTAGCCGTTTATCCTAATTGTTTTAATTAGCCTGATATGATTTTCACGAGCGGAAAATATTCTTCAAGAAAAATAATTTTCTTAGCAATTTTCTTAACAATTCTTTAAATTGCTTAAGTTTGATAAGTGTATAATAGTTAGTTTGTCAAACCAAAAAATTTCATACATTGTTTCCTACTACATTTTCTGTAAAAATTTTGTAAGGCAAAATTTGATTACCCTTTACTTATATACCTATCTTGCAATCTAAAACATTTTTGTGGTTTTTTGGCAGTGCTTTATAGCACTACAAACTAGTGTTCGCCGAGAGACTCTAATAATTGACCAATTATAGCCGAATCGTTCCCTCACGTGACCCGTACTTCTTGTTTCCTCTTTATTTATCGCATTTTCATGTAGTCTATAAAATTTGGCTTTTTACAGTTACAGTTTACCGTGTGAGTGCTACGCTGAACAAATGTAGTGGTATTATAATCAATTTTCTCCTTCACACCGGTGAAACAGTATTTCAGTAAAAACCAACTTATATTTAAAATGGACAAATAACAAAGTGTACCGATTACGCGTGGGACGTGATGCGATGACAAACAAGTGTGTGTTGAACTATTCGCGTAGGTTAATATAGTTTTATCCAACTAAGTAAATCCGATGATTGAAAAAGTTTCATAATCAATATTGGGAACCGACGCACAATTTTAGATAATAATATTTATTCATACGCCATGGAATCAATATTCAGTATCTTCAACCTTTAGCAGTCTTTCCTACTTATTCTCCTCACTCAATTTCTCTCTCTCACTCTCTCTCTCTCTCTCTCTCTCTCTCTCTCTCTCTCTCTCTCTCTCTCTCTCTCTCTCTCTCTCTCTCTCTCTCTCTCTGTATAACACTGAGTGATGACAACTGAAGTTGAACGTGCACATCATATTCAAATGCCTAACAAATATCAGTCTATTCTAGTGTTCCCAAGCGTAGTCGGAGGAGTCTCTACGTATTTCTACTCACATACTCTAACGAGCGATTGGATACATCGGCGTTGAAATCACCTCAGAGCATGATGGGCATCGCGGAATTTCGAGTTGCGTTCGGTATCACCTCACGTACAGACTCATGTATCTACAGAAAAGTTTCGATATGAACCATGAAGACACTGGGATGTATGTAGACCGGGGCCATTAGAAAATTAGACGGTCTGACGGAATCTTCAACGAAGCTTGTGTCACCGATGTAGCTAAGCTCCGTCCGGTTGAAGTGTGAGCGATGGTCATGGTCACGCATTCGGTGGTACTTCCAACGAAGTAGCAATGGATTCGCTATACAATCAACACCCGCGTATAACCGGTAGTCGAACATGCTAAAAACATAATTACTTTTTAATAAATATTTTCCTACTCCGTTTACTTCCTTTTACTTCATTTACTATGTTTTTTATCTATTTTTTCTTACCTGTGTAAACCGTATAGACAATTTTTTTTCTTTTGTATTCTTTTTTATTTTTTATAGCCTAAAGGTACCATATAAAAAATAAAAAAGAATACAATAGAAAATTGAATTATAGGTACCATTAGAAAAACAATATATGTATATAAAAATACATCACATTATCATTCGTATAGGAAAATTAATAAGGCAATTTTCTACAAGACATTTTGTATTATCAGAAACTAAAACTTAAAAATACTGGTAAAAAAAATAATAACTTGTTTCCTATGTTCCTAGGCTAACAGTCCCTTGTTGGTAAATAAAAACAAAAAAAAGATCAAATACATGAGTTTTAACAGAAAAACAGTGGTCGCAGACTTATCTCCGGGGTAAACGCTGTCTGCTTGCTAAACGAGTAACTTGTTTTACGCTGGCATTAAACGCTACACCTGAGGTGAATTAAGTAACACCGCTTGTTTAACGCGGCAGCTGCTTGGTTGCTGTTGGTGTTGTTTCTCCAATTGTTGTTGCTTTCTCGAATATATTTTCCCCAACACACGTCCTTCCATTTACACAGTAGCAGAAATAACGTTATAAGTATGTGTTAGTGCGCTTAACAATAATAATTCTAGCCTGTTTTGCTTACTACACAATGATAATCTTAAATTTTAATACAATTTAAACAAACAAGTTTACGTTAGGTTTGTTGATTTTCCTGACGATATAAATTTTTTTATGAGATTAGATACTCCGTATTTCCACATCAATTATTAGAAATCAAATTAAATATTTTAATAGATAAATCCAACTGTTCTAGCCTTTAGAACACTAATATTCTTCTTCTTCTTCTTCTTCTTCTTCTTCTTCTTCTTCTTCTTCTTCTTCTTCTTCTTCTTCTTCTTCTTCTTCTTCTTCTTCTTCTTCTTCTTCTTCTTCTTCTTCTTCTTCCTCCTCCTCCTCCCTCCTCCTCCTCCTCCTCCTCCTCTCCTTTCTCCTTCTCCTTCTCCTTCTCCTTCTCCTTCTCCTTCTTCTTCTTCTTCTTCTTCTTCTTCTTCTTTTTCTTCTTCCTCCTCCTCCTCCTCCTCCTCCTCCTGCCTTCTTCACTATATTGCTTGGACTATAGCCCGTTCCGACTTCACACAGTCTCTGACCATTTATTTCCAAGGTCTTCCACGGTCTCTCGTCCCCACTGGCCTATATTCAAACGCTTTGTTTTAGGAATACGCGTGTCTACCGTGTGTTCTAAATGGGACGTCTATTTCTGCCTGCATTCCTTTACTCTCTCCAGAATCGAGTGTAACTTCAGGTCTTTTCTTATGTCGTCGTTTCATAGATGATCTCCCAAACTACATCCCTTAACTGCTCTTATTTATTTCCGAGGCCTGTATTTTTAAAATATCTTTTTACAGGAGAGTTCATGTTTCACATCCATATTATTAAAGTAGGCATCATCATCAATATTTACAGTTTCAGCCTAGATTATTTAGGCCCGTGTTAGCCGCAGAAAACACAGAGAAAAGCTGCTTATTCTAGTTGCGTCCAGACCACTAACGAGTTTTGCCAACAGGCGAGCAATTGTGATTGGCCGTCAGGGTTAGCAAATCCTTCTCCCGCATAAGTAAGAGGATAGTCCGGTGGCATTTCTACAAAGAGGAATAAATCCCTCTTGTCAAATGTTAAATTTCTTTCAATTATTGTAATATATTTCACCAATTACCGTACGATATGCCAATAATAATTACTCACTGACTAATATTAAGTAAGAACAAGTAGACAGTATAATAATGTTAATTGTTAAAGCGTAATTAACAACTTTAATTAATTAAGTTTTTGGCAGCACATAATATATCCGTGGGTTTTATTAACGTATGGTAATCATTAACGTAATGATAACCATACGTTTTATTAACGTAAGGTTGCAGCCGGACCAAAACGTTTCGATTTCCTAGCAGAAGAAGAAAGGTTGGCATTGTGAATCAATTTGATAACGATCATTGTTATTAGTAGATAGGCGAACTACTAAGACAAAATGTATTTCTCTTTCTGAAATTTACTTATAAGCGAATAGTGAATATGATACGTAGATTATGAAGAGAAAGAAATTTCAATTTCAAAATAGTCATAAGTTATATGTACATGGAAAATCGTAATTCTGAACGCTGCCCTAAAGGTAGCACAGGCTTTTTATTACACTTGACACTTACAATGGCATACTTTAATCTGTGACAAGTGAGGCAACCTTTGTTAGTCTGTACTTACCTTGTATTAATCATTAGTTTATAACTAGTCATTTTTAGAATTCAAAAGTACTGACAAGTAAAAGTATTAATATTAAGCAAGCTTAAAAAAATTTATGTCAAATTAAGGTAAAAACAAAACAACCAAGAACAGGTAGGTGCAGTCAAGTTGAAAACAATATAGGGAATATATTACCCCCCACGGAGCTGCTGTCTGCTTTCTCACCCAGTAACATGTTTTATGACCGCGTTAAACACAACACCCGAGTTGAATTACGTAAAAGCGTTTGATTAACACAGCAGCACGTTTCTGGTTTTTTTATTTCACAGTTGTACTGTAGTTTTAAACAAAATAGTTCTAGTTTATTAGTCGTGACCTGCCACTTTCTGCCCGAGTGTGTCCTGACTTTATAAGAATAAATACAGTAGGAATCATTAACATTACTACTTTTTTCAACATGTGGAAAATAAATTACCAGCGTCTATACAAAAACCGTAAATTTCTTATATACAAGGGTCTTAAATAAAGACACTTTCCCTTCCTGTATGACATATTAAGTGACTTATTAACTTTACAATAAACACATTATTTTTCTTCTAATTGAAATTATTTGTTTCTATTTTAAAAGATGCAAATTTTTTTTAAATACAAAGAACGTTTGATAAATATTTCACGCATGGTATGTTTGCTCTAAGTATACAATCACACATATTTATGATATTTTTGTATTTACATACATATACAAACAAAGATTACAATTTCATTAGTGATCAAAATTAAAAATGACTTTTTACAACTGGAGACAAATACATTTTAATTTTTCTTATAACTGGTCATCTAAATATGCTATTATTACCAAAATAAGTTATTAAAAAGCGGTATCATTTAGTATTAATTTCTGAAGAATACTTCCATTATCTGTAATTAAGGCGAGGTAGCCCGTTCTTATACACAACATGCAGAACGAGGCCGAGGACAGATTCCTGAAGTACGCATGCGGCGACAGGTCGAACTGTAGAGCGCGACCCATCGACGCTTACCCTGAAGATGCGGTAGCTGAAATACGACCGGATGAAAATCCAACAGAGGCGTGATGCGAGCCAGCAGGAGACTCTTGAACACCTTTGAGATGACTGGCAGGAGAGAGATTGGCAGTTATCTTAAGGAAGCATACGAGGCTTTAGAATCATGACGATATTGGCTGTTTTCCACACGCGGGATTGGCTGAAACACCCACGTTTCACATTATAAACAGGCCTCTGTGAGACTCTGGATGATTGGCAGAGAAGATGGAAACAGAGCACTAAATGTAGGACTACTTATGATTACATCCCGACATCCGGGAAAGAATTAACTTTCCTTTGAATACCAACCACTATGCCACTCAGTTTTTATCTGGCCACGGAAATTTTAAAGCAAAGTTGGCGGAGTTTTAGATTGGTTGAAGATCCTTGGTGCGCCACATGTGGAGAAGGAACAGAAGAAACTGCGTGGCATGTGCTGGCGGAGTGCCCTGCTTACACGGACGAACGCCTGGAGTTAGTGGAGTTTTGGTATGGTTATCCTGGAGAGAACAAGAGGGAGATTCTCTGTTGGAATCCGGATCTCTTCAGATTCTTTACGAGAGTTGCCCCAAAAGTAGGAAGTGCAAAAGATGATCATCAAGAATAAATAGGAATAGGGTCGCCTACCCCAGTGTCAAGGGGGCGGGAGAGAAAGATGGTCGGTGGATCGACACTGTTCTGGACAAATAGAACAAGGTGGACCTTGGTAGGTATAGCCCGGTGACAGAAGCCTTGGGCAATAAGTCTTCGTGACTTGCGAGCTAGAGGGGTGGTGGTGAGAACGTGGGGGCTTCGGCCCCGACCATCTGTCCCGCAGTAGCTACGTAAAGAGACTGGGCCTGAAAGCGTCGTTTGGCGCCGGGATCACGGATTTGTTGCTATCTGCGGCGGAGCTAGCGCCAGAGACCGTCGGGGAAGCGAGAGGAGCGATGCGGCCAAGCCGGCGGAGTTGGTGTCACGGTAAAATGTTGGCTCCGCGGTGTTGCCCTATGACTATGGGGTGACGGACCGCATTGGTAGGCTGCTTAGAAGGCAAGGCGTAAGACCGATATTCAAGGTGACAAGGAATATTCGTACACGAATTTTAATTCGAATTTAATACTCTTACATTATTGTAGTAAGGGTCGTTATATGGATGCATGGGAAGAATTTGAAATCTATAGTGGACATAATAACCCAGTTACACATGATGGCATACTTAACGATAAATTAAATTTCAAATCAAAATCGCTATATGACACCGCGCTACAATCGATTATGAGATAACACACGGCGCGACACGCGTTTGCTCAGAGTCCAGTGGGCCTTACGTAGTGCACTGTGTCGGACGTTTGTATAGGTTTTACAATTGTACATATGTGTGTTTTTTGTGTTTTTGTGAATATTAATATTTGATGATTTCCTTGTGAGTGATAACTATCTGATGAACGGTCATATGACTCGAAACGCGTCATAAATATACAACTTGAAGTCACTGGACGGTTCCAATAAGGTAAATCATTACTATATAAAGTGACTTGGACCGTATAAAATAATCTTTAAAAAAAGAAAAATCCATCAGTTCTTGAGGCCGACGAAGGACTTCAGAGACCCGCTGTCGTAGTGTAAAGTCTACGGGGTTCCCTGCTCGGCCAGGTTGAAATCGGAACCACGAAGCTTAATGTCTGCACTGGCGTGGGTGAACATAGCCGCTACTGTCGATTGAGGTAGCCGGAGAAGTCTGTCGTGGCGGAGCACGCGCTCGCCAATGCTGACCACCGGATCCTCTTCGATGAGACAACGCTTATGTCGGCGGTGAGTGCGTTCTTCCCTCGCCTTTATATGGAGTCCGTCCAGATCCAGAAACCTGCTGCGATTGCTATGATAAGTTCTGACATATCTGGCCAAAGCCAAATGGCGTGGAGAGCTTTCGGAGGTAAGGCCGATTTACGATGGTTCACCTGGACGTTTTAATCCATGACATCTTGGACCAACTCCTGAAGAAGTGTGGCACGGTTGGTACGGATGGAAGATCCAGATCGTCACGAGTGGTGACGGAGTCCGCTGGGATTGATGGTAACCTCTGAGAGAGCTCGTGATGATAGAAGCGCCAGTTGACCCTCCTAGCAGAACCAACGGGAGGTCGGGGTGAAGCCGACACGTCTCGAACAGTTACGAGCAGGAGCGAAGTACAGGTACTCTCCTACCTTTAACTGAAAAATACGTTCACCCTGGTACCACAATAATGTCAGATAAATGGCGTGCATACCAGGGAATTAGCAGCATTTACGGATATACACATTCAACTGTAAATCACAGTTACAACTTTGTTGCTCCATCAAGTGGAGCTCACACGTAAGGGATTGAAAGCACTTTGCGTTCCTTCAAACAGAGGAACAAAGTTGAGTGTGGGACTAGTAGGAATTGAGCGGATTCCTACTTGTGTAAATTTATGTGGATAAACCGTCATCAAAACCGAGATCTGTTTGAAGCAATGCTAATAAACATTAAAGGCTTCTGTGCATCCACAAACTTTGATAACGCAAATAATAACGTAAATAACGCAAGGTAAATAAAATAATGCAATCTATGTAAAATTATGTAAATAATTCAAAGTAAATAATGGTAGGTAATATCATTAGAATAATGTAAAACTAATAAAATAATGTAAAATAATTGTGAAAATAAAATTTAAAAAATATTCCCTCCTGAATAAAAGATAATGCATTCACATATCTTGGCACGTTAGTGACTGCCAACAACGAAATTCAATTGGAGGTTGGACAGAGAATATTAGCCGCCAACAGATGATATTTTGGGCTTCAAATATACATAAGAAACAGATATATTTCTCAAACCGCAAAGATACGACTGTACAAATTTTTTTGAAGACCTGTCCTGACATATGGACCTGAGTGTTGGACACTGACAAAGCATAATGACATGTCCCTGCTGAGTTCTGAGAAGCGAATTTTGAGAAGAATTTTTAGAGCAGTACAAAAAGGACAAAACTGGAGGCAGCGTACCAATTACGAATTCATGGATATGTACAACGATATGGACATGGCTCATATTATTAAAGTGGGCCGACTCAGTTGGTTTGGTCTTGTCTCAAGGATGTCAGAAGAGAGAGGACTTATGGAAGGAGAAGGACTGGCAGACCAAGAGTCCTTGCGGTGCGCGGTGGGCGGATGGAGTGGCGGCCGATGCCCGGACTATGTTGAGAGTGCGAGACTGGCAGACGGCAGCGTTGGATGGCGATCGGTGTTGAAGGAGGCCATGATCCCTTGAGGGTTGTAGTGCCTGGAAAGGAAGTAAGAATAAAAGAGAAAATGACAAAAAAATTAAAATTATAAACAAAATAAAAAGAATAGAAGGCGTGCGTGTAGTGGTTTGCTAACCACTCCGTTACTGTGGGAGTAGTGACTGGCGGGATCGTTGGTGGGGAGTCGTGCCCGCTTCGTGAACGCTGGGATAGTTGTTTTGTAGACACTAGCGAAAAAGACTCCTCGTTTTCAACACAAAATTGTAATTTTGTTTTATAGTAGATTTAAACATAATAAATGCTTATGGCATCTCATAAAGCGCTTAACGTGCTTTTTTCATCATGTAATCCAAATGTTTGGTGACAGATGGTATAGGACATAGCCTATTTTGAGCCATCTGATAATGTATTAAAAGTTTTTCTTTCACCGTGCGTGTGCCGTACACGTGTTTTCTTGCTTGTTCAGACCTTGCAGTTGTTGAACATGATCGCGGACGCTATCCTAGTCACAGTAGTTCTTTGTTTAAAACTATTATTTTTTTAAGTACACCAACACGTTTCAACTTTAATGTGTTCCACACTTCGCAAATCTTTAAATAAGATGAGCATCAGCTAGCTTTGTTTCACCTAGCATTATATCAGCTTGCAAAAACGTTTTCAGGCACAGTGTTCAGAAAACAATTTTCAAACAATGATTTTTCTGAAGAGAGCCATGAAGTAAATCTTATAAAATTAAAATCTTGAGCTATGATATTGATAAGGAAAGAACCACTCCAGCTACCTTCTCTAAGCTTGGTGTCCGGCAAAAGTTAAATAAATTTGTATTATTTAGTAATGTTTAATGTAAACAATTTTTATACAATTAATACGTATAAAATTAAGTAAAAAAAAAAATAATGTAAATTAGCATTGATTAATTGAACACTTTATCGACCATGGCGAGCGTATACGCCAGCTTCTTTTACGCAAAAAACATTTTAAAGTTTACGGCTCACGTCTTTAATTCTTTGTTTCCCTTATTCTTATCTTTATTCGTCTGGCTTCAACATTAGATGTTCATAAATAAGAACGCAACAGAACTTAGCGATAAACTGAAATAATGTGTTACAATACTGAAAACTTACATTGAAACAATGTATTTATTTTAGAACAGAACTCATCAAAAACCTCCCACTTTGGTGTCATTAATGGTTAAAATGACATAGCTATACCATTTAACACAAAATGTGCTCCGCTAAAGAAACAAAAGCTATAACAAAGCAGAAAAGTTAGACTTTGTACAGGTACAGTGTATAGGCGCAGTGTTCTTGACCCTGATGCAGCGGTTAGACCGAATTCAGTGAATGCAGTACGCGATCCATATAGTATACACCGATGGTTAACGCTAATTCGTGATATTCCCGACAAAGCCAGAGATGATAAATTTTTGCAGAATAAACACATTCTGCATTGCGATACACGGTTCGATGTGGTCATCAAATGACGTTATGTCGGTCCCAAAAATCTGACAGATGGCGGAGTAATAAAAAAAAGACTATCGCACAGAAATCTCATTGTGCAAGACAGTGTGTAGAATATAGATAGTACAATGTCAGATGAGCGCAAATTGAGGAAGTTAAAGAATGCGTGGTTATTTCTAAAAAGACCCCAATTGTCAAACCACCGTTCGTTATCGCCTTCCTACAACTGCTGACTAGAAACATTTACGCGTATAATCAGTCTGTCAAAATATAATGCGTCTACTGGGCCGATAACATGATCCGGAGGCGTCTTTCAAATA
Source organism: Magicicada septendecula (assembly GCA_034769895.1). NCBI lineage: Eukaryota > Metazoa > Arthropoda > Insecta > Hemiptera > Cicadidae > Magicicada > Magicicada septendecula. The sequence goes on along the minus strand of CM068374.1, from coordinate 113,467,486 downwards.
CCGTGAAGTGTGATAAATAGCGGTATATCTATGGAGTGTATCTATTCGGACGTCACAAACGAATATGACTTTCTTTAAATATGTTACATAAACACCCCGCAAAGCAGAGCCATTTCCGAAGAAAGTAATTTATCCTACCTCTATTCAAGGTGTAATTTGATTGTAGATAGTGAATATAATTGACTAGAAAGATCTCACAACTTGATAAAGACAGCAGGCAAAACAGTGATTTTGTCTGCACATAATGCAACGAGAGGTCCTAAGCATTTAGTCCAACGCATTAGCCCAATATCTTCATGCGTTTAAATTGTAAGTATAAGAAGGTCGTTCCTGAAAACGACGACTAAAACCAAGTGTCTCATATTCGGTAGGAGAGGTTGTATTCCATTACATTCCGGCGGCGTATTTCAAAAACCGTCAAGTGTATGGCAAATTGAGGTATAACTATGGAATGTGTCTATATAGACTTCAGTCAATGAGGCTTATTTCGTTACATAAGTGGTATAATTATTCATAAAAATGTCAGAAACACTTCCTCACAGAACCAGGTTAACAAGAATCTGCAGACGCTCTAATGAACACAGATCTTGGTTATAACTTACTAGAAAGATCTCATAACGTGAAAACGACAACATCCGACAAAATGATTTCGTCTGAATATAATTTTAAAAGAGTAGATAGAAGAGGGTATAATGTAGGATTCATTCACATATTTGTCACACTCAGGTCAATAACAAAAGCTACAGAAGTAGAATAAAGAGTCTACATAAGTCTATTAACGTAAAATAAAGTTTGCAGTTTAGGCATTTGGCCGGCTGGTCCCTCTTTCCACAGTCCTTCACATCATGGTCTTCCATGCAATGTGCACAAGCCTGCTCTCACTCACAGCGCTTCGAAATGTGGCCATACGCCACTTATAACATCTAACAACCGGGTTGTAATCTTTGACCCGACAGGACTGCCATCCCACGAAAAGACGATCACGCCTTCTCAGGACATTTCTAACCCAAGCCGAGCACTCGATCGCCCAATCTGATGTAGTATCGTTTCTGTTCTTGCTCGCGTTCTTATGTACCCACTTGAAATCTTTCAACTGCTCTTTTGAGATAAGTCCATCCGCGTTTTGAGCATATATGTCTTCAATGAGTCGGCGCGGTAACTTTCCATATCATAAAAGCTTGGGGCTTCTCTTCATTGGTGTATCAATTATCGGTCACTTGGAATTCAGGGCTTCACATTATTGCAACATTTTTAATTGGTCCGTTTTATCCTTCTCAATAATCAAACAAATAACGGTTGACTCTCTTATGACTTGGATGGTTAAGGACAAGATGTGCCTACTGGTACCCTCCATGCAATCTTGGGGCGGGCCGGGCAACTTAGCCTTGTGGGGTTCCTCTTGGGGCTACACTTGTGTGGGTCTGGAAGGGAGCACTAGGTGGCTTCCATGTTTCGCAAAGGGGTGAAGATGGGATTACAGGGTCATTCATTTCTGTCATGTAGAGGACCCTGACCAATCTCCCCCTTTTCTCCTAGAACCCGCCTACGTTTGCTAGTCGCGTAGGTTTTATGCGGACTTAGCCTCCTGAAGCTGGGGAGGTTGAATCCTGGGCGGGCCTAACCTAGAAAGAGGGGTACCTGAACTGGGTGACTCCCAAACTGGTGGAAGGAGTCTAGAGACCTAGCACCGCACAACCGAGACAGGGTGGAAACGCAACTCTGGTTTGGGTGAACCTCGTTTGAGGGGATCCCATCTTAGGGGAGACACTAACCCTGGTGGTGGTACGACGGTCCAGTTACCTAGTTTGGAAGCCACAGTTTGGAGTATGTGTACTCTGGGGGATGAAGCTCCTAAAGGGGTAAAATCTTCAAGGGGAAGCAAAATTTTAGCAAAAGATCTGGGGGCTGAAGTGGTTCTTAGGGGTCGGGTACTTGCAGGGGCCCGCGCCCGGAATTGGTGACTTGGCCTACCAACTTGCCAGTCCCCCCCCCACGTTCCGAACAGCCGGCGTGGTGGCGTTCCCCGGTTTAGCTTGCCGTTGACGGTCACAGGGCATGCCAGTGGGTCCTGGAGGGTTAATGCCGCACTGGCTACTTCCCTAAGGTTGACGCCTCTCGCTAGTGCAAATAATAATGTCTCGGCTTCCGGGAGGCATCCCCTCCCCCGATCGGAAACGTGATGGTTTTGAAATGGATATGCAAAATATTAAAGATGATGGTGATGCCGACTTCTCTGTGGTCGGTGTCCCCTGGGCTACCGTCTTTGCGGTAACTGGTACACCTTGGCCAAAGTTTTAGTACGCCACTACGAGGATGCTCATCCGGCAGCCTGTCTCCGTTTTTGCTGCGACCGATGCTGGTCCCTCTTCGCCAGATGGCACGGGGCCTGCGTTCATTATGCCTGTTGCCTCGCCTCCCCCAAGGGGTCTCCCTGTTTTGACTGCTGTGAACGCAGGTTTCCGACCCAGAGGGGTTTAACCCAGTACCGGAATCACCAGCATCCGGTTGAGAGGAATGCAGAGCGAGCGGTAGACCGGCCAGCCAGGGTCCCTGCAGTTCGAGCCTCGTCGGAATGGTCCGAGGACGAGGACCGTGTTGTGAAAGAAAAAGTATGTTGAGTGTGTTGAACAGGGGAAGGAACAGGGTTATTCCTTGTTTATAGCTAATCATCTTCCCCTAAAGACCGATAAACAAGTGCGGGATAGCGTCTCCATCAAGAAAGGACTTGGCCTCCTTCCTGGGGACAATCCTCGGCCTTCATTTAAATCCGGATGTGGCCCCCGAGGACGCCCGACCTGTAGAGGAACTAATGGTGGTGTACTTGGGGCCGGAGCCCGTAGTAGAAGAAGGTGTACCGGTGGCTCCGATATCACCGGAGCAAAGTACGGCCGTGTGTCCGGTGTCTGATGCCGAATCGCTTGGCCAGCTTGCTGGTGGTGTTGGGGAGTTTGATTCGCCAGACGGTGGGGCGGCATAGTTTGATGGGAGAACGATGAATCTTACGGCCCTTCCTACTGAAGAGGCCCCTTAGGTCAGGTACCTGCGGGGTCTTGATGTCGGTGGGCTGCCACTTGCGCAGCGCATAGTTGCCCTTATTGGTGACCAGATTAACGCAACTGAGTTGGATCGTTTAGTAAACCAGCTGCACAAAGATCTAGTGCAGCTGGGTCGAGATGAGAGAAGAGCCGCTCCTAAAAGGGTGGCAGGCCTGGCCAGCGGCTGAGCGCACGCGTCGTCGGGTGCGTGTTTACGCACGGACGCAGGAGTTCTACCGGCGGAACCCTTCTCGTCTTGCCGAGCTGGTCCTGAACGATAACTTCGGGGACCTGCTCGAGGAGGAAAACACAGTTGATCCGCCGATCAAAGCTGTCCCATATTTTCAAGAGTTTTGAGGCTCCGCTCAGCCTCGCCGACTGGACCTGCCGTTAGATGAGCAAGACGATCGTGATGTGCCAATAATCACGCTTGGGGAGGTCAACGGGAAAATCAGGTGCCTCAAGGTTGGTGGGGCGCCTGGTCCGGATGGCGTTACGGAGGGTGGTCTGTTACAGTGCCGAGGCCTTCCCGAGGTGCTGACTGCCCTTCTCAAAGTCGCCCTATTCGAGGGAGTTTATCCTTTCCTGTGGAGGTCGCACCGGACTACCCTGATCCTTAAGCGTGGTAAGGACCTGAGAAGCCCTGAAAATTGGCGGCCAATCACGATCGCTCCTTTGTTGGCGCGGCTTTTCTCCGGCCTTGTAGAGTCCCGAGTTTCAAAATTCATCGTTCTCTCAGCGCGGGTTTGGACCCGGGCTGGGCTGTCACACAAACTGTGTCGTCCTGGACGAGCTGATCCGTCTGGACAAGAAGGCTAGACTAGTCGGTGTTCTTGTTGATTTTGCTAAGGCCTTCGACACTGTGACAAACGAGGCAATCCAGGTGGCACTGCGCCAACAGCGAGTGCCTCCTCTCCTCTGCCGCCTCATACAGAAGATGTATGACGGGGCGGCCACCCGCCTCGGCTACTTTGGAGTAGATGTGGCCATCCGCCGTGGAGTTATGCAGGGAAACCTACTGTCTCTGCTGCTTTTCAAACTGGTTTTGTATCTACTGCTGCGGCAGCTCCAAGAATGCGAGGACTGTTTCGGACTGGGGGAGGGAAGGCTTGCTGCGATGGTTTATGGGGAGGACGTGACGCTCTTCTCCTCGTCTGGGGAGACCATGAGTAGAATGTTACACGTAACATCGGAATATTTAGAACTTGCCGGGATGGCCCTGTCTGTGGGAAAGTGTGTAGCATTCAAGATCGAGCACCGGGAACACGCTTGGGGAGCGTTGCCCATGCACTTGCCAGTGCGGGGGCGGCGCTCCTTTCCCTCAGTTTGCATGGGACCTTTGAGTATCTGGGGCTCACCTACATGCTTTCCCAAGGCTTCTAAAAGTTTCAACATCTCGGCACCCTCATGGACTCGGTTAGACAGGTGAGGAGACTGTCACTCAAGCCGAGCTGAAGGTGGGCCTAGTCATGCAGTATGTCGACCCTTCCTTTGCCCACCGTCTGACGATCGACGTTCCGCCAACCGACGCACTAGCGAACGCAGACCGTGTTCGCAGACCGTGTTCTGCGTGGTGAGATGAAAAAGATTTTACGTTTTCCTCAGACTACCACCGACTGTGTTTTATGCGCGCACGCGGGATGGTGGGTTGGGTTTCCCTTATCTCGCAAGGCAGATACCTGACGTCAATGAGAGGATTAAGAACAAGTTGGAATTTAATCATTATGGCACACAATTCCATACAGGACATGGGAAATTTAGGAGTTATTTGAATAGGTTTGGAATGTGTGAAACGGATGTTTGTAAGTGGTGTCAGATACCAGATACTCCAGAACATGTCCTGTATGGCTGTTGGAAATATGTTGAACAAAGGGTCAAATTGGTTGAAGGACTGAGTGAGATAGGAGTCAGGTTAGATCTTAGGGAAATATGTCGACGTAAGGATGCGGTGGATATTTTTAATGACATTGCAGCCGAAATAGGTAGGATTAGGGAGGAGCATAGGGTACATGAGGTGGTATAGATAGGAGTAATGAAGAAAGCGCAAACAAGTTGAATGGAATTACAGCACGGGAGAGTAATGTCAGAGACAAAACATGACGTCCTCGCCTCACTCCACCGTCTGAAGGCAGCTCGCTCGATCGCTTCCAGTAACTGAGGACGTCATGTTTTGTCTGCAACTGTAAGTGGTAGAGTCTAGCACAGGGGACGACTGGTACCTTTTTTTTAAAGGCGAGAAGCTTAGAAAAAATTGGGAAGACATAATGAATTTAGGAGAGGAATAGGGCTGGCAGTCCCTTTAAACTCCCAAAACAAGAGCCAACCAAAGCCCCGGGTGTGCACTCGAAATGTTGGCAAATGCTGCCTTTGGTAGGTACCCCAGAATAGGGGGCCGACCCGTTGTTGATGGTAGGCTGGTTAGGGCTTGCCCTGGCCTTGCTAAATCAACTTTTCGGGGGTTGGGGAGCCCCGTAGGCAGGGCAAGCCACGTCTGCGCGCGACCGGCACAGGGGGTGAGTCCGGGGCACCCCGGGCACACCACCGATGTTTTGGGTTGGACTTGAGGTTGGTCTGTGGTTTCGGCTGTGGGGCGTCGACTCTGTGTCCGCATTGTGCGGTGGAGTTGGATGCACCTATCTGCTGTTAAATCCTAGATAGTAGATATTCCGTAACCCATGAAGGATTAGAGCTGCACGTCTCAAATCCAAGGGTACTGACCAAAACATCGTCAGGCGCCTGGTCAGCGTTCAGAACAATAGACCTCCCGCTCGACGGAGAGCCGGGGATGGTATAAGCAGAGGCTTGAAACATCTCCGTTATCCTTAGAGAGTTCTGTCCAGCGGGGGAGGCCCGGGTGGGACCCGTTATAGTGGGATTGACATTGCCTGAACCGGTCTTTGACTATTAATGACTATGAAAAGAAGTAAATAATATCTATCTATAATAGGGGGGTGTTATTATTTCATATATAGCAAGTAACAATTTACACGTTATCCGGGAATTCCTAAAAAAAAAGTAGCTCCGCAAACTTGTCTTTCCACCAGGCTAACACCCTTGGGCGGTTACTTTGTTGGTTAAGGGCAAGATGTGCCTACTAATACTCTCCACGCAATTTAGGGGCGGGCCAGGCATCGTCGCCTTGCAGGGTTCCCTATTGGGCCTATACGTGTGTGGATCTGGGTGGGGGCATTGAAGGGCGGGGCTGATACCAGAGGCTAAGACCGGTTGGAAACGTTCTCTGGGTTAGGTGAACCTCGTTTTGAGGGGATGCCTTCTTGAAGGAGACACGAACCCTGGTGGAGACGGGACGTTACATTTACCTAGTTCGGAAGACAGGAGGATGTGCACTCTGGAGGATGAAGCTCCGAAAAGGGTGAAATCTTCTGGGGAAAGCAGAATTCTGGCGGAAGATTTGGGGGCTGATGTGGTTCCTATGGTCGTGTACTTGCAGTGCTCCGCGCCCGTAATTTGTGACTTGGCCTACAATGTTACCAGTCACGTCTCCCACGATCCGAACAGCTGGCATGGTGGCGTACTCCGGATTGGCTTGCCGGGGGACGGTGAGAGGGCATGTCAGTGTGTCCAGGAGGGTTAATGCCTCATTGTCTACTTCCAGAGGGTTGACGCCTCTCGGGGGATTTCCATTGTTAGTCATTAGTGCAAATAATAATGTCTCGACTTTCGGGAGGGATCCCCTCTCACCGGTCGTAATGACCGGAAACGTGATGGTTTTGAAATGGATATGCAAAATATTAATGATGATGGTGATGCCGATCTCTCTGTGGCCGGTGTCCCCTGTGCTGCTTCCCAGTGCCGTCTTTGCTGTTACTGGTACACCTTGGGCAAAGTTTTAGTATGCGACTACGAGGATGCTCATCCTCCAGCTTGTCTCCGGTTTTGCTGCGACCGGTGCTGGTCCCTCATCGCCAGATGGCACGGGGCCTGTGTTCACTATGCCTGTTACCTCGTTCCCCTAAGGGGTTTCCCTTTTCTGACAGCAGTGAACGCAGGTTTCCGACCCAGAGGAGTTTGACCAAGCACCGGAATCGCCAGCAACAGGTTAAGAGGAATGCAGAGCGAGCGGAAGACCGGCCAGCCAGGGTCCCTGCAGTCAGTGCCTCGTCGGTATGGTTCGAGGAAGTGGACCGTTTCGTAAAAGAAAAATATCTTGAGTATGTTGCACAGGGGAAGAAACAGAGTTATTCCTCTTTTATAGCCAATCATCTTCCCCTAAAGACCTATATATAGGTTCGGGATAGGTTCCGCAACTTGAATGGATATGGCCTCTTTCCTTGGGACAATACTTGGCTCCCTTTAAATCCGGATGGGTCCCTCGAGGACGCTTGACCTGTAGAGTAACCCCTGGTGGAGATATTGGGGCTGGAGACCGTAATGAAAGAAGGTGTACCGGTTGCTCCGATACTTCTGGAGCAAAGAACGGCCGTGGGTCCGGTATCTGATGCCAAACCGCATACCCAGTTTGTTGATGGGGTTGGGGAGTCTGAGGCGCCAGACGGTTGGGCGGCATGGATTAATGGGAGAACGGTTAATCTTGCGGCCCGTCCGACTGAAGAGGGCCCGTGGGTCAGGTATCTGTAGGGTCGTGATATCGGTGAGCTGCCACTTGCGTAGCTCATAATAGCCCTTATTGGTGACCAGATTAACACAACTGAGTTGGATCGTTTAGTAGACCAGCTGCACAAATATCTAATGCAGCTGCTTCAAGCTGAGAAAAGAGCCGCTCCTAACAGGGGAGGCTGGCCTGGCCGGCGGGCTGAGCGCATGCCTAGTCGGGTGCGTGTTTACGCACGGACGCAGGAGCTCTACCGGTGGAACCGTTCTCGTCTGGCCGAGCTGGCCCTGAACGCTAACTTTGGCGACCTGCTCGAGGAAATGAACAGAACTGATCCCCCGGTGGATTAATATTTTCAAGAGCTTTGGGACACCATTCAGCCTCGCCAACTGGACCTGTCGTTAGAGGAGCAAGACGGTCGTGATGTGCCAGTAATCACGCTTTGGGAGATCAAAGGGAGACTCAGGCGCCTCAAGGCTGGTGGGGCGCCTGGTCCGGATGGCGCCTGGTCCGAATGTCTGTTACAGTACCGAGGCATTGCCGAGGTGCTGACTGCTCTTTTTAACGTCGCCCTCTTCGGGGGAATTTATCCTTCTACGTGGAGGTCGCATCGGACAACCCAGATCCTTAAGCGTGGTAAGGACCTAAGCGGCCCTGAAAACTGGCGGCCAATTACAATCTCTCGTTTGATGGCGCAGTTTTTCTCCGGCCTCGTAGAGTCCCAAGTCTTAAAATTCACCGTTCTCTCTCCGGCACGTCTATTGATATCGTGCGGTGCCATGTGGACTATGCGCAGCGGGGGAGCCCAGAGGGGAATCGCCATAGTGGGTTTGGCATTGCCTGAACCGGTCTTTGACTTTTAATGACTATGAAAAGAAGTAAAAAATATCTATCTATAATGGGGGGTGTTATTATTTCAAATATAGCAAATAACAATTCACCGGTTATCGGGGAATTGCTGAAAAAAAGTACCTCGCAAACTTGTCTTTCCAACAGGCTAACCCGCTTGGGCGGTTACTTTGATGATTAAGGGCAAGATGGGCCTACTGGTGCCCTCCACACAATCTTGGGGCGGGCCAGGCAACGTCGCCTTGTAGGGTTCCCTATTGGGCCTACATATGTGTGGGTCTGGGTTTGGGTACTACAATAAGTGTAGTCTCCAAGGTTTTATCCACCTGACACGAGAAAATAATATTTTATTAAATGGGAATTAAATGTGTTATGTATCCTCGATGTGTATGCGTAGCGATATTGTGGATGACAAAATGTGATAACTGCATTGACCGTTTGTATTGTCTGTTAACAGCGATCTCACAGCAAAACTCGGAGATATCCCGTCTGCAGGAAGAATTGAATCAGCTGAGATCTTCTACTACTAGACCGAGGCAAATACACGTGGAACGGCATCTGGACAGTGGAAACGCCTGTTACTATATACATGTATCTCATTGAACATGGTCACATACACAAAAATCGTCTTCATTTTCACTTTGAGTTTTGAACTTTCATGTGTTGGACTGCACGCATTCGTTGGATACATTTTTGATGTAAAGATTTTATTCTATTTTGTCACAGTGTGCAAATAATAAAGTCGATTGCAAATTAAAATAAAACATAACTACATTCAGTGCGAACTCTTCCCTTTCCTATCCACTGTAGTTAATTATTTTGTTTACAAAAGTCCGTCAAAAGTTTGGTGTGCTATTATTATTCGCGCTGTAGTTTATCGAGCCTTCGTTTGCTTCTCTACAGTTAAATGGTCTTCTTTCTTAGTAGTCACCTACTAGGAAACGACATCAGTCCCCTGAAGACGAACACCCTACACTGGGAAGTCGAAACGTCCGGCATTTGCAACAATAGACCACAGCTCGCCAACCAATCAGTGACTGCGAACGTTAATGTTTGAACTCTAGGTACTTTCCCAATACCTACTACTTTCCGATATTTCTATTATGCGATAGTTGGCATCGATATGTAGTGAATATAACATATAACTTTAGTTAGACAACAGAAATCGTAAAAATATATCTGTGTATGTTATAAAATAGTTTGTTAACGATTGCAATCGTTTTCCAATTTCATATTTTTTTACAAAAATTATATTTAATATTATTTCTAGCACCAACTTTGATCTGGGCCTGTGACGCCAAAAGTTGATGTTAGGTTAACAGGCAAACTGAAAGTAAACATGAAACCAGTAAGCCTTTAAAATAATATTTGCTTTTTGTGATAATAAACCAAGTCACTCCCAAACCACGTAAAAATACCAAGTCGAAGTGAGGCGGTGACCACCCCTTCCCACTTTACTTGATATCAGCAAAGTAATTTTCAGAAAATCACCCACTTCCCATTCAAGTATGCCTACCCTCTCCATTTATAGACATCTGATTTACCATTTTACAGCGGATTAACAAGACTTTATTTTCGGGGCAGATATTTATCAAAATTAAGTACTTTACTCTTGTTAAAACACAAAACAATGACGAGTGTTTTGCAGAGAAGTCGCATTTAAACAGACACTACAGTTATCACAGTGAGATGAGACCGTTTAAATGTCCAGTGTGTTCCAAAATGTACAAAACCGAACGTTGTCTTAAAGTTCACAACATGGTCCACGCTCAGGCCAGGCCATATGTCTGTACTTATTGTAACAAAGGCTTCCTCAGTATAACAAAACTTAAGCAACACTGCAATATACACACAGGGGAACGACCGTGTGTTTGCAAGTACTGTGATCGCACATTTACGAACTTTCCAAACTGGTTAAAACACACCCGAAGACGGCACAAAGTTGACCACCGCACAGGTTTAAGTATTTCAATGAAAGAACCAGCGGCACAGAAAATTAACATCAATCCAGAAAATGAACAACAGAAACAACAACAACAACTCCCCCACCACAACCATCACCAACAACAAGAACAACCATTACCAGCACCATCGGCACCTGAGCAGCACCATCCACAGATACAATCCCTTCCACAACAAATCATGTCAACATCACCATCATTATTGCATTATTGGGGTGCAGGAGCAAGGTGTTAATGAACAGTTGGGTGTACACCACTTGGTGCAGGCATCATCAGAGATGGTGTGCATGAACACGTCAACAGAAACAGTGAACTTTGTACCCTCGTATTTGTCAACAAATCCAACGAGTATACATTATCCTGATCAGAACATGATGAGTTCACATCACGAAATATTGCCTTTGTGAAACTAGCTATTTTTATTATATTTACTATTGTTGTTCAAGACCTGCTGATGTCAGAGATGACGAAAAGCTTTGTCTGAACAAAAAATTGTAGCAGTTTAGCAACTTCATAAAAGAAATAGGAAATAGATGATTATGAGATAAATTTGCAAGATTCTTAACCTAGCGTCTACGATAATATACAAAGTTGCCTATGAAAACATCGTATTTTGTAACCTTTACAACCTTGCATGTTTTTTTTTAAACAGATATAGGTCTGTATAGCAGCGCTACATGCTGGTGTATTTAGGAGAATCTGCACTTGCTTTTACGAAAATTAATTCTTTTATTGGTACAACAAGTTTTACACATAAAAACATTCATAAATTACTCTTTTCATATATACTCTAAATAAACCGCGCTTTTTTCCGGTTTTAAATCCAACTCAAAACAACAGCTATTTAAATTTGTGTAATGTTTAAAGTTCTTTAATATAATTAATTGGCAGATAATTAAATAAAATAACGCTCATTGAAAATATTTTTAACTTTTATATTAAAACTAAAGGTATTCAATAATATGAGTCTTTGTAATTATTAAAATGTTTTAACGTTTACGAAATATTTACATATTAGTAAATATGTATCTAAGGTCTGGAGTAAGAATTTAAAAGATCTACATAGGCCAGACAGGAAGATCTTTTTCATCCAGATTTTATAAACACACCAAAGCACTCACCAATATTAACATACAATCCACATATGCCACACATATCCACACAGAAAACCACAGTTACACCAGTATAAAAAACAACCTTAAAATTTTACACTTCCTACCCAAAAGTCGAAAACTTAACACCACAGAACAATTTGAAATATACAAACACAACAAAACACAACCCAACAACATACTCAATGACCAATTACAATCTAAATCAAACACATTATTTGACACAGTAATAAACAACACCTACAACAATTCAAACTCCTACGCCAATCCCCTCCACCTCCACCCACACGTAACATGTTAACTAAAAATACCAACGGTATATATTATATAATGAGTATCCTCAGGTCTATGTGACAGTCGCTGTAATACAAGACATTTTTGACGCGGTCCGTACAGGAAGAAGACTTTAAAAACATAATGGACACCGGCCGCGGAAGCCTACGTGAGAATTTAACGAGCTTCATCTTCAGCAAACGCAACCTGACCATTAGTAAACTCAAAGTGGAATAAGTGTAGTCTCCAAGGTTTTATCCACCTGACACGAGAAAATAATATTTTATTAAATGGGAATTAATGTGTTATGTATCCTCGATGTGTAGGCGTAGCGATATTGTGGATGACAAAATGTGATAACTGCATTGACCGTTTGTATTGTCTGTTAACAGCGATCTCACAGCAAAACTCGGAGATATCCCGTCTGCAGGAAGAATTGAATCAGCTGAGATCTTCTACTACTAGACCGAGGCAAATACACGTGGAACGGCATCTGGACAGTGGAAACGCTTGTTACTATATACATGTATCTCATTGAACATGGTCACATACACAAAAATCGTCTTCATTTTCACTTTGAGTTTTCAACTGTCATGTGTTGGACTGCACGCATTCGTTGGATACATTTTTGATGTAAAGATTTTATTCTATTTTGTCACAGTGTGCAAATAATAAAGTCGATTGCAAATTAAAATACATAGAATACATAGAATTACCGACAGCTTGAACATTCTGTATCCAAAAAACTCACTGACGAAGGAGCACACCACTCCGAAACGACCGTATGATTTGTGCCGTGCTTATATTAAAAGGTAAATGCCACGGCCAGTTTAATTGTATTTCCGTACGTTCGGTGTGTTATCGCTGCATGTTACAATGCCCACCTTCGATATCCAGAATTAGTCGGCCGCCGCGACCTTGATCGGTGACGTCATTTGGTTGGCAGTGGCGTTTGTGCTTGACAACGAGATTTATACAGCAACGTTTTTAAGTTTTATAAGTTCACGCAGCGTCTACTCTCGCCTCTCTTTCTCTTTCAACTTTGTGCTGCTTGGATCGTGACGGTGTACCGTGATTGTCTACTATGAGCCTATAATTCGATAAAGAGCTTCAAGTGAGCCAGTATTTGGGGTTTACTTTTTAATATTAATCTAATTGGGGCTTGTGTGTGTAAAATGTAACGAGTGTGTGTGTGTGTGTGTGTGTGTGTGTGTGTGTGGCTTAGGCTGTCCACGTTCGTTCCGGTAAAAATACAATCACGTGGGAAAGTTATTTTGAAGTAAATTTAAAGAAATAATGTTAGAGACAGTGTAAACTTAAAACAAAAGAATTAAATGAGTTATGAAATTATAATTGCGGTTCCACTGAAGTCTGGTTATTAATTGAAATAGTTTGTAAATGTTATAGCAGAGACCACGTGCTCGTCAGTCATTCATAATGTGAAGTTAAACATACAAGGTAACCCATAAAAATTTTTAAGCTTAAAGTGTAATGATTTCTGTGTGACAAAGTGAAATTTAAAATTCAGATTAATAGCTTGAAGGGTGATTTTGACTGGGGTTAATGGCAAGCATCTGTTGTATTGAAACTATAGCGGTGTGCGTGATCTGAGTGCATTGACAACGGAATGTAGGGGTGGTATGTTCACTTCTCTGAATCAAATATAAAAATAAAATTTTTCACAGGTTTCCCCGCTTTAGTCGGGAGAAAAGGAGTCGTCGAGATGGGTACTCAACATATTCTCCCATTCGCAGAGCGGTGAGTAAGGAGCCCCAACGCTGTCACGCCATGCGACATCATTCTTCGCACCCAACTTTAAATGCAGGAAGCTTTTTAATATAATCTGAAAGATCAGGTGGGAACTTTCCTTTTTATTATATATACATCACACACGAAATACTCCGCTGGTTACCAGGTAACATACACAGAGAAACTCAGTTCTAGAAATTAGACTCACGCTTCAGAGTTAACATTACCTGAACATGTTTTGTGAAGACATATTAAAGTGGATATAGTGATGACTGTGTTATGAATAGGTTATAAGTATTCGTGTATTAATCTTGCATGATGTCAAGGTTTGTAAAGAAAACCAATTTTAAAATTCATTTATTAACAAAAATCCAGACCTTAATAAAATGTAATACCCGGACAGTACTTGCATCTGTCATGTGACTTGTGATCCTGCACGTTCTAATTTTCGGTTCTGTCTAATCTAAATTAATACTCCTGTTGATTTAATTATTTATTATTTGGTTCTGCTTGACGATTCAATATATAATAAAAACAACAAATTTTTAGTAATTAATTAACAAAAAATAAACAACAAATTTTTAATAATTAATTAACAAACTTCACCCTCTGTTTAATGTGATCACTAGTTTCGATTTCAATGTTATCTTGCCCCTCGTGTTATTAATCCAAGTGCTGGGGACGCGTAGATGAAGGTATTTGAAAACACTTAAGTAATTATTTTTTTAATTTTAATTATTATCTACTGATAATGGATTGTCATCTTTAAGTACTTATAATTATCTCGTGTGGATTAATTGTTCAAGCATTATGAATGCAAATGAAAAAATCTTTTGAAAGTAAAATACTCTGTGTTTAGTAGTTTGGTATGACATTATTTAAACTTTAGAGATATTTTGGAAATATTATTGTTGCAATCCAACCACCATGGTGCTTTAAAGAAATATTTAAATTGATGTTAAGCATTAAGGAAGACTCAAACCAAAGAATGTAATTGTAAAAGAAATTGTTTCGAAATCAAGAAGCATAAATAAAATCTTTTTGCTGTTAATCAAGTGTTTTCTTGCAAGACCTGTCACGATGAGCTCAGCACATTTTATTTCAATCTAGGCCACGCGCCTAGTCTTAAATATTAAGTGACGCCTTCCCAGAATAACAAAAAAAAAAATTAATTTTTTTGGAGATTAGAAAAAGGGGTGTTAAAATAAAGATTTTGGGGTGGCGTTTCAGAGTGAAAACAACAAGTAAGTTTACAAGTGAAAGTTCCATTCAACACTAATAATTATTAAGTGCTGTAAACAAAGAAGAGATGAACATTCAAAACAATTTAAAAGAGAATGTATGTAGTGGTGGGCGGCATAGTTTAGTTTAGTTTTGTATTTAAATGGGGCTTGCCTCTGGCGTTTCTTGTGTGAACTTGCGTCAGTGTGGGTGTGCTTTCCGGTTCTGTTCAGCAGACTTAGTGGATAAGTAGTGGTACTTTTCATATAATTATTTCTATAGTTGTATTTAACTTTGTAGATGATGGTGGTTTATTAATTTTTTTGGTGGTTCACTCTTGTTTGTGAACGAGTGTCGGGTAGGCTTAAGTTTGTATTCAACATACTAGTTTAACTTACACCTAAATACAACTACAGATTGTTTACTAGTCAAAACGTTGTGAGATAAATTCTATCAATAAGAATAGACCAACTTAACCCTTCTGATAACGTTCGTGCACCATTGAAAGTTAGGTTTAAGATCGTATGGGTATCTTTTATTCTACATTTCATGAAATGCTTATCTCATTGTAATGTACACAGTTTGGAGTACAGTAATAATTGTTCAAAGTAAGTAAATCAAATTATTAAATTCTTATATGCTTTCCGTAATGTGTATCAGAACACATGCCTGCATATTTTTTATACTCATTAATATTGTTCTCTGCGAAACAAGTAATTAAACTTGTAAAGGCGTTGTGGCTGTTACCTTAATGAAGTAAAACACAAATTAAAGAGAAAATGTTAGAACACCTGGTTTAAATGGTGGCAAACATGGGACCATTTGTTGGGGCGTAAAAGTGTAATTTATTGAGCAATTAGGGCTGGAAGTTCCTCTCTTACAGCAGTTCCTCTCTTAATGCTCTATGTAACCGTTTATCTTAATTGTTTTAATTAGCCTGATATGATTTTCACGAGCGGAAAATATTCTTCAAGAAAAATAATTTTCTTATCAATTTTCTTAACAATTCTTTAAATTGCTTAAGTTTGATAAGGGTATAATAGTTAGTTTGTCAAACAAATTATAATTTCATACATTGTTCCCTACTACATTTTCAGTAAAAATTTTGTAAGACAAAATTTGATTACCCTTTACTAATATACCTATCTTGCAATCTAAAACATTTTTGTGGTTTTGTGGCAGTGCTTTATAGCACTACAAACTAGTGTTCGCCGAGAGACTCTAATAATTGACCAATTATAGCCGAATCGTTCCCACACGTGACTCGTATTTCTTGTTTCCTCTTAATTTATCGCATTTTCATGTAGTATTTAAAATTTGGCTTTTTACAGTTACAGTTTACCGTGTGAGTGCTACGCTGAACAAATGTAGTGGTATTATAATCAATTTTCTCCTTCACACCGGTGAAACAGTATTTCAGTAAAAACCAACTTATATTTTAAATGGACAAATAATAAAGTGTACCGATTACGCGTGGGCGTGATGCGATGACAAACAAGTGTGTGTTGAACTATTCGCGTATGTTAATATAGTTTTATCCAACTAAGTAAATCCGATGATTGAAAAAGTTTCGTAATCAATATTAGGAACCGACGCACAATTTTAGAAAATAATATTTATTCATACACCATGGAATCAATATTCAGTATCTTCAACCTTTAGCAGTCTTTCCTACTTATTCTCCTCACTCAATTTCTCTCTCTCTCTCTCTCTCTCTCACTCTCTCTCTCTCTCTCACTCTCTCTCTCTCTCGCTCTCTCTCTCTCTCTCTCTCTCTCTCTCTCTCTCTCTCTCTCTCTCTCTCTCTCTCTCTCTCTCTCTCTCTCACTCTCTCTCTCTCTCTCTCTCTCTGTATAACACTGAGTGATAACAACTGAAGTTGAACGTGCACATCATATTCAAATGCCTAACAAATATCAGTCTATTCTAGTGTTCCCAAGCGTAGTCGGAGGAGTCTCTACGTATTTCTACTCACATACTCTAACGAGCGATTGGATACATCGGCGTTGAAATCACCTCTGAGCATGATGGGCATCGCGGAATTTCGAGTTGCGTTCGGTATCACCTCACGTACAGACTCATGTATCAACAGAAAAGTTTCGATATGAACCATGAAGACACTGGGATGTATGTAGACAGGGGCCATTAGAAAATTAGACGGTCTGACGGAATCTTCAACAAAGCTTGTGTCACCGATGTAGCTTAGCTCCGTCCGGTTGAAGTGTGAGCGATGGTCATGGTCACGCATTCGGTGGTACTTCCAACGAAGTAGCAATGGATTCGCTATACAATCAACACCCGCGTATAACCGGTAGTCAAACATGCTAAAAACATAATTACTTTTTAATAAATATTTTCCTACTCCGTTTACTTCCTTTTACTTCATTTACTATGTTTTTTATCTATTTTTCTTACCTGTGTAAACCGTATAGACATTTTTTTTCTTTTGTATTCTTTTTTATTTTTTATAGCCTAAAGGTACCATATAAAAAATTAAAAAGAATACAATAGAAAATTGAATTATACGTACCATTAGAAAAACAATAAGTGTAAGTATATAAAAATACATCACATTATCATTCGTATATGAAAATTAATAAGGCAATTTTCTACAAGTCATTTTGTATAATCAGAAACTAAAACTTAAAAATACTGGTAAAAAAAATAATAACTTGTTTCCTATTTTCCTAGGCTAACAGTCCCTTGTTGGTAAATAAAAACAAAAAAAAAGATCAAATACATGAGTTTTAACAGAAAAACTGTGGTCGCAGACTTCTCTCCGGGGTAAACGCTGTCTGCTTGCTAAACGAGTAACTTGTTTTATGCTGGCATTAAACGCTACACTTGAGCTGAATTAAGTAACACCGCTTGTTTAACGCGGCAGCTGCTTGGTTGCTCTTGTTTCTGCAAATGTTGTTGCTTTCTCGAATATATTTTCCCCAACACACGTCCTTCCATTTACACAGTAGCAGAAATAACGTTATAAGTATGTGTTAGTGCTCTTAGCAATAATAATTCTAGCCTGTTTTGCTTACTAGACAATGATAATCTTAAATTTTAATACAATTTAAACAAACAAGTTTACGTTAGGTTTGTTGATTTTCCTGACGATATAAATTTTTTTATGAGATTAGATACTCCGTATTTCCACATCAACTATTAGAAATCAAATTAAATATTATAATAGATAGATCCAACTGTTCTAGCCTTTAGAACACTAATAGTCTTCTTCTTCTTCTTCTTCTTCTTCTTTTTCTTCTTCTTCTTCTTCTTCTTCTTCTTCTTCTTCTTCTTCTTCTTCTTCTTCTTCTTCTTCCTCCTCCTCCTCCTCCTCCTCCTCCTCCTCCTCCTCCTCCTTCTCCTTCTCCTTCTCCTTCTCCTTCTCCTTCTCGTTCTTCTTCTTCTTCTCCTTCTTCTTCTTCTTCCTCCTCCTCCTCCTCATCCTGCCTTCTTCACTATATTGCTTGGACTATAGCCCGTTCCGACTTCACACAGTCTCTGACCATTTATTTCCAAGGTCTTCCACGGTCTCTCGTCCCCACTGGCCTATATTCAAACGCTTTGTTTTAGGAATACGCGTGTCTACCGTGCGTTCCACATGGGACGTCTATTTCTGCCTGCATTCCTTTACTCTCTCCAGAATCGAGTGTAACTTCAGGTCTTTTCTTATGTCGTCGTTTCATAGATGATCTCCCAAACTACATCCCTTAACTGCTCTTATTTTATTTCCGAGGCCTGAATTTTTAAAATATCTTTTTATAGGAGAGTTCATGTTTCACATCCATATTATTATAGTAGGCATCATCATCAATATTTACAGTTTCAGCCTAGATTATTTAGGCCCGTGTTAGCCGCAGATAACACAGAGAAAAGCTGCTTATCCTAGTTGCGTCCAGACCACTAAAGAGTTTTGTCAACAGGCGAGCAATTGTGATTGGCCGTCAGGGTTAGCAAAATCCTTCTACCGCATAAGTAAGAGGGTAGTCCGGTGGCATTTCTACAAAGAGGAATAAATCCCTCTTATCAAATGTTAAATTTCTTTCAATTATTGTAATATATTTCACCAATTACCGTACGATATGCCAATAATAATTACTCATTGACTACTATTAAGTAAGAACAAGTAGACAGTATAATAATGTTAATTGTTAAAGCGTAATTAACAACTTTAATTAATTAAGTTTTTGGCAGCACATAATATATCCGTGGGTTTTATTAACGTATGGTAATCATTAACGTAATGCTAACCATACGTTTTATTAACGTAAGGTTGCAGCCGGACCAAAACTTTTCGATTTCCTAGCAGAAGAAGAAAGGTTGGCATTGTGAATCAATTTGATAACGATCATAGTTATTAGTAGATAGGCGAACTACTAAGACAAAATGTATTTCTCTTTCTGAAATTTACTTATTAGCGAATAGTGAATATGATACGTAGATTATGAAGAGAAATACATTTCAATTTCAAAATAGTCATAAGTTATATGTACATGGAAAATCGTAATTCTGACGCTGCCCTAAAGGTAGCACAGGCTTTTTATTACACTTGACACTTACAATGGCATACTTTAATCTGTGACAAGTGAGGCAACCTTTGTTAGTCTGTACTTACCTTGTATTAATCATTAGTTTATAACTAGTCATTTTTAGAATTCAAAAGTACTGACAAGTAAAAGTATTAATATTAAGCAAGCTTAAAAAAATTTATGTCAAATTAATGTAAAAAAAAAAACAACCAAGAACAGGTAGGTGCAAGTTGAAAACAATATAGGGAATATATTTCCCCCCACGGAGCTGCTGTCTGCTTTCTCACCCAGTAACATGTTTTATGACCGCGTTAAACACAACACCCGAGTTGAATTACGTAAAAGCGTTTGATTAACACAGCAGCACGTTTCTGGTTTTTTTATTTCACAGTTGTACTGTAGTTTTAAACAAAATAGTTCTAGTTTATTAGTCGTGACCTGCCACTTTCTGCCCGAGTGTGTCCTGACTTTATAAGAATAAATACAGTAGGAATCATTAACATTACTACTTTTTCCAACATGTGGAAAATAAATTACCAGCGTCTATACAAAAACCGTAAATTTCTTATAGACAAGGGTCTAAAATAAAGACACTTTCCCTTCCTGTACGACTAAATAATTGACTTATTAACTTTACAATAAACACATTATTTTTCTTCTAATTGAAATTATTTTGTTCTATTTTAAAAGATGCAAATTTTTTTAAATACAAAGAACGTTTGGTAAATATTTCACGCATGGTATGTTTGCTCTAAGTACACAATCACACATATTTATGATATTTTTGTATTTACATACATATACAAACAAAGATTACAATTTCATTAGTGATCAAAATTACAAATGACTTTTTACAACTGAAGATAAATACATTTTAATTTTTCTTATAACTGGTCATCTAAATATGCTATTGTTACCAAAATAAGTTATTAAAAAGCGGTATCATTTAGTATCAATTTCTGAAGAATACGTCCATTATCTGTAATTAGGGCGAGGTAGCCCGTTCTTATACACAACATGCAGAACGAGGCCGAGGACAGATTCCTGAAGTACTCATGCGGCGGCGGGTCGAACTGTAGAGCGCGACCCATCGACGCTTACCCTGAAGATACGGTAGCTGAAATACGACCGGATGAAAATCCAACAGAGGCGTGATGCGAGCCAGCAGGAGACGCTTGAACACCTTTGAGATGACTGGCAGGAGAGAGATTGGCAGTTATCTTCCAGGAAGCATACGAGGCTTTAGAATCATGACGATATTGGCTGTTTTCCACACGCGGGATTGGCTGAAACACCCACGTTTCACATTATAAACAGGCCTCTGTGAGACTCTGGACGATTGGCAGAGAAGATGGAAACAGAGCACTAAGTGTAGGACTACTTATGATTACATCCCGACATCCGGGAAAGAATTTACTTTCCTTTGAATACCAACCACTATGCCACTCAGTTTTTATCTGGCCACGGAAATTTTAAAGCAAAGTTGGCGGAGTTTTAGATTGGTTGAAGATCCTTGGTGCGCCACATGTGGAGAAGGAACAGAAGAAACTGCGTGGCATGTGCTGGCGGAGTGCCCTGCTTACACGGACGAACGCCTGGAGTTAGTGGAGTTTTGGTATGGTTATCCTGGAGAGAACAAGAGGGAGATTCTCTGTTGGAATCCGAATCTCTTCAGATTCTTTACGAGAGTTGCCCCAAAAGTAGGAAGTGCAAAAGATGATCATCAAGAATAAATAGGAATAGGGTCGCCTACTCCAGTGTCAAGGGGGCGGGAGAGAGAGATGGTCGGTGGATCGACACTGTTCTGGACAAATAGAACAAGGTGGACCTTGGTAGGTATAGCCCGGTGACAGAAGCCTTGGGCAATAAGTCTTCGTGACTTGCGAGCTAGAGGGGTGGTGGTGAGAACGTGGGGGCTTCGGCCCCGACCATCTGTCCCGCAGTAGCTACGTAAAGAGACTGGGCCTGAAAGCGTCGTTTGGCGCCGGGATCACGGATTTGTCGCTATCTGCGGCGGAGCTAGCGCCACAGACCGTCGGGGAAGCGAGAGGAGCGGTGCGGCCAAGCCGGCGGAGTTGGTGTCACGGGAAAATGTTGGCTCCGCGGTGTTGCCCTATGTCTATGGGGTGACGGACCGCATTGGTAGGCTGCTTAGAAGGCAAGGCGTAAGACTGATATTCAAGGTGACAAGGAATATTCGTACACGAATTTTAATTCGAATTTAATACTCTTACATTATTGTAGTAAGGGTCGTTATATGGATGCATGGGAAGAATTTGAAATCTATAGTGGACATAATATCCCAGTTACTCATGATGGCATACTTAAAGATAAATTAAATTTCAAATCAAACCCGCTATATGACACCGCGCTACAATCGATTACGAGATAACACACGGCGCGACACGCGTTTGCTCAGAGTCCAGTGGACCTTACGCAGTGCACTGTGTCGGATGTTTGTATAGGTTTTACAATTGTACATATGTGTGTTTTTTGTGTTTTTGTGAATTCTATTATTTGATGATTTCCTTGTGAGTGATAACTATCTGATGAAGGGTCATATGACCCGAAACGCGTCATAAATATACAACTTGAAGTCACTGGACGGTTCCAATAAGGTAAATCATTACTATATAAAGTGACTTGGACCGTATAAAATAATCTTTAAAAAAAGAAAAATCCATCAGTTCTTGAGGCCGACGAAGGACTTCAGAGACCCGCTGTCGTCGTGTAAAGTCTACGGGGTTCCCTGCTCGGCCAGGTTAAAATCGGAACCACGAAGCTTAATTTCTGCACTGGCGTGGGTAAACATAGCCGCTACTGTCGATTGAGGCAGCCGGAGAAGTCTGTCGTGGCGGAGCACGCGCTCGCCAATGCTGACCACCGGATCCTCTTCGATGAGACAACGCTTATGTCGGCGGTGAGTGCGTACTTCCCTCGCCTTTATATGGAGTCCGTCCAGATCCAGAAACCTGCTGCGATTGCTATGATAAGTTCTGACATATCTGGCCAAAGCCAAATGGCGTGGAGAGCTTTCGGAGGTAAGGCCGATTTACGATGGTTCACCTGGACGTTTTAATCCATGACATCTTGGACCAACTCCTGAAGAAGTGTGGCACGGTTGGCACGGATGGAAGATCCAGATAGTCACGAGTGGTGACGAAGTCCGCTGGGACTGATGGTAACCTCTGAGAGAGCTCGTGATGATAGGAGCGCCAGTTGACCCTCCTAGCAGAACCAACGGGAGGTCGGGGTGAAGCCGACACGTCTCGAACAGTTACGAGCAGGAGCGAAGTACAGGTACTCTCCTACCTTTAACTGAAAAATACGTTCACCCTGGTACCACAATAATGTCAGATAAATGGCGTGCATACCAGGGAATTAGCAGCATTTATGGATATACACATTCAACTGTAAATCACAGTTACAACTTTGTTGCTCCATCAAGTGGAGCTCACACGCAAGGGATTAAAGCACTTTGCGTTCCTTCAAACAGAGGAACAAAGTTGAGTGTGGGACTAGTAGGAATTGAGCGGATTCCTACTTGTGTAAATTTATGTGGATAAACCGTCATCAAAACCGAGATCTGTTGAAGCAATGCTAATAAACATTAAAGGCTTCTGTGCATCCACAAACTTTGATAACGCAAATAATAACGTAAATAACGCAAGGTAAATAAAATAATGCAATCTATGTAAAATTATGTAAATAATTCAAAGTAAATAATGGTAGGTAATATCATTAGAATAATGTAAACTAATAAAATAATGTAAAATAATTGTGAAAATAAAATTTAAAAAATATTCCCTCCTGAATAAAAGAAAATGCATTCATATATCTTGGCACGTTAGTGACTGCCAACAACGAAATTCAATTGGAGGTTGGACAGAGAATATTAGCCGCCAACAGATGATATTTTGGGCTTCAAATACACATAAGAAACAGATATATTTCTCAAACCGCAAAGATACGACTGTACAAATTTTTTTGAAGATCTGTCCTGTCATATGGACCTGAGTGTTGGACACTGACAAAGCATAATGACATGTCCCTGCTGAGTTCTGAGAAGCGAAGTTTGAGAAGAATTTTTAGAGCAGTACAAAAAGGACAAAACTGGAGGCAGCGTACCAATTACGAATTCATGGATATGTACAACGATATTGACATGGCTCATATTATTAAAGTGGGCCGACTCAGTTGGTTTGGTCTTGTCTCAAGGATGTCAGAAGAGAGAGGACTTATGGAAGGAGAAGGACTGCCAGACCAAGAGTCCTTGCGGTGCGCGGTGGGCGGATGGAGTGGCGGCCGATGCCCGGACTATGTTGAGAGTGCGAGACTGGCAGACGGCAGCGCTGGATGGCGATCGGTGTTGAAGGAGGCCACGATCCCTTGAGGGTTGTAGCGCCTGGAAAGGAAGTAAGAATAAAAGACAAAATGACAAGAAAATTAAAATTATAAACAAAATAAAAAGAATAGAAGGCGTGCGTGTAGTGGTTTGCTAACCACTCCGTTACTGTAGGAGTAGTGACTGAAGGGAACGATGGTGGGGAGTCGTGGCCGCTTCGTGAACGCTGGGAGAGTTGTTTTGTAGACACTAAGCGAAAAAGACTCCTCCTTTTCAACGCAAAATTGTAATTTTGTTTTATAGTAGATTTAAACATAATAAATGCTTATGGCATCTCATAAAGCGCTTAACGTGTTTTTTCATCATGTAATCCAAATGTTTGGCGACAGATGGTATAGGACATAGCCTATTTTGAGCCATCTGATAATTTATTAAAATTTTTTCTTTCACCGTGTGTATGCCGTACACGTGTTTTCTTGCTTGTTCAGACCTTGGAGTTGTTGAAAATGATCGCGGACGCTATCCTAGTCACAGTAGTTCTTTGTTTAAAACTATTATTTTTTTTAAGTACACCAACACGTTTCAACTTTAATGTGTTCCACACTTCGCAAATCTTTAAATAAGATGAGCATCAGCTAGCTTTGTTTCACCTAGCATTATATCAGCTTGCAAAAACGTTTTCAGGCACAGTGTTCAGGAAAACAAATTTCAAACAATGATTTTTCTGAAGAGAGCCATGAAGTAAATCTTATCAAATTAAAATCTTGTGCTATGATATTGATAAGGAAAGAACCACTCCAGCTACCTTCTCTAAGTTTGGTGTCCGGCAAAAGTTAAATAAATTTGTATTATTTAGTAATGTTTAATGTAAACAATTTTTATACAATTAATACGTATATAATTAAGTAAAATAAAAAAATAATGTAAATTAGCATTGATTAATTGAACACTTTAACGACCATGGCGAGCGTATACGCCAGCTTCTTTTACGCAAAAAACATTTTAAAGTTTACGGCTCACGTCTTTAATTCTTTGTTTCCCTTATTCTTATCTTTATTCGTCTGGCTTCAACATTAGATGTTCATAAATAAGAACGCAACAGAACTTAGCGATAAACTGAAATAATGTGTTACAATACTGAAAACTTACAGTGAAACAATGTATTTATTTTGGAACAGAACTCATCAAAAACCTCCCACTTTGGAGTCATTAATGGTTAAAATGACATAGCTATACCATTTAACCCAAAATGTGCTCCGCTAAAGAAACAAAAGCTATAACAAAGCAGAAAAGTTAGACTTTGTACAGGTACAGTGTATAGGCGCAGTGTTCTTGACCCTGATGCAGCGGTTGGACCGAATTCAGTGAATGCAGTACGCGATCCATATAGTATACATCGATGGTTAACGCTAATTCGTGATATTCCCGACAAAGCCAGAGATGATAAATTTTTGCAGAATAAACACATTCTGCATTGCGATACACGGTTCGATGTGGTCATCAAATGACGTTATGTCGGTCCCAAAAATCTGACAGATGGCGGAGTAATAAAAAAAAGACTATCGCACAGAAATCTCATTGTGCAAGACAGTGTGTAGAATATAGATAGTACAATGTAAGATGAGCGCAAATTGAGGAAGTTAAAGAATGCGGGGTTATTTCTAAAAAGACCCCAATTGTCAAACCACCGTTCGTTATCGCCTTCCTACAACTGCTGACTAGAAACATTTACGCGTATAATCAGTCTGTCAAAATATAATGCATCTACTGGGTCGATAACATGATCCGGAGGCGTCTTTCAAATACCGTGAAGTGTGATAAATAGCGGTATATCTATGGAGTGTATCTATTCGGACGTCACAAACGAATATGACTTTCTTTAAATATATTACATAAATATCCCGCAAAGCAGAGCCATTTGCGAAGAAAGTAATTTATCCTACCTCTATTCAAGGTGTAATTTGATTGTAGATAGTGAATATAATTGACTAGAAAGATCTCACAACTTGATAAAGACAGCAGGCAAAACAGTGATTTTGTCTGCACATAATGCAACGAGAGGTCCTAAGCATTTAGATGTCCAACGCATTAGCCCAATATCTTCTTGCGTTTAAATTGTAAGTATAAGAAGGTAGGCCATGTCGTTCTTGAAAACGACGACTAAAACCAAGTGTCTCATATCCGGTAGGAGAGGTTGTATTCCATTACATTCCGGCGGCGTATTTCAAAAACCGTCAAGTGTATGGTAAATTGAGGTATAACTATGGAATGTGTATATATAGACTTCAGTCAATGAGGCTTATTTCGTTACATAAGTGGCATAATTATTCATAAAAGTGTCAGAAACACTTCCTCACAGAACCAGGTTAACCAGAATCTGCACACGCTCTAATGAACACAGATCTTGGTTATAACTTACTAGAAAGATCTCATAACGTGAAAACGACAACATCCGACAAAATGATTTCGTCTGAATATAATTTAAAAGAGTAGATAGAAGAGGGTATAATGTAGGATTCATTCACATATTTGTCACACTCAGGTCAATAACAAAAGCTACAGAAGTAGAATAAAGAGTCTACATAAGTCTATTAACGTAAAATAAAGTTTGCAGTTTAGGCATTTGGCCGGCTGGTCCTTCTTTCCACAGTCCTTCACATCATGGTCTTCCATGCAATGTGCACAAGCCTGCTCTCCCTCACAGCGCTTCGAAATGTGGCCATACGCCACTTATAACATCTAACAACCGGGTTGTAATCTTTGACCCGACAGGACTGCCATCCCACGAAAAGACGATCACGCCTTCTCAGGACATTTCTAACCCAAGCCGAGCACTCGATCGCCCAATCTGATGTAGTATCGTTTCTGTTCTTGCTCGCGTACTTATGTACGCACTTGAAATCTTTCTACTGCTCTTTTGAGATAAGTCCATCCGCGTTTTGAGCATATATGTCTTCAATGAGTCCGCACGGTAACTTTCCATATCATAAAAGCTTGGGGCTTCTCTTCATTGGTGTATCATTTATCGGTCACTTGGACTTCAGGGCTTCACATTATTGCAACATTTTTAATTGGTCCGTTTTATCCTTCTCAATAATCAAACAAATAACGGTTCACTCTCTTATGACTTGGATGGTTAAGGACAAGATGTGCCTACTGGTACCCTCCATGCAATCTTGGGGCGGGCCGGGCAACTTAGCCTAGTGGGGTTCCTCTTGGGGCTACACTTGTGTGGGTCTGGAAGGGGGCACTATGTGGCTTCCATGTTTCGCAAAGGGGGGAAGATGGGATTACAGGGTCATTCATTTCTGTCATGTAGAGGACCATGACCACTCTCCCCCTTTTCTCCTAGAACCGGCCTACGTTTGCTAGTCGCGTAGGTTATATGCGGACTTAGCCTCCTGAAGCTGGGGAGGTTGAATCCTGGGCGGGCCTAACCTAGAAAGAGGGGTACCTGAACTGGGTGACTCCCAAACTGGTGGAAGGAGTCTAGAGACCTAGCACCCCACAACCGAGACAGGGTGGAAACGCAACTCTGGTTTGGGTGAACCTCGTTTGAGGGGATCCCATCTTAGGGGAGACACTAACCCTGGTGGTGGTACGACGGTCCAGTTACCTAGTTTGGAAGCCACAGTTTGGAGTATGTGTACTCTGGGGGATGAAGCTCCTAAAGGGGTAAAATCTTCAAGGGGAAGAAAAATTTTAGCAAAAGATCTGGGGGCTGAAGTGGTTCTTAGGGGTCGGGTACTTGCAGGGGCCCGCGCCCGTAATTGGTGACTTGGCCTACCAACTTGCCAGTCCCCCCCCCCACGTTCCGAACAGCCGGCGTGGTGGCGTTCCCCGGTTTAGCTTGCCGTTGACGGTCACAGGCCATGCCAGTGGGTCCTGGAGGTTTAATGCGGCACTGGCTACTTCCCTAAGGTTGACGCCTCTCGCTAGTGCAAATAATAATGTCTCGGCTTCCGGGAGGCATCCCCTCCCCCGATCGGAAACGTGATGGTTTTGAAATGGATATGCAAAATATTAAAGATGATGGTGATGCCGACCTCTCTGTGGTCGGTGTCCCCTGGGCTGCCGTCTTTGCGGTAACTGGTACACCTTGGCCAAAGTTTTAGTACGCCACTACGAGGATGCTCATCCGGCAGCCTGTCTCCGTTTTTGCTGCGACCGATGCTGGTCCCTCTTCGCCAGATGGCACGGGGCCTGCGTTCATTATGCCTGTTGCCTCGCCTCCCCCAAGGGGTCTCCCTGTTCTGACTGCTGTAAACGCAGGTTTCCGACCCAGAGGGGTTTAACCCAGTACCGGAATCACCAGCATCCGGTTCAGAGGAATGCAGAGCGAGCGGTAGACCGGCCAGCCAGGGTCCCTGCAGTTCGAGCCTCGTCGGTATGGTCCGAGGACGAGGACCGTGTTGTGAAAGAAAAAGTATGTTGAGTGTGTTGAACAGGGGAAGAAACAGGGTTATTCCTTGTTTATAGCTAATCATCTTCCCCTAAAGACCGATAAACAAGTGCGGGATAGGGTCTCCATCATGAAAGGACATGGCCTCCTTCCTGGGGACAATCCTCGGCCTTCATTTAAATCCGGATGTGGCCCCCGAGGACACCCGACCTGTAGAGGAACTAATGGTGGTGTACTTGGGGCCGGAGCCCGTAGTAGAAGAAGGTGTACCGGTGGCTCCGATATCACCGGAGCAAATTACGGCCGTGTGTCCGGTGTCTGATGCCGAATCGCTTGGCCAGCTTGCTGGTGGTGTTGGGGAGTTTGATGCGCCAGACGGTGGGGCGGCATAGTTTGATGGGAGAACGATGAATCTTACGGCCCTTCCTACTGAAGAGGCCCCTTAGGTCAGGTACCTGCGGGGTCTTGATGTCGGTGGGCTGCCACTTGCGCAGCGCATAGTTGCCCTTATTGGTGACCAGATTAACACAACTGAGTTGGATCGTTTAGTAAACGAGCTGCACAAAGATCTAGTGCAGCTGGGTCGAGATGACAGAAGAGCCGCTCCTAAAAGGGGAGGCAGGCCTGGCCGGCGGCTGAGCGCACGCGTCGTCGGGTGCGTGTTTACGCACGGACGCAGGAGTTCTACCGGCGGAACCCTTCTCGTCTTGCCGAGCTGGTCCTGAACGATAACTTCGGGGACCTGCTCGAGGAGGGGAACACAGTTGATCCGCCGATCAAAGCTGTCCCATATTTTCATGAGTTTTGAGGCACCGCTCAGCCTCGCCGGCTGGACCTGCCGTTAGATGAGCAAGACGATCGTGATGTGCCAATAATCACGCTTGAGGAGGTCAACGGGAAAATAAGGCGCCTCAACGTTGGTGGGGCGCTTGGTCCGGATGGCGTTACGGAGGGTGGTCTGTTACAGTGCCGAGGCCTTCCCGAGGTGCAGACTGCCCTTTTCAAAGTCGCCCTATTCGAGGGAGTTTATCCTTTCCTGTGGAGGTCCCACCGGACTACCCTGATCCTTAAGCGTGGTAAGGACCTGAGAAGCCCTGAAAATTGGCGGCCAGTCACGATCGCTCCTTTGTTGGCGCGGCTTTTCTCCGGCCTTGTAGATTTCCGAGTTTCAAAATTCATCGTTCTCTCAGCGCGGGTTTGGACCCGGGCTGGGCTGTTACACAAACTGTGTCGTCCTGGACGAGCTGATCCGTCTGGACAAGAAGGCTAGACTAGTCGGTGTTCTTGTTGATTTTGCTAAGGCCTTCGACACTGTGACAAACGAGGCAATCCAGGTGGCATTGCGCCAACAGCGAGTGCCTCCTCTCCTCTGCCGCCTCATACAGAAGATGTATGACGGGGCGGCCACCCGCCTCGGCTACTTTGGAGTAGATGTGGCCATCCGCCGTGAAATTATGCAGGGAAACCTACTGTCTCTGCTACTTTCCAAACTGGTTTTGTATCTACTGCTGCGGCAGCTCCAAGAATGCGAGGACTGTTTCGGACTGGGGGAGGGAAGGCTTGCTGCGATGGTTTATGGGGAGGACGTGACGCTCTTCTCCTCGTCTGGGGAGACCATGAGTAGAATGTTACACGTAACATCGGAATATTTAGAACTTGCCGGGATGGCCCTGTCTGTGGGGAAGTGTGTAGCATTCAAGATCGAGCAGCGGGATCACGCTTGGGTAGCGTTGCCCATGCACTTGCCAGTGCGGGGGCGGCGCTCCTTTCCCTCAGTTTGCATGGGACATTTGAGTATCTGGGGCTCACCTACATGCTTTCCCAAGGCTTTTAAAAGTTTCAACATCTCGGCACCCTCATGGACTCGGTTAGACAGGTGAGGAGACTGTCACTCAAGCCGAGCTGAAGGTGGGCCTAGTCATGCAGTATGTCGACCCTTCCTTTGCCCACCGTCTGACGATCGACGTTCCGTCAGCCGACGCACTAGCGAACGCAGACCGTGTTCGCAGACCGTGTTCTGCGTGGTGAGATGAAAAAGTTTTTACGTTTTCCTCAGACTACCACCGACTGTGTGTTTTATGCGCGCACGCGGGATGGTGGGTTGGGTTTCCCTTATCTCGCAACGCAGATACCTGACGTCAATGAGAGGATTAGGAACAAGTTGGAATTTAATCATTATGGCACACAGTTCCATACAGGACATGGGAAATTTAGGAGTTATTTGAATAGGTTTGGAATGTGTGAAACGGATGTTTGTAAGTGGTGTCAGATACCAGATACTCCAGAACATGTCCTGTATGGCTGTTGGAAATATGTTGAACAAAGGGTCAAATTGGTTGAAGGACTGAGTGAGATAGGAGTCAGGTTAGATCTTAGGGAAATATGTCGACGTAAGGATGCGGTGGATATTTTTAATGACATTGCAGCCGAAATAGGTAGGATTAGGGAGGAGCATAGGGTACATGAGGTGGTATAGATAGGAGTAATGAAGAAAGCGCAAACAAGTTGAATGGAATTACAGCACGGGAGAGTAATGTCAGAGACAAAACATGACGTCCTCGCCTCACTCCACCGTCTGAAGGCAGCTCGCTCGATCGCTTCCAGTAACTGAGGACGTCATGTTTTGTCTGCAACTGTAAGTGGTAGAGTCTAGCACAGGGGACGACTGGTACCTTTTTTTTAAAGGCGAGAAGCTTAGAAAAAATTGGGAAGACATAATGAATTTAGGAGAGGAATAGGGCTGGCAGTCCCTTTAAACTCCCAAAACAAGAGCCAACCAAAGCCCCGGGTGTGCACTCGAAATGTTGGCAAATGCTGCCTTTGGTAGGTACCCCAGAATAGGGGGCCGACCCGTTGTTGATGGTAGGCTGGTTAGGGCTTGCCCTGGCCTTGCTAAATCAACTTTTCGGGGGTTGGGGAGCCCCGTAGGCAGGGCAAGCCACGTCTGCGCGCGACCGGCACAGGGGGTGAGTCCGGGGCACCCCGGGCACACCACCGATGTTTTGGGTTGGACTTGAGGTTGGTCTGTGGTTTCGGCTGTGGGGCGTCGACTCTGTGTCCGCATTGTGCGGTGGAGTTGGATGCACCTATCTGCTGTTAAATCCTAGATAGTAGATATTCCGTAACCCATGAAGGATTAGAGCTGCACGTCTCAAATCCAAGGGTACTGACCAAAACATCGTCAGGCGCCTGGTCAGCGTTCAGAACAATAGACCTCCCGCTCGACGGAGAGCCGGGGATGGTATAAGCAGAGGCTTGAAACATCTCCGTTATCCTTAGAGAGTTCTGTCCAGCGGGGGAGGCCCGGGTGGGACCCGTTATAGTGGGATTGACATTGCCTGAACCGGTCTTTGACTATTAATGACTATGAAAAGAAGTAAATAATATCTATCTATAATAGGGGGGTGTTATTATTTCATATATAGCAAGTAACAATTTACACGTTATCCGGGAATTCCTAAAAAAAAAGTAGCTCCGCAAACTTGTCTTTCCACCAGGCTAACACCCTTGGGCGGTTACTTTGTTGGTTAAGGGCAAGATGTGCCTACTAATACTCTCCACGCAATTTAGGGGCGGGCCAGGCATCGTCGCCTTGCAGGGTTCCCTATTGGGCCTATACGTGTGTGGATCTGGGTGGTGGCATTGAAGGGCGGGGCTGATACCAGAGGCTAAGACCGGTTGGAAACGTTCTCTGGGTTAGGTGAACCTCGTTTTGAGGGAATGCCTTCTTGAAGGAGACACGAACTCTGGTGGAGACGGGACATTACATTTACCTAGTTCGGAAGCCAGGAGGACGTGTACTCTGGAGGATGAAGCTCCGAAAAGGGTGAAATCTTCTGGGGAAAGCAGAATTCTGGCGGAAGATTTGGGGGCTGATGTGGTTCCTATGGTCGTGTACTTGCAGTGCTCCGCGCCCGTAATTTGTGACTTGGCCTACAATGTTACCAGTCACGTCTCCCACGATCCGAACAGCTGGCATGGTGGCGTACTCCGGATTGGCTTGCCGGGGGACGGTGAGAGGGCATGTCAGTGTGTCCAGGAGGGTTAATGCCTCATTGTCTACTTCCAGAGGGTTGACGCCTCTCGGGGGATTTCCATTGTTAGTCATTAGTGCAAATAATAATGTCTCGACTTTCGGGAGGGATCCCCTCTCACCGGTCGTAATGACCGGAAACGTGATGGTTTTGAAATGGATATGCAAAATATTAATGATGATGGTGATGCCGATCTCTCTGTGGCCGGTGTCCCCTGTGCTGCTTCCCAGTGCCGTCTTTGCTGTTACTGGTACACCTTGGGCAAAGTTTTAGTATGCGACTACGAGGATGCTCATCCTCCAGCCTGTCTCCGGTTTTGCTGCGACCGGTGCTGGTCCCTCATCGCCAGATGGCACGCGGCTTGTGTTCACTATGCCTCTTACCTCGTTCCCCTAAAGGGTTTCCCTTTTCTGACAGCAGTGAACGCAGGTTTCCGACCCAGAGGAGTTTGACCAAGCACCGGAATCGCCAGCAACAGGTTAAGAGGAATGCAGAGCGAGCGGAAGACCGGCCAGCCAGGGTCCCTGCAGTCAGTGCCTCGTCGGTATGGTTCGAGGAAGTGGACCGTTTCGTAAAAGAAAAATATCTTGAGTATGTTGCACAGGGGAAGAAACAGGGTTATTCCTCTTTTATAGCCAATCATCTTCCCCTAAAGGCCTATATATAGGTTCGGGATAGGTTCCGCAACTTGAATGGATATGGCCTCTTTCCTTGGGACAATACTTGGCTCCCTTTAAATCTGGATGGGTCCCCCGAGGACGCTTGACCTGTAGAGTAACCCCTGGTGGAGATATTGGGGCTGGAGACCGTAATGAAAGAAGGTGTACCGGTTGCTCCGATACTTCTGGAGCAAAGAACGGCCGTGGGTCCGGTATCTGATGCCAAACCGCATACCCAGCTTGTTGATGGGGTTGGGGAGTCTGAGGCGCCAGACGGTTGGGCGGCATGGATTAATGGGAGAACGGTTAATCTTGCGGCCCGTCCGACTGAAGAGGGCCCGTGGGTCAGGTATCTGTGGGGTCGTGATATCGGTGAGCTGCCACTTGCGTAGCTCATAATAGCCCTTATTGGTGACCAGATTAACACAACTGAGTTGGATCGTTTAGTAGACCAGCTGCACAAATATCTAATGCAGCTGCTTCAAGCTGAGAAAAGAGCCGCTCCTAACAGGGGAGGCTGGCCTGGCCGGCGGGCTGAGCGCATGCCTAGTCGGGTGCGTGTTTACGCACGGACGCAGGAGCTCTACCGGTGGAACCGTTCTCGTCTGGCCGAGCTGGCCCTGAACGATAACTTTGGCGACCTGCTCGAGGAAAGGAACAGAATTGATCCCCCGGTAGATTAATATTTTCAAGAGCTTTGGGACACTATTCAGCCTCGCCAACTGGACCTGTCGTTAGAGGAGCAAGACGGTCGTGATGTGCCAGTAATCACGCTTTGGGAGATCAAAGGGAGACTCAGGCGCCTCAAGGCTGGTGGGGCGCCTGGTCCGGATGGCGCCTGGTCCGAATGTCTGTTACAGTACCGAGGCATTGCCGAGGTGCTGACTGCTCTTTTTAACGTCGCCCTCTTCGGGGGAGTTTATCCTTCTACGTGGAGGTCGCATCGGACAACCCAGATCCTTAAGCGTGGTAAGGACCTAAGCGGCCCTGAAAACTGGCGGCCAATTACGATCTCTCGTTTGATGGCGCAGTTTTTCTCCGGCCTCGTAGAGTCCCAAGTCTTAAAATTCACCGTTCTCTCTCCGGCACGTCTATTGATATCGTGCGGTGCCATGTGGACTATGCGCAGCGGGGGAGCCCAGAGGGGAATCGCCATAGTGGGTTTGCCATTGCCTGAACCGGTCTTTGACTTTTAATGACTATGAAAAGAAGTAAAAAATATCTATCTATAATGGGGGGTGTTTTTATTTCAAATATAGCAAATAACAATTCACCGGTTATCGGGGAATTGCTGAAAAAAAGTACCTCGCAAACTTGTCTTTCCAACAGGCTAACCTGCTTGGGCGGTTACTTTGATGATTAAGGGCAAGATGGGCCTACTGGTGCCCTCCACACAATCTTGGGGCGGGCCAGGCAACGTCGCCTTGTAGGGTTCCCTATTGGGCCTACATATGTGTGGGTCTGGGTTTGGGTACTACAATAAGTGTAGTCTCCAAGGTTTTATCCACCTGACACGAGAAAATAATATTTTATTAAATGGGAATTAAATGTGTTATGTATCCTCGATGTGTATGCGTAGCGATATTGTGGATGACAAAATGTGATAACTGCATTGACCGTTTGTATTGTCTGTTAACAGCGATCTCACAGCAAAACTCGGAGATATCCCGTCTGCAGGAAGAATTGAATCAGCTGAGATCTTCTACTACTAGACCGAGGCAAATACACGTGGAACGGCATCTGGACAGTGGAAACGCCTGTTACTATATACATGTATCTCATTGAACATGGTCACATACACAAAAATCGTCTTCATTTTCCCTTTGAGTTTTCAACTGTCATGTGTTGGACTGCACGCATTCGTTGGATACATTTTTGATGTAAAGATTTTATTCTATTTTGTCACAGTGTGCAAATAATAAAGTCGATTGCAAATTAAAATACATAGAATACATAGAATTACCGACAGCTTGAACATTCTGTATCCAAAAAACTCACTGACGAAGGAGCACACCGCTCCGAAACGACCGTATGATTTGTGCCGTGGTTATATTAAAAGGTAAGCGCCACGGCCAGTTTAGTTGTATTTCCGTACGTACGGTGCGTTATCGCGGCATGTTACAATGCCCACCTTCGATATCCAGAATTAGTCGGCCGCCGCGACCTTGATCGGTGACGTCATTTGGTTGGCAGTGGCGTTTGTGCTTGACAACGAGATTTATACAGCAACGTTTTTAAGTTTTATAAGTTCACGCAGCGTCTACTCTCGCCTCTCTTTCTCTTTCAACTTTGTGCTGCTTGGATCGTGACGGTGTACCGTGATTGTCTACTATGAGCCTATAATTCGATAAAGAGCTTCAAGTGAGCCAGTATTTAGGGTTTACTTTTTAATATTAATCTAATTGGGGCTTGTGTGTGTAAAATGTAACGATGGTGTGTGTGTGTGTGTGTGTGTGGCTTAAGTTGTCCACGTTCGTTCCGGTAAAAATACAATCACGTGGGAAAGTTATTTTGAAGTAAATTTAAAGAAATAATGTTAGAGACAGTGTAAACTTAAAACAAAAGAATTAAATGAGTTATGAAATTATAATTGCGGTTCCACTGAAGTCTGGTTATTAATTGAAATAGTTTGTAAATGTTATAGCAGAGACCACGTGCTCGTCAGTCATTCATAATGTGAAGTTAAACATACAAGGTAACCCATAAAAATTTTTAAGCGTAAAGTGTAATGATTTCTGTGTGACAAAGTGAAATTTAAAAATTTTTCACAGGTTTCCCCGCTTTAGTCGGGAGAAAAGGAGTCGACGAGATGGGTACTCAACATATTCTCCCATCCGCAGAGCGGTGAGTAAGGAGCCCCAACGCTGTCACGCCATGCGACATCATTCTTCGCACCCTACTTTAAATGCAGGAATCTCTTTAATGTAATCTGAAAGATCAGGTGGGAAATTTCCTTTTTATTATATATACATCACACACGAAATACTCCGCTGGTTACGAGGTAACACACACAGAGAAACTCAGTTCTAGAAATTAGACTCATGCTTCAGAGTTAACATTACCTGAACATGTTTTGTGAAGACATATTAAAGTGGATATAGTGATGACTGTGTTATGAATAAGTTATAAGTATTCGTGTATTAATCTTGCATGATGTCAAGGTTTGTAAAGAAAACCAATTTTGAAATTCATTTATTAACAAAAATCCAGACCTTAATAAAATGTAATACCCGGACAGTACTTGCATCTACCTGTCATGTGACTTGTGATCCTGCACGTTCTAATTTTCTGTTCTGTCTAATCTAAATTAATACTCCTGTTGATTTAGTTATTTATTATTTGGTTCTGCTTGACGATTCAATATATAATAAAAACAACAAATTTTTAGTAATTAATTAACAAAAAATAAACAACAAATTTTTAATAATTAATTAACAAACTTCAACCTCTGTTTAATGTGATCACTAGTTTCGATTTCAATGTTATCTTGCCCTCGTGTTATTAATCCAAGTGCTGGGGACGCGTAGATGAAGGTATTTGAAAACACTTAAGTAAATATTTTTTTAATTTTAATTATTATCTACTGATAATGGATTGTCATCTTTAAGTACTTATAATTATCTCGTGGGGATTAATTGTTCAAGCATTATGAATGCAAATGAAAAAATCTGTTGAAAGTAAAATACTCTGTGTTTAGTAGTTTGGTATGACATTATTTAATCTTTAGAGATATTTTGGAAATATTATTGTTGCAATCCAACCACCATGGTGCTTTAAAGAAATATTTAAATTGATGTTAAGCATTAAGGAAGACTCAAACCAAAGAATGTAATTGTAAAAGAAATTGTTTCGAAATCAAGAAGCATAAATAAAATCTTTTTGCTGTTAATCAAGTGTTTTCTTGCAAGGCCTGTCGCGATGGGCTCAGCACATTTTATTTCAATCTAGGCCACGCGCCTAGTCTTAAATATTAAGTGACGCCTTCCCAGAATAACAAAAAAAAAAAATTAATTTTTTTGGAGATTAGAAAAAGGGGTGTTAAAATAAAGATTTTAGGGTGGCGTTCCAGAGTGAAAACAACAAGTAAGTTTACAAGTGACAGTTCCATTCAACACTAATAATTATTAAGTACTGTAAACAAAGAAGAGATGAACATTCAAAACAATTTAAAAGAGAATGTATGTAGTGGTGGGCGGCATAGTTTAGTTTAGTTTTGTAATAAAATGGGGCGTTGCTGGTCTCTGGCATTTCTTGTGTGAACTTGCGTCAGTGTGGGTGTGCTTTCCGGTTCTGTTCAGCAGACTTAGTGGATAAGTAGTGGTACTTTTCATATAATTATTTCTATAGTTGAACTTAACTTTGTAGATGATGGTGGTTTATTAATTTTTTTGGTGGTTCACTCTTGTTTGTGAACGAGTGTCGGGTAGGCTTAAGTTTATATTCAACATACTAGTTTAACTTACACCTAAATACAACCACAGATTGTTTACTAGTCAAAACGTTGTGAGATAAATTCTATCAATAAGGATAGACCAACTTAACCCTTCTGATAACGTTCGTGCACCATTGAAAGTTAGGTTTAAGATCGTATGGGTATCTTTTATTCTACATTTCATGAAATGCTTATCTCATTGTAATGTACACAGTTTGGAGTACAGTAATAATTGTTCAAAGTAAGTAAATCAAATTATTAAATTCTTATATGCTTTCCGTAATGTGTATCAGAACACATGCCTGCATATTTTTTATACTCATTAATATTGTTCTCTGCGAAACAAGTAATTAAATTTGTAAAGGCGTTGTGGCTGTTACCTTAATGAAGTAAAACACAAATTAAAGAGAAAATGTTAGAACACCTGGTTTAAATGGTGGCAAACATGGGACCATTTGTTGGGGCGTAAAAGTGTAATTTATTGAGCAATTAGGGCTGGAAGTTCCTCTCTTACAGCAGTTCCTCCCTTAATGCTCTATGTAGCCGTTTATCCTAATTGTTTTAATTAGCCTGATATGATTTTCACGAGCGGAAAATATTTTTCAAGAAAAATAATTTTCTTAGCAATTTTCTTAACAATTCTTTAAATTGCTTAAGTTTGATAAGTGTATAATAGTTAGTTTGTCAAACCAATTAAAATTTCATACATTGTTTCCTACTACATTTTCAGTAAAAATTTTGTAAGACAAAATTTGATTACCCTTTACTTATATACCTATCTTGCAATCTAAAACATTTTTGTGGTTTTGTGGCAGTGCTTTATAGCACTACAAACTAGTGTTCGCCGAGAGACTCTAATAATTGACCAATTATAGCCGAATCGTTCCCTCACGTGACCCGTACTTCTTGTTTCCTCTTTATTTATCGCATTTTCATGTAGTCTTTATAATTTGGCTTTTTACAGTTACAGTTTACCGTGTGAGTGCTACGCTGAACAAATGTAGTGGTATTATAATCAATTTTCTCCTTCACACCGGTGAAACAGTATTTCAGTAAAAACCAACTTATATTTAAAATGGACAAATAACAAAATGTACCGATTACGCGTGGGGCGTGATGCGATGACAAACAAGTGTGTGTTGAACTATTCGCGTAGGTTAATATAGTTTTATCCAACTAAGTAAATCCGATGATTGAAAAAGTTTCATAATCAATATTGGGAACCGACGCACAATTTTAGATAATAATATTTATTCATACGCCATGGAATCAATATTCAGTATCTTCAACCTTTAGCAGTCTTTCCTACTTATTCTGCTCACTCAATTTCTCTCTCTCTCTCTCTCTCTCTCTCTCTCTCTCTCTCTCTCTCTCTCTCTCTCTCTCTCTCTCTCTCTCTCTCTCTCTCTCTCTCTCTCTCTCTCTCTCTCTCTCTCTCTGTATAACACTGAGTGATGACAACTGAAGTTGAACGTGCACATCATATTCAAATGCCTAACAAATATCAGTCTATTCTAGTGTTCCCAAGCGTAGTCGGAGGAGTCTCTACGTATTTCTACTCACATACCCTAACGAGCGATTGGATCCATCGGCGTTGAATGATGGGCATCGCGGAATTTCGAGTTGCGTTCGGTATCACCTCACGTACAGACTCATGTATCTACAGAAAAGTTTCGATATGAACCATGAAGACACTGGGATGTATGTAGACAGGGGCCATTAGAAAATTAGACGGTCTGACGGAATCTTCAACGAAGCCTGTGTCACCGATGTAGCTAAGCTCCGTCCGGTTGAAGTGTGAGCGATGGTCATGGTCACGCGTTCGGTGGTACTTCCAACGAAGTAGCAATGGATTCGCTATACAATCAACACCCGCGTATAACCGGTAGTCGAACATGCTAAAAACATAATTACTTTTTAATAAATATTTTCCTACTCCGTTCACTTCCTTTTACTTCATTTACTATGTTTTTATCTATTTTTCTTACCTGTGTAAACCGTATAGACATTTTATTTCTTTTGTATTTTTTTTATTTTTTATAGCCTAAAGGTACCATATAAAAAATAAAAAAGAATACAATAGAAAATTGAAATATAGGTACCATTAGAAAAACAATATAAGTATATAAAAATACATCACATTATCATTCGTATAGGAAAATTAATAAGGCAATTTTCTACAAGACATTTTGTATTATCAGAACTAAAAATTAAAAGACCTGAAACTAGGTTGTTTAAGACCTGAAGATGTCAGTAATGACGAAAAGCTTAGTCGAACAATAAAAAATTAAAGCAGTTAGCAAATTCATAAAAGAAATAGTAAAACTTAAAAATACTGGTAAAAAAAATAATAACTTGTTTCCTATTTTCCTAGGCTAACAGTCCCTTGTTGGTAAATAAAAACAAAAAAAAGATCAAATACATGAGTTTTAACAGAAAAACAGTGGTCGCAGGCTTCTCTCCGCGGTAAACGCTGTCTGCTTGCTAAACGAGTATCTTGTTTTATGCTGGGATTAAACGCTACACCTGAGGTGAATTAAGTAACACCGCTGGTTTAACGCGGCAGCTGCTTGGTTTCTGTTGGTGTTGTTTCTCCAATTGTTGTTGCTTTCTCGAATATATTTTCCCCAACACACGTCCTTCCATTTACACAGTAGCAGAAATAACGTTATAAGTATGTGTTAGTGCGCTTAACAATAATAATTCTAGCCTGTTTTGCTTACTAGACAATGATAATCTTAAATTTTAGTACAATTTAAACAAACAAGTTTACATTAGGTTTGTTGATTTTCCTGACGATATAAATTTTTTTATGAGATTAGATACTCCGTATTTCCACATCAATTACTAGAAATCAAATTAAATATTTTAATAGATAGATCCAACTGTTCTAGCCTTTAGAACACTAATAGTCTTCTTCTTCTTCTTCTTCTTCTTCTTCTTCTTCTTCTTCTTCTTCTTCTTCTTCTTCTTCTTCTTCTTCTTCTTCTTCTTCTTCCTCCTCCTCCTCCTCCTCCTCCTCCTCCTCCTCCTCCTCCACCTCCTCCTCCTCCTCCTCCTCCTCCTCCTCCTCCTCCTCCTCCTCCTCCTCCTCCAGCATTCTTCACTCATGGCTTGGGCTATAGCCCGTTCCGACTTCACACAGTCTCTGACCATTTATTTCCAAGGTCTTCCACGGTCTCTCGTCCCCACTGGCCTATATTCAAACGCTTTGTTTTAGGAATACGCGTGTCTACCGTGCGTTCCACATGGGACGTCTATTTCTGCCTGCATTCCTTTACTCTCTCCAGAATCGAGTGTAACTTCAGGTCTTTTCTTATGTCGTCGTTTCATAGATGATCTCCCAAACTACATCCCTTAACTGCTCTTATTTTATTTCCGAGGCCTGTACTTTTAAAATATCTTTTTACAGGAGAGTTCATGTTTCACATCCATATTATTAAAGTAGGCATCATAATCAATATTTACAGTTTTAGCCTAGATTATTTAGGCCCGTGTTAGCCGCAGATAACACAGAGAAAAGCTGCTTATCCTAGTTGCGTCCAGACCACTAAAGAGTTTTGCCAACAGGCGAGCAATTGTGATTGGCCGTCAGGGTTAGCAAAATCCTTCTACCGCATAAGTAAGAGGGTAGTCTGGTGGCATTTCTACAAAGAGGAATAAATCCCTCTTATCAAATGTTAAATTTCTTTCAATTATTGTAATATATTTCACCAATTACCGTACGATATGCCAATAATAATTACTCACTGACTAATATTAAGTAAGAACAAGTAGACAGTATAATAATGTTAATTGTTAAAGCGTAATTAACAACTTTAATTAATTAAGTTTTTGGCAGCACATAATATATCCGTGGGTTTTATTAACGTATGGTAATCATTAACGTAATGATAACCATACGTTTTATTAACGTAAGGTTGCAGCCGGACCAAAACTTTTCGATTTCCTAGCAGAAGAAGAAAGGTTGGCATTGTGAATCAATTTGATAACGATCATAGTTATTAGTAGATAGGCGAACTACTAAGACAAAATGTATTTCTCTTTCTGAAATTTACTTATTAGCGAATAGTGAATATGATACGTAGATTATGAAGAGAAATACATTTCAATTTCAAAATAGTCATAAGTTATATGTACATGGAAAATCGTAATTCTGACGCTGCCCTAAAGGTAGCACAGGCTTTTTATTACACTTGACACTTACAATGGCATACTTTAATCTGTGACAAGTGAGGCAACCTTTGTTAGTCTGTACTTACCTTGCATTAATCATTAGTTTATAACTAGTCATTTTTAGAATTCAAAAGTACTGACAAGTAAAAGTATTAACATTAAGCAAGCTTAAAAAAATTTATGTCAAATTAAGGTAAAAACAAAACAACCAAGAACAGGTAGGTGCAGTCAAGTTGAAAACCATATAGGGAATATATTTCCCCCACGGAGCTACTGTCTGCTTTCTCGCCCAGTAACATGTTTTATGACCGCGTTAAACACAACACCCGAGTTGAATTACGTAAAAGCGTTTGATTAACACAGCAGCACGTTTCTGGTTTTTTTATTTCACAGTTGTACTGTAGTTTTAAACAAAAAAGTTCTAGTTTATTAGTCGTGACCTGCCACTTTCTGCCCGAGTGTGTCCTGACTTTATAAGAATAAATACAGTAGGAATCATTAACATTACTACTTTTTTCAACATGTGGAAAATAAATTACCAGCGTCTATACAAAAACCGTAAATTTCTTATAGACAAGGGTCTAAAATAAAGACACTTTCCCTTCCTGTATGACATAATAAGTGACTTATTAACTTCACAATAAACACATTATTTTTCTTCTAATTGAAATTATTTTGTTCTATTTTAAAAGATGCAAATTTTTTTAAATACAAAGAACGTTTGGTAAATATTTCACGCATGGTATGTTTGCTCTAAGTATACAATCACACATATTTATGATATTTTTGTATTTACATACATATACTAACAAAGATTACAATTTCATTAGTTATCAAAATTACAAATGACTTTTTACAACTGAAGATAAATACATTTTAATTTTTCTTATAACTGGTCATCTAAATATGCTATTATTACCAAAATAAGTTATTAAAAAGCAGTATCATTTAGTATCAATTTCTGAAGAATACGTCCATTATCTGTAATTAAGGCGAGGTAGCCCGTTCTTATACACAACATGCAGAACGAGGCCGAGGACAGATTCCTGAAGTACGCATGCGGCGACAGGTCGAACTGTAGAGCGCGACCCATCGACGCTTACCCTGAAGATGCGGTAGCTGAAATACGACCGGATGAAAATCCAACAGAGGCGTGATGCGAGCCAGCAGGAGACGCTTGAACACCTTTCAGATGACTGGCAGAGAGAGATTGGCAGTTATCTTCCAGGAAGCATACGAGGCTTTAGAATCATGACGATATTGGCTGTTTTCCACACGCGGGATTGGCTGAAACACCCACGTTTCACATTATAAACAGGCCTCTGTGAGACTCTGGACGGTTGGCAGAGAAGATGGAAACAGAGCACTAAATGTAGGACTACTTATGATTACATCCCGATATCCGGGAAAGAATTAACTTTCCTTTGAATACCAACCACTATGCCACTCAGTTTTTATCTGGCCACGGAAATTTTAAAGCAAAGTTGGAGGAGTTTTAGATTGGTTGAAGATCCTTGGTGCGCCACATGTGGAGAAGGAACAGAAGAAACTGCGTGGCATGTGCTGGCGGAGTGCCCTGCTTACACGGACGAACGCCTGGAGTTAGTGGAGTTTTGGTATGGTTATCCTGGAGAGAACAAGAGGGAGATTCTCTGTTGGAATCCGGATCTCTTCAGATTCTTTACGAGAGTTGCCCCAAAAGTAGGAAGTGCAAAAGATGATCATCAAGAATAAATAGGAATAGGGTCGCCTACCCCAGTGTCAAGGGAGCGGGAGAGAAAGATGGTCGGTGGATCGACACTGTTCTGGACAAATAGAACAAGGTGGACCTTGGTAGGTATAGCCCGGTGACAGAAGCCTTGGGCAATAAGTCTTCGTGACTTGCGAGCTAGAGGGGTGGTGGTGAGAACGTGGTGGCTTCGGCCCCGACCATCTGTCCCGCAGTAGCTACGTAAAGAGACTGGGCCTGAAAGCGTCGTTTGACGCCGGGATCACGGATTTGTTGCTATCTGCGGCGGAGCTAGCGCCATAGACCGTCGGGGAAGCGAGAGGAAGCGGTGTGGCCAAGCCGGCGGAGTTGGTGTCACGGGAAAATGTTGGCTCCGCGGTGTTGCCCTATGTCTATGGGGTGACGGACCGCATTGGTAGGCTGCTTAGAAGGCAAGGCGTAAGACCGATATTCAAGGTGACAAGGAATATTCGTACACGAATTTTAATTCGAATTTAATACTCTTACATTATTGTAGTAAGGGTCGTTATATGGATGCATGGGAAGAATTTGAAATCTATAGTGGACATAATAACCCAGTTACTCATGATGGCATACTTAACGATAAATTAAATTTCAAATCAAACGAGCTATATGACACCGCGCTACAATCGATTATGAGATAACACACGGCGCGACACGCGTTTGCTCAGAGTCCAGTAGGCCTTACGCAGTGCACTGTGTCGGACGTTTGTATAGGTTTTACAATTGTACATATGTGTGTTTTTTGTGTTTTTGTGAATTTTAATATTTGATGATTTCCTTGTGAGTGTTAACTATCTGATGAAGGGTCATATGACTCGAAACGCGTCATAAATATACAACTTGAAGTCACTGGACGGTTCCAATAAGGTAAACCATTATTATATAAAGTGACTTGGACCGTATAAAATAATCTTTAAAAAAAGAAAAATCCATCAGTTCTTGAGGCCGACGAAGGACTTCAGAGACCCGCTGTCGTCGTGTAAAGTCTACGGGGTTCCCTACTCGGCCAGGTTAAAATCGGAACCACGAAGCGTAATGTCTGCACTGGCGTGGGTGAACATAGCCGCTACTGTCGATTGAGGCAGCCGGAAAATTCTGTCGTGGCGGAGCACGCGCTCGCCAATGCTGACCACCGGAT
Source organism: Magicicada septendecula (assembly GCA_034769895.1). Classification (NCBI taxonomy): domain Eukaryota; kingdom Metazoa; phylum Arthropoda; class Insecta; order Hemiptera; family Cicadidae; genus Magicicada; species Magicicada septendecula. The sequence goes on along the minus strand of CM068374.1, from coordinate 113,423,248 downwards.
CCTCTTCGATGAGACAACGCTTATGTCGGCGGTGAGTGCGTACTTCCCTCGCCTTTATATGGAGTCCATCCTGATCCAGAAACCTGCTGCGATTGCTATGATAAGTTCTGACATATCTGGCCAAAGCCAAATGGCGTGGAGAGCTTTCGGAGGTAAGGCCGATTTACGATGGTTCACCTGGACGTTTTAATCCATGACATCTTGGACCAACTCCTGAAGAAGTGTGGCACGGTTGGTACGGATGGAAGATCCAGATCGTCACGAGTGGTGACGGTGTCCGCTGGGACTGATGGTAACCTCTGAGAGAGCTCGTGATGATAGGAGCGCCAGTTGACCCTCCTAGCAGAACCAACGGGAGGTCGGGGTGAAGCCGACACGTCTCGAACAGTTACGAGCAGGAGTGAAGTACAGGTACTCTCCTACCTTTAACTGAAAAATACGTTCACCCTGGTACCACAATAATGTCAGATAAATGGCGTGCATACCAGGGAATTAGCAGCATTTATGGATATACACATTCAACTGTAAATCACAGTTACAACTTTGTTGCTCCATCAAGTGGAGCTCACACGCAAGGGATTGAAAGGACTTTGCGTTCCTTCAAACAGAGGAACAAAATTGAGTGTGGGACTAGTAGGAATTGAGCGGATTCCTACTTGTGTAAATTTATGTGGATAAACCGTCATCGAAACCGAGATCTGTTTGAAGCAATGCTAATAAACATTAAAGGCTTCTGTGCATCCACAACGTTACGTAAATAACGCAAGGTAAATAAAATAATGCAATCTATGTAAAATTATGTAAATAATTCAAAGTAAATAATGGTAGGTAATATCATTAGAATAATGTAAAACTAATAAAATAATGTAAAATAATTGTGAAAATAAAATTTAAAAAATATTCCCTCCTGAATAAAAGATAATGCATTCACATATCTTGGCACGTTAGTGACTGCCAACAACGAAATTCAATTGGAGGTTGGAAAGAGAATATTAGCCGCCAACAGATGATATTTTGGGCTTCAAATACACATAAGAAACAGATATATTTCTCAAACCGCAAAGATACGACTGTACAAATTTTTTTGAAGACCTGTCCTGACATATGGACCTGAGTGTTGGACACTGACAAAGCATAATGACATGTCCCTGCTGAGTTCTGAGAAGCGAATTTTGAGAAGAATTTTTAGAGCAGTACAAAAAGGACAAAACTGTAGGCAGCGTATCAATTACGAATTCATGGATATGTACAACGATATGGACATGGCTCATATTATTAAAATGGGCCGACTCAGTTGGTTTGGTCTTGTCTCAAGCATGTCAGAAGAGAGAGGACTTATGGAAGGAGAAGGACTGGCAGACCAAGAGTCCTTGCGGTGCGCGGTGGGCGGATGGAGTGGCGGCCGATGCCCGGACTATGTTGAGAGTGCGAGACTGGCAGACGGCAGCGCTGGATGGCGATCGGTGTTGAAGGAGGCCATGATGCCTTGAGGGTTGTAGCGCCTGGAAAGGAAGTAAGAATAAAAGACAAAATGACAAAAAAATTAAAATTATAAACAAAATAAAAAGAATAGAAGGCGTGCGTGTACTGGTTTACTAACCACTCCGTTACTGTAGGAGTAGTGACTGGCGGGAACGTTGGTGGGGAGTCGTGGCAGCTTCGTGAACGCTGGGAGAGTTGTTTTGTAGACACTAAGCGAAAAAGACTCCTCCTTTTCAACGCAAAATTGTAATTTTGTTTTATAGTAGATTTAAACATAATAAATGCTTATGGCATCTCATAAAGCGCTTAACGTGCTTTTTTCATCATGTAATCCAAATTTTTGGCGACAGATGGTATAGGACATAGCCTATTTTGAGCCATCTGATAATTTATTAAAATTTTTTCTTTCATCGTGCGTGTGCCGTACACGTGTTTTCTTGCTTGTTCAGACCTTGCAGTTGTTGAACATGATCGCGGACGCTATCCTAGTCACAGTAGTTCTTTGTTTAAGACTATTATTTTTTTTAAGTACACCAACACGTTTCAACTTTAATGTGTTCCACACTTCGCAAATCTTTAAATAAGATGAGCATCAGCTAGCTTTGTTTCACCTAGCATTATATCAGCTTGCAAAAACGTTTTCAGGCACAGTGTTCAGAAAACAAATTTCAAACAATGATTTTTCTGAAGAGAGCCATGAAGTAAATCTTATCAAATTAAAATCTTGTGCTATGATATTGATAAGGAAAGAACCACTCCAGCTACCTTCTCTAAGTTTGGTGTCCGGCAAAAGTTAAATAAATTTGTATTATTTAGTAATGTTTAATGTAAACAATTTTTATACAATTAATACGTATATAATTAAGTAAAATAAAAAAATAATGTAAATTAGCATTGATTAATTGAACACTTTAACGACCATGGCGAGCGTATACGCCAGCTTCTTTTACGCAAAAAACATTTTAAAGTTTACGGCTCACGTCTTTAATTCTTTGTTTCCCTTGTTCTTATCTTTATTCGTCTGGCTTCAACATTAGATGTTCATAAATAAGAACGCAACAGAACTTAGCGATAAACTCAAATAATGTGTTACAATACTGAAAACTTACAGTGAAACAATGTATTTATTTTGGAACAGAACTCATCAAAAACCTCCCACTTTGGAGTCATTAATGGTTAAAATGACATAGCTATACCATTTAACCCAAAATGTGCTCCGCTAAAGAAACAAAAGCTATAACAAAGCAGAAAACTTAGACTTTGTACAGGTACAGTGTATAGGCGCAGTGTTCTTGACCCTGATGCAGCGGTTGGACCGAATTCAGTGAATGCAGTACGCGATCCATATAGTATACATCGATGGTTAACGCTAATTCGTGATATTCCCGACAAAGCCAGAGATGATAAATTTTTCCAGAATAAACACATTCTGCATTGCGATACACGGTTCGGTGTGGTCATCAAATGACGTTATGTCTGTCCCAAAAATCTGACAGATGGCGGAGTAACAAAAAAAAGACTATCGCACAGAAATCTCATTGTGCAAGACAGTGTGTAGAATATAGATAGTACAATGTAAGATGAGCGCAAATTGAGGAAGTTAAAGAATGCGTGGTTATTTCTAAAAAGACCCCAATTGTCAAACCACCGTTCGTTATCGCCTTCCTACAACTGCTGACTAGAAACATTTACGCGTATAATCAGTCTGTCAAAATATAATGCGTCTACTGGGACGATAACATGATCCGGAGGCGTCTTTCAAATACCGTGAAGTGTGATAAATAGCGGTATATCTATGGAGTGTATCTATTCAGACGTCACAAACGAATATGACTTTCTTTAAATATGTTACATAAATACCCCGCAAAGCAGAGCCATTTCCGAAGAAAGTAATTTATCCTACCTCTATTCAAGGTGTAATTTGATTGTAGATAGTGAATATAATTGACTAGAAAGATCTCACAACTTGATAAAGACAGCAGGCAAAACAGTGATTTTGTCTGCACATAATGCAACGAGAGGTCTTAAGCATTTAGATGTCCAACGCATTAGCCCAATATCTTCATGCGTTTAAATTGTAAGTATAAGAAGGTAGGCCATGTCGTTCTTGAAAACGACGACTAAAACCAAGTGTCTCATATCCGGTAGGAGAGGTTGTATTCCATTACATTCCGGCGGCGTATTTCAAAAACCGTCAAGTGTATGGTAAATTGAGGTATAACTATGGAATGTGTCTATATAGACTTCAGTCAATGAGGCTTATTTCGTTACATAAGTGGCATAATTATTCATAAAAATGTCAGAAACACTTCCTCACAGAACCAGGTTAACAAGAATCTGCAGACGCTCTAATGAACACAGATCTTGGTTATAACTTACTAGAAAGATCTCATAACGTGAAAACGACAACATCCGACAAAATGATTTCGTCTGAATATAATTTTAAAAGAGTAGATAGAAGAGGGTATAATGTAGGATTCATTCACATATTTGTCACACTCAGGTCAATAACAAAAGCTACAGAAGTAGAATAAAGAGTCTACATAAGTCTATTAACGTAAAATAAAGTTTGCAGTTTAGGCATTTGGCCGGCTGGTCCTTCTTTCCACAGTCCTTCACATCATGGTCTTCCATGCAATGTGCACAAGCCTGCTCTCCCTCACAGCGCTTCGAAATGTGGCCATACGCCACTTATAACATCTAACAACCGGGTTGTAATCTTTGACCCGACAGGACTGCCATCCCACGAAAAGACGATCACGCCTTCTCAGGACATTTCTAACCCAAGCCGAGCACTCGATCGCCCAATCTGATGTAGTATCGTTTCTGTTCTTGCTCGCGTTCTTATGTACGCACTTGAAATCTTTCAACTGCTCTTTTGAGATAAGTCCATCCGCGTTTTGAGCATATATGTCTTCAATGAGTCGGCACGGTAACTTTCCATATCATAAAAGCTTGGGGCTTCTCTTCATTGGTGTATCAATTATCGATCACTTGGACTTCAGGGCTTCACATTATTGCAACATTTTTAATTGGTCCGTTTTATCCTTCTCAATAATCAAACAAATAACGGTTGACTCTCTTATGACTTGGATGGTTAAGGACAAGATGTGCCTACTGGTACCCTCCATGCAATCTTGGGGCGGGCCGGGCAACTTAGCCTTGTGGGGTTCCTCTTGGGGCTACACTTGTGTGGGTCTGGAAGGGAGCACTATGTGGCTTCCATGTTTCGCAAAGGGGGGAAGATGGGATTACAGGGTCATTCATTTCTGTCATGTAGAGGACCCTGACCACTCTCTCCCTTTCTCCTAGAACCCGCCTACGTTTGCTAGTCGCGTAGGTTTTATGCGGACTTAGCCTCCTGAAGCTGGGGAGGTTGAATCCTGGGCGGGCCTAACCTAGAAAGAGGGGTACCTGATCTGGGTGACTCCCAAACTGGTGGAAGGAGTCTAGAGACCTAGCACCGCACAACCGAGACAGGGTGGAAACGCAACTCTGGTTTGGGTGAACCTCGTTTGAGGAGACACTAAACCTGGTGGTGGTACGACGGTCCAGTTACCTAGTTTGGAAGCCACAGTTTGGAGTATGTGTACTCTGGGGGATGAAGCTCCTAAAGGGATAAAATCTTCAAGGGGAAGCAAAATTTTAGCAAAAGATGTGGGGGCTGAAGTGGTTCTTAGGGGTCGGGTACTTGCAGGGGCCCGCGCCCGTAATTGGTAACTTGGCCTACCAACTTGCCAGTCCCCCCCCCACGTTCCGAACAGCCGGCGTGGTGGCGTTCCCCGGTTTAGCTTGCCGTTGACGGTCACAGGGCATGCCAGTGGGTCCTGGAGGGTTAATGCCGCACTGGCTACTTCCCTAAGGTTGACGCCTCTCGCTAGTGCAAATAATAATGTCTCGGCTTCCGGGAGGCTTCCCTTCCCCCGATCGGAAACGTGGTGGTTTTGAAATGGATATGCAAAATATTAAAGATGATGGTGATGCCGACCTCTCTGTAGTCGGTGTCCCCTGGGCTGCCGTCTTTGCGGTAACTGGTACACCTTGGCCAAAGTTTTAGTACGCCACTACGAGGATGCTCATCCGGCAGCCTGTCTCCGTTTTTGCTGCGACCGATGCTGGTCCCTCTTCGCCAGATGGCACGGGGCCTGCGTTCATTATGCCTGTTGCCTCGCCCCCCCAAGGGGTCTCCCTGTTTTGACTGCTGTGAACGCAGGTTTCCGACCCAGAGCGGTTTAACCCAGTACCGGAATCACCAGCATCCGGTTGAGAGGAATGCAGAGCGAGCGGTAGACCGGCCAGCCAGGGTCCCTGCAGTTCGAGCCTCGTCGGAATGGTCCGAGGACGAGGACCGTGTTGTGAAAGAAAAAGTATGTTGAGTGTGTTGAACAGGGGAAGGAACAGGGTTATTCCTTGTATATAGCTAATCATCTTCCCCTAAAGACCGATAAACAAGTGCGGGATATAGGGTCTCCATCATGAAAGGACTTGGCCTCCTTCCTGGGGACAATCCTCGGCCTTCATTTAAATGCGGATGTGGCCCCCGAGGACGCCCGACCTGTAGAGGAACTAATGGTGGTGTACTTGGGGCCGGAGCCCGTAGTAGAAGAAGGTGTACCGGTGGCGCCGATATCACCGGAGCAAAGTACGGCCGTGTGTCCGGTGTCTGATGCCGAATCGCTTGGCCAGCTTGCTGGTGGTGTTGGGGAGTTTGATGCGCCAGACGGTGGGGCGGCATAGTTTGATGGGAGAACGATGAATCTTACGGCCCTTCCTACTGAAGAGGCCCCTTAGGTCAGGTACCTGCGGGGTCTTGATGTCGGTGATCTGCCATTGCGCAGCGCATAGTTGCCCTTATTGGTGACCAGATTAACACAACTGAGTTGGATCGTTTAGTAAACGAGCTGCACAAAGATCTAGTGCAGCTGGGTCGAGATGACAGAAGAGCCGCTCCTAAAAGGGGAGGCAGGCCTGGCCGGCGGCTGAGCGCACGCGTCGTCGGGTGCGTGTTTACGCACGGACGCAGGAGTTCTACCGGCGGAACCCTTCTCGTCTTGCCGAGCTGGTCCTGAACGATAACTTCGGGGACCTGCTCGAGGAGGGGAACACAGTTGATCCGCCGATCAAAGCTGTCCCATATTTTCAAGAGGTTTGAGGCACCGCTCAGCCTCGCCGACTGGACCTGCCGTTAGATGAGCAAGACGATCGTGATGTGCCAATAATCACGCTTGGGGAGGTCAACGGGAAAATCAGGCGCCTCAAGGTTGGTGGGGCGCTTGGTCCGGATGGCGTTACGGAGGGTGGTCTGTTACAGTGCCGAGGCCTTCCCGAGGTGCTGACTGCCCTTCTCAAAGTCGCCCTATTCGAGGGAGTTTATCCTTTCCTGTGGAGGTCGCACCGGACTACCCTGATCCTTAAGCGTGGTAAGGACCTGAGAAGCCCTGAAAATTGGCGGCCAATCACGATCGCTCCTTTGTTGGCGCGGCTTTTCTCCGGCCTTGTAGAGTTCCGAGTTTCAAAATTCATCGTTCTCTCAGCGCGGGTTTGGACCCGGGCTGGGCTATAACACAAACTGTGTCGTCCTGGACGAGCTGATCCGTCTGGACAAGAAGGCTAGACTAGTCGGTGTTCTTGTTGATTTTGCTAAGGCCTTCGACACTGTGACAAACGAGGCAATCCAGGTGGCACTGCGCCAACAGCGAGTGCCTCCTCTCCTCTGCCGCCTCATACAGAAGATGTATGACGGGGCGGCCACCCACCTCGGCTACTTTGGAGTAGATGTGGCCATCCGCCGTGGAGTTATGCAGGGAAACCTACTGTCTCTGCTGCTTTTCAAACTGGTTTTGTATCTACTGCTGCGGCAGCTCCAAGAATGCGAGGACTGTTTCGGACTGGGGGAGGGAAGGCTTGCTGCGATGGTTTATGGGGAGGACGTGACGCTCTTCTCCTCGTCTGGGGAGACCATGAGTAGAATGTTACACGTAACATCGGAATATTTAGAACTTGCCGGGATGGCCCTGTCTGTGGGGAAGTGTGTAGCATTCAAGATCGAGCAGCGGGATCACGCTTGGGTAGCGTTGCCCATGCACTTGCCAGTGCGGGGGCGGCGCTCCTTTCCCTCAGTTTGCATGGGACCTTTGAGTATCTGGGGCTCACCTACATGCTTTCCCAAGGCTTCTAAAAGTTTCAACATCTCGGCACCCTCATGGACTCGGTTAGACAGATGAGGAGACTGTCACTCAAGCCGAGCTGAAGGTGGGCCTAGTCATGCAGTATGTCGACCCTTCCTTTGCCCACCGTCTGACGATCGACGTTCCGTCAGCCGACGCACTAGCGAACGCAGACCGTGTTCGCAGACCGTGTTCTGCGTGGTGAGATGAAAAAGATTTTACGTTTTCCTCAGACTACCACCGACTGTGTGTTTTATGCGCGCACGCGGGATGGTGGGTTGGGTTTCCCTTATCTCGCAACGCAGATACCTGACGTCAATGAGAGGATTAGGAACAAGTTGGAATTTAATCATTATGGCACACAGTTCCATACAGGACATGGGAAATTTAGGAGTTATTTGAATAGGTTTGGAATGTGTGAAACGGATGTTTGTAAGTGGTGTCAGATACCAGATACTCCAGAACATGTCCTGTATGGCTGTTGGAAATATGTTGAACAAAGGGTCAAATTGGTTGAAGGACTGAGTGAGATAGGAGTCAGGTTAGATCTTAGGGAAATATGTCGACGTAAGGATGCGGTGGATATTTTTAATGACATTGCAGCCGAAATAGGTAGGATTAGGGAGGAGCATAGGATACATGAGGTTGTATAGATAGGAATAAAGAAGAAAGCGCAAACAAGTTGAATGGAATTACAGAACGGGAGAGTAATGTCAGAGACAAAACATGACGTCCTCGCCTCACTCCACCGTCTGAAGGCAGCTCGCTCGATCGCTTCCAGTTACTGAGGACGTCATGTTTTGTCTGCAACTGTAAGTGGTAGAGTCTAGCACAGGGGACGCCTGGTGCCATTTTTTTAAAGGCGAGAAACTTAGAAAAAATTGGGAAGACATAATGAAGTTAGGAGAGGAATAGGGCTGGCAGTCCCTTTAAACTCCCAAAACAAGAGCCAACCAAAGCCCCGGGTGTGCACTCGAAATGGTGGCAAATGCTGCCTTTGGTAGGTACCCCAGAATAGGGGGCCGACCCGTTGTTGATGGTAGGCTGGTTAGGGCTTGCCCTGGCCTTGCTAAATCAACTTTTCGAGGGTTGGGTAGCCCCGTAGGCAGGGCAAGCCACGTCTGCGCGCGACCGGCACACGGGGTGAGTCCGGGGCACCCAGGGCACACCACCGATGTTTTGGGTTGGACTTGAGGTTGGTCTGTGGTTTCGGCTGTGGGGCGTCGACTCTGTGTCCGCATTGTGCGGTGGAGTTGGATGCACCTATCTGCTGTTAAATCCTAGATAGTAGATATTCCGTAACCCATGAAGGATTAGAGCTGCACGTCTCAAATCCAAGGGTACTGACCAAAACATCGTCAGGCGCCTGGTCAGCGTTCAGAACAATAGACCTCCCGCTCGACGGAGAGCCGGGGATGGTATAAGCAGAGGCTTGAAACATCTCCGTTATCCTTAGAGAGTTCTGTCCAGCGGGGGAGGCCCGGGTGGGACCCGCCATAGTGGGTTTGGCATTGCCTGAACCGGTCTTTGACTATTAATGACTATGAAAAGAAGTAAATAATATCTATCTATAACAGGGGGGTGTTATTATTTCATATATAGCAAGTAACAATTTACACGTTATCCGGGAATTCCTAAAAAAAAAGTAGCTTCGCAAACTTGTCTTTCCACCAGGCTAACACCCTTGGGCGGTTACTTTGTTGGTTAAGGGCAAGATGTGCCTACTAATACTCTCCACGCAATTTAGGGGCGGGCCAGGCATCGTCGCCTTGCAGGGTTCCCTATTGGGCCTATAGGTGTGTGGATCTGGGTGGGGGCATTGAAGGGCGGGGCTGATACCAGAGGCTAAGACCGGTTGGAAACGTTCTCTGGGTTAGGTGAACCTCGTTTTGAGGGGATGCCTTCTTGAAGGAGACACGAACCCTGGTGGAGACGGGACGTTACATTTACCTAGTTCGGAAGCCAGGAGGATGTGCACTCTGGAGGATGAAGCTCCGAAAAGGGTGAAATCTTCTGGGGAAAACAGAATTCTGGCGGAAGATTTGGGGGCTGATGTGGTTCCTATGGTCGTGTACTTGCAGTGCTCCGCGCCCGTAATTTGTGACTTGGCCTACAATGTTACCAGTCACGTCTCCCACGATCCGAACAGCTGGCATGGTGGCGTACTCCGGATTGGCTTGCCGGGGGATGGTGAGAGGGCATGTCAGTGTGTCCAGGAGGGTTAATGCCTCATTGTCTACTTCCCGAGGGTTGACGCCTCTCGGGGGAATTCCATTGTTAGTCATTAGTGCAAATAATAATGTCTCGACTTTCGGGAGGGATCCCCTCTCACCGGTCGTAATGACCGGAAACGGGATGGTTTTGAAATGGATATGCAAAATATTAATGATGATGCTGATGCCGATCTCTCTGTGGCCGGTGTCCCCTGTGCTGCTTGCCAGTGCCGTCTTTGCTGTTACTGGTACACCTTGGGCAAATTTTTAGTATGCGACTACGAGGATGCTCATCCTCCAGCATGTCTCCGGTTTTGCTGCGACCGGTGCTGGTCCCTCATCACCAGATGGCACGGGGCCTGTGTTCACTATGCCTGTTACCTCGTTCCCCTAAGGGGTTTCCCTTTTCTGACAGCAGTGAACGCAGGCTTCCGACCCAGAGGAGTTTGACCAAGCACCGGAATCGCCAGCAGCAGGTTAAGAGGAATGCAGAGCGAGCGGAAGACCGGCCAGCCAGGGTCCCTGCAGTCAGTGCCTCGTCGGTATGGTTCGAGGAAGTGGACCGTTTCGTAAAAGAAAAATATCTTGAGTATGTTGCACAGGGGAAGAAACAGGGTTATTCCTGTTTTATAGCCAATCATCTTCCCCTAAAGACCTATATATAGGTTCGGGATAGGTTCCGCAACTTGAATGGATATGACCTCTTTCCTTGGGACAATACTTGGCTCCCTTTAAATCCGGATGGGTCCCCCGAGGACGCTTGACCTGTAGAGTAACCCCTGGTGGAGATATTGGGGCTGGCCTGGCCGGCGGGCTGAGCGCATGCCTAGTTGGGTGCGTGTTTACGCACGGACGCAGGAGCTCTACCGGTGGAACCGTTCTCGTCTGGCCGAGCTGGCCCTGAACGATAACTTTGGCGACCTGCTCGAGGAAAGGAACAGAATTGATCCCCTGGTGGATTAATATTTTCAAGAGCTTTGGGACACCATTCAGCCTCGCCAACTGCACCTGTCGTTAGAGGAGCAAGACGGTCGTGATGTGCCAGTAATCACGCTTTGGGAGATCAAAGGGAGACTCAGGCGCCTCAAGGCTGGTGGGGCGCCTGGTCCGGATGGCGCCTGGTCCGAATGTCTGTTACAGTACCGAGGCATTGCCGAGGTGCTGACTGCTCTTTTTAACGTCGCCCTCTTCGGGGGAGTTTATCCTTCTACGTGGAGGTCGCATCGGACATGGTAAGGACCTAAGCGGCCCTGAAAACTGGCGGCCAATTACGATCTCTCGTTTGATGGCGCAGTTTTTCTCCGGCCTCGTAGAGTCCCAAGTCTTAAAATTCACCGTTCTCTCTCCGGCACGTCTATTGATATCGTGCGATGCCATGTGGATTATGCGCAGCGGGGGAGCCCAGAGGGGAATCGCCATAGTGGGTTTGGCATTGCCTGAACCGGTCTTTGACTTTTAATGACTATGAAAAGAAGTAAAAAATATCTATCTTTAATGGGGGGTGTTATTATTTCAAATATAGCAAATAATAATTCACCGGTTATCGGGGAATTGCTGAAAAAAAGTACCTCGCAAACTTGTCTTTCCAACAGGCTAACCCGCTTGGGCGGTTACTTTGATGATTAAGGGCAAGATGGGCCTACTGGTGCCCTCCACACAATCTTGGGGCGGGCCAGGCAACGTTGCCTTGTAGGGTTCCCTATTGGGCCTACATATGTGTGGGTCTGGGTTTGGGTACTACAATAAGTGTAGTCTCCAAGGTTTTATCCACCTGACACCAGAAAATAATATTTTATTAAATGGGAATTAAATGTGTTATGTATCCTCGATGTGTAGGCGTAGCGATATTGTGGATGACAAAATGTGATAACTGCATTGACCGTTTGTATTGTCTGTTAACAGCGATCTCACAGCAAAACTCGGAGATATCCCGTCTGCAGGAAGAATTGAATCAGCTGAGATCTTCTACTACTAGACCGAGGCAAATACACGTGGAACGGCATCTGGACAGTGGAAACGCCTGTTACAATATACATCTATCTCATTGAACATGGTCACATACACAAAAATCGTCTTCATTTTCACTTTGAGTTTTGAACTGTCATGTGTTGGACTGCACGCATTCGTTGGATACATTTTTGATGTAAAGATTTTATTCTATTTTGTCACAGTGTGCAAATAATAAAGTCGATTGCAAATTAAAATAAAACATAACTACATTCAGTGCGAACTCTTCCCTTTCCTATCCACTGTAGTTAATTATTTTGTTTACAAAAGTCCGTCAAAAGTTTGGTGTGCTATTATTATTCGCGCTGTAGTTTATCGAGTCTTCGTTTGCTTCTCTACAGTTAAATGGTCTTCTTTCTTAGTAGTCACCTACTAGGAAACGACATCAGTCCCCTGAAGACGAACACTCCACACTGGGAAGTCGAAACGTCAGGCATTTGCAACAATAGACCACAGCTCGCCAACCAATCAGTGACTGCGAACATTAATGTTTGAACTCTAGGTACTTTCCCAATACCTACTACTTTCCGATGTTTCTATTATGCGATAGTTGGCATCGATATGTAGTGAATATAACATATAACTTTAGTTAGACAACAGAAATCGTGAAAATATATCTGTGTATGTTATAAAATAGTTTGTTAACGATTGCAATCGTTTTCCAATTTCATATTTTTTTACAAAAATTATATTTAATATTATTTCTAGCACCAACTTTGATCTGGCCCTGTGACGCCAAAAGTTGATGTTAGGTTAACAGGCAAACTGAAAGTAAACATGAAAACCAGTAAGCCTTTAAAATAATATTTGCTTTTTGTGATAATAAACCAAGTCACTCTCAAACCACGTAAAAATACCAACTCGAAGTGAGGCGGTGACCACCCCTTGCCACTTTACTTGATATCATCAAAGTAATTTTCAGAAAATCACCCACTTCCCATTCAAGTATGCCTACCCTCTCCATTTATAGACATCTGATTTACCATTTTACAGCGGAATAACAAGACTTTATTTTCCGGGCAGATATTTATCAAAATTAAGTACTTTACTCTTGTTAAAACACAAAACAATGACGAGTGTTTTGCAGAGAAGTCACATTTAAACAGACACTACAGTTATCACAGTGAGATGAGACCGTTTAAATGTCCAGTGTGTTCCAAAATGTACAAACCCGAACGTTGTCTTAAAGTTCACAACATGGTCCACGCTCAGGCCAGGCCATATGTCTGTACTTATTGTAACAAAGGCTTCCTCAGTATAACAAAACTTAAGCAACACTGCAATATACACACAGGGGAACGACCGTGTGTTTGCAAGTACTGTGATCGCACATTTACGAACTTTCCAAACTGGTTAAAACACACCCGAAGACGGCACAAAGTTGACCACCGCACAGGTTTAAGTATTTCAATGAAAGAACCAGCGGCACAGAAAATTAACATCAATCCAGAAAATGAACAACAGAAACAACAACAACAACTCCCCCACCACAACCATCACCAACAACAAGAACAACCATTACCAGCACCATCGGCACCTGAGCAGCACCATCCACAGATACAATCCCTTCCACAACAAATCATGTCAACATCAGCATCATTATTGCATTATTGGGGTGCAGGAGCGAGGTGTTAATGAACAGTTGGGTGTACACCACTTGGTGCAGGCATCATCAGAGATGGTGTGCATGAACACGTCAACAGAAACAGTGAACTTTGTACCCTCGTATTTGTCAACAAATCCAACGAGTATACATTATCCTGATCAGAACATGATGAGTTCACATCACGAAATATTGCCTTTGTGAAACTAGCTATTTTTATTATATTTACTATCGTTGTTCAAGACCTGATGATGTCAGAGATGACGAAAAGCTTTGTCTGAACAAAAAATTGTAGCAGTTTAGCAACGTCATAAAAGAAATAGGAAATAGATGATTATGAGATAAATTTGCAAGATTCTTAATCTAGCGTCTACGATAATATACAAAGTTGCCTATGAAAACATCGTATTTTGTAACCTTTACAACCTTGCATGTTTTTTTTAAACAGATATAGGTCTGTATAGCAGCGCTACATGCTGGTGTATTTAGGAGAATCTGCACTTGCTTTTACGAAAATTAATTCTTTTATTGGTACAACAAGTTTTACACCTAAAAACATTCATAAATTACTCTTTTCATATATACTCTAAATAAACCGCGCTTTTTTCCGGTTTTAAATCCAACTCAAAACAACAGTTATTTAAATTTGTGTAATGTTTAAAGTTCTTTAATATAATTAATTGGCAGATAATTAAATAAAATAACGCTGTTTGAAAATATTTTTAACTTTTATATTAAAACTTTTACTGTATTTACAAAAGGTAATATGAATTACAAATCGAGTCTTCTAATACTTTTCAATAATATAAGTCTTTGTAATTATTAAAATGTTTTAACGTTTACGAAATATTTACATATTAGTAAATATGTATCTAGGGTCTGGATTAAGAATTTAAAAGATCTACATAGGCCAGACAGGAAGATCTTTTTCATCCAGATTTTATGAACACACCAAAGCACTCACCAATATTAACATACAATCCACATATGCCACACATATCCACACAGAAAACCACAGTTACACCAGTATAAAAAACAAACTTAAAATTTTACACTTCCTACCCAAAAGTCGAAAACTTAACACCACAGAACAATTTGAAATATACAAACACAACAAAACACAACCCAACAACATACTCAATGACCAATTACAATCTAAATCAAACACACTAATTGACACAGTAATAAACAACACCTACAACAATTCAAACTCCTACGCCAATCCCCTCCACCTCCACCCACACGTAACATGTTAACTAAAAATACCAACGGTATATATTATATAATGAGTATCCTCAGGTCTATGTGACAGTCGCTGTAATACAAGACATTTTTGACGCGGTCCGTACAGGAAGAAGACTTTAAAAACATAATGGACACCGGCCGCGGAAGCCTACGTGAAAATTTAACGAGCTTCATCTTCAGCAAACGCAACCTGACCATTAGCAAACTCAAAGTGGAGTAAGTGTAGTCTCCAAGGTTTTATCCACCTGACACCAGAAAATAAAATTTTATTAAATGGGAATTAAATGTGTTATGCATCCTCGATGTGTAGGCGTAGCGATATTGTGGATGACAAAATGTGATAACTGCATTGACCGTTTGTATTGTCTGTTAACAGCGATCTCACAGCAAAACTCGGAGATATCCCGTCTGCAGGAAGAATTGAATCAGCTGAGATCTTCTACTACTAGACCGAGGCAAATACACGTGGAACGGCATCTGGACAGTGGAAACGCCTGTTACTATATACATGTATCTCATTGAACATGGTCACATACACAAAAATCGTCTTCATTTTCACTTTGAGTTTTCAACTGTCATGTGTTGGACTGCACGCATTCGTTGGATACATTTTTGATGTAAAGATTTTATTCTATTTTGTCACAGTGTGCAAATAATAAAGTCGATTGCAAATTAAAATACATAGAATACATAGAATTACCGACAGCTTGAACATTCTGTATCCAAAAAACTCACTGACAAAGGAGCACACCACTCCGAAACGACCGTATGATTTGTGCCGTGGTTATATTAAAAGGTAAACGCCACGGCCAGTTTAATTGTATTTCCGTACGTTCGGTGCGTTATCGCTGCATGTCATGGATGTTAATATAACTGGATGCTCGACAGGGCGCTCTCTAGTGAAGCAAATCTGAGATCACGGCAGCCATATTTAAAGCGGGCAAAAAAGGTAAACAGACGTGGAGTTAGGTTGATCTGTGCGGACCTTTTGGAGTGTAAATTGATTTAATGCTTGCTTGACTTATGACTTCGAAAAGAATACAAAATACCAAACTAACATACAAACAACATATCTTCCAACATAGAAACTAAAAGTCTTTTAGCATAATCTGACACGTAATTATATGAATAAATAACCGAACAATGTCTACAGTCAGATCTAGCTAAACAGTCGTCTAATTGCTTCTGCGTTACAGTATAAAATTATGATACATCACTGCAGCATATAACAACAAGGTGTACACAAACAGAATGTATAGTCCCATTTCTCCCAGACGCAAAATGTTTAGCAAACGCATGAAATCAAAGTCGAGCGAAATGGCTTATAATGCAAACAAGATTTATTTAGTCACAGAATACAACCAAATATGTAATTAAATAAGTTTAGTTATAATCGAGTTTCCATTGATTTTTGACAAATTTTGAAAATCACAGAGTTGTAATTAATTTTATTCAGTAGTCGAATTTTTAATTTCTTACAAATCACGATATTGGCCAGCAAAACCTAATGCCTAAGTTTTATGGTAATCTACGGCTAACACTTCCATTCATTGTCAATAAGTTTACACATTCATTCTGTTTATTATCATTATGTACTCTCTTCTAAAAACCATTATTAAAAAACACCAGTTGTGAATGAATAATCAAAAACCTGTAAAACTATTAATAACCATTTTACTGGGTTGGCCAAAGTTCTGAGAACAAAGTAAGGATACCAGCATACTGGGTTAGATTCTGTGTGTTTCTCTTGTATTATTTTGAAAGGAAGAAAGCAGCTTATTTTATATAGATTGATGATAATAATAATATAATAATAACAACATCAGTTAATAATGGCTTTTTCTGGTGGTATGCAGTACTGGCACATTTTTAAGCCCAAGTTTCTCAAGATTTATAATTTCATTTATCTCTATAGAATTTTCCAAACTTTTGCATCGATCTACCTCCCCCGGATTTGAACTCGCGAGTTCCTGGTGAGTACCGGTACCTTTTCATACAGATAAATAGCCCTAATAATAATGAAAGTTGGAAATACAGCCTTTTATTTCTAATTCTTCGTTGAGAAACTTTTGTTTTTAAATTTCATTTTACGTTCCCATAACACTATGATCCCACGGTGTCGGCTAATAAATTCTTTGATTACGAGTGGAAATAGCAAAAGATTTAACAGGTAAGTGAGAATTACCATTCGGGCTGATGGGTTTGACAAAAAATCGTATTATTCAGGACGTATCGTAGCATGTACTTATCATCAAAAAATAATTAATTGTCGCGTAATTAATGGCACAATTATGTACCAGTTGTATAGGTAGAACTGTGGGCTCGAGATCTCTTGCCCGGGTTAAAGATGGCGGCGTGACGTCACACTTGCTTCAGCTCTCGCAAGCATACAGGGTTGGCAGTCGGGCATCCAGTTAGTATATAAACATCCATGCTGCATGTTACAATGCCCACCATCGATATCCAGAATTAGTCGGCCGCCGCGACCTTGATCGGTGACGTCATTTGGTTGGCAGTGGCGTTTGTGCTTGACAACGAGATTTATACAGCAACGTTTTTAAGTTTTATAAGTTCACGCAGCGTCTACTCTCGCCTCTCTTTCTCTTTCAACTTTGTGCTGCTTGGATCGTGTCAGTGTACCGTGATTGTCTACTATGAGCCTATAATTCGATAAAGAGCTTCAAGTGAACCAGTATTTAGGGTTTACTTTTTAATATTAATCTAATTGGGGCTTGTGTGTGTAAAATGTAACGATTGTGTGTGTGTGTGTGTGGCTTAGGCTGTCCACGTTCGTTCCGGTAAAAATACAATCACGTGGGAAAGTTATTTTGAAGTAAATTTAAAGAAATAATGTTAGAGACAGTGTAAACTTAAAACAAAAGAATTAAATGAGTTATGAAATTATAATTGCGGTTCCACTGAAGTCTGGTTATTAATTGAAATAGTTTGTAAATGTTATAGCAGAGACCACGTGCTCGTCAGTCATTCATAATGTGAAGTTAAACATACAAGGTAACCCATAAACATTTTTAAGCTTAAAGTGTAATGATTTCTGTATGACAAAGTGAAATTTAAAATTCAGATTAATAGCTTGAAGGGTGATTTTGACTGGGGTTAATGGCAAGCATCTGTTGTATTGAAACTATAGCGGTGTGCGTGATCTGAGTGCATTGACAACGGAATGTAGGGGTGGTATGTTCACTTCTCTGAATCAAATATAAAAATAAAATTTTTCACAGGTTTCCCCGCTTTAGTCGGGAGAAAAGGAGTCGACGAGATGGGTACTCAACATATTCTCCCATCCGCAGAGCGGTGAGTAAGGAGCCCCAACGCTGTCACGCCATGCGACATCATTCTTCGCACCCAACTTTAAATGCAGGAATCTCTTTAATGTAATCTGAAAGATCAGGTGGGAACTTTCCTTTTTATTATATATACATCACACACGAAATACTCCGCTGGTTACCAGGTAACACACACAGAGAAACTCAGTTCTAGAAATTAGACTCATGCTTCAGAGTTAACATTACCTGAACATGTTTTGTGAAGACATATTAAAGTGAATATAGTGATGACTGTGTTATGAATAGGTTATAAGTATTCGTGTATTAATCTTGCATGATGTCAAGGTTTGTAAAGGAAACCAATTTTGAAATTCATTTATTAACAAAAATCCAGACGTTAATAAAATGTAATACCCGGACAGTACTTGCATCTACCTGTCATGTGACTTGTGATCCTGCACGTTCTAATTTTCGGTTCTGTCTAATCTAAATTAATACTCCTGTTGATTTAATTATTTATTATTTGGTTCGCTTGACGATTCAATATATAATAAAAACAACAAATTTTTAGTAATTAATTAACAAAAAATAAACAACAAATTTTTAATAATTAATTAACAAACTTCAACCTCTGTTTAATGTGATCACTAGTTTCGATTTCAATGTTATCTTGCCCCTCGTGTTATTAATCCAAGTGCTGGGGACGCGTAGATAAAGGTATTTGAAAACACTTAAGTAATTATTTTTTTAATTTTAATTATTATCTACTGATAATGGATTGTCATCTTTAAGTACTTATAATTATCTCGTGTGGATTAATTGTTCAAGCATTATGAATGCAAATGAAAAAATCTGTTGAAAGTAAAATACTCTGTGTTTAGTAGTTTGGTATGACATTATTTAATCTTTAGAGATATTTTGGAAATATTATTGTTGCAATCCAACCACCATGGTGCTTGGATTGTAAGAAAAGAATGTAATTGTAAAAGAAATTGTTTCGAAATCAAGAAGCATAAATAAAATCTTTTTGCTGTTAATCAAGTGTTTTCTTGCAAGGCCTGTCGCGATGGGCTCAGCACATTTTATTTCAATCTAGGCCACGCGCCTAGTCTTAAATATTAAGTGACGCCTTCCCAGAATAACAAAAACAAAAAAATTAATTTTTTTGGAGATTAGAAAAAGGGGTGTTAAAATAAAGATTTTAGGGTGGCGTTCCAGAGTGAAAACAACAAGTAAGTTTACAAGTGAAAGTTCCATTCAACACTAATAATTATTAAGTGCTGTAAACAAGAAGAGATGAACATTCAAAACAATTTAAAAGAGAATGTATGTAGTGGTGGGCGGCATAGTTTAGTTTAGTTTTGTATTTAAATGGGGCGTTGCTGGTCTCTGGCGTTTCTTGTGTGAACTTGCGTCAGTGTGGGTGTGCTTTCCGGGTCTGTTCAGCAGACTTAGTGGATAAGTAGTGGTACTTTTCATATAATTATTTCTATAGTTGTATTTAACTTTGTAGATGATGGTGGTTTATTAATTTTTTTGGTGGTTCACTCTTGTTTGTGAACGAGTGTCGGGTAGGCTTAAGTTTATATTCAACATACTAGTATAACTT